>JARIHP010000002.1:2400000-3039403 GCA_029282125.1 Mycena amicta | reverse complement strand
CTCTCGTTCTTGTTCGGTTCGATTCTGGTGCTGTTCGTCTGTTTCCTGTTCTTCTTGCGTATTTGGTGCCCCTTTTTCCATTTTCTCGCGTTTTCCCTTCATGCTTGACGCATCTTTCTTTATAGGATCCTGTTCCAAATAATCTCGTGGTCCCTTTGGACGCGTCGATCGACGCGCTTTTCCAGAAATCGCGTCTTCGTTTGTTTTGGTCGGTTGTTTTTCCCGTTTCTCTCCAGGTTCCCGACTTGCTGACGCGTTTCCCTTGATAGGTTTCTTGTTCAGAACTATCTCGCGGACCCAATGACGCGTAGACCGACGCGCTTTTCGAAGTTTTGAGATAAGCTTTCCTCGGGACCCTAGTATTTTTCCCGTTACGGAATGTCCCCGGTATCTTCGTGAGTCTCTTGCGATTATTTCTCCACACCCCTGATACAAGTTCTTTCTGACGGTCCTTCGTATAGCCACTAGGCCATGAGGCATCCGCAGCCGCGACCCTGAATTCTTTCGAAGTTTTCTCTGTGGGTCCGTGTTTGCTGCGGACGCGGGCGCCTAAATGTCGTTTTAACTTTCTATTCAGCGGCGGTTGGTCGGCCACGTGGGATGCCGTCAGCATTCTCGAGATGTTGCTAAGTCAGCATTTCTCTCTTAACTCTGTACCACCATGTCGTCCCGCCCGCCGCGTCTTCGTCTGCCCCAAAAAACTCGCGCCGCTCGTCGCACAAATCTGTAGCCTCCGGTTCGGAACGTCTGGCAGTCCCTCTCCGCGGTATGTCTTTCTTTCCTCGTTCTCCAGCGTATCCTGACCCGTTCTTTTCTCCCTTAGAAGAGGCGTCGTTTCAAGTCCGGCTCGATTTCCTATTCCGCGCAACCGACCATGTCCTTCCCTCCTCCTGGTGCCCCCTTGCCCGTATCGGTTAATAACACTCCCTTCATAAGCTCGCTTCTCTCGTTATTCGAGCCACTCCGCTGATACTGCCATTTGCCAGTTTAAGGTCTCTTCGCCATCCCTATTTTCTCGCGAGTTCTCTCCGCTTGCTGCCCCTGGAGCAGCGGTTTCCCCTGCTCAGGCTCCGCCCGCTGCTTCGTCGTCTGCTGCTAAACTGCCAATGCCCGCTTTCGGCGACAATTCATGGGTTTGCTTTACCCCGGGGATTGGGACACACCGTGTTGATATTTCTTGGTCTCCACCCTGATGAACCTCGGCGCGCTCGTCTTCAGCAAGAAAGTATCGCCTCTGCTGGCCAAGTCCGCCGACCTCGTTCGGCGTTTTCGTCTTCGCGTTGCCGAGGGTTTTCTCTATCCGCGATCTGTCCATTCTACCCAGGATTACCCGTCCTCCGATATGTGCCTCCGTCGGATGTTGATGTCTCGCATGCGTCTCCAGGACATGCTCCGAGATGACGGTCCGTTTGCAAAAGCCGAGCACTTGTCCGCGCCTCCTCCCGAGCTAGACCTTCCAACTTGGGTTGAACCAATCGTTGACTTCGACACCGGGTACGACAAGGCGGTCGGCCGTATGCCCATCACCCCCGCATGCTCCGTCTCGCGACGATCCTCCGCGGGTCCCGACGGTCCTATGATGCAGGACGATTTTCGTAACCGTTGGCTCTCATTTGAAGCGAGTATGAACGAATGGTGCGAGCGCGATCGTGTTTTTCCGGGCGAGGTGCATCCACGAGCAGGTCGAACTTCCGCGTCTCGCGCACAACGAGTATGTAGCTTTGCTCACGGCCCGGTTCGAGGAGGATACTCGCGCGCGTTCTTCCGACGTTGCCGCTATTCGGAACTCTCTTCAAGACGTTCTTTCGGAGACTCGCAACGCCGCGATCGCCAGTGCCGAGTACCATGTCGCTCTCCAGCGCGAGTCTGACTGCGCCGGCACTCGTGAGCACCTCCTTCAGTTGTACGAAGAGTTGACCCGTGGTCTCCAATTCCTCGTGGAGAATGGCCATTCCGCCCCATTCGGCGACGTATACGTGGACTTTGCCAATACCATCCTTCTTCAATGGCTGCAGTCGGTCGATCCGTCCTCCGGACTCAAGTTCCGCTGTTTTGATAAGTCCGAGTTTGATCCCTGGTCCATTGTCTACCGTTCCGACTTCACCACCCCGGGTTCCTTGGTATATGGACTAGACCCGGCCTCTGTCCCGTTGGTCTCTGATTCGTTACTCCGCTCGCCAACTCGGATCGTCCGACCTCCTTCACCGCTTCCCGACGTTCCTATGGATATTGACGTCGGTGCTCCTGCTGCAGCTCAAGTACCTCCACGTGTGTTTGGTCATCCGGACAGGCTCTCGCACAAGGTGTCGGCCAAGAAGAGGGATACGTCTGGCGTTTGGAACTTCTTGTTGGATAGCGGCACCGACTTGGCGCCCGAAGAGGAACTCCCGCCTCGGAAGCGTTCGCCCTCCCGCAAGGGTCGCCGCGCGTCGTATCGTTTTCTTCCGATTCCTCTGGCAGTAGTTCCGACGAGGACGAGAAGGTTGTCGTGATTCACCCCGTCGTCCCGGTCCCCGTTTTATCCGTCAAGAGCGATTGGCACGGAAACCATATCGACCTTGAGCCTGCGATCGACTTCGAAGGACTCGCTCTGCCCCCGTCCCCGTTGTACTCCTCGTGGGTGACTCTCGTGCAGGAAGGTCCACTCCCGATAGCCCGTTTCGTCCTCCTGCTGGTTCGGAAAGCGCACGAGCTTACGTTTAGCACGCGTCCAGTCTCGGTGCGTCGTTTCCACACTCTTCTGCTTTTCCTCTTTGCTCACATCTCTTTAGCCCAATAATTACTGTCTTCGCTGCGTCGCCGAGGAAGTGCCCTGCGTATTCACCGTACCGGGAGCGGCTGGTAGACCGTTCGCCGATGGACGATCAACCGGTAGCAAGAAAGCCGGCCCGCCTCCTGGTGGTTCTAGATGCGCTCGATGTCGTGTTAAACGTGGCGGTTGCACGGAAGCCAAGGAAGTCCCGGACTTGGTCGAGTACGCTTCTTTCAGCGGCCATTTTAGCAACCTCATCTGCTGGTTAAACGAGACCCTCCACCACGACTCCGAGAGATTCGAGGAATTCCAGGCCAACATTGAAGCCTGTTTTGATGAAGATGGTATCCGCTTGCCTCCGTCTACCCCCGCCCCTCCCGATATCGACGACGGGATGCCAGAAGCTGTTTCCCGACAAGACCCCGGTCGACGTGGCTCCAATTCCCCCTCCCATTCCGCTGGCCGGTGACGTTACTGCGACTCCTCGAGACCGCATTCCAGTCCCTACCTTCCTCGGTCTTCCTTTGCCTGGTCAGAAAGCGAAAGGTCTTCGAGGCGCTGTTTGGCAGTCCAGCCTTGTTCCCGCTCCTCAGTTGCCAGAGTCCTTGCCAGCGTTCCTCGGTCGTTCCCATCCTTATCGCCGTAACGAGAGCCGTAACGAGATCGTCGAAGAAGCAGAGCCAACGTTCCGGTGGCCCGATCGCTCTTATTGTCCTCCCATCCCGAGTGATCTCTTCCCGCTTTCTGCCGATGCTCTCGCTGTCGATGTTCGTACAGACTCGGTCGCTGGTCGGTACGAATTCGGGGCAGCGGTGGAGCAGTTCAAAGACCTGGAGGACGACAAGCTGTTTGACTCGTTCGTCCAATTGGTCCGACGTTCGCAACACGCCGTGACTATGCTGACCAGGGGCGTCGCTTACGCTCTGGGACCAAGGCTACTGAAACTTCTTAACGAACGCGGTCTCGATGTCGATGTTCCTCGTCTCGGTGCTACCCTCGATGGAAAACCGCTTCCGTTCCCGTCACCGCTTCCGGATATCTCAGGCGACCTCGCTCTTCATGCTCATCTCTGTCGTATGGCAGGCGACGAGCATCCCTTCTCTGCGTTTATCCGGGCGGCGTTCGAGACGGATACGATGAAGAGTTACGCAACCGGGAAGGGGGTTTTCGAGCAGTCGGACCAGGTGGAATGGGAGCACTTCGCAGAGACTTCTCTGTTCAAACATCTCATCGTCAACCCGCGCAAGCGTGATCCCCCAGGTCTGTTTTTCCTCTCCTCGCCGTTCTCAAACGTTAATCTTCGCGTTACCCTTCTGCAGTGCCCGATCCCGTCCTCGATATTCTGTCCTTAGTTCTCGACTCTGCACTTTCCTTCGCATCGACCTTTGGTGCTGCATTTGACGACAGTGCGGACGACAAGACGGCGCTCAGTCAAGGCATCGATCTCAGCGGGAACCTCAATCGTCCGGCGGAATTGCTCGTGAAGTTGGATCGGGTGAAGGACCTTGTCGACGCTGCCGAAGGGAAAACGACTCCGTCTCTCGTCGAGCCTCATTCCCGTTTGCTTCGTTCTTCTGTCACGGACATTGTCTCTCCCTTGCGTCAATTTGTGCCTGGTCATCGTTCGAAGACTGCCGTGGTGGATGGTGGCAACCTTCCCAGTGGATATCGCGCTTCCGGCTCCTCGAATCCCGCTCCACTCCCGTTGTTCTTCCCCGAACCTGGGCTGGCGAAGAACGTCGAGCTCGACGAGGACCAGTCGATGGAGCAATCTTTCGGCGAACGTCAAGTCAACCAGTCGACGAGTTTTGGTATCGGGGAACGTCGAGAAGATCAGTCGATGAACCCTATCATCGGCGAACGTCAGGACGACCAGTCGATGGTAGATGGGATCGCGGTATTGCCCGGGGCGAGCAAATCAAATGACGGCGAGGTGGATGTTTCGATGGACGTCGCAGAACCAGAAGTCGACGAGTTGAACGGGGAATGAGGGCTGGTGGCACGCATGCGCGTTGTTGCGGGACGTGGAGCGCCATACAGATGCTAAATTTATCTTTACTCATCGCTGCTTGTATCGTCGTCGTGTATTCTTCGTAAAATCCTGTATTTTCTTTTTGCTTTGCTATAGTTTTCGAATCTCCCCGTTGCGTTGTCCGTCCTGTGAGCTCGAATTCCAAAATGTGAGAAGTGAATTCATTAAGTAAAGCAGTCTCGTTGTCTTTTAACTAAGTTGTTGTCGCTAGTCTTGAATTTTCCGGTTTTTCCTGTTGGAATCTTGCCCGTAAACCCCGCGGAAGCGTCAGTTTAATTCAGCGCTGATCGCCCTTCCCATTCTCAAGCTCCGTCGTCTCCCCACACTGGATTGTGAGGGCGTATTTTATCGCGCGTCTCGTGTTGCTCCATTAATTTGGTGACTGGAATCCTGAGCAAGCTGCGCGGGAAGTAAGGTATGATTCTGAATGCCGCGTAGGGTTCCTGAGCAACAGCGCTGTCCAATTCCGCGAGGATATAGTTCCCCATGGATGTTCGTTTCACAACAATCATGGGTCCAATATATCGCGGCTTGGTTTTCTTGTTCAATTCCTTTTCGACCTGAGTGTTCCTGACGATTACAAGGCTTCCTGGTTCGGCGTCAATTTCTTCTATGTTCTTTTCGTTGTCCTTCACCCACTGAAGAATGCTTTTAACGCGCGCTTCGTAGACTTTAGAACGGAGCAGTTCTATTTCTTCGCTGCGTTTAACCAGTATGGCCGCTCGATTAGCAATGAGCTCTTCCGTCGAGATCTGCGAGTCGAATATTTTTCCCATGTATGTCGCCTCAATAATATCGAACGGGAATAAGGGTTCGACTCCGTGGACCATCCAGTATGGCGAGCGGCCGGTTGCTTTATTAATTGAGACTCGCTCGGCCCAGAAAACGTAGAAGATCATTTTCGTCCATTTAGAAATGTCGCCATCGCAAGATTTTGTTAGGGATTTGCGGACGTCGTAGTGCTTCCACTCGATGGGTCCTTGGGCTCGCGAATTATAGCCTGTAATCCTTATGTGGCGAATTCCAAATTTTTGCGCAAGCCAATCCACAGCCTTGATCCATGGTTTCCCGTTGTCCGTAGAAATCTCGCCGATGGCTCCCCAGCGGCATAGGATCTCCTCGAATATGAAGCTTCCCAGATTCATTGCGTCCTCATTCACCATCATCCTCCATTCAGGCCAGCTTGTTAAGGAACAGCGAATATGCGCTACTGTCCTGAAGCCGTTATGTCTGGGCATGAAGAAGGTGTCGGTGTATGCTTTGTAGAACAATGGCATGGGCATTGTGACCGTTGGCGGAATTAATATCTTCTTTACGGTGCGAATCTGGCATTCATGGCAGGTCTTTAGGTACCACTGGAGGTCTTGATCCATCATAGGCCACCAGAATCTGTCCACCAAGCGCTTCCTAGTTATGAAATGCGCCTTGTGTCCTAGGTCGTCGTGTACTTGCTTCAAAATATCCAGCCGCCTGTCGCGCCCAACATACAGCTTGTGTTCTCCGTTGATTGACCGCTTCCAGAGTTTTCCCCCCAGCACGAAGTAGTTCTGTACGGCTCGCAAGAACCCCTTCATCTGTTTCTTGTCGTCGACGAAAGGCGGGTTTTTATTTTCGCCCAAGTACTCGATGATGTGGTCTACAACCGTGTCCGCTTTAATCGCGCGCTTCGTTCGGGGGATGGTAGCTCCAGGTTCCGCGGTGTTTGTGAATACCGAGACGGTTGTCTGTTCAAAATAATCTAGCGGGGCTGATTCTTCGCCCGCTGAATTAATTTGAGACCTGACCGGCGTAATCTTGTACTCCACGCCTGAGTTGAGAAGCATTATCGCGAACCCACAGGCTCTGTCGATCCATTCTTCTACCTCGAGGTCTTCTGGGTCGTCTTCTGGCGCGCGTGGTCTGCGTGATAATCCGTCTGGTGCGTGAGTCTTTCCTGGAGTGTGCTCGAGTCGGAAGTCAAATAGTAATATCGCGGCAATCCAGCGATTCATCGCGGCGTTTGGTTGTATATCAGGGTTGTTGAGCATCCCTTTAATGTACTTCGTGTCGACCCGCACGATGAGGTCCTTGACTCCAACGAGGTATATCTTGTATGCACGGAGCGCCCGGAAGAGACCGTATAGCTCAATCTTTGCCTGAGAATACCGCGACTTCCCTTTCGTTCCAGGTTATCGAGCCGAAGCGTGAAGGATATTCTTTCCCGTCCTCGCCGACTTGAAGCAGAATAAATCCAACGGCGATATTAGACGAGTCGACTGATAATATGACGGTCCTTCCCGATGCGTGGTCAATCGCGCGGATGGCTGGAGACGTCCGGATAATATCCTTCAGCTTGGACATCGCTTGCTCCTGTTCCTCTTCCCATACGAACTCCACGTCCTTCCGGGTGAGCTTTACAAGCGGTCGCGCGTGTATGGCGAAGTCCTTCATGAAGATACGGACCACCCCAAGCGTTCCCAAGAACCCACGACATTCCGTTAGATTTTCACAGGGCGGCCAGTCGAGTATGGCTTTCAGCTTTGATTCGTCGGGTGTTCTTCCTTCTGCTGAGCATATGTGTCCTACAACCTTGATTTTGGGGACAGCGATGTATGATTTCTTCGCGTTGAATGTTCCGTGAGCGTGCTCCATCCGCGTTAAGAGCCGGTTTATATTAACCATGTGTTCGAAGACGAAGCGGCGTATGCCTGGATTTTCTGGGATCGTTTCGTAGTCGCCATTCCCCAGAAGATAGTAGTCGGTTCCCCCTTTCCAGGGTGTATCGTCGACAAACGGCTGGGTGAATTCCGGAATCTCATCCTGGAGTATAAACGTTACGTCCCCCTGCTGTACTTGCACGGCATTGGTATATCCTTGAGGCAGCCTTGTCAAGCGGTGCGTTCCTAGCGGGTTTTGGAAGGTAGTCAGGTCCCTCGATGCTATGTCCAGCAAACGGTGGTCGAATCCAACGTATAAGTCGAACATCCCATAAATTACGCGGCCGCCGAACGACTCCGCGTAGATCTCCAGAATAGGTGGGCATCCGGCGTCCCTTATCGTAACGGCATTCAAGGGCTGCAGATTGTGCACTATCCTCAGCGCGCCTTTTTCTGCTTTCAGTACGCAGAACCAGCTTGATCTGTACGATGATGACAATGGCTCGTATACTCCCGATGCTATCTTGCTCTTGATAAGCTGGATAACCTGGTCGCGGATTCCTGGCGGTATCGGGATATTCCTTTGTTGCCAAGGTGTGTGCGCTAGCACAGGTAGCTTTACTGGCTCGAAGTAATCTTCGCGGAATTTTCCTCGCTCGGACTCGTCCCAGGCAAACGCCATCTCGTGAGTCTTGACGACGTTCTTCACCAGTTTTTCTTCTTCGTGGGTTAACCAGCCGTCCTCGTTTATCCTCATTGCTGCCATCCGCTCGTAGGTGACGCGTTTTCCTGGTGTAAAATCCGGCAGGTGTCGGCTGGGTTCCTTCAAATGTTCCAGCGGATCGGAGGGAAACCGGCGAACAATCCTAAATTCCTCTGGTAATGTTGCGGGCACCGAATTGACCTTCAAGGCAACTGGTTTGTACTTCTTCTTCTTCTTCTTCTTTTCCTTCGGCGCGGTTTCTTCCTCCGTTTTTACCACGAATGCGTGGATTTCTTCGTTATATTTGTAAGCTTGTCGTAGACACCACGTTAGGTATGTCGGCGAGATTTCCCAAGTCATTTCCGCGTCGGTGACCGTAATTTGGCGACAGTGGTGAGTATTAGTTCCCGTTGGTGAACTTAGAATCATTGGCGGCGCCAGTCCCAAGTAAGTGAAAGAAGCGATAGTATTCTGTTTAATGGCCATAGAGTTGATTTTAATTAGAGAGTCCGGAAGTGGGCGGTATTTTGCGCGCATGTCACTCTTTGTTGCCCCATCGAGTCCGCGATTAGTCTGCGCGGAGTTTACGCCTGGGTGCGATGCTCCGCGCTTTGAAAACCCTGTGCTTTGTTCGTCGGCGCTGGTTTCTTTGATGATTTCGTTGTCGTCGGAAGCGTCGCTCTTTTCCCTGTGTTGGGGCAAGTGATCGTGATTTCCTGCGAACCGTTGCTGAAGTCTCGCGTCTGGCAGCTCGTGAAGCAGAAGAAAGGTCTCCCGATTAATAAATCGAACGGCGCGCCTTCGACCACATGAAGAGGGAGTGGAAGATCAATCCCGCCTAGGGTTAAGATGACGTCGGAGACTACGCCATGGGTAGCGTTCGATTGCGAATTTGCCGATTGCATGCTGAGGATCTTCTGCGGATCGAGGCTGACTTCTAGCTGCTGCCAGATACTCTTGTTGATCGCGATGATTTCCGAACCCTGGTCCAGTATCCCTTTGACTTTAATCGTGCCGTTCAGGATTGGATGTACGACTCGCAATGCGTCGATCTCGGAGGCCGTAAGGAGTTCTTCCCTTCCTCCGTCTTCTTCGTACCGGAGGACGTACTGCGACTCGTCGGTTTGTTCCGAGTACGTCATGTCCACCTGGGGAAGTCTCTTCGTGGTCACTAGCTCTCGCAAGATTTTGCGTGCCTCGGGTGCCAGCGCCAATAGTTCGCGCGGAGTCAACTTAATCTCCCCGACGAGTAGCCATTCGATTACCGCCGAAGGGGTTATTCCTTCTTCGATAGGTGCGCGGAATTTACTGGCAGGCGGTTTCAGCGTGGTGGCCTCCTGGCGTTGCGGCGGTGGGACTTCCCTCGGGTAGTGTCTATCTTTGGGTGGCGTCTTGGGCGGTTCGGGCTCCTTGGGTTTTTCCTCGAAGGCTACTTTCTTCTTAATAGCGCTAGCCGGCCCAATTTTTGGAACTTGGACTCCGTCGAACTGCATCTTCTTTGGTGGCGCTTTCTTTCGCTGCTCGATAAAGGCCTGAATTTCCTCCGTCGATAGGTCTTCAATCGCTACTGTCCCTGTTTCTTGATACGTGAGGTTATGAACCTCGTCTTCTTCGTCGGTTACTTCCTCTATGCTGGTGGATGCCATATACAGCATGTGCAGTGGTCTATCCTTCTGACCTGGTTCCGTTGGCGGCATTTGTCTTCTTTTTAGCCATTCGTGGCCTTTTTCGATGTGTTCGCACATGTTCTTCCCTTCAATTGCGCACGGGATCCACCTTCCGTCGGAGAGAACGAGCTTCCCTTCTTCGTTCCGCTTGCATTTCCCCGCCTGGAGGAGCTCCGTTATCTTGGGGCAGTCTCTGATGAAGTGGCCTGGGTCTGAGCATCCCGTGCAACCGTCCGCGAATCGTCTGGGCGCGCTATTAAATCCCGCGCCTGTCCTGGCTTCCGTATACGACTGGCCTTGAGTTGGGAGCGGTTCTCGATCGCGATTCCAGGTGCCTCTGTTTCCTCCGCTCTGTACGTTATCAAGGCGCTGAGATAGGACCGTAACATGCGAGAGGAAAGTCTCGTTCATTTCCCTTAATGTCGCGGTCATGTCTACCATCTCCTTCTTCACATCGACCGTATCGTCATCCGCGCTGGCATAGGCTATGCCTGGGGGTCCATTCAGAGCCCATTCTACTGTGTCTACCACGTCCGACATCGAGTACGGGGTGTCGCTGGCTTGATTGGGTACGACGATTTGAAGGCGCTGGATTATTCTCCAGCGGAAGTCTTGGTTAATTCCCCTCATGAATTGCTCGTTTATTTCGTGCTCGGAGATTTTTCCTTTTGACTTTAGAAAGTCGGAGATCCTCTGGAAGTTCCTTCGATACACGCCGAATTCTTCCATGGTGGTAGGCGCCGTGGCCGCTGATTTCTTAACGGTCTCTCGGAGGTCCGTTTTCGTATACAGCTTGTCTCCGCTCGCTCCTGGGTATAGCTTTATAATAGCTGTCTTGAAATCGTCCCAGGTAATTCCTGCGGTTTTGCAGCGAGACCAGAGTTCTGACTCGTCCAGGTCGAGATATTTCAGCGCAACGTCGATAACGTCGCTGTCGGTCGTTTTGCTGCAGTCGTCCGCTAGTTCCTTTATATCCTCGAAGTACCTTTGCAGGTGGCGCGCGGTTCCTTCGAATCGCGGCGCGTTTTTATTCGAGCGAGAGGGTAGTGCTTTGGGAGGCATAGCGTTGGGTATTGGGTTTGGGAGTGGGAGTGGATCCGGGGGGATTTGTACGGTCTGTTGGGCCTGAATGACCGGTGGGTTATTCAAGAGTTGTGGATTCTGGGGAGGATTCGCCAGATCTGGGGACGCCGATCTGTTCGGGGAGTTGTTTGGCGAGGAGAAGTGTAGCGACGTTTCTGTCGAGAGTGTTGTTGATTCCTCGTTAGATGGCGGATTTGTCTGTGGGGGTTCCGAGTCGTCCTCAGTACCGTACCCTTCTGGTAGATCTGTTAAAGCCGAAATTTCCTCTTCGAATTCCTGGGAATCCGTGGTGTCTGGTTGGTGCTCGGACAGGAAGATTTCCTCCTGTAGATTCCGGGCGGGGTTTCTTCGTAAGGATTGTGGTGTTGGAGGTGTAGGCGGGAAGCCTAGGAGAAGAGAGGTTCTCTTCGAGAGGGTTTCCAGTTGCAGTTAATCCCCTCGCGGTGGGCTCCAGGTTGTGATGCTGCGGGCTTTCGTAGAGATAGATTTCCAAAATACAGCTTTTGTACTATCAAATCTCAGTCGAGTCGTCCTCTGGGGATTGTGTTCGCAACAGTGGAAACTGTGTTAAATTGTGTGTGTGTGTGTATATAAATCCAACGGGGCTAGAAAAGCTCGTGCTTGTGTAGTTCCTGTGGAAGTGGTTAGTAGGGGTAATCGAGCGGAGAGGGCGTTGGCCTCCGCGAGATTAATCTGCTGTCGTGGGTGGTGTGTTTATAATCGAGCGGGGAAGAATTCGTTCTCCGCTGGATTATTCAGTGGTCGTAGATGTTGTTTGGCAACTCGAAAGCCTGCCGCGGAGTTGTTGGAAGGAAGGTGGTGGCGCTCAATTCTCTTCGAGGCTTATGGTGCTTCTCAGCGAGGAAGCCCTGGCCGATGGATGTTCGATAGTGCCGCTTGTATAGGATGGTCTGTACACGTCGCGCTCGCGGATTCGAGATAATGGACGGCGACCGAGCTACAGGAGGTCCTCCGAACGTCCAGGTATACGTCTGGGTGTCGCAGTTATTGCGCGGTTCCGAATGGTGGTCGCCCTCGTAGAGCTAACTGGCTACGCTCTCGTCCGTCGAGGTTTACTATAGCGAGCCAACCGACGCCGAGCCTTATAGCGTCCGAAAAGTGGTGGAGTGGTGGATAGTGGTCCCCTTTTAATTGGGCGGTCCCGATACCGGTGTCCTCAGTGTCCGTGTCTTGAAATTTGCACTGTATATTGGGGCGCAGTGAACTGTTTACTTGTGTTTACAGTTGTGGTAGATATAGTTTGTGGGTGTGAACGCTTAGTTCCACAATTCCCACGCATTTGGCCTGGGATGTCAAGTCGTGAGTACGCTCTAGACCCTTGCCAAGCGGATTGCTAATGGTTTGTAAGACCTGGGTTGGTAAATGTTTCATATTTTGCTTCGTAAGTCTTGGTCGCACGGCTGTCGAATGGTTTCGTGGGGACTGAGTCGAAGTATCGACCGAGTCGCTTTGATCCCCGGATGCCGCTGTATTTCCTGGACCTTCGCTCGACTCATCCGCTGATAAGCCGCTTTACGGAGTAGGCGTGGAAGGGCAACCTTTTCGCGCTTATTCGGTGCGCACATCATAGAACTAGTATGAGCCCGAATAGCTAGTTGGGAGATATCTGCAACAGTGAATAAGGTCTGCAATGGGGTTGACGACCCGCGGCGCATTCCAAGATCACTGTCTACACATACCAGCAGAGCCCACAAGCCTGGACCTATCCAATCCGGTGCAAAACACTCAAAGGGATAAACACCGAATAAGACCTGGCAGTCTCGGAATAACCGTTTGCTATTCGGACTTGTGATGAGATGGCGGGGAGACACGGACCGGACCTAATCGGACCAAGGGAACCTGAATCAGAGCCAAGAGGGACAAGCCGTCGGATGCCGAAGATTACAAGACCCAAGTGACTACAAAATGATCCTGGTGACCTTATCCGGAAAACAAGTGAAGGCAATAACTTCGGAACTACTGGACGTTTTGGGACGAATCGCATATGCACGGAAAGCTACGGACGAGGGCTATCCACTGGTACCAAGGGCAGAGCTGCTAATCGGATAACTGAAGAAACATCATACCGAATAACGACAATCACAATTCGGATCAGGGATCTGCGTACGAATATGACTCGAGGGACGATCCATCATAATATTTACTACTCAGATATGACACAGACAAGGGTATATAAGTAGGGTTTTGGTACACTGTAGCCACGGAATCGCCCACCTATTGAGGCCGCGATCTGGGGTTTAGCTAAGCTACAAACTGCAAAGGCTACAACTTTAAATCGGATTTGGATTGTGTGAACTGAGCAAAGTGTTATTCGGACATCAAGATATCAAAGTGTTTGACAAGAATAGTGATTAGTGATTTAGGATTTAGGAACCAGGACAGAATAAGGAAGACAGAAGAACAAGAACTTGGAAGAATACCGATTAAGGAACTAGGACATCGTATTTGGCCGCCCCCATCAAGGCTCGTCGATAGTACGTCTTACGTGCGCGTTACAAACTCTCGAACTACCTACCCTGCACCCCCACCAAAGGCCCTGTACCCAGGGTTCTGAACTCGCTAGTGTCTATTAGCTATTTGATTGGATTTGTGTTTATTCGGTTTCACTCCCTTACACCGATTTACGACGAGTTTGACTATTACAAGTCTTATTCAGAGTATAGAGGTTTTTGGATATAGTGTTATTCGGTTTTCACAGGTTTGGTTTTGTAGTTAGTTCGCCAAGCACACACATCACCGCCTTCCGCTGGGTTCTTCTGGACGCCGCTACATTTCCTCGAGCTTCGCATTAGGTTTCTCGTCCTCCGCGCTATTGTTTCCCAGCGCCGCGACATTTCCCCAGTACCGCGACTCTCCTTTGGACCTTGCATCGAGCTGGCTTGTCCGTCGCTGGATTCCTTCGAGCGCCGCTGTATTGTTTCCAGTCCCGCGAGATTATCCCGCGTCTGTACGTCGATTCCCGCGTCTGTACGTCGATTTATTGACCTTCACTTCGCATTGCTGACCCTGATAGGCCCCGTCTCACTCCTTCGATTGCTCAATCCGCAGTTTGGTTACCCGTCGGACCGTTTCCATGCCGAGCTGGCCGGACTCTTCTGCGCCTGTTTCCACTCAACGTCTGCACTTATCGCGTCGTATGTCTCGCTCCCCTTTGCTTGTCCGTCTGAGTAAGGGTTATAGGTGGCGTGTTCTTCCTGAACGACGGCGAGGTTTCCCTGCGCATGCAGTAATCAAGCGGCCGGCTCGTTCGTGTCAGCGACGTTCACAGCGCTCGTAGACCGAACGGAGCTGTATCCGGGCAAACATTGCGATAGCAAGCGGTTCGAGGGGCTGCGCAGGCGGTGGGCTCGTAGGCCAGGGACTGTATCCGTCGCGGTCGTAGGTGGAACGGGACTGTATCCGGGCAAACATTGCGATAGCATGATCGAGTGTCGTAGATTCGCTGTATTAGAGGTCGGCGCGTTGGCACATCCGTTAATCCAGCGATGGTGCTTATTGGGTTCCTTTGTTCGTCCGAGAGCGTGTATTAATCCAGCGGTTGTGCTTATTCGGGTCGCTCCATTGTCTTGAAGTGCGTAATAATCCAGCGGTGTTGGTTAACGGCTTGTGTTGTTGGCTGGTCGTCCTGGTCCGGCATCCAGAGGTTTGTGCGGCATGGCCCGGCTATCTATAGCCCTCACAACGGTCCGGCTAGATACGGACCAGGCCGTTACAACACCCGCCGCAGGTGGACCCGTGCTGTTGCCTAGCGACAAATGTAGCTCCTGCCCATTCCTTCCACACTCACATTCTGGCACTTTTGCAGTATACATGAACAGTCTCCTCGCCACACCCGCGAATACACCTCCAATCTCCGCGGCGGCATGGAAGTCAGTGACTCGTCGCGTCCGTTCGCAGCCCGCACGGGTGGTACGGCGACCGGGCGGTCCGGTGGAGTGTAGATGATCATGGTGACAGAGACAAATACAAGTGAGTTGCTGCTTTTTCTTCTGCGTAAGCTTAAGATTGGGCGCTGACGGTTCGTTTGTAGCATCAAGAATTTTGGACGGAATAAACATATTGATTTTTGAGTTGTAATTTGGGGCAGCAAAGTGAGCGCTGGGTTGACGCTGGTGCTGCCCGGTATTGATTTTGGCTGGTAACACGCACGTACAGTGTATATATGGGAGATATACTGTGCAAAAAGTATTTAGACATGTTGGATAAATTCAAGAAAAATTGGAGACAACTTGAGTTTCTCACGACAACTTTTGCTTCGGCAGGTGCAACTTGTCTGTAGACAACTTCAACTTTGCTGAGAACAACTGCTCAATATGGCATCTCAAAGTGGCACAAGTCAACATCCCTCAAAGGACATCTCTATAGCAGATTTTTCACTGTGACATTAGATAATGATGGCATCATCACCGATAGAATCACTCACTCAGTTATTTAGCAAGGTAGGTCTGTGCTCTCTCGTGTCTGGATGAGCCGGAAGAGACGAACGCGATCTTGTGGGTGGGTGGAAGGGCCGGCCGTCCCGGCCAACGAGAACGTCTACGATGACGCCTGGTGGACGGCCGAACCTGTACGCAAAGGCCGCCGAGGATCTGAACGAGACCCAGAGCGACCCAACCAGAGTGAAGCTCAAAGAGTCGCAGACTCGCGCGAGGGTGAGTGAAGCGGCCGAGGACCCACAAAGAGCTGAAAGAGGTCAAATGAACGGTATGGCGCAAGAGGATATGGACCACAACACGTGAAATAAGAATTGTTAGCGGAGCAATATAAAAACTGTTGACATAAACTCACCAAGGCAGCTAAACAGCAATAACCGGATGTACGAGATGACGAGCACCCGAAGTGTGCAAGACCGGCACCCGAAGTACACAGCCAGACAAGAGACAACGACCAGCACCCGAAGTACATGGTCATGACCGGCACCCGAAGTGCATGGCCAGACAAGAGACAACGACCAGCACCCGAAGTACATGGTCATGACCGGCACCCGAAGTTCACGGCCAGACGAGAGACAACGTGACTGGCGCCGAAGCACACAGCCAGACGAGAGACAACGTGACTGGCGCCGAAGCACACAGCCAGACGAGAGACAACGTGACCGGCACCCGAAGCACACGGCCAGACGAGAGACGACGATCTGCGCCCGAAGCGCGAGATCGTGACCGGCACCCGAAGCACACGGCCAGACGAGAGACGACGACCTGCGCCCGAAGCGCGAGATCATGACCAGTGCCCGAAGCACAAGGTCAGAAGAGTGCCCAACAAGATGAGGATGACTCGGAGCGCCCGAAGCGCAAGATCAGACGAACGGCCGAAGCATCCGACGCGGATGGGTGCCCAAGGCACGAGATGCCCGAAGCATGAGAGGAGGATGAGCACCGGAAGCGGGAGAGGGGATGCACGTCGTTCGTGAGACGAGATGGATGAGCGCCGACGCGGGAGATGAGGGTGCCGATGTGCGAGATTTGGATGGGATGAGACGAACAGTGCGATGGGAGAATCGGTGCCAATGTACAAGACGGAGTACGGGACGAGGTGACTCGGTGGAGAACACCGCCGATATGTGAGATGGCCCGGGTGGGCGCTCGAAGCGGTGTCGATAAGCGTCAAGCGAGGATAAGAGTTTGAAGCAAGTGCCATGCTTGTTTTGTCGCATATGGCGTTGCCAAAGGGAGATGTGGCTAGGTTGCGGTTGCGAAGATACCAGTACGACAGTCGCGGAGCAGGGGGGACTCGGTGCGGCGGCAGGTTGCGTCTGTGAAGATGGCGGAAGAAAGGTAATGTAAACGATGGCGGTAGAATGAGTGTCCGTTGAACCATGGCGGATCGAGATCGTTCAGCGAACGGGGTAGACTGCACACGACGGCGATGTTGAATGAATGGATGTGGCGCTGGAAGGTACATCGATCATGGTATAAGGGGTGATGTCGAGAGGCGTCCGAGGCGTCGATGCGGCGAGCGCCGTAGCGGTGAGGCCAGCCGCACGTTTCTGTAGTCGTTATTCTGCTCGCGCGACGTTCTGGACTCCTGGGTCCGGTTTGCACGGACTGCGGATGCGGATGCGGCGGATAGCGCTGTTCGATGCGGTTCGGGAGATGCGCGTCGGGAGGTCCGGGAAGGTTGGTGCAAGTGTCCCGGTCTGAATGCGACGGAGGAGATCAATATGACAGATAATTTGGGTGACGGGCCTTCATGCATCCTCACGCCACTTTGTACCCTGTCCTTCGGCCCTATCGGTGCTAGCATGTTGTTGGAAGTCCGAATTGTCGTATGAGCGAGTGGGAGGACGGTAGGTCCATGTGCTCGGCACCAGCGGTCGCGGATGACGTCCGGAAATGCGGCGTAAAACAGAGGAAATGTGGCGGGAATGTGAAGAGCGAGACTGTAGCGCAAGAGGCCGGCATGATGACCACAAAAAAGCGGCTGGGAGTGAGGAGAGCGGACGCGAGGACGACAAGACGACGAGACGACGTGAACGCGAGAAGAGAGAAGACGTGTCAATCAGAGTGATGGACACGGATCACACTACTACCTTGCCTCACACTCAGCCTGACTCGCGAGCTCATCTTGGCTGAGCTAACAGCCATTTTGAGGCTTTTGTGGAGGATGAGGGATAGAGACCTTCAAAGTCCTTGGAATGGTCACCTTCCTCTGATAAATTTGCAATAGTATCCCATAACACACCACAGTTGGAGTTACTGTGATCAGTGATGAATTGATCACAACTGATGAGCCTGATGGCCCTACCCATAAGTTGAGAACACCAAAGCTGTCTCATGTAGAAGTTGAAGTTGCACTGCGGAAAGTTGTCCATACTGCATGCCAAAGTTGTGATCACTGAACATGTCTCCGAATTGAAGTTGTACACAAAAGCGCCAGATATGTGGGAGTTGTATGTTGAAAAAGTTGCAATCCACCTGAAAGTTGTCCAAGATACTTTTTGCACAGTATATCACCCATATGTATACCCTACTTAGTTCCAACTCCCAGCATTCGCTTCCTGAGCTTGCTTGAATTGAACGACATAAGGATGATACTCAAATCTGTCGGATTGCCTAGGGACTCGGAGTTGACATTTCACAGGGATCAATGAAAATTGTGTACCCTTTGACCCCCTACCCGCCAGTAGCGGGGATCTCTAATAACTAGCACCAAGATCATGCAGTGAACGAGCCATAGTTCCATGCCCTCCGAATGTAGCCATGCGCATTGGAGTCCAGTTCCAATAATCTCAAATGTTCCACCAGTCAGCAGCCCAGCCACGCAGATTGGTCAAAAGACTCACCTCTTGCATTGATGTCAGCACCAAGTTCCTTCAGGGTGCGAACTACAATTTCATGGCCACTGGCTGCAGCTCTGTGCATTGGTGTTTGGTTTCGTACATCTCGCAGTTTCCACCAGTCAGCAATCAAGCCACACCAACACCAGTCTTTCAACAACTCACCTCTTGCATTGATGTCAGCACCAAGTTCCTTCAGTGTGCGAACCACAATTTCATGGCCACTGGCTGCCGCTCTGTGAATTGGTGTCTGGTTTCATACATCTCACAGTTTCCACCAGTCAGCACTCAAGCCGCACAAACACCAGTCTTTCAACAACTCACCTCTTGCATTGATGTCAGCACCAAGTTCCTTCAGTGTGTGAACCACAACTTCATGCCCCCTGGCTGCAGCTCTGTGCATTGGTGTTAAGTTTGATTTATCTCAAATGTTCCACCAGTCAGCAGCCCAGCCACATAGATTGGTCAAAGACTCACCTCTTGCATTGACACTAGCACGTAGCTTCTTCAGTGTGTGAACCACATTTCCGTGCCCCCTGGCTGCAGCTCTGTGCATTGGTGTCTGGTTCCATACATCTCACAGTTTCCACCAGTCAGCACTCAAGCGGCCAAGCCACACAAACACCAGTCTTTCAATAACTCACCTCTTGCATTGATGTCAGCACCAAGTTCCTTCAGTGTGCGAACCACAATTTCATGCCCCCTGGCTGCAGCTCTGTGTATCGGTGTCGAGTTCGATTTATCTCACATGTTCCACCAGTCAGCAGCCCAGTCACACAGATTGGTCAAAGACTCACCTCTTGCATTGATGTCAGCGCCAAGCTCTTTCAGTGTGCGAACCACATTTCCATGCCCCCTGGATGCAGCTCCGTGCATTGGTGTCAATTTCCATGGATCTCATAGTTTCCACCAGTGAGCACTCAAAGCCACGCAAGCCTTTTGATAACTCACCTCTTGCATCGATGTCAGCACCAAGCTCCTTCAGTGTGTGAACCACATTTCCATGCCCCCTGGCTGCAGCTCTGTGCATTGGTGTCTGGTTCCGTACATCTCACAGTTTCCACCAGTCAGCACTCAAGCTGCACAAACACCAGTTTTTCAACAACTCACCTCTTGCATTGATGTCAGCACCAAGTTCCTTCAGTGTGCGAACCACAGTTTCATGGCCACTGGCTGCAGCTCTGTGCATTGGTGTTAACTTCCAGCAGTCTCAAATATTCCTCCAGTCAGTTCTCAAGCTGCACAAGTCCTTTAACAACTCACCTCTGGCATTCATGTCAGCACCGAGCTCCTTCAGTGTGTGGATCACATCTTCATGCCCATTGGCTGCAGCTCTGTGAATTGGTGTCAAGTTTGATTCATCTTAAATATTCCACCCATCAGCTGTCAAGTTGCACAAGTCTTTCAATCTCACCTCTTGCATTGATGTCAGCACCAAGCTCCTTCAGTGTGCGAACCACATTTTTGTGCCCATTTTTTGCAGCTCTGTGCATTGGTGTCATGTTTGATTCATCTCAGATGTTGGACTAGTCAGCACTCAAGCCACACCAGCACAAGTCTTTCGACATCTCACCTCTTGCATTGATGTCAGCCCCAAGTTCCTTTAGTACACGAACCACATTTTCATGCCCCCCGTTTACAGCTCTGAGCATTGGTGTTTTACCATCCAAATCTCATATATCTTGTCAGCATAACCCATGACAAGATGCCACAGAAAAGAACCTTGTATATCAACCTTTGTGCCAAACTCAACAAGCAAACGGCATACACTTTCATGCCCATTAGCAGCAGCCTTGTGAAGCATCGATGATCCATCTGCATCAAACATCATTAGTGAATGTGTAAAATGGATCAAACGAATGTACCATCCAACATGATCTCTGCCCCATTTCTGAGACAAAACTGCATCAGGTCCAGCTGTGCTGCCTCAGATGCGGCTTCAAGCCATTTAACATCCACGCGAACTAGGTAGACAACATCAATGAGGACTGAAAGGGAGGATTAAACAAACTTGGTGTATCATCGACAGTAAACATCCACCTGCGGACCTCATCCCAGGGCATGTCAGAGTGTTTCTCGTAGCTCCGAAAACCCTTCAGGGCCCTAGCCATCTTCCTGCCGGCCAAGAACGGCAGGCCAACAGATGCAAAAATGTATTGCGCAAGGGCCTTAATCGGGAGGAGGAGGAGGAGGAGTGCCAGAGTCTGCCCGAGCGTCCAGATGTTGTCTTGTCCGGCCTGACGGAGCTCATTGCGCGAGATCGAAACCTCAGTGTCAACGAGGAAGACTACGTTGATTGCAAAGAGGATGGCAAGGCCTAGCCCAACACAGACTGCCCCTGCACGCTCGCGGCTGCGTTGATCCACCCAGGGCCGACTCATGCAGACAAAGTAAGGCACCATAATGAGTCCCATTGGCAGCAGGAGGTTCACAACCGGGGTTAACACAGCACCAAATATCACCAGCGACACCAAGCGTAGCCCGGGTGAGTCAAAGGGGAGCGTGTCTCCAAGGATGGTCGCTGTCGCGCCTTTGGGACATGTGGCTGAAATGCTGAAGTGTGCGGGGTCGGACCAGAGCCAAACGCCAAGGGCACCCATGAGTGATAAATGCAGACTGCCAATGAGGGTTGCGGTATCGACCCAATCAAGCCTTTGTCGCAAGGCGAAGAGGATTCGTGTGAGTGACCGACTCTTGGGCGGCGCGGGTGACGATGTTGTGCTCGGCAGTGGGAGGTGACCCGCTGTTGGTTTTGGTTCCGATGTACGAAGTAGTGATACGCCGACAGCCCACCAACTCCATGGTTGTGGCAGCCCGGCGGGCGCCTGCCAGAGTCTCCGGTGGAGCCGCAGCAGCGAGTAAATGAATAGGTTGGTGTTGTTCATCCAGCTGAGGTTCAGGACGAGCGCGAGGTGGTAGTTGTCAAGGCCCTGGGCTGTAGAAGCTTGGATGAAAGCCGATATGAGCAGTCCAAAGGCGGTGAGGAGGATGTTCGTCGACTGCTCCTCGATGAATGCACGCTCGTTGTTGCTGATTTTCCCGTCATTGGCGAGCGCGACGATGGCAGGGATGAAACTGATGAGATTCTGGATGTAGGTGGCGGAGCGGACACCCATTCCAGAAATGTCGGTGTTGGTGCAGTTGAGGGAATTCGACGACATGGTGGTGGGCGGAAGGAAGAGAAAGCTGTTGGCACAGAAACCACAAGGTGGCATCATACAGCAGCGGCGTACTACAGAATGCCTATCTCCGGCATCAGCATAGGACGATGGGGATTTAAATGATGCGGTGAGTTAGAGATGTGTAGTGATCCTTCACTGAGCAGGTGTGTCATTAGCCCCTTCACTCTCATCTCCTCCGTCCTCCTCGACCACGACGATCACGAGGTCGTCGTCTACGCGGATGTCGTTTGGGTCCGTGGCGTCAGCCTTGATAGCGTCGGGCTTGCCTTGAAAAAAGGAAATCAGTATCAGGAGCGTGGATATAGGGCGGACGACGCACCGCAAATGCAACAAATCCGTCCGTCCTGACTTAAATTTGAAGATGCACAGCAGCCATTCCTGCGGGACTACGAGGTGGTCCGTGGGCAGCAGTTACACCGCCTCCGGATCGGAGGAAAGCCCGCAGCTGATGAGAGGATGCTGGAGGATATCGAAGATGACTGGGAATGGGACTCAGAACGCCCGTGATGCATGCGCAAGGGTGACGTTGGGTCGTCGACTCGTCGACCAGTTCTCCGTATACGGGTACTAACCAGGATCGTCCTGCTGCGTATTCGTCATCGTCATCATATTCATCCCCTCTCACGCCGACAGCTTCCCGCTCTTGTTCCAGGTTGTCATGGCGGCTGCCAAGTCCTCCGCCACGCGTTCCCGGGATAGACATTGTCGTGGCCGTACGCGTCGTTTCCGCATAGATTCGACGCTACAGGCGGTGGTGGAATCATGATGTGGATGAGAAGAGGAAGACGAAGCAGCGGCAGAAGGTGAAGATGAGCGCCAGTACCGTTCGAGTTGGTGGGCTGGTCGTCTGGCGGCGTTACGCTATCGACCTAGGCAAGAATGCCGCCGCAATATTAGTACAAGGAGAGACATAACACACAGGAGACGCACGTCGTTGTAGCTTCTCCCCCATTGTTACAGGGGAAAAGGCACGGACGTGTACGAGTCAGTTTTGGGCCCGTGTCATCCTTAGGATTGGTGCTCGTGTGTCGCCGCTGGGCCACTGAAAACGCCAAGCGGATTTGAAGAGTAGAACACGAACCGACGGCAGACCTTGGTACAGCTGCTTCAACGGCATGGCGGAAGTAGTTTTTCCGCGCGTGAATGCAGAGCACAGATGGAGAGGAGCACAAGAGCGGAGGCCAGTCAGTCGATTGGACGCCAGGGATTGGCGCCGAGAAATGTGGTATAGGTGTCAAGTGAGAGATGAATTCGACGACCAATGCGCCTGCGAGGAGCGATATAAGCCGATACTAGTAGAAGGGCCATAAGCATTGAAGGTAAAACGCACGAGAATGTATGTACCACGTCCATCTGGCATCCATCGCATCCTATATACTAGCTCCAAATTGCGGCAGATGGAGTCGGCCCTCGAGGCTGACTATGAAGGAATTCTCGCAGAGAGTTGGTGCGGTATTGCCCAGCCTGCTGGCAGGCTGCTGCCAGTGCAACAAAGTTAGGGCGATGCCGGATCCTAGTAAGAATTAAATATACCTGCCAAGCTGCAGTGGCCTTCGCAACGAGTGATTGAAGAGGATAGTGGTTCGAGAGCAGCAGGAGTCGGAGCGGAATCCACTGTTCATGGCGATGAGGACTCGTTCCCCTCGACGCTCAAAAGCGCCGGACCCATCCATCCATCTTCTTGTACTGCGGCATGGTGGTCGTCATCGTGGCCGCATGTGAGAAGAAATGGCGTACAGGAAAGAGCAAGGGTGTGACTATTGCGTGATCGCTCTTCGTCCCGACCACCACGAACGCATTCGCCGCCTTGCCCAGAAAACGGCCCTAGCCTGCCTCCGACGTCCGCAGACGCCAACCCTATTGCTGGATAACCCACTCGAACTCCAATTGCCGACGAGCGGGTCGATGGGGCGACTTGTAATGGATGGATTGACGGAGGATGTGTATGGTAGGGTGTATGGTACGTCCGCTGGAGCCTCAACGACTAGGTCATGACCCTCCGAACGTGCTAGGGAGGCTCTAGACTCCCAAATCGGAGACTAGGGTGTGTCTCCAGCCTCCAGTCCATCACCGTCGAATGCCTGAGTGCGTGTCCCTTCCCCCCCCCCCCCCCCCCCCCCCCCCGAATCTCAGCTCACCGCCGCCTCCAGCCCTACCTGAGGGACCTTTGCGAGCCTCGCACTCTGCCTGCCTTAGTTCAACGAGTCCTCGTTCCAAGCTCTCGCACATTCACGCCTGTCGTGCAGTGCGTTTCCTTCCTACAGCACCGTCGTTAGAAGCTGATTCTATTCTTGCAGCAGACTCTTCACCAACGGTCCAGCCCCGCTCAGCATCTGCGTCGGATGCACTAGTCTCGCTTCCCAGTGGGCATCGCGCTCATAGCCGGCGAAGCGGGATCTTGAGCAGACGAGTGGAAGAGTGCAAATATCCGCAAGGGTGCACAGACTGTCTGTCCGTTACGTCCTCTACGTGTTGCTCTTCGACTATTGGCTCATCGTCTGCAGCCACCCGCGACATCCTGCACGCCTCTAACGCCTTGAGACTCACCTATCCGAGCACCCATCGTCTTCCCCTTCCCCATCGACCACAAACTCTCAGCCTGTGTGCCACGCACTACCCCAGACGGACCCACCCCCGGCAGACGACGAAGAGAAGGTGCCACGCCATCGCGTCGACCGACTGTATAGTCGTCGTCGATTGTCCCGATGGCGACGTCTGCGGAAAGAAGACAAGATATCGGATGCGTAGGGCTACCCCCCGTAACCTTCTCGCTGCTCCTTCCGAATATCCACGGCCATCAACACACACCCGCACTTCCTCCTTGCACGCGTGGCCGTATCGCGCATGGCATTCTGTCCCAACTACGCCACCTCCCCCGAGCACGCAGCGTTTCCCATCCCGACACCACCTGTCCTGCACCCTCTTTGCCATCCGCCGCCGCAGTGCTGGTCCCAATTCTGCCCTGCCCTCTCCCCGCCGCGCTCTCCCTCAGCCGAGCGACGGATTAGACGCCCAAATAGGCGCCGGCGCGCACGGACCATGCGAGCGACAAGCTGCACGAGGACTCGTCCGAGAACCCCTGGAGCGTTCTCTGGACCGGTTTCGGCGTACGGGAGGTGGAAAGGATGGTCATCCACACTGCGAAGAGCTTCTGGCATGCTGGGGGAAAACAACGGGGGTGAGTTTAGAGCGATTGCGCTCGTCGATAAACGCACTGACTATGTTGGTCAGGATTCGGCACTGGTGTTGCGGACGTCGCCTCGGCTCGAGACAGACGGGGAGGACGCTGGGAAGCGAATTCGAATTCTGCGGCAGGAAAACGATCGAGGGTGACTTTGGAGCAATATCTATGCATAGATCGACCAGTGTTTTCGCTGGCATTTCGCGGCTACGCGGCCTTGGCTTCGAGTCCTGGCACATTCGTCGACACATGGAAGAGCATCCCGTATTGGGAGGGAGGAAATGCCGCGCAGTGAGTCGCATCATTGCCGTCGTGAAGATACGTACTCACTGTGTCGGGAGAGATACGTATGCCTCCTTGCGGTCGTAGACGAAGCAGGAGAAGCAGTGCTCCGAATCGACGGCGCAATTCACGTCGACGACTACGAGGTAATGGTATCTCGAGGATAGCCGGAGACTGTCCAGGGTTGCCCAGGGACGATGAGCAGGGATTGTCGCGCATGGCGAGGAGGTGCGTGGATGCTTGGATGTCATGATCGTGGTCGTCCTGGATATGCTTCAAGACATTTGTTGGGTCCGCCGGCGGCGCGCATACGGTCAGCGGGGCAGCCCTGGCAGCCAGGCACTCGTCGAGTCCGACGAGTCATCCGGATAGCCAAGCAAGATGTCCACATGCCGTGTCTTCTGCGTTAGCGTGTGTGGAGAGGACTCGGTCGGGACGAATGGAGGGATCTTCACGTGCGGGGGTGTGTATAGGCCGGACGGGAGTATAACGGGAGAGATGTGAGGGATCTCGGAGGACTCCGAGGTAGCGATATTGGTAAGGTGAGTTTTGCAAGCTCGAAGAACGGGGCGCTCATTCCCGACGCAGGTTTCACGTTGTATGTAAATACACCTACCGCACGCATTCTGCCAGTGGGTGGGCCAGCCATCACGAGATAACGCTGAGATGCGCGGCTAGCGTGAGCAGGCGGATAAAGTGCTGAGAGAACTCGACATTTTGGCTTCTTCGATGAGCTGCCACGTCATTGGTGAGGGGCTGTATTATCTGGACTGTCCGCGATAAGTTTTGCCTTGAAAAAAATAATAAAATTGATAACCCGTAATACAGTATCTTCTGGGACCTTTTTGGCATCGACTTCTTTACAGGTTTACCCCTCCAATCAGATTACTGTGCTCGTCGCGCAGCCGCTCTCTCCGCTTGTCCTGCTGATTGGTTTGCATCCCATGTTCACTCCCAGTCGACGTTACTGTTTCACCTGCTCATGACTTGTACGCATCGTGTAATGTATGTGCTTCGCTGTTGATAACCCTCCCAAGCTCGCACTCCTGATCCAACGCGGCATACTGATACGATTCCAGCCGAACCTTGCTCGACAAGGCAACAAATACTCGGATGACACTGCACTTGATAATTTGTCACAGCTTTCACTGACACATTGAACAGTCAGACGGAAACTAATTGATTGCTTTTAGCATCCTCCTCCTCCTCCATCGCCTCCTCCATCGCCTCCTCCGTCTCCTCCTCCTCCTCCATCGCCTCCATCGCCTCCATCGCCTCCATCACCGCCGTCGCCTCCATCTCCTCCGTCCCCTGCATTATCAAGCGCGGGGGGTGGACTTGGGTTACTAGGTATGCCCGCCGCCGAAATATTGGCGTCATTGGCCGAGTCGACAGCCGAATCTGCTTGGTCCTGGGCCGCTTTAGCCGCAGCGGCATCGGATGCCGTCCCACTCGCCGCCGCGGCAGCTTTGGCGGCAGCAGCAGCGGCTTCGGCTTGGCTGGCGGCGTTGTTGGCAGCGGCGGCATTCACATTGACGAAAGCCCAGTTGCCTACTGTGGCACCTGCGGCGGCCCCCACAGCCGCTTGGTAAGCCAGTTGCGCTGCGGCTTGCGCTTGGATCATTTCAGAAGTCGCGGTGCTCTGGCGTTTCTTTCTGCAGGACTAAGGAACCAAAGAGTTCAATTCCCGAGGCGATGCATAGGTGAAACTTACGATAGGATCAGTAATAGGAGCAGCGAAGACCGCTTGAGCGAGGAGCAAAGCGGTGGTTAGAACCGCCACGGAGAGAGTGCGCATCGTAAACTGACTCTTTGCTGCGAGTTGACCGCGTTTTATAGGAAACGACCCAGCTATACCGCTACTCGTCTTGTCTGTCACCAGTCAACGACGCTGTTACTCGATTATTTTTGAGGGAAGAGATAAATCCAGGGGGATCTGTCAGTGCAGTTGTGTGTGTCGCCTCTCCATAACAATGTCTCTGAACTCGGCGAAATTGAAGCTGGTAATCATTAGCAGGAGTTATATATATATCGCATAGTATATGCGAGCAGGTTGAGAGAAAAGATAATCATCTGTATTTAGGCGATACTTTTGGCGAGTGAACAGATTTTGAACATCTGCCAATGGTGCGCGCAAAAACCTCAACTTTTTTTTGGCGATGCATTTAACACTTCCTTGATTCAGTCCCGCATACCTCTCGAGGTCCGACTCTCGGTTAGGATTGGTGCGCACAAGGTAGGATTCATGCAGTGGAGATGAAATATGTAAGCTCCCAGTGACCCTCTCCAAGTGCGCAAGTGAGGTACTCAGCTGAATTCTCTATTTATTTATATACCCTCTATTTTTACAGGACAAATGAAACATTGAAACTCCAACACGCAATACAATCGTACGCCGCGCACTTGTCTAGTCTTGACACGGAGCGACGCCAGCGCTGAAATGAAATTGAATGAATAGACGACTGCACGAAATTAGGCAGGATACCCCGGAGTCCTTGGGGTATATTCTGGACTGGAAGGTGGGCACAGTGACGGGGGAGGACTTGGGCTCGTGCCGAAGCATTCATAGAAAAACGGAGGTCCGGCGAGATTACAGGTGAGTCCGACGCTGGGGCGAAATTCTTGCGTGCGGAGGGCTCCCTCAAACCAGACAGCGACTATTTCTTGCATGCTGACGAATGAGTCGGAGCGGGGTATTCAACATGCTACCTCCGTATATCGTCCTTTCGCTTTTTTCAATAATAGTCTTCTTCGCCGTCTTCGACCTCCCCAATTGGGCATTTGCACACACCGCACATCCAATATGCCCCTCTGTTCCAACTCCTTCAACTCCTCTCGTACGACCGTCTCCATCAACGCGGAAACCTCGCCCCATTGCAGGGTATGCTCAGCGGGATCTGGTTCTACGATAACCACCGCGACATCGACTTTTTGGAGATGCGGAAAGAGGCCTGCGTGGAGAAGGAGCTGTTGGAACGGCTTCAGCTCGTCCAAGGAGTCGTACATGGATTGGGCCGGCGCATCCCAGGGATACTCCATGGCGAGGAGCTCCATCATGTTGATGGAGAGGTGGGATGTGCGTGTAAGGGTGGGGAGAGTTGTGAGGGAGAGAGTGGCGATCCACGGGGACATGAGGAAGTTGTGGAAGGAGACATGGATAGAGGTGTTTTGGTGAGAGGGAGGAGAGATCGAAAAGATTTAGGCGTTCCGCTATACATATGCAGATGAGTGTTGCGAATAATTCGAGTTTTGTGACTTACGATCGCATATTATGTGGAGGTTTTCCACTGGAGATAGTCCTCCGATACTTTGAAGGAACTCGTTGAGTGGAGCAATAGGTTCGTGGCTCGGGCAATTTTCAGTCAAAGTCAATGTCTTGAGGCTCCGTAAATCCCATGGGCCATCCGGTGCGGCGAGCATCGGGAGAAGACTCTGACAACTCGAGATGTTGAGGTCGCGGATGACCGGCTTGGCGCCCTGTGTTACCGGTGCGACGGACATCGGCTCGGTAGCCACGTCTGTGGGCGGGGAGAACCGACACAGATGGGTCTTCTGCACTCCCGGTGCAAACGACGCCAGGAGATCCATGAATTGGGCCTGTGTCCATGTGAACAGCTGGAAGTCGAGGGTGATGTCCAACAGGGAAGGTGTTCCGACGAGAGTGCGTGTGTGGCGAAAGATGTCCTCGCCACTGGGAAGGCCGTCGAGGTGCAGTGTCTCGAGGGAAGGGAAGGGGATGGGCGCGAGGAGGCTGAGGATCTCCGGGTTCGAGTGGTTGAAGGAGATGCCGAGCGTACGCACGTATGGGAGTAAGTGCGGGAGAGGTTTTTTTGAAAGCAGTCTACCAGACGGCGGACTGCATCGGGCGCCTTTGCGTGGTCTGCGTCCTGCGGAGACCATGCCAGTGCGCGTTTTGTGGTGCTTGGCGGGTGGTGGAATGTAGATGGCGCAGAAGAGATGAGCCTGTGCGTGTGGAAGGAATGAGGTGCAGACGAGAGCGCAGGACTTGAGATCCGGTGGGGAGTCGTGGAATTCGTCGACGATGAGGTCGTAGAGCTCTTGCGAGAGCTGTGGGGGGAGGAGACGACATACGCCGGGGCGAGTAGTGCTGTGGTGGGAGACAACAGCTTCCTGCGGAACGTCAGCTGCTGATTTCAAGGGCTGCCGACCTGCCCGACTCGCTGCGCGCATCAAACCGTAGCTGATTGACGTGAGAGTGAGACACGTCACTCCCGGATTCTTCCGACACTGGTTGAAAAAAGTTCAAAAAACGAGTTCGACTATTTCCGAGTCCTCTGGCTTATATCTCCAGGCGGAACACTCAAGCTGTACGCGGATACATTTTTAATCTACTGTTTAGTACATGCTCGGCGTCTATCTGGCCAGTAGGATTGTGAGCAATTTCCCCTCGGGCACCGTTAGTGAGTTAATCCCAACCGTGCGAGCCACACACATCTGCGCCCTAAATAGTCCTGAGGCGTTGCAGCAGTGTCCGTTCGATCCGGGCCGTTGGGATAAAAGGATCGTGTCTCGGGTTTGTTTTTTTCCTTTGCTTCTGCTTACAGTAGAACCATCAGTAATTTACCCTCGGGCACTGTTCACCAGGCAATCCCAACTGTGCGTGGCTCAAACACCTGCGCTCCCTAGATGATGCCACCGGGCGTTGCAGCAGTATCCGTTCGATCCGGGCGTTGGGATATACAGGGCAAGGACAATCCCGTCGTCCTCTTTTCTTCCCCATTGCTTTTTGCTTACCGTAGGACTGTCAATAATTTACCCTCGGGCACCGTTAGCGAGTCATTCCCAACTGTGCGAGCCATGCACATCTGCGCTCCCTAAAGAATTATTTCCCAAGCGTTGCAGCAGTATCCGTTCGATCCGGGCGTTGGGATATGAAGATCGGAGGTAGGAGATCCCCCCTCTTTTTTTTCTGCTTAGCTTTTGCTTACAGTACTCTAAGACTGTCAGTAATTTATGCTCGGGCATCCTTCACCAGGCAATCCCAACTGTGCGTGGCTCGCCAAGGCGTTGCAGCAGTATCCGTTCAATCTGAGCGTTGGGATATAAAGGGGATGGACATTCCTGTCTTTTTTCCCCCCCCCTTTGCTTTTGCTTATAGTTGCAAGTGCCGACGTCATACTCCATCCACAATTCCACATGGCAGACTATCATGTACACAGGATTGCCTGAGTCCCAGTCACATCTTTCTTGCATGTGCTCAATCAATGCATAAGCAATCATAACTCGGTCATAATTCAGTCATAATTGTCAGCAGTTATGGGGGTACATAGCTAAACACAATAATGACCATAATGTCATAACTGACGATGATTTGGTCAGTTATGGATGATTATTCCCGTTTATAAAATCATGGTTTTCCTGATAAACTAAAGGAGATATTGATGCACTACAGGTGCACTAGCACCAAGCTCCTTCAGTACACGAACAACATTTCCATACCCACTGTCCACAGCTATGTGCATTGGTGTCTCCCCATTGAAATCTCAAATGGTTCACCGGTCAGCAGCTCAGCCACACAGATTGTTCAAAGACTCACCTCTTGCATTGATCTCAGCATCAAGCTCCTTCAGTGTGCAAACCACATTTTCATGCCCACTGGCTGCAGCTCTGTGCATTGGTGTCTCCCCATTGAAATCTCAAGTGGTTCACCTGTCAGCACTCAAGGTGCACAACTCTTTCGACAACTCACCTCTTGCATTGATGTCAGCATCAAGCTCCTTCAGTGTGCAAACCACATTTTCATGCCTGTTGGCTGCAGCATTGTGCATTGGTGTCAACTTCCATTGATCTCACAGTTTCCACCAGTCAGCACCCAAGGTGCACAAGTCTTTCGACAACTCACCTCTTGCATTGATGTTAGCACCAAGCTCCTTCAGTGTGCGAACCACATTTTCATGCCCACTGGCTGCAGCTCTGTGCATTGGTGTCTCCCCATTGAAATCTCAAGTGGTTCACCTGTCAGCACTCAAGGTGCACAACTCTTTCGACAACTCACCTCTTGCATTGATGTCAGCACCAAGCTCCTTCAGTGTGCGAACCACATTTTCATGCCCACGGGCTGCAGCTCTGTGCATTGGTGTCTCCCCATTGAAATCTCAAGTGGTTCACCAGTCAGTACTCAAGCCACACAAGTCTTTCAACAACTCACCTCTTGCATTGATGTCAGCACCAAACTCCTTCAGTGTGTGAACCACATTTTCATGCCCACTGGCTGCAGCTCTGTGCATTGGTGTCTCCCCATTGAAATCTTAAATGGTTCACCAGTCAGCACTCAAGCCCTACAAGTCTTTCAACAACTCACCTGTTCTATTGAGAGCACCAAGCTCCTTCAGTCTGTGAACCGCATTTTCATCCTCTTTGGCTGCAGTATTGTGCATTGGTGTCAACTCCCGTCGATCTCATAGTTTCCAACAGTCAGCACTCAAGCTGCACAAGTCGTTCAACACCTCACCTCTTGGATTGATGTCAGCACCCAGCTCCTTCAGTGTGTGAACCATATTTGCGTCTCCTCTGACTGTAGCTATGTGCATTGGAGTCCAGGTCCAATTATCTCAAATGTTCCACCGGTTAGCAGTGCAGCCACACAGATTGGTCAAACTTCAAAGACTCACCTCTCGCATTGATGTCAGAACCAAGTTCCTTCAGGGTGCTAACCACCTTTTCATGGCCACTGGCTGCAGCTCCGTGCATTGATGTCCAATTCCGTAGATCTCACAGTTTCCACCAGTCAGCACTCAAAGCCACACAAGTCTTTTGACACCTCACCTCTTGCATTGATGTCAGCCCCAAGCTCCTTCAGTGTCCGAACCACAATGTCATGGCCACTGGCTGCAGCTCTGTGCATTGGTGTCTGGTTCCATACAGCTCACAGTTTCCACCAGTCAGCACTCAAGCTGCACAAGTTCTTCAACAACTCACCTCTCGCATTGATGTCAGCACCAAGCTCCTTCAGTGTGCGAACCACAATCTCATGGCCACTGGTTGCAGCTCTGTGCATTGGGGTCCAGTGCCCATCATCTCAAATGTTCCACCAGTCAGCACTCAAGCCACACAAGTCTTTGAACAACTCACCTCTAGCATCAATATCAGCACCCAGCTCCTTCAGTGTGCGAACCACATTGTCCTGCCCACTGTCTGCAGCTTTGTACAAGGGTGTCCTGTTTGATCCATCTCAGATGTTTGACTAGTCAGCACTCAAAGCCCCACAAGCACAAGTGTTTCAACAATTCACCTCTCGCATTGATGTCAGCACCAAGCTCCTTCAGTACCCGAACAACATTGTCATACCCGTGGTCCACAGCTATGTGCATTGGTGTTTTACCATGTGAATCTTGCATATCTTGTCAGCGTAATCCATCACGAGAAACCACAGAAAAGCACCTTTTATATCAACCTTTGCACCAAACTCAATAAGCAAACGGCATGCACTTTCGTGCCCATTAGCAGCAGCCTTGTGAAGTGCCGATGATCCATCTGCATGAAGCATCATTAGTGAATGTGCAATGCCGGGAGATCAGACGAATGTACCATATAACCCCACCTCTGCCCCATTTCTGAGACAAAACTGCATCAGGTCCAGTTGTGTTGCCTCGGATGCGGCTTCAAGCCATTTAACATCCACACAAACTAGGGGGGGACAATATCAATGAGGACTGACAGGGAGGATTAAACAAACTTGGGGTATCATCAACAGTAAACATCCACCGGCGGACCTCATCCCAGGGTGTGTTGGGGTGTTTATCGTAGCTCCGAAAACCCTTCAGGGCCCTAGCCATCGTCCTGCCGGCCAAGAACGGGAGGCCAACAGATGCAAAAATGTATTGCGCAAGGGCCTTGATCGGAAGGAGGAGGAGGAGGAGTGCCAGAGTCTGCCCGAGCGTCCAGATGTTGTCTTGTCCGGCCTGACGAAGCTCATTTCGTGAGATCGAAACCTCAGTGTCAACGAGGAAGACCACGTTGATTGAAAAAAGGATGGCAAGGCCTAGCCCAACACAGACTGCCCCTGCATGCTCGCGGCTGCGTTGATCCACCCAGGGCCGACTCATGCAGACAAAGTAAGGCACCATAATGAGTCCCATAGGCAGCACAAGGTTTGCAATTGGGATTAACACGGCACCAAATATCACCAGTGACACCAAGCGTAGCCCGGGTGAGTCAATGGGGAGCGTGTCTCCAAGGATGGTCACTGTCGCGCCTTTGGGACATGTGGCTGAAATGCTGAAGTGTGCGGGGTCGGACCAGAGCCAAACGCCAAGGGCACCCATGAGTGATAAATGCAGACTGCCGATGAGGGTTGCGGTATCGACCCAACCAAGCCTTTGTCGCAAGGCGAAGAGGATTCGTGTGAGTGACCGACTCTTGGGCGGCGCGGGTGACGATGTTGTGCTCGGCAGCGGGAGGTCACCCGCTGTTGGTTTTGGTTCCGATGTACGAAGTAGTGATACACCAACAGCCCACCAACTCCATGGTTCGGGCAACCCGGCGGGCGCCTGCCAGAGTCTCCGGTGGAGCCGAAGCAGCGAGTAGATGAATAGGTTGGTGTTGTTCATCCAGCTGAGGTTCAGGACGAGCGCGAGGTGGTAGTTGTCAAGGCCCTGGGCCGTAGAAGCCTGGATGAATGCCGATATGAGCAGCCCAAAGGCGGTGAGGAGGATGTTTGTCGACTGCTCCTCGATGAATGCACGCTCGTTGTTGCTGATTTTCCCGTCGTTGGCGAGCGCAACGATGGCAGGGATGAAGCTGATGAGATTCTGGACATAGGTGGCAGAGCGGACGCCCATTCCAGAAATGTCGGTGTTGGTGCAGTTGGGGGAATTCGACGACATGGTGGTGGGCGGAAGGAAGAGAAAGCTGTCGACGCAGAAGCCACTCGAAGGTGGCATCATACAGCAGCGGCGTACTACCAGAACGCCTATCTCCGGCATCAGATTCGTACGATGTCGCCGAGATCAGGTTGAGATGATACATAAGATGCCGTAGCGGCGAGTTAGAGATGTGTCGTGATCCTTCGCTGAGCAGGTGCGTCATTAGTCCCTTCACTCTCATCTCCTCCGTCCTCCTCGACCACGAGGTCGTCGTCTATGCGGATGTCGTTTGGGTCCGTGGCGTTAGCCTTGGTACTAAGTTGGTAGCGTCGGGCTTGCCTTGGAAAAAAGGAAATCAGTATCAGGGGCGCGGATATGGGGAGGACGACGCACCGCAAGCTTGAATGCAACAAATCCGTCCGTCCCGCTTAAATTTGAAGACGCACAGCGGCTATTCTTGCTGGTCCGTGGGCAGCAGTTACACCGCCTCCGCATCGGAGGAAAGCTCGTAGCTGGTGAGAGGATGCTGGCTGATATCGAAGATGACTGGGAATGGGACTCGGAACGCCCGTGATGCATGCGCAAGGGTGACGTTGGGTCGTCGACTCGTCGACCAGTTCTCCGTATACGGGTACCAGCCAGGTTTCCGCATAGATTCGACGCTACAGGCGGTGGTGGTCCGTGGATGTGGATGAGAAGAGGAAGACGAAGTAGCGGCAGAAGAGCGCCAGTACCGTTCGAGTTGGTTGGCTGGTGGTGGGAGACAATGAGGAGGGATCTGGTCGTCTGGCGGCGTTACGCTATCGACCTAGGCAAGAACGCCGCAAGATTAGTACAAGGAGAGAAATAAGTAACACCCAGGAGACGCACGTCGTTGTATGTTCGCCCGTATTTTTGCAGGCGAAAAGGCGCGGATGTGTACGAGTCAGTTTAGGGCCCCTGTCATCCTTAGGGTTGGTGCCCGTGTGTCGTCGGTGGTACTGACAACGCCGAACTTCATCGGTATGGCGGAAACAGTTTTGCCGCGGGAGGGATACAGAGCGTAGATGGAGAGAAGCGAGTGCAGTCCACTGGCAGTCAGTCGATTGGACGCGAGGGTTGGGATTGGGCAGCTGGAAGCTCAGAATCGGGGTGTCGAGTGAGGCAAGGCGCCTGCGAAGAGCGATATAAGCCGATAGAAGGGCCATAAGCCAGGTAAAACGCACGAGAATGTACCACGTCCATCCATCCATTGCATCCTATAGACTAACTCCGAATTGCGGCAGATGGAGTCGGCCCTCGAGGCTGACTATGAAGGAATTCTCGCAGAGAGTTGGTGCAGGACGACGCGGTTTGTCACTGTTTGCTGCAACAAAGTTAGGGCGATGAGCGGAATCCGTTGGTAATGGCGGAAAGGAAAGAGCAAGGGTGTGACTATCGCGTGATCGCTCTTCGTCCCGACCCCCACAACGCCATCCGCATAGTGGAAAGCAACCCTAGCCTGCCTCCGACGTCCACAGAGGCCAACCCCAGCGCTGGATCACCCACCCGAACTCCAATTGCCGGCGAGCGGGGCGATGGAGCGACTTGTAATCGATGACGGAGGATGTGTGCGGTACGTGCGCTGGAGCGCTCAACTACTACATCCTGACCATCCGAACGTGCTAGGGAAGCTCTGGACTCCGAAACTCGAGACTAAGGTGTGTCTCGAGCGCTCCAGTCCATCACCGTCGAATGCCCGAGTGCGTGTCACTTCTTCCACCTGAATCCCTGCTCACCGCGCTTTCCAGCTCTACCTTATGGACCTTTGGAGCCTCGCACTCTGCCTGCCTTAGTTCAACGAACCCTCGTTCCAAGCTCTCGCACATTCTCGCTGTCGTGCCGTGCGTTTCTGCCTACAGCACCGTCGTCGGGAGCTGATTCCATTCTTGCGCCAGGGTCTTCGCCCACGGTCCAGCCACACACTGAGCATCTGCGTCGGATGCACGAGGCTCGGTTCCTCATCGCCATCGAGGTTGTCGCGCTCATAGACGACGAAGCGGGTTATTGGTCGGATGGGTGGAAGAGTGCAAATATCTACGAGGGCGCACAGACTGTCTGTCCGGTACGTCCGCTACATGTTGCTCTGCGACTATTTAACTCATCGTCTGCACCCAGCCCCGACATCCTGCACGCCTCGAACGCCTTCAGAATCACCGACCCGAGCACGCATCGCCTTCCCCTTCCCCATCGACCACCAGCTCTCGGCCTGCGTGCCACGCACTACGCCAGACGGGCCCACCCCCAGCAGATGACGAAGAGAAGGTGGCACCTTCAAGGTGCCACGCCATCGCGTCGACTGACTGTGTAGTCGTCGTCGATTGTCCCGATGGCGACGTCTGCGAGGGTGGACGAAAAGTGTGCGAGTGCGACTCGCGCATCAGGGAAAACCCCCGGTCTAAACTTCCCGTAAACTTTGTCGAAGTTTTCAAAATTATCCGAAATTATGGATGATTATGCGGTTTCGGTAAATTTTGCCAGATTTCGTTAAATAACCTTCCACCGCTGCAGATTCCAGTGAAGTTTCTCTAAAGTTTTCTACATTTTCCCGCTATTTTGGCCATACTTCACCGGACATTTTCACCCTTTATCGACCAAAGGAAGTATTAAAGTAGTATCAATTCATAGAGTAACTGCTTCGTAGATATGTACCAATTGTAAGAAAAATCTAAGTTGTTTCGTCCGTTGGCTCAGGTGCAAGTGTCAGGATACTGCTGGCTACGCCGAGGTCTTCGATAGCGGAAGCTTGGGTAGAATGCCTGGAGGTGGATTAAATAACAGCCCCCATGAATACAAAGCACATACGTTACGGCCTTGTACAGTGCATGCATCGTGCGATGCATGCCGTCCGGGCTGTGCGCGCGTGTATCTGCGATGAAGTCCACCAGGCGGTTTGTAGGTCGTCTCCAAAGTCCCTTGGCTGAATTCGCTGCCGCCTACCTCTCGGCCTGTTTGCCACATATCAATGGCACTTGCCAGCTGCAAGAAGTTAGTGGATAATTCATGAAGCCTGCCCGCAACTCACATGGACGGCGGCAAGCGCGAGCATTGACGATGGCAGCTCGAGTTCGTTCGGGTACTTGGCGTTGTATGACTTGAAGCGATCCTGGTACTTCCGCCCGATCCCTTTCTTAGAGAAGAAGACTTGCTGCAGGACCTCGATGATGGGCGGCGCATGGAATGGCAGATCCGTCTTGAATTTCATCGCCTAGAGACCGTTACTTTGAGTTGAGGCGGGATTAATGACGTACGGGAGGCTCTGGGTCGTCCGACTCGCCAGCATCACCAACGTCGGGTTCGGTCCGAATAGCGGCTTGAAACAGGATGGGAAAGATGTAGGCCTGGTCTCGACGAGCAGCACTAATCCGGCTGCGAACATGCACAGGCTTAACACCTGCAGCACCGAGCTGAAGGTAACCAGCGACCTTGGTGGTCATGGAACTCTTGACCTGGTTGCGAAGGATGCTGACGCGCGCGAGAACCTATCAACGACAGTATCAGCACTGCACGGACGAAGAAGATGGACATACCAGATCAGCGAGAAGACGACAGAAGTTGTCGTCGGTCTTGATACGATTCTTCAGCGCTCTCTTCACGTCAGAGGTCAGTGCCGTGAGTTGACGCGCCGCATCGTAAAGAAATGTCGCCACGTATGCTCCCCGATCTGGGATGGCTGGGTATGCACACTCGAACGTGACGTCGACGGCGACGAGCGCAATGGTCTTGCGGATGAGGGTCTGCATTCTCGCAGTTTGGTCGCCAAGTCGCAGCTGGCCGACACCGGAGGGCGGAGTAACGAGACGGATTGTCCGGTCCCACTCGCTCTGATCTCCAGCACCAGCCTTGCGCTGTCGTTTCGTAGGCTTGGAGGGGGGAGCCTTGCGTTTGTGGACCGCTAGCACCTGCGAAGAGAGTCAGAACTGCACGAAACACAGCTGCACATACCTCAGCATCGTATTTGGCCTGTTGGGCTGATTTGCGTTGACGGGAAGGCACCTTGAACGATGTTAGTGTACGCCACGAGATAGCTGCATGCGCACCGGATTATTACCATCGTCGTCCGAGGTCAAGGCATGACCTGAGTCACCGGCGGCGGAGTGCGAAGAACGACGATGCGGCTGTCCTGGGATAAGTCAGACGCATCGAGTAGCTCCAAGACCCACCTGTGGGTCATCTTCATCGTCTTCGTTGTCTTCGGCATTGTTGAAAAGGTCCTCGGCCTCAGTGTCCGCAGGAACCTCGAATTCAGAGCCTCGGCCACTTGACGCACGAGACGCACGAGAGGAGGAGCGCGTGGGTGATGCGTTGCGAGATGAGGGCATGTCTACATCCTCATCTACGGCGACATGACGGCGACGCTTGATGATGGTGGGCTTCTGAAGTGGCAGAGTCGGGTCAGTACTGTGTACGAGTATCATCAAGCACGCACCTCACGCGCAAGCTCCTCTTCCCCAATCTCCAAGTCCTCCTCCTCCTCCTCCTCGGCCTCGGAGTCGTCTTCGGCAGGTTGTTCGTCGTCGTGATGCTCGGAGCCCTGCTCTGGAAGCTCGTCTGAGCACTCGTCATCCGAGAGTACAAGCCGCTGGGGTTTGGCAAGAGCTTCTTGGCAGCGTGTCAGCCGGAGAAAGAGACCAGAGTGAGACATACTTTTAGGCGGAGGTTCATCGTCCTCAGTCGAGTCCAAGCTCGCCGGTGCAAACTGTCGCTCTGGCGGATGGAGGTATGTAAGAAGGCCGGGCTCTCACGATGACGACACTGACTGGGAGCTTCGGCATCTTTTGACTTCGACTTCGACGGTTTCGGCTTCGACGGTGCTGGCTTCGACGGCCCTGGCTTCAGCGGTGCAGCCCTGGCCTTGGTACCAGTAGGTACAGGTTGGGCTTCAAGCATTGCTCCTAAACCTGGCGGGTCTATTATTACCAGTGCACCGACAAACGCGTACACGTACCTTGCTTGACTTTCTTCGGCTGCGACGACTCTTTAGTGGAACCAGAACGTTTCCGTGCATCCTTCTTATGCGACTCGGTCTCCCATACTGCGACTCGTCAGCGCCATGGACCGGGACAAGAGCTGCAGACCTTTTTTCGTGAGCGCGTCCTTCTTCGATTGGCGCATGACACCTGCAAGAACCTCAGGACACGGTGCTAGACTGGAGTATTAACCATACCAGCCGTGGACTCAATAATCGCTCTCTCGTCGGCTCGCTCTTGTGCCTGGTTGACCCTGCGCGTGCGCTTTCGCCGTTCAACGGCCGTCAAGTCCTTTTGAGGGTCGTCCTCAGCCGAGTCGTAGTTGTCCATGCCCGGGGCCATCCCCAGAATGCGGCAGGGAGTGGGAGAACAGAGACAGGAAAGGACAGGTCGGACTTGGAAATTTTTTCGTCTTAGCCGGCCTGATGCTCCGACGAACCGTTGTTAGGCCCCATGTCGTAACTTCGGGGATTCTTCACCGTGTTTCCGCACGCCTTCATCCCGGCTGAGTCTCCCTCGCCGAATCTGCAATGCCTTACTGCACTGGTTGCAAGAAGAATTTCCCGACAAACGGCGGGTATCGCATACACTTTTGGACCACGACGAAAGCAGCTTGCCAGGAAATACATGCCCAGAGTCGTGCCAAACGGCCACTGGCATCCGACGACGATTCAAGCCCTGACTCGGAGTCGCCTTCCGAATCGGAGGAGGAGCTCGGAAATACACCTACGGATGGTCTACCCCTCGGCTCAACTCACTTCACCGGTGATTTCTTCGGTACAGACTACAGTCCTGACGACTTTGGGTACATCTCCGATGACGACGCACAATCTGATCTCGACGATTTAAACGATAACACTGGGGATCCGCTGGGTGCAGCGAACTCCGCATGGGAGGAGGATAGCTGGGAGCCCGAGCGTCTCGTCGGGATACCATCAGCGATGGATGTGGACAACTTGAATCCGCAGTCGGAGCCCGAGAAGAACCCTCCTCCGCCTCCAAAAACCCGTGTCGTCGCCGAAGATCGATTCCACCAGCCGCCCGTTATCGAACATTACCCTGGGGACAGGGCTGGAGAGGCCATTTATTCTGCTGGATCTGCGGATGAATTGTATCGCGCGCAGCTGGGTAACCCTTCCGAGTTTTTCCGGCCGTTTGGAACCAAGATGGATTGGGAGGTTGGGCACTGGGCAAAGACGCGAGGGCCTGGCTCCACTGCATTTACAGACTTGCTCAAAATTGAGGGGGTATGCTGTCGCACCACCCATTCATACTCTTGCTAATATTGCACAAGGTTCGCCAGGCACTCGGGCTTTCGTACAGTACGATGGGCGAGTTAGACAAGATCATCGATGAGAAGCTTCCCGGTCGCCCGAAATTCACTCGTTCGGAGATTGTTGTCCAGGGCGAGTCGTTTGATCTCTACTCGCGCAACATTATCGAATGTGTTCGTGCTCTCTTTGCGGACACAAACTTTTCCCCTTACCTGGTATTCCGACCGGAACGTCATTACACTGACACCGATAAAACAATCCGCCTCTTCCACGAGATGCACACTGGTCGCTGGTGGTGGAGTACCCAGGTAATCGTCTAACCTGCTCTGCGATCCCAAGAATTAATTGAAGAAATAGAAGGAGGTTGAAGCCCACAAACCCGGTGCAACAATTATTCCAATCATTCTTTCATCCGACAAAACGCAGCTCACAATGTTTGGCACTCGTAGCGCCTATCCGGTGTATATGACGATTGGAAATATCCCAAAGGCTATTCGGCGGAAGCCTTCATATCGCGCGTATGTTTTGTTGGCGTATCTCCCGACAGCCAATCTGAGCCATATCACGAACCTCGCGTCTCGTCGGCGGACGTTGGGCAACCTCTTCCACGTCTGTCTCTCCCACATCACTGCTCCTCTTCGCACCGCTGGAGTCGATGGCATCGACATGGTTACCGGAGGCGGCGACACCCACCGCGGCCATCCCATCTGCGCGTGCTATGCTGGGGACTATCCCGAGCAGATCCTGACAACTTGTGCCATTACTGGCGAGTGTCCATCCTGCGAGTGTGAGCATGGGCATCTCGGCGATGCGAACTGCACATGTCCACGACGCAATCTGGAGAATATTCTCCGGGCGCTGGATACTCTGGATCAGGGCGGGACGATCTACGCGAAATCCTGCGCTGCTGTTCGCATCAAGCCCATTGTCCACCCCTTCTGGGAGGACCTGCCGTACACAAATATCTTCGCCTGCATCTCCCCCGACATCCTTCACCAGTGCTACCAGGGTATAATCAAACACCTCATTGCCTGGATCAAGGAGGCGTACGGAGAAGCGGAGATTGATGCCCGCTGTCGTCGATTGCCTCCGAACCACAACATACGCGTTTTTTTGAAGGGAATTTCGAAGCTTAATCGTGTGTCGGGGCGCGAGCATGATCAAATCTCCCGATTTATTCTTGGAATCCTCATTGACCTTCCCCTTCCAGATGGCTCTTCATCCGTTCGTTTGGTTCGGGCCGTCAGAGCGATTCTCGACTTTGTCTATCTGGCGCAGTATCCACTCCATAGTGACGAGACCCTTGTGCATATGGAGAATGCTCGCCAACGGTTCCATGATAACAAGGAGATCTTTGTTGAGCTTGGCATCCGACCGGATGGGTTCAACTTGCCGAAGCTTCACTCATGGAAGCACTACGAATTTGCCATCCGATGGCTCGGTACAACCGATAACTGCAACACCGAGTACACCGAACGGCTACATATCGACTTGGCAAAGGAGGCTTTTCGATCCACCAATTTCAAAGACGAGTTCCCGCAGATGGTCCTGTGGCTCGAACGCAGGGAGAAGATGGCGCGGCATGCCCAGTACATCCAATGGCGGCTCGACGGCTGTCCTCCCCCGCCCATTATCGAAAATCTTCATCCTGGAGTCGTGTACGAGCGAGAACTAGTCATGGCGAAGCATCCAACCAAGAAATCGGTGCCATTCACCACGCTGCAACGGGAGTATGGTGCCAAGAATTTTGTCCAGGCCCTGAGCCGGTACATCGCCTACGTCAACGAGCCGACGCTATCTCGGGCCCAGTTGGAGCATGCGGCGAACGATGTTCGGCTAATGTTCAACTCCGTGCCTGTCTTCCATCGAATCAAGTTCAGCTCTCGAGACCCATACGTTCTGAAGGGTCCGGAGGATCTTATTGTGGATTCCATTCATGTCCAACCTCGGCGCACCCTTCCGAATGGAGACGACGTTCCTGCGCGGTTTGACACGGCGGTTATCAATATCGGAGACGGCGGTGCAACAGGAGCAACGGGTGAGTGGATCCGGGTACTACGATGGCTAGCAAGAAATAAACCCTTCCCATAGGCTACCAGATCGGGCAAGTACGCGTCATATTTACCCTCCCTCCGCGTGTTCGCGCTTCCCTTTTTCCCGACGCCCGCCCTGCAGAGTACCTTGCATATGTCGAGTGGTTTTCGGCATTCTCAAAGACCCCAGAGCCCGACCACCTCCTCTACAAGATCAAGCGCGCGGAGAAGGATGGTCAACGCCTGGCGAGTGTCATCCCAGTGCAAAACATTCGACGAAGCATTCATCTCCTGCCCAAATTTGGACCCGTAGCCCCGCCTGAATGGAAGTCGAGCAACGTGCTGGAGATGTGCAAGACGTTTTTTGCCAACTCACTTTCGGACCGCCATATTTACATGACTTTGTACTAAGATTACTCAAATTATGCGTAGTCTATCTGCATCAACCTAAAGAATCCCGAATATCCCTAAAACTTTGCGAACTTTAGATAAATTTTCGAAAATTATCCCGGAGGGAAATAATTAGGCTACATTTCGCAAAAGTTAACGCGGGGGGATTTCCCTGATGCGGAGTCGCACTTTGATGTGATTTGATGCTGGTTTGTGCGACTGTCACCTTCGGCTTCCGGCATTAGTTGATGTCAGTGATGGTTCGGCCGGTGGCCATCACAGCCCGGCTGGTTAGTGTTAGGTTGGTTAGAGGTTAGCGGTTAGGGTTAGAGGTTAGAGGTTAGGGTTAGCGGTTAGTGGTTAGTGGTTAGGTTGGTTAGAGTTAGGCTAAGGTATATTGTGTATGCTTGTGGTCTCAGTTACTTAAAAAAATACCCCATGCCGGTGAATTGATGTAGTTGATATCAGTGATACAGTGACAGGTGTGACGCTCTCAGTCGCACAAATCAGTCCATAGCCGACGTCTGTGATGCTGATCTGTGCGACTGCGCGAGTCGCACTCGCACACTTCTCGTACATACTCGACGTCTGCGGAGAGAAGAGAAGGTATCGGATGCGTCGCGCTACCCCACAACCTGTTCGCTGCTCCTTCCGAGTATCTACCGGCCACCGACACACACCGACAATTCCTCCTTGCACGCGTGGCCGTATCGCAATGGACATTCCGTGCTACTATGTCCCCTATGCCACCTCCTACGCCACCTCCCCTGCGCACGCAGCGTTTCCCATCCCGACACCACCCGTCCTGCATCCTCTTTGCCATCCGCCGCTGCGCTGGTCCTCTTTCCTCTTCCCACCGCACTCTCCCTCAGCCTTAGCCAAGCGACAAATTAGACGCCCAAATAGGCGCCGACGCGCACTCGTCCGAGAACCTGGAGCGTTCTCTGGATCGGTTTCGGCGTACAGAGGGGGGGAGGATGGTCATCCACACTGCGAAGAGCTTCTCTGGGAGACAAAAACGGGCGGTGAGTTTGGAGCGATTGCGCTCGTCGCTACTCGCACTGACTATGTTGGTCAGGATTCGGCACTGGTGTCGCGGACGTCGGGTCCGCGGCTCGAGACAGACGGAGAGGACGCTAGGATGCGAATTCTGCCGCAGGAAAACGGCTGAGTGAGTTTGGAGCGATATCTGTGCATAGATTGTGCTTACCGTTTCGGCCAGTATTTTCTCTGGCATTTCGCAGCTACGCGGCTTTGGCTTTACGGGCGTCCAATCCTGGCACATTCGTCGACACATGTCAGAGCATCCCGTATTCGGGGAAGGAAACACTGCGCAGTGAGTCGCATCATTGCCGTCGTGAAGATACATTCTCACTGTGTCGGCAGATATACGTATGCCTCCTTGCGGTCCTAGACGAAGCAGGAGAAGCAGTGCTCCGAATCGACGGAGCAATTCACGGTCATCGTCGTCGATGACTACGAGGCAATGGTACCTCGAGGATAGCCGGAGACTGCATCAGCAAAACTCAAATGCGCTGGCTTGGTCTGGCACGTCTGGCACGTCTGGCAGCCTGGCGCCAGCCAAGGGCCAGCGGTGCCAGACGCCAGCCAGCAGTTTCGTGTCCGCCAGCTCTCTGCCAGAGCCCCAGAGCAGCCAGAAGTGAGAACCCAGCCAGTACTTATGTATGTCCTCTCACACCAGTCCTGCCCGACGAATCAAGCAGTTTCGTTAGAGGGGTCGTTGCGGCGAGTGTAGTATGCCGTGAACGCCTATGGCACAGTAAGCGCTCAGGCTGACCGGAGGCGTCGATGGCGGGTTTGTTGACGCGTCAGAATTAGGCGAATGAGCCTGTGGAATCAGAGCTGAAATGCCTGCTCTTGTTGTAATATGTGCTAGACACCGCTTAGACGGTGCATCGGGGCGTTGCGGACATGGTCGTCTTGTGGTCGTCATCTCGCTAAGTCCCGCATCAATCAATGGCGTGCTTGATGAATGAGTCAAGTCGTGACGGGATGTCACGCTGGTTGCTCTTTTCTCCCCCGCCCACCATGCCCCCCATGCCATCTCCCGCTCCCGTTCCCGCTCCCGGGCCACCCGCTGCCCTCCGCCCTCAGCCATGCACTCCCGCCCGCCTCCCTCGCCCTCTTCCAGTTCCTCCCCTGTCCCCATCGAATCCGGCGCTCGACCCTCGCGCTGCCAAGGTGCCATAGCGCATCTTCAAGCTTCAACGGTCTCTTCCACCCTAGAATGCACGCGGACACTGCTGCCGTCAAGTCTATCGTCAAGTCTATGCTATTTCTTCAAGTCCGCTCACCTCAATTCCGCGCTTTCAAGCCTCCGCTATATCAATGGCCCTCAAGCACGACAACTCATATCGATGTCAAGTCCGACGAGCGCACCGGAACTCTCACAGATGCGATGGACGGGAGGAAGGGGCTTGGCACGAATGGATCCTGATACCGGTGAGTTTCGAGTTCGTCGCCGTTGCATCCCTGAACGTTTTCAGAATACCCTATAGCCCGTGGCGGCGGCGACGACCCGTAGCACAAGGCCTACATCGATGGAATCGGACCGTGGTCGTACGACTAGCCTCCCCCCATGGGCTCGCCACCGCTGGTCATCGTCTCCACACATGGCAAGTGCACGCCCGTGTCGTGTCTTGCGAGAACATCGGCGTACCAAGACGGGCAAGGAAGGCGTCGTGGGCGCCGGTGCGGCGCGGATCCAAGCCCGCGGAGAGGTGGGAGAGTGGGTGTTGGCGCTGTAGGCGCGTAGGATCCATGGGCCCACTCCGTTCTTATCCCACCCACCACACCTTGCTACATTTGTACCCTTATTCACGCGCTCAAAGAAATGCATCCATTATTCAAAATACAAGTGCTGGATACCTGACTGGAGCGCGACTGGAGGTGCGCTGGCAGGGTGCTGGCGCAATGCTGGCGGGGTGCTGGCACCAGAATCGGGTGCTGGTAGGCTTCTGGCGATAGGTAGGTCAGTTGGCGCCAGACACGGGGCTGGCGGTCTGGCAACGTCTGGCGGCGCTGTGCCAGCGCTGCCAGCGCGTTTGAGTTTTCCTGATGTGTCCAGGGACGACGAGCAGGGAGTGTCGCGCATGATGAGCAGGTGCGTGGATGCTTGGATGTCGAGGTCGTGGTCATCCTGAAGATGCTTCAAGACGTTTGTTGGGTCCGCCGGCGGCGCGCATACGGTCAGCGGGGCTCCGCTGCCCTGGCAGCCAGGCACTCGTCGATTCCGACGAGTCATCCGGATCGAGACCAAGCAAGATGTCCACATGCCGTGTCTTCTGCGTTAGCGTGTGTGGAGAGGACTCGGTCGGGACGAATGGGGGGATCTTCACGTTCTGCCACGCGGGCGGGGGCGTGTATAGGCCGGCCAGGAGTATAACGGAAGAGATGTGAGGGATCTCGGAGGACTGCGAGGTAGCGATATTGGTAAGCTGAGTTTTGCAAGCTCGAAGAACGGGGCTCTCATTCCGACGCAGGTTTCATGTTGTATGTAAATACACCTAGCGCACGCATTCTGCCAATGGGTGGGCCAGCCATCACGAGATAACGCTGACATGCGCGGCTAGCGTGAGCGGGCGGGATAAAGTGCTAAGAGAACTCGACACTCGGGCTTCTTCGATGAGCTGCCAGGTCGTTGGTGAGGGGCTGTTCGAATTATCTGGACTGTCCGTGATAAGTTTTGCCTTGAAAAAATTAATAAAATTGATAACCCGCAACACAGTATCTGGGACCGTTTTAGCATCGACTTCTTTACAGGTTTACCCCTCTAATCAGATTACTGTGCTCGTCGCGCAGCCGCTCTCTCCGCTTGTCCTGCCGATTGGTTTGCATCCCGTGTTCACTGATCCCAGTCGACGTTACTGGACTTGCACCTGAGAATGACTCGTACGCATCGTGTAATGTATGCGCTTCACTGTTGATAATCCTCCCAAGCTTGCACTCCTGATTCAACTTGTACGCCGGAGAACGCGGCATACTGATACGATTCCAGCCGAACTCGGATGACACTGCACTTGATAATTTGTCACAGCTTTCACTGACACATTGAACAGTCAGACGGAAACTAATTGATTGCTTTTAGCATCCTCCTCCTCCTCCATCGCCTCCTCCATCGCCTCCTCCGTCTCCTCCTCCTCCTCCATCGCCTCCATCGCCTCCATCGCCTCCATCACCGCCGTCGCCTCCATCTCCTCCGTCCCCTGCATTATCAAGCGCGGGGGGTGGACTTGGGTTACTAGGTATGCCCGCCGCCGAAATATTGGCGTCATTGGCCGAGTCGACAGCCGAATCTGCTTGGTCCTGGGCCGCTTTAGCCGCAGCGGCATCGGATGCCGTCCCACTCGCCGCCGCGGCAGCTTTGGCGGCAGCAGCAGCGGCTTCGGCTTGGCTGGCGGCGTTGTTGGCAGCGGCGGCATTCACATTGACGAAAGCCCAGTTGCCTACTGTGGCACCTGCGGCGGCCCCCACAGCCGCTTGGTAAGCCAGTTGCGCTGCGGCTTGCGCTTGGATCATTTCAGAAGTCGCGGTGCTCTGGCGTTTCTTTCTGCAGGACTAAGGAACCAAAGAGTTCAATTCCCGAGGCGATGCATAGGTGAAACTTACGATAGGATCAGTAATAGGAGCAGCGAAGACCGCTTGAGCGAGGAGCAAAGCGGTGGTTAGAACCGCCATGGAGAGAGTGCGCATCGTAAACTGACTCTTTGCTGCGAGTTGACTGCGTTTTGTAGCAAACGACCCAGGTATACCGCTACTCGTCTTGTCTCTCACCAGTCAACGACCCAGGAATACTACTGTTACTCGATTATTTTTGGGGGAAGAGACAAATCCAGGGGGATCTGTCAGTCCACTTGTGTGCGTCGCTTCTCCATAACAATGTCTCCAAACTCGGCAAAATTGAAGCTGGGAATCGTTAGCCTTAGTTATATATATCGCACAATATATGCGACGAGGTTGTGGATGAGACAAGATAATCATCTGCATTAGAGCTTATCGGCAGCCCGGATTTTGAAAAATATGAAGTCGTTGATGTCGGAACACCACAAAATTCACAGCGCGTTCCAAATTTTTGAATGAACACTTCAGGCTGAGAGCAGCGGCAGAGCAGCAATCATTCAAAAAATGATGCTCCACCTCAATTTTCTGCTTGCAAAATAGAGGGCTGCTTCGAAAATCTGAAAACTGGTTTGGCGGGGGTGCCGATAAGCTCTATTTAGGCGATACTTTTGCCGAGTGAACAGATTTTGAACATCTGCCAATGGTACGCGCAAAAACCTCACCTTTTTTTAGGCGATGCATATAACACTTCCTTGATTCAGTCCCGCATACCTCTCGAGGTCCGACTCTCGGTTAGGATTGGTGCGTACAAGGTAGGATTCATGCAGTAGAGATGAAATATGTAAGCTCCCAGTGACCCTCTCCAAGTGCGCAAGTGAGGTACTCAGCTGAATTCTCTATCATACGCTCCGCCCGAATACTCATCAAACCGCAGCGTCGTCCAAGCTGCACTGTCAGCCTTGCATAATCACATCCGCGCCGCGATTGCGTTCATGCAACGTTCATGCTCGACGTCTATGGACTTTACCCTTGGGGCACCGTTAGCGAGTTAATCCCAACCGTGCGAGCCATGCACATCTGCACTCCCTGTATGCTTCTCTCAGGCGTCCCAGCAGTATCCGTTGGATTTACACTCGGGCACCGTTAGCGAGTCAATCCCAACTGTGCGAGCCATGCACATCTGCGCTCCCTAAGGGAATGCTGACAAAGGTGTTGCAGCAGTATCCGTTCGATCCGGGCGTTGGGATGGACATTCCCGTCTTTTTTTTTCCCCCTTGCTTTTGCTTATAGTTGTAACTTAGTGCCGACGTCAGCTGGCGAATCCTCCATCCTCCATCCTCCATGCACAGACTCGCCTTGTGTGGATATCATATCGATACCGTTGGTTGCTGCCTGCAACTCACTGTGGGAAGCCCTTCCAATCAGGACGATTGAACGAACTACGCTCACAATGATTGGATTCTAGATCATGACGATTGGATGCGACCCAATCACCTTGATTGGATCCTTGCAAGGACCTCAATCATTGTGATTGGATCCTTGCAAGGACCTCAATCATTGTGATTGGGTCCTTAATCACCTTGAGTAAACTCCAATCAGGGTGATTGGAGACTACACTCAGGCTGATTGGAGTTTAATCGTACTGAGTAGGCCTTCAATCAAGCTGAGTGTATCTATACACTCATTCTGATTGGATATTTTTCAATCACATAGAGCCTACCGAATGCACTCAATCGGATTGTATAAATTCCAATCATATTGAGCGTAAATCTGTGTATTGGTACGTACGGTATACCTACTACAGTTTGTACGTACCCTACCATTGCCGCATCCACCCTACCACCATTCGCACCACCGAAGCCTCAGGCGATGCATTACACTAAGGCAGACATCAGAATGTGAAGTCAAGACGAAAGATCGACTCACAGCGGCGGTATGGTGGATTTTCGCTGAGTCGGCAGCGAGACGTGCGGCGAGTGCAAATTGAGATCTGGAGTAGTGTGAGCAAGGGACAATGTATTAGAAGAAATGCTCGTGGGTTGGGCCACGCAAACAGTTGCGGACATGTCCGACCGCGCAAATAAATCTTTGTTGAGTATCAACACTCGGCATAAATTACGAAGTGATACACTCACCGATTGACGCGAGCGGGCCGCGAGACTGCCAAAGAAGAGAAAAACAGTGCAGTCAGTCAGAAGGGGGTCTGGCATTGAGACATCGACGTACCTACGGAGTTTGAGCCAGCCGCCGGAGGGAGATGTTGCCGGTCTGGATGTTAGTAATGTCAGATGGCAGAGGCAAGGAAGATACGCACCAATATCGAATCTCGCTCGGATCGACGGTCTCGCGGTTATCGACGTTGGCATACTGCGGAAGGCGTCAAGCAGCAACGAGCAACACACTAAGGGCTGTGAACTTTCTCAGTCAGCACCAGCGCCGGATGAATCGAATATGGAAGGCGGGGGTAGAGTGAGACACGCACCGAGGATAACGTGCGCAGACACCGCTTGTATACGACAAAGGGAATGCTTGCCGCGTGCCTGTACTTGTCGGGAGCGCAGTGGATGCCATCTCGGAATGCGTCAATAGAGGCCATGACGAGGTACAGGAGACGCCCACACGAATCTACCTCGCTGTCTGGAGCGACTTGAAGCGGATCCAGGTCGGTGCTGACGTGACGCCCATACATTCCTGGCAGTTGTTGACGGTGATGCGGATGCGGATCGAGTCGAGGAGGGAAGCAGCGGGCGCTCGGTTGTTGTTACGGGGACAGCCTCGTTCGAGGGTGCAGAGTCGTCCGCGTTGGCAGGAGGCTAGCGTACGCGCGTCGATCCAACCTGGGCATCCTCCATCGGCTCGTGCACCATCTTCTGCGACGCCTTCCTATGAATCTTTTGTCAGCAATCGTCTCGTCTCGTAGAATGAAAAACAGACACACACCTTCTTAATGGTACTGTATGCTTCGGCCCACGCACCCCGCTCTTGCGACAATAGTCCCATATCAGCAGGTCCACCGCTCCTCGCTAATCTGCACATCCGCGCGATACCACGACCACTCGCGTCCCGGGCCTGCGGCAATCACCGTCTTCTCCGTGACGTCTCCGGACACCTCGATGACCTCCATGTGTTCGAGCCGTGGCGCTGGGATAGTCGAGAGCGGGTTGGCGGTGCGGACGCAGACGATCGAGGAGAGGTCGACGGGGATGTCCGTTCTGTGAATGAGATATGTTAGTAACGAGAGTGACGACAGCGAGGAAGACGTACCGGTGATCCAGGGTTGCGTCATTCTGCTCGGGGTCGAGCATCTGGAGCAACGCACGACGGTGGGCTAGAGCTCGATAATGACGACGACTGCTTTCGCCAGAATCCTCGCGAATCATCCTGGCGGCCATCTTCCTCTGATTACAGTCGCACAGAAGCAATAGCCGAATCTCCTTCTCCCGCTTGACGATCTTTGGCGATGAACCGTCGAGGGTGTACAAAGCTCGGTGACGGGGCAGCGGTGTGTTGAGGGCGAAGAAGAGGGGCGTGTGTTATGGTCACCGAGGGAGTCGAAACGGAGCCGTGGGGGTGACGAAGATGATCCACCATCGAGAGGTATCGGGATGGGAGACAGTGGACGCCGTGTGCGGGACACGCGGGCGGTGTAAAGGGGCGAGGACTCGGAACCAGTGGGAAAGAGCTGCAGACGTCAAAATGGGCACCAGAACGCGTGTTGGTACGACATACCGTTCACCTGAGCATGCTAAGCTTGACCCAGCGACGCCCGCACAAGGTCGTCGCGGCATTCTTGGCAAAAGGTCGTCGTCGGTGCAGAGGGTGACCAGACGTAATCCTGCCAGTCTTCTTCACGTAGAGGGTGCACCTGAGAGATCGGGGTGCCGAGCGGGAGTCCCCTGGAGATGGTGGGCGCTGTTGCTGGGGCTGCGCGGCAGAGGTGAGCGAGGCTAGGCTCGAGATCGCGGTCCTAACTGCCCCAGACGTCAAACGGGCACTTGGAGCACGTAGTATAAGCACATACTGCATGCTTGAGCGTAGCGAGCGAGCCCCAATCGCGCTTGAGGAGCGTGGATGCGGCCTTGTTGGTGGGAACGTCGTCGACGTTCTAGGACGTCGTTGAGAAGGCCGGCGGGGTTGAAAGTCGGGGAGCGTGTCGTTAGAGGTAGTGTCCGTCCACTGGAAGGGCCCATAGGCCGTGGTGATACTGGTGGACGAGTGTGAATGCCGAGGGGGAGACACCGACTCAAGAACATCGCTCGAGAGCTAGCAGACGATTCAGTGGGCCTGAAAGAAACTGGATAGTGTTTCTAGAGCCTACCTCAATGTCTGGAGCAGTTTGCAAGCGGATCTAGGGCCGGAGTGTCGCGATCTCGTCCGAGTCGTCTCGGAACTGGTGACGCGTCGTTGGCGACAACGAGACGATATCCAGGTTTGATTCGCGCGCTGGTGAGTGCCATAGTGGTCCGGAAGAGATTGGAGGATGAGTGGAGGCAGCAGTGTGCCGTATGGGCGCTCGACGAGGGCGACATCATGGGAGAGGGTAAGGGTGACATATGTAACGATGGTCACAGCCATTGATGGCCAGGCGAATGCGCTACAACTCGACGATTGGGACATTACAAGGGCAGCAATACAGTGGGTAAAATACACTGTGAGTTACAACAACAACGGAAAACCAATAATAACAAATCACGATGTCGCAGCAAGGGCGTGTGCGAGTACCGTAGGAGTGCGAGGTCGACGCAATGGGCGCTTGCTGACGAGCAGGGTTGGCTTTTTTGCGCGCAAGTTTGACCTCGGGCTAACAGCACATCAGCGAGAGCGTCAGTCAGTCGAAGGACACAGCGTACCGGTGGGAAGTCGTCGAGACTGAGGTCCTTTACTCTAATCCCTGCCTTCCATGCGGGCTTCGCGTTCTTCTTCCCCCGCTTCGGTGAAACCTCGACGTTCTCCTTCGCCTCCATCTTCTGCTTCTTCTTCTTCGGCATCTTTCCACAAACGTCAACATTGAAATGCGTTAGAAAGCGTGAAGCGCGTACCTCCTTTGTATCATCTGGCAAGGCCTTCTCCTTCTTGCGTTTACCCTGCGTCTGTTTGCGACGTGTCAGTGTTTATTATAAATCACATAGTAGACACGTACCTTGCTATCGCCCAACGGAAGTTCATCATCCTCTGCGGAAACCGCGACGCGCCTCGCCTGATAAAGCCTGAGCGTGCGCAAGGGAGGGAAAAAAAAGATATTCGTACCTCATCTGCCAAGAGCTTCATCATATTGGTCGAGGCACGTTTAATATCTTCTTCAAGCAACGAGATGGTGCGTCGAGCAAACAAGAATTCGGTAACCTTGTTAGCCTGCTTCCACTCCTTCAGAGCACCTCTGTAGTCAGTACCGAGGTCTTTCGCTATGAGCTCGATGGCGACATGGGCAACGAGAATGGTCTCGATGAAAGCCACGGCGGAAAAGTCAAGCGCGCCGTCATTGTTGAGCTGCCATCGGCGGTCCGTAAACTCGGCGCCCTTGGCAATGCTGGCGAGTGTGAGTGAGAGTTGATATTGCGGGAGAACGTTGCGAATGAGGACGAATAGACAAGACCGAATTCGATAATATCCTGGAATCCCATAGCTTTCCTGGATTAGACAGACACTGGCATTGAAGGAGTAGCTTACTAGCCGACTTTGCGTAGTTTGGACACGGCTTTTAGCAAATCGTGATTCGGATCTTGGGATTTGTTTCGGAACGCAGCATCATAATCAGAGACCTTGAACTTGATAGACAGCAAAAACTCGCGGAGGAGGCAATTGTTCGCAAGTTCCTCTGCATCGACGAGGAGTGCCTTGATCGATTCGCGCATGTCGAAGATGCGTTGAGGTAAGCTGTCGAGGTCGACGTGGATTGGCCAATGCCGCTCCATAGCCAAGTTGAGAGCGTGTTCTTTGCCGTTCATGTTTTTGATTTCGTCGCAAATGACGTTGCGGAGGCTCAGCGCGTCGGGAGAATCATGCTTAAGTGCTTGAAGGTCGCCCAAGAGTTGCTCAAGCCGCGCCGACGGTCGGTTAGGGACAGTGTCGTCGCAGATGAAGCACTTTTCAATTGGTGTAGATGCATTCTGCGCACCAATGATCAGCGTCGAGCAGATCCGCTCAGCCCATCGCGAAACGCACCGTTTTCTTGACAGTCGTCTTGGCCTTCTTGTCGATAGTTTGTTTCGGTTCAGCGGGTTCCTGTCACAGAGCTGATCAGAAACGACGCATAGGCTATGGAGGGAGCTACTTACGTCCACATTCAGTTCGTCCTCCTCCTCTTCATCGGACAAGATTACCTTCGGCCTGGGAGATTAGCCCTCACGAATATAGAGGAACAAACGAGACGAATACCTGGAGGCTCTTGCGGGCATGCGGCTTTCGCTTAGGCTGTGGATTCGTGAGCGTGAGCATCAAAGGTGAGAGCATGCATTTACCGGTGATACTGGGGCGTCGTCGTCGTCCATATCGTCCGTCCAGCGTGCTGCGCCAAGTTTCCCCACGCCGGTATCCTCCTCTTCCTCCACAGGTCCCTCCTCTTCACCGCTCTCCTCGTCACTCCCTTCGGCACAATCAAACCCGCCTTCGTCGTCGGCCTCTTCCTCGGAATCAGCGCTAGCAGGGCGCTTGGATCTGGACGGTTTCGGGCGGGTTTGCGTGGTCGGGATCTCCTCGGGCTCCTCCTCCTCTTCCATCTCCTCCTCCTCCTCCATCTCCTCCTCCGAGTCCGAGTCCGAGTCCGCCTCCTCCGAGTTGTTCTGCACCTTCTTCTGGCGCCCCTTTCGACGCGGTGCACACTCGATGTCCTTCTCATAGCATTCCTGGTCGAGTAGCGCCGTCCGAAACCGGGAAACTTGGTTTTGTAAAAATTTGCGAAGGAGGTGGGCGATCGGCCAGAGCCCCTCATAGCGGCGGAAGTACGGTACATCCTTGGCAATCTGGAGATGGTGAACGACCGAGGCTGGTTGAAAGTACTGTGGACGCACAGTTTCCACAATTGGGCCCTGCCTCTTTTTAAACGTGCTCCAGGTCCCCGTTACTGGAATGTGCGCGCAGAACGAGTATCGTACGAGGGTCTGGCCTAGGTTTCAGCGCATATATCGGGGTGAGAGACGTTGATGACGCACCACAAGCCGATTGTACAGGGAATCATTCTCCGTACCTGCCAGCTGCATAGCGTCCCGCATCTCGACGACACTGAGCTCGCGTCCGGATGGGTTTCGCGGCGGTCGGGGTATCAGTTTCGGCTTCTGGGCCTATAGTGCAATTCCTGAACAAACGGGCAATTGCGACAAGATTAGTCCACACACCTTCTTCTCCAGTGCCCTAAGCGCTGCCTCTGCCTCCTTTGCTCGCCTTTCCCAGTCTATGGGCGCTGTTTTTGAGGGTACTTGGCTTGGCCTTCTGCTTCGGGGCCATCGTGGTGGAAGAGAGCTGATCTGATGTGACGTCACGCGTTTATTGCTGTACGCTTGAAGAAAAAAATCGTTGAGGCATGGTATTGCTCTGTGACGCACAACACATGGAATTCAAAGCTACTCTGAAAAAAATCTGGCCTTAACTATAAAACTTAACGGAGTTTGACTCAACTTATTTCACGCAACTCAATCAAATCAAAAGATCAAATGTTCTTGCTCTCAACGGCCACCATCCGCATCCCCACTGTCATAAATTCAATAGCATGCTCCGTATGTTCATCTCGACAATACCACGACCTCTTTGCATTAACTTCACGGAATCTGCGTGGAGTATTTTACGCTGCGCTCAATGCCTCGTTCCGGCTTCTGGGTTAGGGATATTTTTGTGTGTTATCCCATCGAAGATTGCGCGTTGTCTTACTAGTACTAGCCGCCAGCGCCAAAGTTGACACGGAAGGGCAGGACTGGCTTCGTTATTCCGCGAAATCGTTTGCGGCCTTGAGTATGATCGGCGCGTGAAAAAACGTGTCTCGAAACTGTTCCTCCACGACATGTTTGCTCTGGGACCATCAAACTTCCTCAAAATCTCTCAGCTGGTCTACTCATTATGAATCTTTTTCCACACAGTGTCACACTTTTATCTCCCCGGTCAAGAGTACAGTGCTACTAAATCGTCCTCATCCTCTGCCTCCTTGATCGCGGACGGAACGAACTCAGGCTTGACTGAATTTGGCGTCCTGTCGACGATTTTCCACGAACCGTCCACCATGATTCACCCAATAACAGCGGAGATGCACTGCAAGTCCAAGACGATGGGAGCACCCAACTTCTTGTATCGTACAACTGCTTTTGTCGCATCACGGTGGCTGTTGGCGCAGGGAGTGACGACGACGAAAAGAGATGTTTTGCCCGCATATCGCCCGAGCCACATCCTGTCTGGCACTTCACACTCCAGAATTGCATCTAATCTTCCATATCCCAGCTGCGGCTTGAACATTGTTGCGCCAGAGCTGAGTTTACGTGGCACCTGTTTGCAAAACTGCACGTCCGTTAGTGAGTCCTGGAAGATGAAGTGGTGAAGAGACGTGCCCGTACGAAGGTGGTATCCCGAACTTCATCCGCATTCTGCGGTGGTTTCCAGTCGGCATGAATGCGATCACCGTCGACAATTCTCACTCGAGCCCAAAGGGCCATCTTCTGAGGCAATATGCGCTCGATTTTTGCTGCGGTGACACCGTATTGGTCGAGAACGTCCACCAGGTACTGCGCAATGCCGCGGCGTTCAATATCGTTGGGAGTATGGTCTTGCCGCCTCGGTGTACCAAGAATCGCATGCGGATCTTGCAGTGTTCGAGTTGACATGAGAGGAGGAAGTCGAACAGTTTCACTCACAGCCGGGGAATTTCCGTTCCGTCTTTGTCACCGCCTTCCGAAGAGGTCTGAAGATGGCCAGCTCCTTCGTGAGATCGTAACGTAGTCCAATCTGCTCAACAAACATGAGATGCAGTAAGCGGCACGACAGATTTGCGTGTGGGCGCTTTCGAGAATGCAAGCCATGCTTGAGGAATCCACAATAGCATTCCATATAGAAGGTCCACCAGGTCCATGCGGGACCACAGTCGCGAATGTTTTGTGGTATATGAAGGAGGCCGTGAATGGTGAGCGTGCAAGCTGCGAGGCGTTCGGGCTTGTACTGGTAATAATACCTGCAAACGTTTAGGCGAAATCGGAGAAACTGGACGGAGTGCAGCGAAGGAACTCACTTTTCGTATTTTTGAACCCAGTCGATGATCATGTACTCCAACTCGTCGATTTCGTCCCGCGTAATGGTAAACTTGAGACACATCTTCAAGATATCTCCAAGGGCGCATGCATGGTCGTAGTACTTTCGCTTTGGAAAGCGATCCTTGAGGAGCGCCGGAGCAAGGTATACGAACCAAAAGCACCAAGACTCTGCAGTGAATTTCGAAAAAACCACTAGCCAGCGAGCGAGTGAAATCCGCAGGAATAGTCTTCATCGACTCAGCAGTTTCGGCCTCGATCGTGTCCCAGACCTTGTTCGGAATCACGTATTCTGCCTCGTCATGGTCGAGATTCTTGAACGTCCCATGCCAGAACTTGTATAGGTTCGGAATGTCGTTCGTCAGGAAGAGGTGCAATATATCATGGGGAAAGGAACGTCCGCGGTCGAGCGATCCCACACGGCGAAGGACGGGCAGCCCGCGTACGCCGAAATGCTTCGCCTGTTCCTCCTTGCCCGTTTTCGTGTCTGCGAGTGCGACTTGCTCCAGAGCAAGGTCATACCGTTCTTCGGTGCGCCGCGGAAGCTTGTGTGGATCCCAGCGGCATTGAATATTGTCCTCGGGTGGCCAAGTGAGCGGGTAGTAGAAGATGTGCACCAGAGCAAGTTTCCAGCGTGTCCCTCGGATCTCGCACGCGCGACATGGGCACGCGCTGCTAGTACCCTTGAGATTGAGCATCTTCTCGATGGCCCGGATGTCTCCCATTCCAAGCAGCATGTACGCCCGCATTAGAAAGCATTCCTCGTCGAGAGCATGGTGTGTCCAGACACCGCGCGCAAGCCGAGCCATCTCTTCATCCAGCAATACAAGATAACTGCGCATGTCCTTCGGGTTGTTTGGCATCATGATAATCCCCATGCACATTAGATGTTCGAGGTGCGTACGAAGCTCGGGATGAGTTAACTCATCCCGACTGTGTCTGTGTGTGTCATGGGGCAAGCCAGCGTATCCAACGCGTACGTGGCAAGCAGGAGCCGGTTCGATCCCGCTTTCGGGAAATACGATGATATGCTGCGCTTTTTGGACATGTATCAGTTGAATGCTGGCCTTCTTTTTTCAATATTGACCCATTTCTGTGCTGAGACCACCGACCCGAGCTCACGACCAATCATCCCAACATGCGTCTTCTTCGATCGCCGCGTTGATTGAGGACTGGGGGCTCACGCACAGAAGTGCCGGTTCGAATCGGCTGTTGGATTTCAAATCTCCTCTCCGTTCTTTTTGGTTTATTTCATTCATTTTATTTCGACAATGCAGACAGTCCCCAAACACGAGAATAGAAACGTTGTTCACTTTACAGTAGTCAAATTATTTTTCATCATCATCTCGACGGCGTAAACGGCAAATTATCAAGCTGCGCCGCAAACGCCGCAGCCTGCTGTGTATCCGGGGCCGACACATCACCCTTCACCGCACCCGCAACACAATCCGACAACCCCAATAACCCCGCAACATCGCAATTCGGCGAAACATTCCCCTTGCCGCACCCGCCCGAGCCGTTGGTCTGCGCGACAGCCGGCCCGGCGCATTTCCCGCTGGTGAATCCGCAGCAGCCTTGTTGGCATTCTGAATCCGCGGCACAGGTTTCGAAGACGGTTTTCTTGCTTGTTTGGAGGGCGGCGAGGGAGGCGATGGTGGGGGGTGTGGAGGTGGAGGGGGGTGTGGAGGTGCCAGTGGAGCTGTTGTCAGTCGCATTGGCAGGTGGTGGTGGGGGCGTGCCAGTGGTGGCAGCCCCACCGGTAGTGGTGCGCACAAGCTGACTGAGTGCGTCCGGCTCGCTATCGACGAAGAAGATCGCAGGCCCAGCGACGGTCGGGATGGTCGCACGAGCAATGACATCGTTCGGGAGCGGCGTCGAGTCACTCGTTATCCAGAGCGCCACGGGACCGTTGGTCCCCGGCGGCACGGTGCACCCGCCGAGAGGCAGGTTGAGAGACACGTTGGCGCCGCCTACGATCATGTTGCAGAATAGTTCTACGTTCTGTGAAGAGAAGTAAGAACAAGATACGAAGGTTGCGGAACGACAGGGAACGTACGGAGGCGGCATCGATGCCCGTTGCCGACACGGTCAACAGGTCTCCAGGTGAGATTGCGCCGGTGTTGGTAACAGTCAGGGGGTTGGTGGCTACATGGGCGGTGAGTCGACTGGACATGTACACAAGGAAGGAGAAACTCACCATTAATCCCAAGATCACACGGACCCGTTATGAACCCGCCCGCAATCGACAGCACCTCCTGCGGCGTGAACCCAATATCAAACGCCGACGGGATCGCCGAGCCCGTCCCAGACAAGACATTCAACAAGGATTGATGGCGCGACTCGATCGTGAGTATACTCGCCGCCGCGTCCAGGAACTCGGGAACGTCCAGCAAATGCGCTGCGCCAGAGTACGCCGCAACCCCGACGTACTCGACCGTCCGGGCTGTTGCAGCCATCGTCGCGACATCGGTGAGGACACTCGTAAAGTTGAATGAACACGTCAAGGGTGTGGCACCATTCGCGACGAGGGTCTGTGAGATGAACGTCTCGTGCGCCTGCTCGTCGCTCTGGATCGTCGTGAGGAGCTGGCTGACGACATCGGGCGAGGTGAACCCCGCGGCCGTGAAATCCGCCGCAGTGAATTTCGCGATGCCTTGTTGATAGAACGTTGACTCGAGCTGTTCTAGGACGTCGGCAAATGCTGCGAGCCTTCAGAACAACAACTGGACAGTTGAAGAGAGAACTCACTGAACACCAGGGCGACGTTCGCAGAGGCTGCTGCACGACTCTGCACAGGGCGGGCTGATGCCAGAAACGGCGCAGCGGCCAGCGCGGCGAATACGAGCGAGGAAGAAAGCATTTTTTATTTAAAAGGTGCGGCGAGGGGGTGCAACCGGGCAACCCAAGAAGAAGAACTATGACCATAAATAAGCACGAGCGCAAACGGCAGGAACGCGACTCACAAAAAAAAAAGAAAGGCGGGGGTGGGGTGGGGTGGGGTGGGGGGAGAAAAGAAAGGGAGATCCAAAGCCAAAGACCGCAGGCGAGCTAGTTTATATACCGATCACGGAGTGCGGAACTGCCTCCGTGAACAACCGGCGGCGTTGTAGCTTGTTTCATGGCGGAACTTATTACGTGTAAACTGACTTGCGGAGTTCCGACGTAGCCCAGCCCAAGCCCAAGGCCCCAAGTTGCCCGCGATTCCCGGCCGTTCGGGATTTGGATTCGGCGTTTGTGTGCCAGTGCCACTGGGGGGCGTCCGGCGGCGTTCCGAGAACAGCCTGAGGGAGAGCCAGAAGAACAAGCGACAGAGGAGAGTGAGCATGAGACGACAGCCTGAGATGAGTTGCAAGGAGTAGAAGGGTCGTATGCGCCCGGGGGCGCCCTGTGTTCGATGGTGGTGGCGGAAGCGGACCAGCGAATGATGACGGATAATTGGATTGTTGCCGCTTCCCAGGGTCACGTGTCTTTGATCCGCTCGGGCCTCGGCACCCGACTGTGCTGCGCATTTTGGCCGTAGGATCCGGCCGCCACACCTTCCTCCTCCAGCTGGAGAACTGCGATCGGCGGGGGCACCTCCAAGCCGAGTCCAATGGTGGGCGAATCGGGAATATTGGCGAACGAGGCGACGTACTAAGAAAAGGTGCTGATGAGCCTCTGCCCGGGATCGACGGTGTCGGCAGCCGGGTTAGTGATCTGGAGGAGTCCGCTTGGAAAAAACTCGAGTTGGATCGCGTATGTCCAGAAGGGCCCGCCTTGGAGCGGGCTGCCTCCGTACTAATAATTCACGTTCAGTTTGATTTCGACAGACTAGAGTCTACACAGACCTGAATAGCAGAGCGAAGATTGCCGAATGGAATGCCATTCGGGGCCACGAATTGAACATTTGCACTCAAGAACATGATTTGGCTTTCGAACGACGTCGGTGCAGGAGGAACAACGAAGGTAGTGTTGAACGACTCTAGGAGATTTTCCTCCGTTGCGGTAAACTGGGTGGAGGCCCCGGTCACGCTCAGATCCTGTCGCCGAGCAAGAGTCGGTTGGCGCTTGGTTTTCACGTTGGGGATTACATTCTGAAAGTACGGGTGTGAACAATGTAGGAGTTGGTTAACAAGACTACCTCGAAAGTATGGATCAGAGTGCCGTTGGGAGCGAAGACCTCCATGTTTCTGCCGGATGGCTGGACGCGCGACCCGCTTGGGGCGACGAAGATAGGCTGGCCACTGGCAGACGCAGTGTAGGCGGCTGGGGCCAGCGCGAGAGTAGTTTGAGCTAGGAAGGCTGCAGTGAGGATGCGGAAGAAGAACATCGTTGGGAACTCGGAGTGGTGGTGAACATCGCGGTTAAGCTTTAAGTCACTCCAATACGCGGTCACTTCACTCACGGTGGTGTGACAGACCGTGTTCTTGTTTGATTCTGGCTTCGATTACTGTACAGCTCCGCAGTTCCGCAGCGCCTTCGCAACACCGAGCCTAACTTGCGACAGCTACAAGGAGAAAACTACAGGTGCTACGCATCGAAAGTTACGCGAATCCAACACAAGTTCGCATTTTCCTCATTTCCGGTGTCACCCTGGAAAGGTAATAACTCGGCGCCCTCGACAACGGGCTTGTCTGCCCGAATGGTGAACTTGAAGCTTCTATTAGTGCCAGTGCGACGCATGCACCCAAATTACAATTGAATTTTTCGTTACGTGCGCTGCAACTTGCAGGATCAAATCGATGTAGGAGTTGGTTAACAAGACTACTGTACTAATCCGACCGTAAGTTCGAGTTACGCGTTATGCGGGGGTCCGAACTGAACTAAATCTAAATATGTTACGCGTTACACCGCGGTTTCCCCTCAAATCCCGTCCCAAAACGGATATATTGCATCAAAATTTCCGGCCGGCTGTCGCCGGCAGTCCTTATATAGTAATTTCATCACTGATGAACTTGTGCCTAGCGAAGTTCATGCGTTACGCGTTACACCCAGTGAACTTACGGTCGGATTAGTACAGTATACGTAAATGCGCAGCGGCATACGGTGGCTTGGCACCGATTCCCAACCGATTTCCGATGAGCCTGAGCGCCGTCCGACGGCTACAAGCACCCGTGGTGGGATAACCACATTCATGCTTGGCACCCCAACCGATTTCCGATGAGCCTGAGCGCCGTCCGAAGGCTACAAGCACCCGTGGTGGGATAACCACGATAACCACATTCATTGCTTCACGCGCCGAGGTGCTGCGCACCGAAAACTTACGGGAATCCAACACAAATCGAAACAGCAACGCATGTTCTCAGTAGACTTGTCGAGAAAGCAGCTTGATCTCCATACATCTGGATCGGGCTCAAGTCCCCGCAACGTGCATCTCCAATCCAACAAAACACGTCTATAAACACGGCTGGTTATTCTCCGGAAAGAGCCATGTCTTTCGCTCGTCTACTCGGCCTTCTCTCCATTGCCCTCGCGGTTTCCGCAAGCGGTCTCGTCAAGCATGAACAACGCAAGTCTGCGCCGCCTGGATTCACCAGCAAAGGTCCCGCCGCCGATAGCCACACGATCACCCTCCGCTTTGCTTTGACCTCCAACAACATCGCAGGTCTCCACGACAAGCTTCTCGACATCGCCACGCCTGGAAGCGCAAACTTCAGGCAATGGCTTTCCCAAGACGAGGTTCGTCTTTCTTTTCTTCCATCCACTCTCACTCAAACAATCTGCAGGTGAAATCCTTCGTCGCGCCCTCGTCTGACGCTGTGGACGCCTTCAACTCGTTCGCTTCCGCGAACGGGCTCAAGTCGTCCGTCATCTCGCCGTATGGCGAATGGGTGTCGGTATCCCTCCCCGTCTCCAAGGCCAACACGCTTTTCGGCGCCAAATACACCAACTTCACGCACGCCGACCTCCCGGACCCCATCATGCGCACTCTCTCCATCTCGCTGCCCTCCAGCCTCGTCGGTCATGTGGACGTCATCCACCCCAGTACCGCGTTCACAACTCCCGACGCGCGTCTGGGACAGTCTATCCGCTTCGACATCCCCAACTTGAGACGCGACGCGACCGCTCCTGCCGAGTGTGATGTCAGCGACCCCAACAACTCCATCACCCCGGCGTGTTTGCAAGCCCTGTACAATATCCCTACCACTCCCGCGACCCAACAGAACAACGCGCTCCTCGTGACTGGATATGAAGATCAATGGGCGTGAGTTTTATGTTTCTTCTTTCGTTTTCGTGGGCTCACGGACTCTCAGAGAAATCGACGATCTTCAGGTATGCTGCTGTGACTACGCCTGCGCCATACTCAGCGCTCGTAGGCCTTCATGAAGCAATTCCGTCCCGATCTAGCCTCCGGCGCCAACCAGACCTTCCTTCGCCTTGCCATCGACGGTGGCACCAACCCACAGTTCCCGAACTCGGCTGGTATTGAAGCTCAACTCGATATCGAGTACACGGCCGGCTCGTACCACACTATCAACTGATGGCAGCGTACTGATATTTGAGCAGGTGTTGCCAGTAACGTCCCGTTGCAATTCCTTACCGTCGGCGGCTTCGATTTCCCTACTTCTTTGCTAGACACTACCATCTTCATTGCCGGCTCTCCTCACCCTCCGACCGTCATGACCACGTCGTAAGTCGGCCTTGGGACTGCTTAGTATTCTACGCCTCACCTTCATGCCTAGGTACGGCGACCTTGAATCCAACTTTGGTCCTTCTTTGGCGACGTGAGTCGCTCTCTTTAGCTAACCTTGCATCTACTGACAAACCTCACAGGAGAATTTGCGACGGATATGCTGCGGCCACTGCAAGAGGTGCGCTGTGCTAAATTCAATGCAGACCCTTCTAACGCTCTCCTTACCAAAAAAAAAAGGTATCAGGTACGATGCCCTCGCTTCTTTTAGGGGCAATTGCGTTACTTAAACTTCTATTCTATTCTTCAGTGTGCTGTTTGCGTCTGGTGATGTAAGCGGTATTCGCGCTGCCTGTATCTTGCTCTCTGATACTTTCTAGGGTGGTGTCAATGGCAACCACGACGATGGATTCGACTGCGGTCTCTTCGTCCCCGTGTTCCCCGCGTCTTGCCCATATCTGACCTCTGTCGGGTCCACCATTGGATTCAACCCCGGTTGGTTTCGCTTCTTTACTATTCACTTGACTAACGCGTTCTTATTATTGTAGAGGTCGCAGTCAACTTTACTGGCGGAGGCTTCTCCGACGTCTTCCCCCAGCCTTCCTACCAGTCCGACGCAGTCGCAGCCTTCTTCGAGACCATCCCGGCTAACTTTACTGGCGACTTCAACAGGACTGGACGTGGCTACCCCGATGTCTCTCTCCAAGGCTGGAACTTCCTTATTACAGCCGACGGATCTGTTGGCGGTGTCAGTGGAACCTCCGCGTCCTCGCCGAGTGTCGCCGGTATCATCGCGCTGGTGAATGACCAGCTCCTCGCTGCGGGGAAACCTGCCCTTGGATTCCTCAACCCATTCATTTACGCTAACCCGTCTGCGTTCAACGATATCACCATTGGACACAACTCGGGCTCCGCTTGCGATGCGGATACGGTGAGTTGTCCTTTCTCTCTCTCTGCTTTATGTTTTCCATGCTCATCACTTCCCCGCAGGCTGCATTCGACGCAGCTGAAGGGTGGGATCCACTGAGTACGCATAACGCTCTCCTTTTCCGTAATCCATACTGAGCGCCTTTCAGGCGGCCTGGGTACCCCCGACTACCAGCGCCTCCTCGCAGCTGCTTTGGCCGCATGAGTAGTACCGCATCAGCGAAATGGACGTTTTCTGCAGTAGATCACAGCCCTGGGCGGACGAGTTTAAAAGAAATAAAATTTGAATTTATGTGCTTGACAAGAAACTGCGGATTGTCGAGAATCCCGCGGGATCCTGAGCCAAAGCGCGCAACGAGGACAAAATCAGAACACAAATTTCTCCTCAACGATCTCCTCCGTCGGTGCCCACAGTCTTTCCGCATTAGCCTTGAGGAAAGATTATTCGGCGCATTATCGTCCGGATTGGATGGCTATCAGTTCTGTCGAACACACGTGACCGCGAATCGGCCCTGCTCTTTTGCCGTCCGCAGTGTCCGGGTGCAGCTCTCTCGCAGCAGTCCGCAATGTCCAGGAACATCGGGGACTGCGTATCCTCACCGCAGTAGCCTCAAGCCCTATAAAATCAAGCCACTTCGCTCCTCAACACACAAGTCAGTCATCGAAAAAGCCTCGAAACACCTCTAACCACAAACCAAACAACGATGTCCTCCGCTTCCTCCGTCGCCTCCTTCACCACTACCTCGTCTAGGAGGAGGAGGTTCATTCATGATTCGACGACGATCATCTGTCTCTCCGAGTCTCTCTGGGCCTGGCTGCCTTGCATTGCATTGCATGTGGATGTGTTATACTTACCGTGACGTGTCACCGCTGATTCCGCAATACTCAAACACTCCCACTTGTTAAAGCTCGCATCGGTCCACAAAATCCCGACTTTTGCGAAATGTACAACCCGCCGCCCTTTCTGAATGTGTGTCGGGTATTTCGGGCAGGGCCGTTCGCTCCGGCCTCGGGACATCTGCCGGGTGCAATATAAGTCTTTTTTTGCTTCTTGGATTACTCGGCATCCAATTTCACTCCGTCAGCCCAGCTCGACTCGGTGGTAAGGACTCACAATCCCGATTGTGCGACCAGTGCCAGTGCACGCCTCTCCGACCTTTAAATGAGCGTTCGTGATCAGCTCCGACTTCATGCATTGACTCGGATAACTCGATTCACACAATCCCGACTGTGCTCACCATGCACGCCTGCGCGCTCTGTGCCGCTAAGCATGGTATAACCCAGCAGTGTCCGTTCGATCCGGACGTCGGGACATCCGTATGTATTCCCGAAAGCATTTGTTCTTTTTTTTTCCTCCTTTTTTTTCCCCTTTCATGTATGAGGGTTGTGTGGGCGTGGAAGATAATCTTGGCACACACTTTTTTTTCTTCTTTGGGAGAGCTGTGGACCTAAAATCCAGGACTTCGCTCGGACCGCCCCAGAGCACAACCCAACAATCTGCAATCTCGTTCTGTCATCAAATCTCACCACTCACTCAGCCAAGCTCAAGTCAGTCCTGACAATCCCGATTGTGCGACCAGCGCACGCCTGCGGCCTTTGGATGCGCAAGAGTTCACAGCAGGTTCGTTCGATACGGACGTCGGGACATCGTACCAAGATCGACGGTTTTTTTTTAAAATTTCTTTGATGTGTGGAGGTACTTATCGTTTAGTTTCGCATTCAGACAGCACACGATGAGCAGAATTATAGGACTCTGTGGTCCAAACATCCAATTTCAGCACCCACTCGGGCCACCCAGTTTGGTCCTCGCAATCCTGTGCAACTCGCCAGCGCACGGCCCTTGAGACTACTGTCTCTGTCTCATTCCGACGCTCCGTCGTGCTAAAACGTCAAGGTTCTCGTCCAGCGTGCACTGGCAGTAGTTCTTGAGTTGGTTCTTGGCCGGGAATATAAGCCCACTGGACACCTACTCGGTCCATAGCAAATCTTCCGGCGTGTTTGCGTACCCCAACGAGTGGGTGTCCGAACGACAGAGGCCGTTCAATTCGGCGCCGGGACTGTGGACAAGTATTTCTAGTTCAACTGATTGAAAATGAGTGACGAGCGAGCGACCAAGAAGACGAGAGTCAGAATCTTCTCCACAACAAGGGAGGGCTGCGCTCCGCTCCGCCCCAAGATCTGGAACTTGTTACAGACATCTGAACACAGTCACACAACATAGGCATTTTCCTCAAATTGAACAAAACTGGTGTGAATAATCAACTGCATATACTCAGGCCAACGCCGCCGCCGGTCCAAATGCCCCGACATAAACTACCCGATCCTCGTGCTTGACCCGCGGTATTTCGGTGAAATGGCACCGAAGTTGCCTGCCCTGCTCGTCCTCCGTGGACCGTGGCTGGCTCAATATGCCAGGCTGGAGTGGTTCGCGTCAAGGTCTGCGATAAGTATACCAAAGGCGGGCTTTCCAAACCTCCGGTAAGTGGAGTTCAGTCTGCCGGCCTAATCATGATCAGCGAACAGCTCGAGAGCAGGGACGACAAACTCAATCAAGGGAGTTGATCCACTCAGATGGGTTGTCGAGGTCCTCAGGCAGTATCTTGACGACGACGCACAGGCGATGATGCGGAGAAGCGTGCGGATGAATTAGCTTGTGTCCTTCGAGCTGCCTAGTGAGAATCGCTTGGGAAGCAGGGAGACATGTCTGTTTGTCGACTTGGTCGCGCAATTTCAAGTTGGGGCTACTCAGAATGTGAGCACTCATTACATGAAGATCGAGCACGCACCCGCGGAGTGAATTGTCTATGATTACCCTCGGGCTCACCGCCGCTCAGCGGACTGTAAGCACATCGTTTACCGTGAAGATTTAGCACACACCTCGTTCGAGCATACACGTTGTCATCTGGCCACCACCTCACGTTCGGCCATCTTATGTCCGTCCGTTGTCGTCTTCTCCATCGGTTTCCGTGCATCTGAAGCGTTTGAGCGATGAGAGTGAGCGGGACTAAGCAGCGAGCGGGGGATGATACACCGGCATATGCGTCGAGGTGGGCTGGAACGCAAGTAAATCATAAGATGGAGATGCGCACCTTGCACCTCTAGCGCTGGCTTCATATCGGCGCAGACCACGCGCGCTCGACGCCGCTCGTCGGTCAGCGTCCCTCATCCTTTCCTTCATCGTTTGTGTGCGGCGAGGTCCAGCGAGGTCTTGCGCATTCGGGAAGCCGAGGAGCGAAAGAGCTTTGTCGATTCGTGGGGGGTCTTCGTGGTCGAAAGCAAAGGTAAGCACAAAGAGAGTGGTGAGAACGGGTGCAGAGTCCGGCGCGGCGAAATGGTCGATATTGAAGCGCAGCTTAAGGTTCACATGAGTCGTTGGAACCTACGGGAGGAGGAAACGCACCTGTGTAACCCTCCGCGCTATCCGCTCCATCTCCAGTCACATCGCTACCGCCCGTTCCCGTCCGCGCGCAGGCTGATCAGGGGCTGTCGGTTGTCGCACTTGTACACATGGCTTGTATGACGTGGGCGACGCTTGCGAAAGTCTTGTCAATTGGGTGGGCTTGCACGTTGAGAGACACTTGAAGCTTTTGAGAGCAGCTCGAGAGCTTGACGCGTGGCTTGTGGTAGTACTTACTTGCGTCGCTTACATGGAGTTGCAGCGAAAGCGGCGTGGGGAACGGTGCGGTGCCAGTGGATGAGGACGGCAGGAAAGGCGAGAACAAACGTGGAGTGAGGGCGGCGGAGAGTAAGCCTAAATGGAAAGATTCAATGTGGTGGGAAGAAGCAAGGACGGAAATGGATAGATTTGACGGGATCTTTCTATACGGAGCAAAAGTCTGATAAGGTGTGATGCGAGACATCCTATTAAGAGAAGGAGTATCTGCGTTGAAGTTGGAGTTGGGCTGACTAAGCGTCGCGGCGATCTCGGCGTTCGTTTTTAAAGCCAACACATGTGACAAAGGCGAAGCTACGGTCGTCTCGCGGTATCGTTCTGACACGTATTTATGGATTCATGCTCTGCAGATAATTGCTGGTATTCAATCTTTCTGGCGAACGCCCGCGGGTCCGGGACAGTGCTCCTTTCGTCTTCCTCATTCGATTTGACACTCCTCAACCAATCCTGACTGTGCATTATACTGCACACCTGCAACCACTGATCGGTGAGAAGTCTGGTTCCAGTAGGGGCCCGTTCAATTCGGGTGTGGGAATTGCACGGACACTGAGCGTTTTTTTTTCTCTTGCTCCCGCATCCTTCTCTTTGTGTAGAGCTCATCATACTCCAGCGCGATTCATTGGCCCTACTTAGTCTAACCATCGACGAAGTACCTCAAGTTCGGTGTTATGCATTCATGCTCTCACCAACGCGCGACACAGTGCTCTTTTCGTTCCTTCCTCACTCGATTTGTCACTCCCCAACCAATCTTGACCGTGCATTATGATGCACACCTGCAACCACTGTTTTGTGAGATCCATTCCAGTAGGGCTCGTTCAATTCGGGCGGCGGGATTTGTGCTGCCACCTTCGAATTTTGTCTTTCTCTTGCTCCCGCATTCTTAGCGCCTCAGTCTAATCCTCGACCAAGTATTACCAACTCACCCCCGTTTTCATTCCCTCGCACACGTGAAGCAATTCCATTATTTATATAAATCCCAAGATCAAGATTATTAACTTGCATCCCTCATCTGACACTAGATTGCGCTCCGTTCCTTTAGAGGTTAGACGGATCCAACGCATCGTAGATCGGGCACAGCTGGTTCCACGCGGGAGGCTGTGTGGTGGTCACGCCGGCGGGGTTCTCCGCGAACACGATCGCGAGACCGCTGGGGGAGGCAGAGTCAGCGAAGTTGGATGACGGAGGGAGAAGGGAAACGTACATCTCGAGGTGGAAGTCAATGTGACTGTTTGGAGCGTTGATTAGTTGAACGTTGGAGAGGAAGAGAGACGCGAATACGCACCAGTGCAAGAACCAGGGACCGGCGTTGTCGGTGACGAAGCGGAAGGTTACATTGTCTCTGTGTGCCAACGCGTGAGCAAGATAAGATAATCCGCAGTGAGAACGAGACACATACGTTGTGTCCGGACCCGTGGAGACGACGTCGCGGATCGGCTAGAGACAACTCAGTCAGTGCTACAGCGTTGAACGTACGAAGGAAAAGCTCACAGGGTTTATGAAGTTGTAAGTGGCGTTCCCGGCGCTGCGGATGACATGGAAGTTGTGCTAGAGTTCCAAGTTAACGCAGGCCGACGGTGGCAGCGCAGTGAAGACGTACGCCGTGCAAATGGAAGGGGTGGGGTGCACCAGGGGTGCCGCCGGGGACGGACACCTCGATGACCTTGTTCGGAGGGAGAACGTAGACGCTGCCCGCGGGGAGGAGATCCGTCGCAGTGTGTGCGCCGCTGAGAATCTGCAGGAGGACAGGCGCGGTCGGGGGTACGAATACCTACGTAGAAAACCCAATCAACACTGATTCTGACTGAACCAAAGAAAATCGAACTCACAGCACCGTTAATCTCGAACTGGAACGTCGTGAAATCGAGCGTAATTACCAGGTTGATGTTGACATCCGCGCCTCCCGGAACGGGAAGTCCGGGGACAGGCGGCTGGCCCAGAGCGGGATGCAAGCTCTGCTCGACCAGGGGGATAACGCTCGCCACAAGGGGACTCGCCGGGTCCTGAATTGGCGCACCAACATACCGCAAGATCGCGCTATTGATACCGTTGTCGAAGCCGGCTGTCCCGCCATTGGCGACGGTGCGAATCCAGTAGTTGTTGACGGCGTTGTTCGCGTTGAGGACGAAGGAGTAGCGCTGGCCGGCGAAGATCTGGATCGAGTCGACGGTGTGCGGGATGTGGTTGACCGCGTCGACTTCGATGATCGTCATGGTGTGGTTGTCGATGGAGAAGATGAAGTTCTGGAAGGGGACTATAAGTGGAGCGGATATACCGAGAGAGGCGAAGACATACCGGATCTGCGCGGAAGACATGAGCTGAAAAAGACACAAATCGACGAATAAAAACGCACCGCAAGAGAGGGAGGCGAGGCGGAAACGGTAGCGTTTGCCTTTGGTGACGGAAATGACGGCGAGTTGGGATGTGGGCTGCGCTTCGCGTCAGAAAACACACTAAGATATCGAACATGTTTACGTACACCGCCGGCATAACGGCCCAATCCATTGATGAGCGTCGATACGAGCGTCTATGCCAGTACTCAGCGTGCTCCTTCCTCTGAGGCAGAACAAAACAAACATACAGGAGGAATAGCGAGGCTCGGCGCAGGGTCGTGGTACCAATCAATCAGCGAGATAATCGTCGTATCGTCGTCCACGTCGTACAGAGGGAGATTCGGGTCCTGAGGGTCATAGATGACCAGGACGCCGCGAAGACCGTCGCAGTATTGCAGGGCGAGATGACTGTGGTACCAGAATGTGCCTGGGGTGACGTTGATGCTTGCGTGCCAGTGGGCTGCGGAGAATATACGTACCAGCCTGTTGTCCGGTGGGGAAGGAGTAGAGGAACGAGTGGTTGGTCGCGATGGGGCATTGAGTGACGAAAGAAGGGCCGTCAGCCCACGAGAATCCGTTTTGTTGCTATTCATTCATTCAGCACGATCATTGAGTACAGAAAATGAAGCAGAAAATCACAAATAATCCATGCCAATGGATGCTCGTCGACTTGAGCATACTTTCATCCGTGAGCTGGTCGATGACATTGAGGTTGAACGTCTGGCCCTTGTTCGCACGGAGGCTCGGCCCTGGGAGGAGACCGTTGGCCAGGACGGCGTTCCGGCTGAATCCATCGGGGGCGACGGCCGCGTTGACGATGTGCTTGAAATTAGGAAAGAAATTAAGCACTGGGATGGAGAACGAAGATGTCGAGATGCACGAACCAGATCGGCGGTAGGACCGATGCTCACAGCCGCCGCTGTGAGCGAGAATGCAAGCAGAGAGATGCTTTTGGAAAGCATGATTGTACGGGGGGGACAAGTCAGATCAGGTACGCACGCTCCCTTTGCTTTTAACTCAGAACTGTCAAATCAGCAGCACGGCGATAGGGCGTCCCGCGGGGAAAACAGCGTGTATTTATCCGCGTTGCCGGCCGGGACCGCGTCGATTCTTCCTGCACGGATGCCGCAGGCGCAATGAATGACAACGGTCGGAAGTCTTCCGGTACCTGTAATGAAACCGAAAAAAATGTTGATCAAAGATCGAACCAATGGAAAAGGAAAATGATGTGCTACTCACATCACAAATCGCTGACTACAGTCCATCCATACGCTGCGACCGAATTGAGATGCGCCTTTTGATATTATTTTTAGAGACGACGGCATGGCACGGCGAGCAGCGGACGGTCGTGGGAGCCTGATCATGACGCGATGTGTTTTTCTGCGTCCGCGCGATCGGCCTTGAAGAAGTCTAGTCTTGATGCGACGATTCATACATGCTGCGGCTGCTGTTAAGAATGCAATTGGCTCACGGGCTCGGAGGCGATCTTATAAGTCTCCGACTCACCGCTCACCCCTCGCTTTCATCAACCCCCCCAACATTACAATGCTCTTCAACTTGAAATCCCTGCTCTTCGTCGCGAGCATGAGCTCCGTCCTCGTCTGCTCTGCCGTGAGTCGCACAGCTGGCCATAAATGTATAGCTTAAAAGCCTCTCACCAGGCCGACGCTGCCAAAGGACCGGTGTTCACCGCGACTCAAGTGTACAACACCATTGTCGACCACGCGCCGTTCATGGTGCAAGCGACGCGGACGATCACTTGGACGTGAGTTTTCTTAACTTTCTTGAGCCCGCAAAATCGATAACTTGTGCGTATGCGCCAGTGCGAGTCCCAGCACCACCATCGCGCAGCCCACCGGACCAGGAATCTAAGATCAACGCGTGGGGAGTTACAATAACGGCTGATGTATCTTCGTGTACCCCTGAATTAAAGAGTGCGAGTAGACGGACCAGGGGGGTAAAGAATCACAATGCTCTTGAATCGTGATCCCGAGTTGGTTTAGTCTGCGGGACCGAAAGTGACGTCGTGTTCAATTGGCCGACTGCCGCCGGGAGATCACAGATGGGCCAAACCGCGAAATAGACTCTTGACAGTTCGTGTCATTCCTCGATTCCCGACCGACGTTTCGCACTCGTTTCGCATCCTGATTTCGTGCGCATCCTGATTTCGTGCCTTCAAAATTCACAGACCCGGGATATCAGCCCGAGTGATTATGTCGTTACCTCTTCGGGCTCGGATGTGCGGGATCGGCGTAGATTGGGTGGTGTTTGCCACAGGCACGCGTACGGAAACAGCCTGGAGAGCGCCAGATTTAGGACCGGCGGAGCCAGAATACATGCGAGAACCTAACGTAGGGCCCTTGTATTTAATCCCAATGGGTCTGGCAGCATGGTGCTGCGTTGCAGCTGTCCGCAGTAGACAGATGGGTCTTGTTGCACCCTGGTCCTAGGTAGACAGTTACGCGATGCAACTTACATACCTTCACAGTATGGTCGAGCTCCGACCAGCCTTTCTCTCTCGCCCACCAGGACTATCGTCTCGCGCTGCTGCGGCGCCGACGGTCATCACCGTACAAAACGCACGACGGCCATGGGAGTAGAAGACAAGGGGTGATCAAGGTGATCAACCCGTGGCTCCACTTTGATCGGTAGATCATGATCGCATAAGCAGCTTGACTCCTGCCACTTCCTGCGAGCCGCCTTTGCGTGAACCTGGCCTTTTCACGGCCGAGCGTCAGCACAGATGAGCTGAGTGCGTCGTGTGTGAACAAGTTACTTTCTAGTTGACAAACTGGTCGCATTCTCTCCGCGCAACGCCGACAGACGCTCAGGGACGCCGCCCGTCTTCCTTCACTGGGCGGACATATCTTCAAGGAGCAAGAAGAGAAGAACCGGTTCGAATCGGCTATCGAGAATCGAAGTGCACCTTTGTGCCTTCGCGTGCGATTCAATTCTCGGAGTTTCGGAGATGACCTTGATAAATCGTTCCGTGCGCCGCCCTGCGCAGGCTTTCTCGGCGGTCTACTGTCTTCTGGGCGGCCTGGGCCAGATACTGGCTAACTCTTCAAGTTCATGGCCGTCGGCGGTTCTCCGTGCAATCCCGACAGTGCCACTGTGGTACACTCGCAGCTCGTCTTCTCTAACCGAGCGTATCAAGGACTCGGAGTCGCCGCTCGTTTGAATCGGGCGTCGGGATGTGGCCGATCCGCGCGTCGATGAATATCCTTTTCCTCCTGAACGTTTGCGTTTATTACTCAAGGTTGCTCGAAAGCGGTGCACGTCTTGATCGGATCTCACCGGCCCGGGCAGCGGAGCGACCGGCTACCTTGTAATTCCTAACTGGCACCGTTCGGAGATGATTCAAATCGTGCGGGCTTTCTTCTCACTTCTGATATGGGTTCACGGTTTCAAATGGATGTTCTTCCACTCCATGAATGCCCGCAACTCGCACTCAGTTAGCCGCACTGCGTTTACTGGGAACTGCCACTAGTAGGAGACCGTTCGATCCGGTCGTCGGGTTCATATAGCACTTCCAGCCTTCCAGGCACCTTTTTTTTGTCCGTCCTACTAATCCTTCGAGACCTTCAGGCGCTTCTGCGATGGAAGTTGCTATCTGCCAGTTCCCTTAATGACCTGAACGTCGCGTCGGTTGGCGCCATTTACACTACTTACTACTCCGCATCGGACATGCGCTGGATGACAAGGCGCCGTCGGCCCGGGGTCGTCGGAATTTCGAGGGGCTCGATGTCTTTTCAAATTATCGAAAACAAATCCCTTCCGTCTAACGCAGAGTTCAGCGACAGGTAATTCAGCTCAGGGCCCTGTTGGTGCGTTAATCCCAACTGTGCGAGTGAAGCACATCTGCGCTCCGTGGACACCGTTTTCAGCCAGCGCTTCAGCAGATCCGTTCGATCCGGGCGTTGGGATATAAAAGAGAATGTTTGTGTTTTCTTTTGCTTTTCTTGGGGTTGCCAGCGACATTTCCTCGCGCGAGCTCAAATCCTTCAAGTCATTGGCTCGAGTAAGTAAAGCAGGTCCAGCTCGACTGAATATCGTCGTCGCTTTATCATTAAGCTATTAAGCTTGCTACATTGCTCCCCGCGGCTGAATACTAGTAAGACTCTCCGACTGTGCGTTATGTGGCACCCCTGTCCTCCCTGTTAAAGTAGGCGAGGTGCAAGCAGGATCCGGTTCGATTCGGCTGTCGCGGGTTGTTGCTTGCCGGAAACATTAAACATGGCTTTTTGGCATGCCAGAAGTTGAGTTCTGCGCTTTCAATCGGTTCTTAACTTCTCTCTGCTCCCGTGAAAACGAAATATGAATATTGCCCACTGGATCGGGTACTCTAAGCACTCGTGTTACTAATACTACGGGGACTCCAATTCACGTCCAGACCATCCTTTCATTGCTGCCGCCCTTACATACCTGCTTCTGCAGAGGCCACGCAATGAGGAGGCACCGGTTCGAATCGGCGGCCGAGTTAGACGAATGCATGTCGCATATGCGCTTTTTTTGTTTCATTTTTTTCTAAAGAATGCTCTGAGGACTCCAGAGGGCAGCTCTGAAGCATCAGCCCTCGTGCGCTAGGGATAGAATCGCTGTTAGGTTTCTCGTGCTACCCACACATCTCGATTATTGGGAGGGTCCGTTCGATTCGGGTCGTCGGGAATAGTTCGGATCGGCGGAGGCAGCCGTCTTTTTTATTTCCCATTTTCGCTCTTCCATTGTATCGCCGTAACAGCTGAAGCGCTGAGGTTCAAAACTGTCGAACACGACTCGGGCAGAAGCGGAGCCGGCACGGAACTGCCTCCGTGCCGAGCCGACGGCAACGTGCATCGTGACAGCTGACACTTCGTTTTGATCCATGCTGTGCCCGTCGCGGCCGTCGTCAGCCTCCCTCATACATGGTCGCCGCAGTCATGATTGGCCCTGCTTTTCTGCTCTCTTCCCGCTTCCACCTACCTCTCGACGAGCGTACCATCCTCCTCCTCCGATGACTGCACCCACGACCCACAACGCCCTCCCACACGCTCAGCGTCTCCGGCTCATGCGGTCGATGCACAAGCTCGAAGCTGTCCTCGGCGAGACGCCTTTGGTCGTCGAGCTAGCTTCCCGCTCACCATCCATCTCGCCGTTGCATGGACGCTCGTTTTCCGTTGCTGGGCGTACGCAGCCTCGGATCTACACCCCGAGTGAACGTACTTCGTCCCTCCGGCGAGCAGCCTCCACGAAGCATGGCCAAGACATCCGACCTATGCTCTTCATCGACGTCCCACCTCCATCGGCATCGCTCCTCAGTCCACCGCTCTCGCCACTCACACCCTCAACCGACAACATCCCCAGCACCAGCGACCGCGACCGTCGACGCAAACTCGCCAAACTCACTCGCACACTGGGCGAGAACGTCCCTCCGTCGTTGGTTTTCCCAGAACAAGCAGACCAGAGGCTGGTGAAGAATCGCAGACGCGCGAGCACCTTGACGAGCCAGGTGCCCGAGATTGCGGCTGGGTGGGACAAGGCCGCTGCTCCACGCGTATCCACCGACTCGCATTCGTCGTCGGCGTCAGGATCTTCCTCGCACCACGCTGCTCCCACATACACCCATTCCTCGCTCGAGCACCTCCTTCCCCCCGCGACGACTACAAACACACACCGCAGCGAGAAGGGCTGGAGCGGAGAATGGAGCGGGCCGGGGAATATGCGTATGGATCAGGTCGTCAAGGGCTTGAGGGGATTGAAGATGAAGTAGCGTGTTCGGTGCTGTATCTCTGGTGTAATCTTTCCTTGGATCTCTCTGCGTGTATTCTACATACTTCTAGTCTGTACCTAGTTTCCATACGATACTCTACGTTTTATTGTAGCACTTATAAATCGCTAATCAATCTAATTTGTAGTCATTCCGCGCTCGTCCATTTGTGCAGCCTGGAAACGCAGCAATTAATCCCAGCTGTGCGACTACTGCACACTCCTTCCTACGTGGCTGCTCCTACGCGTGCAAGAAGGTGTGGCCCGTTCGGAGCGGGCCTGGGATCTGTTTAACGTTAATGGAGCCAGTTTCCTTTTTCTTTGTCCCAGTGGGTTTCTGATGAGGTCGTTGAGGATTTGAAGATGAACTTGAAGAAGCGAGGGTCGCAGTGGGTGTCTCTCGTGCAACCTTCCGTCGTCTCCCTGTGTGTGTACCTCTGTATACAATCCGAATACATGACATTGCAGCCCTCATGAGCGACAATTAAGCTTTGTGGCCCACCCTTCAAGGACGCTTTCGCGCGTTATACTTACATCCCCAGCCCGGAAACAGCAAAATTAATCCCAGTTGTGCCAGGTGACTGCCCCTCGCTCCTTCCTCGCTGTTACGCAATGCGAACAACATTCAGGAAGTGCCCGTTCGAAGCGGGTCTGGGACGTAGGTAATAAACCAACATCAGTCTCCCCTTTTGGCGCCCATGAGGAATGGTCTTCACCTTTGCAGCATCCGAGTTCGAACAAAGTTATTGCTGTACAATGGCGGACAGCACTGAGGAATTTGAAGGCACCTCTCGGTGCATGAGATGAGAGGCCCGCCGCGTACTAGTAAGGATACAAAGGACAGAGGAGCTGCATCGCACACAGGAAAAAGAGTCCTTCTGAAACAGTCCGTACAACACTGCTCTCGATTCGATCGAGACTCGAGCCGGACAACGCCTTTCCGAACCTCAGCACATGCTTGAAAGAACGGAACGATCTACCGGGCAGGCCCTGCCTGACATGGAGGCTGTGGTGCGCTCGATACCATCGAGAATCATAGGCGTGGTGCTCTGCAACAGTGGACGGATGTCCAGTCAATTCAGACGGTCGACACATGGAAGACTGAGACGAGGACCGAACACTGATAGGACCATGTAACAGATCTGTATTTGCTCGCGAACTACAGATCAACATTTTCAATACCCAGTCAAGGCTTGCCGCCATATGAAAATACCGTCAACATTCCCCGCTGGTCCTTTACGCCCACCAGACCGAGCGTATCGTCGAGGATAATCTGTCCAGACGAACAGATAGTGGCCTCATCGTCTCGGAGCTCCAGTGTGAAGTTGCGTAGCTCCGTACGAAGGGCAGGGGGATCCGAGTCGGACCGAAGGCACACCAACCCGACGACCGCATGTGTAAGCGACTCTGGCGCACCACTGGCGCAGCTGACGAAAACATAGCGCCCGGAATGACCCGTTCCGACGTTCACGGTGCTGCTACGCGGGAGCTCATACCACACAGACTCGCCGAATCGAAAGCCAGCAGAGTCATCCACTGGGCGTTCGCAGGGGAAGAAGTGCAGGAAGGAGCCGCTGCCGCTGGTGTCTGCGCTGAGAGATCGGAGGGTTATCGCGAAGACATTGTAGCGCCCGTCAAAGACAGCTTGCCGACGCCTTGCGGTGCCGCCGCCGATGAGGTCGGGAGAGGAGGGGATCGGTGGACGCGAGCTTCGCTGTGTTAGGGACGGAGGGAGTTTCGCGGGGAGCGCGATGAGCATTGATTTCTCGTGTGTTTCGGTGTTTTGATGAGCTGGAAGGTGACAGGAGGATACTGAGGGCTCGCGGTATAATGCTCCGGCGCTGAAACCGTAGAGAATCTTGTTCGGACAATCGTACATTAGCCCCGTCACTGGCGCCTGTGGATCGTCAGTAAATTAAAGAAATGCTAACGCTGCGCACCCATGCACCGACGAATCCGACGGGCATTGGGTTGGGTTGGGTCTCGACAGGCCTGCCCTCTTGCATCTTCCAGGATATGATTAGGGCCTGCGTGCAGTAGCCCATCCGCTCGGGTGTTATGAAGTACCCAGCACGCGGACCCAAGGACGGCTGTGGAACCGGGGGTGATATTACGACGGAGATATCGACATTTTGGAGGTCTCGTACGTCGATATACACCGCTGCGAGGCTGCGGATTGACATGCTACGGCTATAGCGACGGTGAGCTGCCTAATTAACATGAAGCCGGAGGTGCGTACGCATCGACAAGCACAGCAGCGAAAAGCGCTTTCCCAGACACCTCGACACAACGATTTTCGAAAATCCAGAGGTCGCGCATTACGAACTGTTTAAGCAACCGCTGAGTGCGAACGTTGTAGCAGGAGATGACCCCGTTTAAAACAGCCACAACGACACCTGTACCCGGGATGAAGAATACTTGAGTGTTGTCTGTCATCTGCGGCTGCAGGCGGAACAAAGCTACGCGCTCGAGCTTGGGCTGCGGGGAGGCCAGGTTCCGCAGGATCGTATTCGCTTTTTGGACTATTGCTTGCAGGTCGGATCGCGGGAGATCCAGAAGGCTCTGAGATGTGAATGCCACGGCAGGATGCAGCTGGATGGTAAGGAGCCTGGTTATGGCGTCAAGCCAGAGCGTTGGTTCTAGGCACAGCTGCCGAATGTAGCGACATGTCTGGCGAGAGTAAAGAATACGCAGCGGACAGTGAAGGGAACCACGGACTGCGAGGAGACTGAAGAGATCTTGGACATCGAGGAATGTCGTGAGATAAAGGAGAACGTCTTGGGGCAGGCGTAGCATTCGATGCCAGTAGTGGGCGGAGACAAGAAGGTGTTAGCGTGGGAGAGGATGTAGCCGATTTGGGACGAATCATCGGTATCATGATCCGAGGTACTGCCAACCCGCCTCTTGACCCCGACATCCATCTTGCTCCCGAACCCGGCACTCCACGACCTCTCATGGCAGATCAAGTGTTCTTCATCTGCTTGCTCAATAGATCTGACGGTTATCGCTGCTTCAAGCTGCTGCTTTGCATCGCGAGAGGGACGAAGACCAATGTGCTCACAGGCAGCGCTGCCAGCGACGAATCCACCTACAGCGCACAAGGGAACGGAAAAGCAGGGGCTGCTGATTGAGAAAGAGTGAGACTTAGCCTGCCATTCCGGAGCCAAGTACGTGTTCAGCTCGCGCGAAATAGGAAAATGACTGCCTCGTTATCGCAGGGATGGCCACAAGGCGAGAGCGATCCCGCATCCAGCGTCTTCAGGATCCCTCGAATCAGGGAGTGGATTCATCGAGTGGTCGAGAGCGCTGAGGAACCTTCCACCTGCCTAATATCGGTCTTATGCTCGACTCGAGTCAGAGTAAAGCGTTTATGTGGACCCGGGTAAACAGGTGCGTATACAATGAATCCTGTCAAACGCTGATACGAATGAACAGCCAAACTTTGCCACCGACATGTTACCGCGCAGCTATCTTTGCTGCTGTTACGTCCAGCCGACCAAGGTGAGACAGCAGTCATGGCACCACAATCACCACTTCGTTATCTCTGTCCAATCCAATTGGCCAAGTCGCTCCATCTTTGGTTCCGCACCTTCACGCCATACTCGGTTTCACTACGACAGCCTTGCGGGGGAGAAAGACACATACTGGGCTCCGTTTGTCCCTCGGGAAGCCGCCCAACTCCCTACAGAATAGAGATTAAAATGAGCCGAACAGGGCACGCCCATCCAGAAGCGCGTTTAAAAACACACCAATCCAAATATTCAACAGCACTAGCTTGTCGATGGACATTTCGGGCAGATGCCTAAGCTTATCACTGCCCTCAAAAAGGCCTGTAGCTGGACTACTTTGCGTCGCCTCTCTGTCTTGTTTCTCGTCTTGACCATGCACATCAGCAAGAGTTTCTTCGGGGGCCTTATGATCCTTCTCGCGGTTCTCTCGCCAACGGACGCAGCGCTTCATCACACAGCGACCCCACTCCCGACTGCAAGTGTTGCTTGTCCCATTCCGAATCATTCGACCACTAAGATCTGCTTCAGCCTTGTTTCTGTACGTCTTCCACATCCAGTCTCCGTGGATTTTTTCAAAGCTCGCTCGCTACAGGGAACGTACATGACTTTGGGCATCGCGCTGCCTCCCGCTCATTCGGAGCTGCGCGATGAGATGATGATATACAGTGCGTCCTTCCGAGGCTATAGCCTTGTCGTTACTCATGCAGCTCCCAGGCGTATGCTGCCCACTTCAGACTAGTATTATCTGACTGCCGCGTAGTCTTTCCCTCTTCCTTACGGATACGTCGGAGCGGTACCGGGAGTTTTTCAGGAAGACGCGTACTCGCGGCGGTCCAGCTCAGCACCGCCTTTATACGGGTAGGTTTTGGCCTTGCAGGATACTCGTTGGCTGATGTGCGTGTAGTCTCACCTGGTGGATCGATGGGAAGAACAGACGGGAGGAGTAAGTTCTCTCCGCCGACTCGGAGTTTTGTGCGGTCAACTGACGGAGGAGATGCATAGAACAACGAAGACTCCAACCGCGAATCTAATCGTACAATCGTCAATTCGCAAGCCCGAGTACGTTTCTTCTCTTCGACAAGTTGTTGATTTTATGCCTTCAAGTGCAAATGGCGCAGATGCGTTCCTCCCTCTGGCCCTAGCTACGATCAAGACCTCGCCCGTCGTCTCCGGAAACACCACTCACGCTGTGCACATCTTCCGCTGCCAGCGATGCCCGAATCTGACTGACTATTTCGCCGACGCGCGCGGGCCGGTGGTGAATATGAGCATGATATACTCGCGGTCCGCGCCGCAAGTAGTCAGCGGGCGGGGGATGGGCGGGCTCGCGGTGCTTCCGCTTACGGACTCCGAGACGGAGACGTACCAGGTGGTTGTGAAAGAGGCTAGGTTTGAGAATTACGAGGAGATGTTGAAGGCTGCGAGGCTGATGTAGCGGCGAGCCGGCGGGACTAGGTACGGTGTTGGAGTTTCTTCTCATGTTCTGTGTACTTCGTTCACGATCTCCAAATATGAAGTCGCTGGATCGCTATGCTCCTAGAACAAACACGACCTACGCCGCGTGAATAAGAAATAAAAGAGAAGGTCCGACCCTTCAACGGGCACAGGAGGAATCCAACCCCCCCACGCTGGATAGGAGCGTCTCGAGCACTTGATGGGTGAGCCTCCGCAAAATAGCAAGGCGATGTGCCGTTCTCAGGAAGCACCTCCGGCGGGAGAGAGTCGTAAGCCGTCCAACGCCAATCCAGTGACATGGCGATTTGTCGATTAGATCCCACTCACTGGGAACGGATATCGGAGTTGAGCCTGAGCCGCTTCATTCCGGGCTGTGTCTTGACACAGGACATCGGGCGGTTGGAGTCCTTTCCGGATGCATATGCGCCAATGCAACGCTAATGACAGGATCTCACGACAGCCTAATGCAAAGCTGCGCTGGAGGTTATACTCATGCGGAGTGCGCTGCTGCGAACGGACGGCGAGTCTCCGACAAACAAAAGAAAAAGGAAGCCATGAAGGGGATATGGAATGGATGCCGGCGGGATTGAACCGCGCACCGCCTACAAATGAGGGAAGACCAGCCCAGTTGTAGCGGACGCCTTCTCGGCAGGACACCTTACCCTGTGCCATCTAAGCATGGATGTATAAGCCGTCGACTTTCAACCCACATCACACGCGTGGGACAGGTGAGAGTTCCGATCTGTTCCGAATGATCAGGTCAGCGGCCACGTCATCGGCTTCTTTGCTCCAACACCGACGACGACTCAATGCTTGTGCCTGTCGATAGGCGACGCTGCCAGTATAAAGGACCCACGATGATGTACTTTCACTCCACTCCACGCTGCTCTTCCCTTCCTCACCATGCTAGCTCCATCAACGCAGCAGCGCCCACCGAAACCACCACTCACCTCGATGCCGTCCACACCTGGACCAGAGTTCCCCGGTGGCTACCCCAGGAATAGCGTCGTTTTTGCGGAGAACAAGTGGGATCGAAAGGGCCCTGGCGCTGGCTCGTATTTCCGTGCGTCATCTCTCTTTTTTTAACCCATCGCTGACGATGCCTCATACAGCTGACCAGCCCCTCTCGTCGTCCCAGACATCGACTCCCAATGCCACCGCACCCTCCACGCCGTCTGCCAACTCGTACCCGCTCAATACCGATGGCAGCGTCTCCAGCAACTTGAGCACTCGAGCTCTCGCTGGCTCTTCCCCTGCTGCGTCGTCCCGCGGAACCCTCACTCCTGTTCCATCGGATTTTTCGCCTGTGCCTGTGCGTGACTCGGTGTCTTCGGCGAGCGATTGGAGTCAAGCGAGTGCGACTGGAGATACGCCTACGGAGACTGAGGTAACTTCTGCCCCGACGCAGCATGGCGATGACGAGCCACACCCTGCTCCACTACACACTGAGCCGCTTCCAGCCGTCGCACCGCTCGCTGATATCTCCGCTTTCGCGCACATCCACGGCCCTGGCACGAAAGCCAACTCGAAGACGACACCCACTGCGGCGTCGCCCACTTCCAGTGATTCATCTACCTCACCGTCGTCGCCGCTTGCTGGGAGCAACACTCCATCCACCGCACCTTCATCACCCGTCTCCCCGGTCTCCGTTAAATCAAAATCTCCCAACCAACCGACCACATCCACCGCGAGCTCGCGTCTCCTAGGCCGATTCGCCTCCGTCCGTCGAGGCCCGGGCCATCGTAAAGCTGCCTCGGAATCGACGAAGGTAGCTCCATCGGCATTCGGTACAGGCCCGCGTAGAGGACACCCTTCTGCCGCCGCCGGTGCGGGTACAGACGTAGAGCTCGGCGACGGAGTGACACTTCCCTCCCTGCCTTCCTCCACTTCTAGCGACCCCACCGCGAACGCGAAACCCCGTCGCACACACTCGCTGATGCGGACACTGCGTGGAGAAGCGAAGGTGCTTGCTGGGAAAGTGACGCGCGATGCTGGGAAGGTGCAGGAGGGGAAGCGGATGGTTCGGGAGGCGTAAGGCAGAGGTGGCGAGAGACAACGCGGAGCGGGAGCGTGAAAAATCGGGATTTTTGGACTCGTATGTACTGCGGTGAACTTGGACTCGGTACACTCATTATTTCTCGGACCAACGTATCACTCACGCCTGATATGGAATCGCAAGCCGTCCTATCCCATCGTTTGAGCGGTCTCGGGTCGTTGACTCGCATGGGAGAGAGGTTCGACGTCGCCTCGGGACTGCTGTACATAAATGTGGTGGAAGTTCTTTTTGTCTTTGCATACAAGTACCGTCTTGGCTCATAGGACTGAAACCCGAGTCGCGCGACAAGACTCGGAGGGGAATGATAAGTACTGTGCTGCTGGCCATCCAAAAACGTGCGCTTTGAGAGCTGGATGTCGGCATGTCTCTGGTGTCCGCAAGGAATACACACAAGCCGTCCTTGTCCATCATGCTGGGCATCCCAATCCATCGCCAAGAAACACAAAGGTGATTCGGGACGTGAACGAGGTTCGGTTGACGCCTCGGGACGGCGTATGGTGTGTGCAAATCATCAATTTTTTTCCCTCCTTCCTCTATTGTTTCTTCGACTCCGTGATTCTTTTGGGGGGTCTTGAGTCTGCACACGCGACGATGTGCATATGAGGAACGATTCCTTTGCACAGTGCGGAGTTTGAAATATACCTTGCCTTGTCTCACCTTACCGAAGGATTAAGGTGTACGGATAAGCCGTCTATCCAGTAGTGGGATCCCTGAATGATTTCCCATGACATTTGCATTTACCAGGGAGGAGCTTCGATCGACTCCAGACGGTGTATGCGTGATCCAGGATTTTTTGTTATTTTATCTTCTTCTTCGGTGGGAATGTGTCTCGTCTACTTTCTCAGTTTCTGCAGCTCAGTCGTTGTTAGCCACTGAGTTTTCTCCGAGGGGTGCCAGATTGAACCGTAATTCTCATACAGTGCGGCGCATAGATCATGATATATCGATAGCGGAGGATCAAGATTCGCGGATAAGCCGTCTTACCCCGTAGTGGGATCCCCGAATGATGATGGGCACTGAACTCTGTAGCAAGGGAGGAGCTTCGATCGGCTCCAGACGGTGTGAAATGTATCCTTCACTCTTTTTCTTTTCTTTTCTTTCTTTTTGGTGGGGAATGCTGTCTCGTTTTTCTTTCTGCTGGAAGCCGGTACTATATGCAGTTTGGAAATGCAGCAACTAATCCCAGTTGTGCGAGGTAACTACTTTTGACGAAACACCGCCGTGTATTCCCAAAAACCCTAGCTCTCGTCTCTCCCTCTCTCTCTCTCGCCGCAGTCCCTGCCCCCAACGCAGGCCTTGCTCCGCTTCGCTCGGTCGTTCCGACGACTCGCCGCTTCTTCGCTGTGAGGCGTTTCAAGAGTTTAATCAAGGAAGTTCCCGTTCGAAGCGGGCGCGGGATTTACTGGGCTCCGCCACTTTTTTTTCTTTTCTTTTTGCTAGCGTATTCACGCCGAGGTGCAGGTGAGCAGGAAGCGCTGTACTCGTGAATCGAGAAGGTGCAAACAATCGAGGAGCAATGCAGCTTGGCGCAGTATGGTAAAATTTAAAATAAACATTGTCAGCGGTCAAGACCTGCCCTCGATTCGATCGAGAGTCGCGTTTTCAAAGCACACCAGGCGACGGACGGAGGCAACAGCGAGAGGACAGCAGAGCTAGTTCAGACCGAGAGCATTCGGATCGGCCTTCCGGCTGTGCTTACACTCCACGGCTGACGTATACTGACGTGAATCGGATTCCTATCCCGACTCGTCACGGCCTCCGCTCTTGCTCTTAACCGCCATGTTCCTCGTTGAATGGTGGAAAACCCTCACTGCTACACCGATATCCGGTCCTCCACGTCTTCCCGAGGACCTCGAGCGCGAAATCTTCCTCCTCGCTGCCTCCGACGCAGCGCGGGGGACGCTGGACCAGAACTGGGGTGTCTTTCAAACAGGATGGTCGGAGCCCACCCGCACCAGTATTCCAGCGCTGATGAGAGTCGCTAAACGGACACACTTGTGGTGCGTTGCAGAGTGTCTCTCTCCCGAATCTTGTTTCATGAAAATGCGTAGGCTGGAACCTCTGCTCTACCGCGTCCTAGTCCTGCTGGACTACACCGACAACGCCAAGTTCATCAAAGACCGACTGAAGAACAAACCTCCGCATATCTGGCGCGATGGCCCGCGTTATCTCTTCCTTGCACTTGGAGACGAGTCCCCGAACGTCGCGGTCATGAAGGAGCTGCTGGGAAAGTGCACGGGCATTCAAGATCTGAACTTTTACCCACCGGACGACCACCCGCGAGCATTCCTACCGCTTCTCGACGCCATGAAGAGTCTTCGAATCCTCTCCACGGAGTTACAAGCGTTATTCGACGACTCCATCCATAGCATCGACCTTTCCCGGCCGGCGTTTGCGGGACTCACGCATTTAATGCTATTCGACGACCTTCAGGGATGCAGCGAAGCAGACGGCCAGCACCTTGCTCCACAGCTCGCCCTCCTCCCGCATTTGACGAATCTCGCGCTGGTCGGCAGCGTCCCTCAGCACGTCGTCCTCGCGATTCTCTCCACCTCCGACGACACAAACACACCCCTCCGTGTCCTCGTCAATCGCCGGCAGGATCTTCGTCGCTGGACCGTGCAGACGCTCTACGAGCGCGAGCTTAGCGCCGTGCAGGACGTGCGCTTCGTTATCATGCCGTTTGGCGTGTGGGTCGGGGAGTGGGAGGACGCCGCGCGGGGAATGAAAGTGCCGTTTTGGGTCGAGGCGGAGAGGTTCGTGGAGTGGAAACGGAGGAAGGAAATTCCTGGTGCGCTTCGTTCTCTTTCTCGCTGGCTTGTAGTGGGCTAAACATTCTTGGTAGCGGAGAGGTTCTGGACGGACGAGGATATGACGGTGTAATGGATCTGCTATCTTGTAGCACTTAGAATTAGAGTCGGCCATTCATGCTAACGTGTAGCCTTCCCGAGCTCATCCATATATACAGCTTGAACATATTGCAATTAATCCGAGCTGTGCGACTGCCACTTCTTCCTCGCCGTTACACGGGCTAGGAAGGAAAGTCCGTTCGAAGCGGATCCTGGGATTCACGAATAGTTGCAAGGTCCTTTTTTCTCTCTCTGATTTATGGTTGTCGGTAATTATACTCGCCAGGTCGGTGGTCACCGGAAACACCCTTTCCCCGGTGAGTGGATGGAACCAGGATGGCGGCATGAAATACCTTGCATCCAGCTCTCAGTGGGGGAGAAAGACTCGGATACCATCAGCGAAGAGCGTAAAACCTTAGAGAAACCAAACATGCATATGAAGAACAGACTGAATTTAGGTGGAATGCGAATCACAGCGGTGCTTCGCGGCGTGTAGTTAGAATGCAAGAAAGAAAAAAGACCAAGCAATATCTCGACGATGACCTGTCCTCGATTCGATCGAGACGCCAGCGCCGTGGGTCCTTTCAAAATCGCACCAACAGGGTGCAGGCACGACGGCAGGCTTAGGCAGTTGTCAACGAGCCTGAAGGTGCGTAACTGTGGAGAAGTTGAAATCAAAAGCAACGATGAAAACCCCCTACAAAAACGAACTCCTCACTTCAAATATAGATCCTTTGCTCTATACGATTGAGAAATTAACCCTCGGGCCTCGGAAGAGCGGTGCATGAGCACAGTATGGAGGCAGGACACATTCTAGAGTACTCTCAGTGAGTCCAGATGTGAGCACGGACGATACTTAAAGATGTGGTCATGTAGTTGAGTTGGGTTACGGTGCCGATTCGTAGACCCTCTCCCGAGTACCTTCCGCGGGTCCCGGATCGTCTCGAGGATAGGTTCCTGTCCCTATCCCCTCCCACTTGACTATTCCCTTTCGCCTGTATATCAGCGGCTCACAAACATAGGAACTCATCCCAATTGTGCGTGTACCACTCTTCCTGTAAAGGCTTTGTGCGGAAATCCGGAAAGTGTCCGTTCAGAGCGGGTTCGGGATATTGCTGAGATAAGCATGAAAAATCCGTTTTTTTTTTTTTTTTTGACTTGTTTCTCTTGTGTCATTTGCATCAGCCGATGATGTCTAGCGAGCCCGGTGAAATTTAGGTGGCACCTAATTCGACATAGCGTTAGCGTTTATCCATCTGCAGGTGATAACACCTTCACATTGGGCGGTGAAGTTAACGAGCGATGTTCAGTCAGTCCGAGTCGTTTCGAGGAGACTATGATCCCAGGATTCTGGGCTAGGAGAGCTTTTTGTCAATGCAGAGTTGATTCGGTACGACGACATCCCGCTTGGGGATCTGCAAATTGACTTTAGAAGGCGACGAAGAGTACGATATGAACCGACTATAAAGGTGTCCGACGCGGTGGCAGCCATGAAGTCGCAGAGATGAGAGTGAGGAAGCGAGCCATCAGTATGAGACTATGATGGAGCCCAGGAGAGGAGAAAAACAACAGCCTCCGTCCACCTCCAGATTTTATAGAATCGCGGGAAGTATTACAAGCTGCGGATGGGCTTGGTGCTATGTATGATTGCGCGCAATAGGATATTTGAAAAGCGACGAGTATGGAGTCGGGTCGAAAAGTCTGTGTGGAATCAACCTTCTAAAAAGCGCCAGGCTCATCGAAAACCGCCCACACCTGCTTCGAACAGGTAACCATAGCCATTCATGATCACCGACAAGGATGCTTGCTCAAAGGCGACGCCGGCAGCATCACAGGCTGCGGATGGGTGGTTGCCAGGCCTGCACTTTCGTCGATTAGCATCGCTTCTCACAGCTCAATGGCGAACCTTCGTCCTGGTACTGAATAGCTGGTGATGAAGCCATGATGTGCAACGCAGACCTGCGGCATTCCTTCGAGCAAGATGTGGTTGAGGACAAGTGGCGCTGCGATGACATCATCCTTGCCGAATTCGGTCGGGCGTCTATTGCTTGGGCGCTTATCCAGCCCCCCCTCGCAAACAGCGCAAAAGACACGGATTGAATGGCCATTGTGGGCTCACAACCAGGTCTCACTCATCCAGAATCGCACCTGCCTCGTACGTACGCCGCCCACGCAGAATAACGGCAGAGACCGTTCGCTAGTAAGGACGTAGGACAGGGAGAATGATAAAGGGTACCGAGGTGGGGGAGATTGTACATCGGAGAGGGAAGATGTACGTCGTGGTGAAGAAGGAACGAATCGTGGATATGCGACAGTCCGTAGAGTACAGAAACAAGCCTGAATGGGAGAGGGAGAGAAGAGACCGTTGTGGAGGACGAGAGCGATCTCGACAACGTAAGAAAGCACAAAGCCACATAGGGAATGGTGCACAGATGCTGCCTGCTCGCCGCCCTCATCCTCCAGAGCGATGCATTGGGGGCGGCAATGCCCTCACTCCTTCGTTGCGCGCCGGCATCGCGGAAACTCGTTCCATGGGTGGCTGGCCCTTGCGGCTGCGTTGCTCCACGGTCCGGGGATGGTCTCGGTACTCTCGCTCTCTCACGCACTGGCAGAGGCTCGTCCATAGCATGGCCAACGCTCCCGCTGGCCGAGGAAGAGGTATCTCGACACCACCACCCGCACGAGTAGCTGGCAGTCCACATCCACCCCCATACACCGCGTATCGACCGCCGACATCCCTCCCTCCGTCCAAGCCACAAAGAGAGAAGCCCTAGACCTGCTGCTTGGCTGGAGCAGTACCTCGCCCATCGACGTGAAGCGTGTGTCCCGAGGGCCACTCAGGAGTGGGATGACTCGAGCTGGGACAGCATTTGACGTTGCGGATGGTTCTGGGAAGGTTGTACGTCGTCCAGGGAGGGCGAAGGAGAGTACGGAGCAGGTGGGTGATGCACCAAGCAGAACGCCCCGGGGTTCGTGCCGTATCCTATTCTAGGACCTGAGTGGAAGGCGACTGAGCGGTCCATCGTCTTGAGGCAATGCTGAGGAGCGACTCGACCGGGACGAAAAGCTGCCTGCGACGCGGGTAACGATGAGTATGACTCGTTGTCGAGGGATCCCTTGATATCGAGCCCTGAGAAGGCGCTAGGGCGACAAAAGGATGGGAGGGTGGGCGCGAGAAGAGGCGGTCATCGATTTGGGGGGTCGCCCATTTCGTGGGCAGCAAGTAGCACGAATGCGAGTATATGGAGGATCATCCCGCCAAGGAGCTCCATCCGCACAGCAACGTCTCCGAATCGTCCATTTCTACGCAGTCAAGCTCGCTGGCCAAGACGTCGGGCTTGGTTGGGGCCTTGGTACTAACGTCCCTCTGCGAAACGGGCGGTATTTATGCCGGCCTAAACGGAAGGCGACGACAATGACCGCATTGGATACGTGGCCGAGTCAATGAAGGCGCAAGTGGGCGAGGAATGACGGTCCCGACGACGACCAACCCGACCGCGACGCAGGGCGAGTACGGGCGAGAGGCAACGATGAAGATGAGCGTTGTCGGAGGGGTGGGTGGGTTGTATCGGCGGGAGAGGGCGGAGGAGACCAGGGAACGAACGGGTGGGTACGCAGCACCACCGGAAGAGTAAGGTTTGGATCGTCGGGTAAATGGTCCCGTCTAGCTTCGGCTGGAGGACCTCGCCGTCGACAAGTGCAAAAAGAAGGGCATTCTCCGATTGCATGAGACGACACGACGGCGCACATATTAGACGTCATGCATGCCCGGGAGCCTCCAGGGATGCGGCGGTTGAAGGGTCCTTGCGCAGGATCACATCGTACGCGTGGCTCAAGCGATTTGGTTGTCGCCAATTTGGTGGACAGTGAATGACGGGGGGTATGTGGCCAGAAGAACACATTACACGAGAGAGTGGCGTCGCGCAACCGGGCGGACTAACGTGCTCAGCCGTTTTCGGAGGGAGACGATGACGATCTGGCCATGCCGGCTCTTTCGAAAGTCGTCACAATTGACAGCCTACGCGCCGGTCTAGTCAATTTGGGCATAAAGCGGCGCGCAAGCTGTCATGGGCAACAGAGCCTTCCTGGGTGTTGTGCGTTGGTGGATAGAGGGAAGTGGGAGGAGTCGAGAGATGACGAAGGGGGGAACAGAGGACGATGCAGATTGCGCGAGGAGGATGCTATATGGCGCCATTGGGTCAATCAGCGGCGACGATATCGATGAGAAATGGGACGCACACAAGGTTCCCCAAGAGCGAGTGGGTAATCGTCTTCGACCGGTTTCGTCGATAGTGGTGTGTGTGTGTAAAAACGACGATGTAATTCGGTATCGTACATCCATCTGTACATCTTCTTGCTCCCAGGCTTCCCGGATTCAGGCCCCGACACCAACGGCTTGGAGATACCCCACCCGATGGACATTGACATCCGTTGCCGCTGAACGAGCGTGTGGGACCCACTTGGGCTCGTCCTGGAAGAGCCGCAGGGCCTTGATACGGTCTTTCTCGTCGAGAGTAAAGCGATGGTAGATTCCAGCTGGGAGGACAAGCAGGTCGCCAGGCTCGACGGCCACGCGAATCCAGGCATCCGAGGGTGTTTCTGTCCAGGGACTGAAATGAGCTGTACATCGAAGACGACGACAGGATGAGAACGCACCGCGGACGTCGAAGAACCCGCTCCCGCTGAGTATGTACCGAATCTCCTCGTCTTCGTGCATGTGCCTGCCGCGAAAAGTTAGCACAGAAAAGCGACTGTAGGAAAGAGCACGTACTCCTCGAAGAATCCCTTAATCTTGGCCTCGTAGACCTCGCCCATTCCCTCGCGCGAGACGTCGATGGTGTCTCGGTTCTTGTACCCTCGCTCCTTTGCAATCGCATCGACTTTGCTCTCGTATCCGTCGACGGGAATGTGCCACGTCAGTACATTCATCTTGGCGAGCGCGGTGGCCTCAATGGGCTGGGTGGGCTCGTAGTCGTGAGGAAGGCGCTGATCCTCAGGGAGGTTATCGAAGTAGTAAGCGCGCATAGCGGGATGAGGGAGGAGGACAAGGTGAATTTTCCCGGATCATTTTCTTCCGCTTTGGGTCAGCCAATCATCATCGGGTTATTCTACTGCCACGACGCAAGCCAACCCTCGACGTCGTCCTGCGGCGGTCTTGCCACCTCTCTAGACTTCTGCCACACCTGACATGGGCATCTCCGAGCTCAAGATACCTACCATGTCTCGAGTCCTCTAAATCCAAGCTTCAAATCCAAATGCAATTGACTTCCACCTCCCGCGGCCGCCCACGACGTTTTAATCGTTGCGTTCCCCTACGTCGACGCCACTCCCTGTTTCGCAAGTGACAGAATTCATTTCGCGCAAATATCTCTGCTGATTGCGGACGTCTTGTACCTCGCCCGCGTCAAGATTTTCTTTTCGAAGAGACTTTTCAAGCCCTGCAACCTCCTGCGCTTGACCATCCTCGGACTCTGCTGGCTAGAACTCATTCGACAGCAGAACAACATGCAATATGTCTGCTAGGGCGTTTGGACGTGGAATTCATGTGGCGGCGGCGGGATCTGAGGTCGCTAAGCAGGTTCTCCGTTTGACTCGGCCTCGGAAGATCCTCCAATTCGTTTCTCTCTCGTTTTTCTTGCCTCGAGGCGCCGCCGCGGCTGCCTTGGCATGCGTTATTCGGCACCGCACCTCTCACTGCTAGCGTTGCGAATGCGGACTCTCAGTTCAATGAGCTTGAACAGCGAAGTCGTCTTCTGCAAGACCCTCTCACCAGGCATCATACGAGGCGAACATTTCAAGAAAGCAGGTGTATATCCGAGCGGAATCGTTTATTCCTCAAGTGTTCCCCTTCATCCATGCTTCCCGTTCGATCTCGGATCACACGCCGTCGTGCTTTCTTCGCGCTGTTGCCCGACATTCTTCTCGACTCGTCACAAGAATCTGGATTCCTTCATGGCACGGCACAGTCACTTACTCAAATCACTCGTCCGTCAATGTCTGAGTTGAGTACACATCTCTGCTTGGTGGCGCTCTCGTGGTGAACACGGTTCAACCGTGTATAGTGGATTTGAGTTTCACTTGTTAGATCACGAACTTGAAGCCGCGCTGTATCCTGGCTTTCATGACGCTGTTTTTACGACAAGAGACTCCGAGTCGCAGCAAAAGCGAAACGTCTCTCAGCGCCAATCAACTGTGCCTCTGGGAAGTCGTACTCCGACCATGCCTCATCGAGCTCTTCTCCGTCCGAACCGTGTGTTGTCTGCGGGAGCTCAGACAATCGTAGTGCCCCCATTGCACGTTCTGACTCTTTTGATTGACCTCGGTGTCATCGGACATTATTGTTCGAGCCACATACAAGCGGTAATAGTATCCATTGTGGTCGTAACACTACCAGATCCCAAGCATGCTTCGATTGAGATCTTCCCTCTTCGGCCTACCCATCTCCACGACGCACTTCTTCGAGATATGTGATTCAAACTGCAACAACTACTTCAATATCTAACACTACATGCGTAGCCGCAATCTATCGAGTATGCGACGGCCTTCCTGGGTAACAACATCTGGTGGATGTGGTTCCATGCCAGACGTCGCGGGCTGTGAGGTGAAGGGCACCGCCTGGGAGAGGATTGGCGCCAGACGAACTCCGTCGCGATCGTCCTCATCGGTCATCTCTCTCGCATATGCGCTAGGGCCGGCCTCGGAGCCGCCGTCCCTCCAACTTGCATGCGATCCCCGATGGAGGTGCCTCTCTCTGAACGGCGGCGGCGGGGTGTTCGCAGCCTGAGGGTTCGGGCTATCAGACCGTTTACTCGTCGTAAAGACTCCCGCTGGGACTTGTACTTCTCGCAAGGCGGGGTAGTCCTCGATGACTGGGAGTCGTCCGCGTTCAGTCCACTACTCACTACTTTTAGACTTCGAAAAAACTTGAGACAAGAGCGAGAACTGGCCTGCGAGTATGCAACGAGATGCCATTTGCGAGATGGTGCAGCTGCAACGGGAGCGACGTGAAAACTGTACGTCTGCTTCGTCAAACCTCCAGACTTTGAAGGCCGCTTGTTTCTTGGTGGGGGTGGGATCGCTGTGCCGGGAGCGACAATCCTCTGCACGCTGTAGACTCAAATTAGCACGTACGAGCGTGAAGCGGCCGGATGGTAGGCACCGTCTCTGAGCCTTGGCTTCCTTTTCCTCCTCGGTGAGATCAATCTTCTCTTGATAGAACAAACAGTCCCCGACGACTCTGCTCTGCGACCTGTAGAATCCATAGTCAACCCTCAGCTTCACAGAAGAGCGAAACCCCACCATCGTCTCCCGTCGGTCCATCGTACCAACCCGCCCTCCTCTGTCGACTCCTCCCAAACGAAGACGTTCCCGCTGCACAGCTCGTCTCGCTCCCCACCGCTAAGCCGCATGGTGAGCGGTAAGAGTTTACGCCGGACGGCTTCGAGAATGACAAGCGCGTCAGATACGTTACGGATATCTATCCAGGGATGAGTTTCGGGCGGAATGGGCGCAAGGAGGGTAAAATACGCAGGGACTGGTGAGTGATGTTCCTCCTCCTCGTGCTGGGGTATGTCGAAGGATGCTGTGGCGTCTGTTGCGGCGCCGCCTGCCCAGTCCAACTCGGAGTGGTATAGCTGGGCTGGATCCGCCCCGACGTCGAGCTGAGGCTGCGCTGGTCTTGCCACGCCATTCTCGGGAAGGCTATGTCTGGGGAAACACAAACTTAACAGCCAGCGCTACATCCAGCTTTTAATACTTCGACCGCCACAACAAACGGCATCTCACCTTGTCGTAATATTCTGGAATGAAAACATTAATTTTTAGGGCATCCCTTACATGCGTCTATTTGAGCAGGATAGATAATCGCAGCGCGAGGCCATTTACCTCATCAAGGCGGGTGCAGCGGTGCAGGGTCCAAACATTTCTTCTGTCGTCCAAACAAGGACACCATCTTGGCGAGTGGGTGTCAGACGAGAACCAACATCCAACTTACTTGCTCCGACGGCAACTCAAAATTCGCCTCGGTGGTGCCGATGTCTCGTCGAGGATTAAGATTAAGATTATTAGCTGTTTTGGCAGTGACAGAAAGGCGTAACATACCCCGTTGCCGAGCTAAATCTGGAAGAAATCGACAACCCCAGTAACGGCTGGTGATGTTGTCATTACAGAATGAGGCTCATCTTTGACTCTTTCCTCCCACTGCGGAGTCAGATCGGCCATTAACAGGCGGTTCAACAGGACGGCCGTCATTCAGTATCCTAGGTCGAAGGACCCTTGATGCCCCCTGTGCGAAGCGGACCTTCCATGCAAACCAGCAGGAAGGCGAAGACGGCCACATCCAGCAATTGCGTCGGAAATCTCCAGGAGCTTTATTCTGTTTGTAGTTAGTCGCGAGTCCTCCCGCTGATCACCTGCCCCCCCTCACCAGACATTATGGGAGTCTGGATTCTAGTCGATGGGTTAATGCAAGATACAGTTGCTATTGAGTTTGAACACCTTTCATTCATCTCTCCCTCTCTCAAGGCGAGTTCCAATTGTTACAGAGATCATCGATCTCATCGTGCTGTCCGTTGGAATCGCACCGGCGCATTTGGTATGAGCTGCCGTGATTTAATCCCTATTATTCCTTCGGAGCTTGCGGCTGATATAGATGGGGTCACACACCCAGGAATCAGGATTGAGCCGACCTACGAGTAAGTACGCACATGGGCCATGGCACCCAATCAGTGTCTGCCATAGTGGGCGGAAGGAATGGACTCGGATGCTACCCCAGGTAGTATGCTAGTAGCATCGCAGACGGCTTCGGTGATGCTTGACCGGGCGGCCATCGTGGTTGAGGCGCGATGAAGATGAGGTGGAGGTCCAGAAGCGGTGTAAGTAACACGGATCATGATGTGACGGTCGAGACGCTGTCGAGCCCGGGCCGGACATCAATCTGTCATCGCTTGCTCTTGACGCTCACCTCAGATGGAAGGCTCCTCCAACACCCCAACTCCAGCTTCAGCCGGATTCATTGCTTCATACCCGTTCACTCCCAACGACTCTCTAGCTGCCAGTGGCAGCCTCTCACACACAGTCCCAAAAGCAGATATCATCCTCCGCTCATGCGACGAGCCTCAAGTCGACTTCTATGTGCACCGAGCCGTCCTGGCGCTATCGTCGCCGTTCTTTGCCGACCTGTTCTCTCTCCCGCAGCCAAGAGTCCCGAAGGACGACTCGAGGGATGCCAGCAGTGGGAAAGACGAGCAAGAGCTGCCGGTGGTGCAAGTCTCCGAGCGCGCGGAGATCCTGGACAAAGCGCTGCGGTTCTTCTATCCCGGGACGTCACCGTTCTCTGACTCCGCGTTTACCTCAAGCAGAACCAACCCCGATTCCAATGACGCGGACTCACGATATCCCCTTGACGACCTCCGACAAATCCTGGAAATTCTTGTACTGAAATACCAAGTCGAGGCTGTCATTCCGCTGGGCAAGCGGCTACTCCGAGAACACCTCGACTCCGATGCCGTTGGCATGTTTGTCGTCGCGTGTGGGATGCGCTGGGATGACGTCGCGAGGGAAGCGGCGTGGAGGAGTCTACGACGGCCTATACGGCAGTTTGTGGAAAGCGACGGCGATTCTGCCTCTGACTCTCCCGCGATCCCTTCTTTTCCACGCCCAACACCATCCTCCCCGCTCCTCATGCACCTCCCCGCATCCACCTACCACGCCCTGCTCACCTACCATGCCACCTGCTCAACCATTGCGTTCAACAGTACCACTACCTTGCTCTGGCTGCCATACGCCTCCGTCCCCGGCGCAGATTGCACCAACTGGAACCACCCTGAGCTTTGTCTGCGGGTCGGGCACTGGACATTTGCCGAACGCACGCTAGCGCCAGTGACGAAGTGGTTTGCCGCATGTTTGGATTGGGTGGGGGAGAGATTGGAGGAAGCACCCTTATTCCTTGCGTCCGAGTCGTTGCGGCTGGATCACGACAAGGATGACAGAAAGGATATCGAGGAGCTGTTGAGCTTGGCGGTGCGGGAGATCGGTGCGTGCGAGTCGTGTAGGAAGGATGGGTTCCCGGCGCTGTTGCGCTTTCTGGGGATATTGAGGAGGAGGGTAGAGGGGGAGGTTGCAAAAGTGACTTTTCTTTTGTCTCGGATCATCGATTGTGCCTGATTTTTGGTGTTGCATAGCTCGAAATTGCGTTGAACTTCTGAGCGGTGTGCCTGTTCGTTCGGTGGGCGTAGTGGTTCTCCCTTTCTCCCCGCATCTTCAGTTTCAAAGCTTGCATTTCATGTATCGCACCTCACAATCAAGCTTCAGGATTCTTTCAATTTGTGGGATAATTCCACATTTTGTGGTGCAAGTTGTTTGGCTACGCGCTCCGCTGGCGTTAAATGATAATAAAAACACAAAGATTGCTTGGCAACTTGCGCCACAAAATGATCCCTGTTTTATTAATAAAATCAAGAGATATTTACAAATCGGCATTATAAACAGAGCGCTAGGCAACCGAGCCAGATGCGACCAAGCCAATGGGTCCCTCGAGTGCCTCCATGAGTACGCATGAAGGACACAACTTCTGTGCATCTGTTTCGTGCTGCTAGGTCTAAAGGTGTTTGCCCGTAGTCTGAACGGACATCAACAGACAACTCTTGGAATCAATTACACAAAGCACATACAGTCACCCTTGTTGATGTCTGCACTGTTCTCGACGAGGAAGCGTACAATGGCTAAATGGCCATGCTCTGCAGCAATGTGCAAAGGTTTCCGATCTCAATTCTTGTCAGCATACTACGGAAATCAATTGAAAAGGACATACCATGACCCTTGTTGACATCTGCGCCGTGCTCAACCAGGAAGCGCACAATGTCCAAATGGCCGTCCGCTGCCATGTACAAAGGTGTCCGATCTCAAAACCTTGTCAGCACATGATCATAATCCATTGAATAAAGAACATACCCTCTCCCCAGTTGACATTGGCACCATGCTCAACCAAGAAGCGCACAATGTCTAAATGGCCATCTGCTGCCATGAACAAAGGTTTCCGATCTCAAATCTTGTTAGCACACTATTATAATCAATTGGACAAAGGACAAACCATTTCCCTTGTTGACATCCGCACTATGCTCAACCAGGAAGCGCACAATGTCTAAATGTCCATGTGCTGCCCTATACAGAGGTGTTGTATCTCAAGTCTCATCAGCACACTTTCATAATCAATTGAGCAAAGGACATACCATTGCCCTTGTTGACATCAGCACCATTCTCAACCAGGAAGCGCACAATGTCTAAATGGCCGTCCGCTGCCATGTACAAAGGTGTCCGAGCTCAAATCTTGTCAGCAGACTGCTGCAATCAAATGAAGCACATACAATAAGCCTTGTTGACATCTGCACTGTTCTCAACCAGGAAGCGCACAATGTCTAAATGGCCGGCTGCTGCTGCGAGGTGCAAAGGTGTTCCATCTCAAGTGCTATCAGCCAAGTGTCATGATGAATCAAGCAAAAGGGATACCATTACCCCTGTTAACATCTGTAGTATCCTTGCGTATAAACCGCACCAGGAATGAAGTTGGCCCATCTGAATTTCTGTCAGCAGACCTTTATAATCAATCAAGCAAAGCACACACAGGGACTATTAACATCTGCGCCGTTCTCAACCAGGAAGCGCACCATGTCTAAATGACCGTGCTCGGCAGCAATATGCAAAGGTGTTTTCTTGCCATCTCCATTCCCGTTAGCAGACTGCCACAATCAATCAAACGAAAAGAAAAGAACTTACAATAACTTTTGTTTACAACTGCACCATTCTCAACGAGGAAGCATACAATGTCTAAATGGCCGTGCTCTGCTGCCGCGTGCAAAGGTGTCCCATCTCAAATTCCATCAGCAGTCTGTTGTCATCAATTGAATGAAACACATACGATAAGCCTTGTTGACATCTGCGCCATTCTCAACCAGGAAGCGTACAATGTCTAAATGGCCATGCTCTGCTGCCAGACACAATGGTTCACCATCTAAATTTCCGTCAGCAGACTACCAGTTCAATTGAACAAAGCACAAACATTTGCCATTGACATTGGCGCCCTGCCCGATGAGGGAGGGCAGAACGTTTAAAACCCCCTGCTCTGCTGCGTGGAGCATTACAGTGTCCCAATCTGCACCGTTCTCACACAGAAAATGCACAATGTCCAACTGGCTGTCCATTAGTGTGTGGAGTAACCATTCACTGTTTGCTTTCACTAGAGGTAGACATGAGTGAATTGTTGCAAGCGGCAGTATATATATACCTGGTGTGTCCCCGAGGATCCATCTCCAACGATACACCTCGCTCCAAGGTACTTTGGCATCATATGTGGAAAGGCCCTTCACTGCACGCCCCCACGCTGTTTCCCCCACAAATGGTAACACCAAAGACGTTGTTGTCCACAGGTACCGAATTAGTCCTTGGATTGGAAGCACAAGAAGCAGCAGTGCAAGTGTCTGCCCCAGTGTCCAAATTTTGTCCTCGCCTGCCTGGCGAGACTCGTTCCGTGATATTGACAGCTCGGTGTCAACGATAAAGATGACATTGATGATAAAAAGCATGCCCAGCCCCAGTGCCACGCACCACACTGCAACTGCCTCCCGTCTCTTTGTATCACTCCAGTTTCTGAGGGGGCACAGGAAATAGGGCATGAGGATCAAGGCCATGGGCAGGAAGAGGTTGGCAATGGGAACGAGGACCGCGGCATAGACAACGAGGGAGACAACACGCAGCAGGGCAGATGCCATAGGGAAAGCGCGGCCAAGCACAGAGATAGTGGCATTAGGTGGGCACAATGGAGAGCTTCCGAAGCCCGTCGGATTAGCCCAGAGCCAGACACCGACCGCTCCCATGAGGGAGAGATGTAGACTGCCGATACCGACAGCAAAATCCAATAAGGTCTCCTGTTCCATCTGTACAGATTTGTCGTTGCGCGTCTCCAGGTTCTCTTGTGCCGATTTGTCCACTATCCTTGGGGCAGATTTGTCGGCTGCTGCCTTTGAGGAGCACCGAAAGACGCGGCGTAAGACTTCGCCCCAGCTCCACTGGTCCGGTGGCGAGCTCCAGATTTTGCGATGGAGGAAGAGAAGGAGGTAAACAAACAAATTAGTGTTGTTCATCCAGCTGAGATTGAGCACGAGTGCGAGGTGGTAGTTGTCCAAATCCTGAGCTGTTTTTGCTTGGATGATAGCAGATAACAGCAGGCCAAATGCAGTGAGGAGAGCGTTGGTCGACTGATCCCGGATGAACTCGCGCTCGCTGTTGCTGATTTTTCCGTCGTTGAATAGCGCGATGGCGGCGGGGACGAAGCTGAGGAGATTTTGGGCATATGTGGCGAAGCGGACGCCGACGCCAGAGATGTCGGTGTTGGTGCAGGTGAGACTCGCCATGGTGGTCCGGAAGAGAATGGCACCGCCGACGTGGCATGATCGAGCCGCGTGTGAACGTAGTATTAATATTTTGCGCTGTGATTCACATCTTGTTGCCTGAGTGGCCTCCGTTCGATTCCTTCTCGTGCCATTTTTTGCCCTTATGCTCTCCCTCTTGCTCGTTCAACTGTTTAAGTTAAACCACTGTTTAGCGAGCGTCACAGGCTTAGTATTGGCCGTGTAGTCACCGTGTTCCCTGTGGTGAAATTTGGGTGGTTTGCGATGGTCAGGAGTGCTAGTACTTTTGTCTCATCGCGAACGGACTTGTGAATCACACGACTTTTCGTTCTGGGGACAAACTCCATCCGCCTAATGGCTTTTCTGATATAATCCACGGACTACCAACTGGTAACCACACCATTCCCACTCACTCCACGACATACTTGGCCTCAAATGCCCACGCGAATCTTCCTTCCTCCAACACGGCACGCAAATCCTCTCCAGTCAAAACAACCACCAACCCATCACCGCTGGCAGTATCCCGATACGCCCACGGCACAACCATCCGCCCACCACCGGTAAGTAGCGCCAACTCGTCGCCCGGGAGGAGCGGCACGCGTTTGTTGATCTCCAAGATGCCGCTGGCCGGGAGGGAGAACGCCACGATGCAGAAGGTTTCGGGCGTTGTGAGGAAGCGGACCGCGGGTGCGCCGGGGAGCGGGGAGGCGTCTTGGGCGCCTTGGAACCAGTAGTCCTATGGTTGATTTTCAGTGGGATTAGAGAAAGGAAAGGAAAGGAAGAGGAGAAACGCAACAGTATCGTAAACACAACTCCCAGAGTAATTCAACCACGACCCTGTATCGAGCAGATTCTGCATCATCGGAGCGATAATCTCGCCCTCTGCCGTCGGTCCAATATCCAACAGGCTACACAAATTAAGATCTTAAGAGAGGACGCAACAAAAAAGAAAACGCACAAATTCCCATTCTTCGACACGATATCAACCAATGTCTGCACGATGGTCGTCCCGTTCTTGTACTGGCTTGCATTCGTGGCGCTGTTGAGTCCATACGAGAACGGATCCATCCCCTCGGACGACTCCCAGCTTGTGGGCTGGATGGACCCGAATGTCGCATATTCAGGTGTTTCAAAGTCGGGGACGTTGCCGCAGCCTTAGTTGGAGTTAGAGGTCAAGAGCACGCCAAGAAGAAGAAGAAAGGAACACACGGTTATTCATAGTGACCTGCCTCCCCTGCTTGAACGCATGGTTGTAGAACTGCGCCGCAAATTCGAGAGTGCGATTCTCCCCGCCGATATCGCACCACTGTAAAATCAACTTCAACTTCAGTGCAGAACTAGCAAAGAATGATCATGAACACACCATGATATCTGTATCGTACTTTTGCGCCAGATCAAGCATATGCGGGAGCTGCAAGTCCGTGATATAGTCCCGCAGGGGGAACGCGCCCGTGTACGGTTCCACGATGGATGAGTTGAACGCGTCGAGCGCATGGCCACCTGGCCATTGACCGAAGCCGTATTTCGCGTAGTCTGGGTTGAACCTAGCATCATGAGCATCCCCGTCGTGAACATACGGGGGCGGAGGTGAACATAACTTACCATTCAGGCAGGGAATAATACGTCCCGCGATGCAGCTCTGGTCTCCTCATCTTCGCCGTATCAAACAGCTCCTTCACCAAATCCCGTTTCGGACCGAAATTCACGCTGTTTCGATTAGTAGTGTTTCCCGTGTCGAAGAGCGAGAATCCATCGTGGTGTTTCTATATGCGTCTCCCAATCAGTCTCCTCTTTGAACACCACTAGCACGCACCGTAACCAACACAAAATACCTCGCCCCCGCCGCCGCGAACAAGTCGACCCACTGCGCTGGATCAAACTTGCTCGCCGTAAAGTTACCTTGAGAGACAAAATCCTCATAATCCACATCCGCGCCATACGTCGCGAGATGGTGCGCCCACGTGGGGTTGGACGCGTTCTGCGGGCTCGTGCGCATGTAAAAGTCGTACCATTCGGCGTATTGTGAGGGCGGCGCCCATGCGGGGACGGAGTACACGCCCCAGTGGATGCTGTGTGCGGGTTGGATGGTTGGATGGGTGATGAGGGAGAGGGGAGAGGACACGTACAATATTCCGAACTTTGCGTGATTCCACTAGGTTCTCTCGATCAGCGCGAAGAAGAAACGATCAGATAAAAACAGCAAAAACGCACCCAAGTCGGCGTCTCATGCCTCTCCAAAACACCCACGTCAGCCGTCCACTCCTCCACCAACGGAGTCACCTCCGTCCCCGGCGGCAACGCACTCGTCAGCACCACCTTCCCGCTCTTGTCTCGCACCACCACTGCGACCTTACTCTTATCTGCGTTCTTCGCCGGCACCCCGACAACGAACACATCCACCCGAGCCTGGTCTCCTGGTACCAGCCGCTTAACCACCCCGCGCTGGACGGTCGTGATCCCGCCTCCGGAGAGCTCGATCGTATGTGCCGACGTAATCGCACCTGACCTGGCAGCCGTCGGGAGTACATTCGCAAGCGTGATCGCCACAGCCTGTGCGCGTTCGCCGTCGATGGTATCCCACCGGTTGGTGAATCTCGCGCCTCGAATCGCCAGCGCCGGCTCTACACTCTTGCTTGTTGCGTTCAAGTTTGCATCCGAGTCCGCCGCGAGCGACACAGACACGGCGAACAAATGCAGCCTCCGCGCGGTATTCAGCGGCGGGAGCGTGATGCTCACGAGTTTGCTCTCGGACGGCACCGCGCTGGACCATTGGTAGATCTGGCTTTGGTTGAAGTTCTTTGAGATTGGGACACCAGTGGTACCGGTGAGGTTGCCGGATTGATAGCTGTACGGGCTGAAGGCGGTTAAGAGTTCGAGGGAGGGAGAAGCAATGGGAGGGGAGAAGAGAGAAGGAAATGGAGACACACGTTCGGATGACACCCCAGTTAAGGATCGGCCATCGCCACCAGTTTTTCGCGTACACTGCCAGTGAGTACAATCCGAGTCACCACAAAAATCTTCAAGTTACGAGAGAACGCTACGTACGCTGAAGCCCCTGCGTCGTGTTATCCGCGAAATTGAGCATGAAGGTCGCTACGAATTCGTGTGTGCCTTGAGTTGCCAGCGCATTCAAGTTAGTTATCTCCCTTCAAAAAGCGAAAGAGAAAGGCTCACTCACTCCCAGAGGCATCGCCCGCGTAGAGCATATGCAGCTCGTGCACAAAGCTCGGCTCGTCCAGCATGAGGACTTGGCCTGCTGCGATGACATTGTCGTTGTCGTTCGCTTGCATGCTGGTCGTTGGAGGAGAAGGACCCCAGGACATCGGGAACGCGTACTACCAGGGCTCAATCAGCGTCCCATCCCGAAAAACAAACGGGAACAGCGCAGAAGCAAAAAAAAACGCACCGAAATCCCATCATACACCCACTCGGGCCCGGGCGGGAGGTATCGACTATCGAAGCTCCCGCCATGCGCGTCAAAGTTTGCGCTGGTGCCGTCCGGGGAGGCGGCGCGGTTGTCGAAGAGCGGGGTTAGGTTCAGTGGGAGGGTGGTGAATTTGACGCCGAGGGATTCTGTGAGTGCGGTAGAGAAGACGAAGAAGAAGAGGAGGAGGAGGAGATCTGATAGTGTCTTCATCGTGCTGGAATGACTCGGAGGCTACATAGGCAGACGTCGTTATATAGCTCCATCGTCAGCAGGTCCCAAGGAGGTGACGACACGCTTCGCCAGCTTCTGTTGTCGCGCGGGCCGCTGCTCGAGGTCATGAGGCCGGCTATTATAGCGTGAAGGAGCCATCGACATGGCGGTCGGGAAACAAGCGATAATCTGGTGCACGACCGTACAGTACGGTACGACCTACGCGCACACTGGCAAACGCTGAGAGGGGCGTGTGAAGAAACTACTGCTTTTGCTCTGCGTCACGGAGGCTGTGTAGTGTTACCCGCACCGTCCGTCTCAAAACTCCGCCTTCGCCCGTCGCCCGTCGCCCGTGCGTCTCGTCTTGTTCCTCCCTGGGTCCATCTGAATTACTCCACAGCATGCTTCATCTTCTCCTCGCTCTCCCTCTCCGTCCCTTTCGCACTCGCAGCAAGTAGCGATCGACAAGCAGCATCTCGGCGGCAGGCAGCAGCAGTGCCATCGGAAACACCCTCCAACTCAACCGCCCTGCCCGTGCTAAGCAACGTCCCGTCGTGTGTAACGGACTGTCTTACCATGGCGGCGCAGGATCGGTACGAGAGCGAGGTCGCGGTGGATTGTTTCTGTTTTTTTTTTGTATCCAAAGTGCGTTTCTTGCACTTTCGTTCCCCTTGTATTCGCGCTCAACCAACACCTGGATTGCAGCCCAAAAAAACTACACGACGGCTCTCCTGGCTTGCATGCCATCGTGTGAGCGACCAGTGGATCGAGCTTGCGAAACGCGCGTCGGATGCGGTGGACTTTGCAAAGTCGGGGGTTCCTGTGCGGATTGAAGAGAGGTGCGTGTGTGTGCTTTCTTGCGGGTGGCCGTACTAACGAGTACGATAGCATCAAGCCGATTCGCTACCCCGACTTCATGGACAAGGCGCCCGAGGAGAGCTATAAGAGCACGCGCGTGCTGGGGATGATGTATCGCATGATAGAGCCAGCGCCGACGTACGAGCCGTCGACGGGAGTGCATACCCGGCTGACGAGGAACAGGGTGCTGGGGCATTATCTGGCGAGAGCAGGGAGATGAAGCAGAATGTGCGTTGCCCGAGGTATTCGGTGGGAAGCAGGCTAACGAGTGATTCTGCAGTACTCTATGCCTTGCTCGTCTTCCAGTGGAGAGAGAGAGAGGTTTTGGGGACAAACGAGAATCGATTGGTCGCCAGAGCTCTCTCGCTCGGCCCGTGAGGGACCGCGCTCGAGCCGAGGTATTCGGTGGGAAGCAGGCTAACGAGTGATTCTGCAGTACGATGTGGATATGGAAGGGTTGATGCGGCAGTGAGTGCTTCGCTTGAGTTCCGTGGCTCGAGACTGAGAGCAGCAGGCATAACCTTTGTGAAGCGGAGATCATCGCTGGTGTGTCTGTCATGAGCGAGCAGAGAAAACGACGTGCCGCGGACGACGCAATGCGGGTGTGTATTTCGTCCTCCCTGTTGTCAAGCTTCCTCATTAACCCACTCAGGGCCCTGTCCGGGAAGGCATGGAGGCGATCCGGGAACAATACCGGCGCGAGGCCCGCACCTTCGTCAAGGAGAACCCCAGCGGCGGCGGACTCGAAGGCTGGGCGCTTGCAGCCTACCAAGTGACCTACGTCCCGGACCTCCGCCATCGATACGTCGATGCGCTGAATCAGAGTCGGCTGGGCACGGCTGCGGTGTCGGCGAGTGGGTACAGCGCCGTCGACGAGGAGGAGACTGCGTTCAGCGACGTGAGCAGGAAGGAGATGATCTCGTTTCCGTGGTTGTGGGCACACGGTGCGTGTCCTTCTTCATGCTACAGATGTGCTCAATTGCGTCCCTGCAGAGATATGTTTCTCGCTGGAAGACCACGATGTCATCAAGGAGAAGGATGAACAAGTCGAAGACGAAGGCGGCGAGAGGGCAGAGAAGGCGTATTGGATTGAGCAGTGGCGGAAGAATGCGGACAACGAGGACAGCGACGGCGAGGACGAGAAGAAACCGCTCGTCGACATGCCGCCAGTCCCTGTACCGATTCCAGCCAGGAGTCGTATGTCGATCCGGTGGTCAAGCGTGAAGAGCAAGAGTTGGTTCTGGTCGAGACCAAACAGGAGGAGGAGGAGGAAGAGAGGGAGGTCGTTGACGCCGTGAGCGTACACGAAGACGAGGAGGAAGAGGATGAAGACGCCACGCTGTCTGGCTCCGGAGAGCCCATGTCAGACAACGACGACGATGTCGAGTACCTTCGGACGGTGCACCCCGTCGTAGACGTTGACACAGACGGCTACGATTCGGACATTGTCGAGATTCCCGGTCTCGTACTACGTTTTTCCGTGTCTGTTTCCTTATTTGGACGGCATTCCGTTTCCCTTCCACCACGATGCAGGACGCGGAGGTTCGCTCCACGGCTCCATTGCCCACCACCCTCAGCGTTAACACCCCGGAAGGTATTCGAGGCGGTCGTCTCCCACCGTGTCCGTCTGGACGCCGTGTTATCGGCAAACGTGGGGGTGCAGCATGTCCGTCCACCTACACCCATTCATCTCGCGAAAAAGCTCATTCTTCCATGCCAGACGCTCGACTCGTACGGCTCGCACCCTCTAACGGCGACCTCGGCAGTTTTGAAGCAGCTCGAGGAGCAGTCGCAAGCACAGCAGGTGAGACCCCGTCGTCTCTCGTCGTAATCCTCTGGCTCATGCCACTGTCCAGGAATACAACGAGCCCCAAGGCAACGCATTCAAGGCCCCCACCGCCGAAGACGTTCGCACTCGGATTCGGGAGCGACGGACGGCGATTGGGCTTTTGGAGACGGAGAACTCGAAAGAGGCGGGGAAGCAGGATAAGGAGCTTCTGGTGCGTGCTGAAAGCCTGCCTTCTATCCTTCTCTGACTCTCGTTGTCGTTCTTGTAGGCAAAACTCGACGCTGTCAACGCCGTACGCGTTCTCTACGCTTCCCTATGAAGGTCTCACGCGTCGTCTGCAGGAATTGGCAGAGATTCGGGGGACGAAGCCGCCAGACGGCCCACCCAAGAGTGCCCAGGCAGTAATCGACTGGCTCAAAGACCAGCTCGCCACTGCGACCGCTAAACAAGCGGAGATGCTTCGTGTGCGATGTTTTTCACCGCTGGTACCCCGACTCACCATCTCCCAGGCTATCGAGGCGGCGGATGCGAAGGACCAAAATACCGGCGCCCGAGACGCCCTGAAGATGCGGCTGAAGCTGCAAGATGTGTGTGGCCTGTCTTTGTCGCTTGCCCGCCTCTGACGACGCTGTTACTCCAGGATATCATCCAGCTTCGGGTAAACGCGGCGACGGGAGTACGGAAGCTCGCCAGCGGGGCGGAGGGGACTGAGATGACCAAGGTGTGCTTGCTCCTTCCTCTCGTCGGGACATTTCATGCTGAAGGGCTTCGAGGTCGAGGTGGCATACGAATCGGCACGCGCGCGGAGTGAGCTTCTCAAGAGGGACCTCCAGGTGCGCTAACACGTCCCCATTGTCTGCGTATCTCATCTCATTGCGTAGGCGGATCTGCAGCTCGCAAAGAGGGTGCGTCCATCGCGGTTTTCACTATGACCTACGACTGACTCGACACTCAGGAAGTAGCTGCTGCGAGACGAAAATCCAAGTCCGGGACGGCTGCCAAACGACGCGCTGAGGTGGAGGAGCCACCTGCACCTACACCTTCCCCGAAACACCCTCGACGGGAAGCGCCAGCACCACCGTCGACCTCAGCATCCGCTCGCAATGGGACTTCTGCCAGATCCGCATCCGCATCGACTTCGCGTGCTGCTCGTGCTCCTAGTGTCACTGTCCCGCAAGGGGAGCTCCCAGCCCCGCCTGCGGGCTTTGCCGACTGGCACGACTTTTACATGAGTGACGAGGGCCTGATCGACCTGGCGCAGGCGGAGGCGCGGATCCAGGCGAGCATGGATCCGAGGCAGGATAGGAAGCGTTTTGTATGTATCCCGTCCACTCTCTCTTATTCACTCGCTCACTGTCATGTACCGTTCTAGCGCGCATCCTTCGGGAACGTCTTCGTCACCAAGGTGCTTACCTATCCTGCTTTCCCCTCCTCTTCAGCTCGCTGACGCTCGTTCACAGCCGCCCTGCGGTATCTGCATCAAGTACGACCTGCCCTGTCTCTACATCGACCCGGTACAGAACCCGTTTGCGGCGGACAAGCCACCGCGATGCATTATCTGCCAGGAGTGGAAATTCCACTGTAATCCACGTCCGGGGGATACAAAGACGAGTCCGGCGCCGCATGTGCATCCTGGTGAGGTTTACCTTCTTCCTTTTCCTTCCACTTTCTTTCCTTTCCATTCCCTTCCACCTTCTTTCTACTTTGTCATTCCTACCCGCAACCTACCTACTCCTTACTCTCCCCGCCCATGCAAATACTGACCCAACTCCTACTTTCGCAGAATCCATCGCGGTCTACCACAACGCCGCCATGGCCGCGGGCGAGCGGCCGGGGCTGTGGATGGGTGCGGGGGGGGCCCGAGCTCAAGCTCAGTGGGAAGAAGAAGTTGAGGGTCGAGGAGTCGGCGAAGGAGGATTGAGTGAGTGAGCGGCGGTGATGATGACTTGGTTACGTATTTTGGGTGCACATTTGGGCAGCTATCGATATCCTGGTATCAGTATGTAGGGATGGGATGGGATGCGGGAGCAGCACTTAGTGATGGTTAGCTTGTTTGTACTTAGAGAATTGTAATTGCTCTTGACCTCCGTGATGGCAGTGGCAAGCACCAAGCCCTGACTCACCTACTTACTTATGGGCTCGGTCGTAACTAAATGTTAGTGCAAAAGTCCTGAGTTCGGACACTACCCAAATCCTGAATTGATTCAGTTGTAGGAACTAAGAACAGAACTCTGACAGTGACTAGGTGTTCTACTTGATTGGGGGAAGATACCCCAGCAGTTTGTGCGGCAATGCTCAGGGCTTAACAGACTGTTTTTCACGTAGCTGCTCATTGAGCTTCTCTGCTTCTGTGTATCGTCCCAAGACCTGGTACGTGGCCGAGAGGCTGGCCATCACTTCAATAGTATCGGGATGCTCAGCACCAAGCAGTCGGATTCTTTGCTCTAGCACCTGCTGCTTCAGCTCCTCTGCTTCCAGGTATCGTCCCAAGGAGTTGTATGTGGCTGAGAAGCTTGCCATTGCACTAATTGTGTCAGGATGCTCAGCACCAAGCAGCCGAGTCCTTTCCGCAAGCACTTGTTGCTGCAGCTTCTCTGCTTCCAGGTATTGTCCTAAGGAGTGATATGTTACTGAGAGGCTGGCCATCGCTTCAATGGTGTCAGGATGCTCAGCACCAAGCAGTCGAGTCCTTGCTGCAAGCACCTGCTCATTGAGCTTCTCTGCTTCCAGGTATTGTCCTAAGGAGTGATATGTTACTGAGAGGTTTGCCATTGCTTTAATGGTGTCAGGATGCTCAGCACCAAGCAGTCGAGTCCTTGCTGCAAGCACCTGCTCATTGAGCTTCTCTGCTTCCAGGTATCGTCCCAAGGAGTGGTATGTTACTGAGAGGCTTGCCATCGCTTCAATGGTGTCAGGATGCTCAGCACCAAGCAGTTGAGTCCTTACTGCAAACACCTGCTTATAAAGCTTCTCTGCTTCCAGGAATCGTCCCAGGTAGTAGTACGTGCTGGAGAGGTCTGCCATTAAAAACATAGTTCTCAGATCTTCAGAGCCAAAGATAACAGTTGACTTTTCAGTACACTGCTGTAACATGCCTCCGCAAGTCGGAAATGTCCTCCAGCATAATATACTCCAGCAAATGTGAGTTCAAAGCTGCCTATTTCTCCACTGCTTTCTGATAGCTTCAGCAGATGGAGTAGCAACTGGATTTTTTCCACCACCCCGTGAGTGCAAGCAGCAGCCATTCCCAACAGAGATACCATCATATTTCTGCAGCTTGCGGGATCACAGATTGTTGTCCTTGCCCACTGGTGAACCAGTGGATGAACAGAATAAGAACTCTCATGCCAGGTCATCAGAGAGTAACCACATATATCTGACATCATCTCTTCAAATGCCAAGCCATCCCATTCAGTGTGTGCTGTCCTAAATTGCTGCAGAAATTCAAAACTGGATGTTAGTTCCTCTGGCGTAGGATCCAGTGGCCCGTCATCTGGTTTATAGTCTGCTGCTCTTTGGAAGATGTCCTCTCTGATCCCCTCAAAGTGAATGAATGAGCATAACTGCAAAAACTGAGCAGCTTTTGAGCTGAGCTGTGCAAAGCTCATCTGCCATGTGGTATATACCGTCAACTTGTAATCTCCCGAGGATTGGTCTGGTATCCTGCTCAGTATTTTGGTTTTGTTCTGCTGATAGATTGGGATGAATTTAGACATATCCTGGCGCAAAGGTGCAGATTTGGAGATGAAGGCCCCAGCTTGCACAATAGCAAGTGGAAAGCAATAGAGCAGCTCCTATGGACGTGTTAAAAACTATCTCCAATTCTACTGAGGCTTAGAAATACCTTGACAATTGTACCTGCATGTATCTCATTCCTCCCTGCATTGTGTCCAAGGCCAGCTCTTTTGAGCAAGAGACTGACTGCATCATTGACAGATAGATTCAAGACCTCAATTGCTCGCTGGTCAGGACCAGTATGAACCCACAGATCAGGGTTTCGAGATGTAATAAGAATGTTTCCATGGGCCCCTTTTGGAAGGTAGTCTCCCAAGTCCAGATCCACTTTGTCCGCATTGTCGAAAAGAATTAGCCATTCATCTGGGTTGGCATTCAGCCAGGTCTGTGCAGCATTGACAGTATCTCCAAGATTCTTGCTCATGGCAATCTCCTTGTAGCCTGCTTCGATGCTTTCTCCACTGCTTGCATTTAGCTTGAAATGGTCGGTAAATCTTCAAAAAATAACTTAGTATGACATGGCAATCTTTTGTGTAGTCAAACCTTGAGCCAGACTCAGCAATGAATTTCAGTGCAATCTGAGTCTTTCCCACACCACCAAGCCCATAAAGTAGGACAACAATTTGATCCTTCTGTTCCATGCACTGAAACCAAGTGTTCAGCTGTGATAGAATATCTTCACGGCCTTGGAAGAACTTTGTTGGAAGAGGGCAATTTCTAATGAATTGACCCTTATCTATACAATATTTCAGAAATCTAAACGGTCACGATTTTCCCATTATTACCTCCAGCAATGGTGGCTGAAAGCTGATTGCCTCTGAGCAGTGGCTTGAGCATATGATTAATCCCAGCCCGCTGTAACACAGCCTGCTGAAAGGCATGGATGAGGTCTGCATTCCCAGACTGTGCATCAAGATAGTGGAACAGAGTCTGAGTCTTCTTCAGAAGATTTTCAATATAGGTCAGCTCCAGGTATAGAGGTCCCATGAGGCTGCCAGACATGTGTTGAATCACATCTTCAATGCTTGGAGCCAAAGCGGCTTCAACCTGGGATCGTGCGTGTGTCGTGTCAAACATATTGCCAAACCACCTAAGAGATTGGTAGGTTTTGGAACAGCAGGGCTCTTACAACGACATACCCTAGACTACTCATTCTCACAGCAACTGCCTGTCTGGAGCTTGGTCTGCGAGATGGTTGCCTTTCTGTCACATCAGCTGCAACGGAGGAAAGGGATGTTGGCTGCTAACACACCGGGGGCTCAAAGGTAGTCAGAGACGAGAGCAGAAGAGCGAGGCGTGGTGACGTGTCATCTGCGCACAGCATCCGGAGAGAACGATGTTCCGACGGCAAATCAGCGCCGGAAGCTTGATAGAAGCAGTCGCTGTGCGCCGACGGCAATCTGTCATGCCAATTTTGCCATCGGATGTCCCTCGGATGCTATTTGGCTGACTGACTGCTCCCGGGCCCCAGCATGACACAGTGCCGGACCATCGCAGGACAACGCTCAGGGAAGACGGGCAATCACTATGAAATTCACTGTTGACCCCGACGAGCGACCTCTTCCAAAGTTCTCAAGCTGGCACTGAGAATAGACGACGGAGAGGCGAATCGCCGAAGCCCCCCCGTTTCCCTCGGCTGCCACTCTGACTCGCGACACATGGTGTCGCGGAGTCTGAGCATGAGGACCATATCATCGGGTTCCTGCACGAGCGTCCATTCACCGTTACTCACTGCTTGAGCAAGAAACACGGGGGAAACGGATACTAGAAGGAGACTAAAGAGCGAGGCTCAGAAAGCCAACCCCAGCATAGCCGAGCATTCGCGACATGGCATGAATCGCAGACCAACAATATTATCCATTTCAAGCAAAGAGGCAGGAGACGGTAGGAGATTGAGGATTAGGAGGGACTTGAGCAAGACCAGTAGGCGGAAAGCGTGGCCAATCCAGTGTTGCGCCGCGGTGTGTGTTTTTGGCTCGACTCCACGATCGATTGCGAGCCAGGGCGGTTTGCATATCACAGAAGGCTCCGGGATGCTTATCTTCATTTTGCTTAAAAGTTTGCCAAGCCTCCGGACCAGGTCCAATTTCCGGACACAAATTCCGTTTCCGTCGAGGTTATGGCGGCGAGGAACGGCCGGGGAGATCAAGACAAGAGCAGCGCACAAGCTCTTGTTACATGCTGAGAAACATGGCATTAAATTAACAAAAGCGTAAGGAGGAGGGTCGTGCGTACATGCCGTCAGTATACGTCGGCATCCAGGCTTGTAAGTGTCGATCCTCGGGCTAGCGCACGGTCAGCGCACAAAGCGAAAGATGACTGTGACGGGAAGAAAGAGGTGTGAGACGACGTACCAGGAGGTATACTGGTATCCAGTCCTTTCGCAACCTTGCTCATCTCCGCCGGGCACTGGCAATCGAGCTTCAAACAGTACACTTGTCGCCCGAAGAGGGAATTTCGCGCGCACGATGGTGTTGCAGGGCGACATGTTCCCTCTCCGCCTTCAGCAGCAAGCACACAGTGTCCGCGAGTCAGTCAGGAACTTGAACGACGTTTCAGAAGCCGCACGCTGCCCAGTAGCTCGTTTGCATTGGAGAGGTGATCATGAGGGTTGTTCTCGAGTGGAAGCTGGTATCGGACGAGCATGCGTGGAGTCGCCGTGGACGCGCGAATCGAGTGGGCTCTACCGCAGAGTGCTGACTTCAGGTTGGCCCTGGCGTTCAAGTTAGTGGATGGCGGTGTTCAGGACAAACGTCGAAACGACGTACTCGATGGCCTGAGTCAGCAAGACACGGTGTTTTGCTTACTATGGCAGGTGAATGAGAAGCGGAGATTCTGCACATCGCATAACCATCGTTTCCTTCGCTCAAACGAGCCACGCACCGAGATGGCAAGTTACGCCGACCTGCGCACATTCCAGCGTCTACCATCGTTTGGCGGGATCCGCCGAGTCAACTATGTCGCATGGTCATCGCAGACAGCTTTTTTTTCGGGAGGATGCTGCCAGTCGCGGCCAGTGTTTGAGGCGCGATGACGAGGTCGAATCAAGAGGGCTGGGTGTGACATATCATATGTCGTGATGCGGTGACTGTGGAGGCCGGGCCGGACATCAGTCCGTCATCGCTTGCTCTCGACGCTCACCTCAGATCGAAGAACCGTCAGCCAGCACCTCGACTCTCACTCCAGCTACATTCCTCGCTTCACACCCATTCTCTCTTAGTGACAACGACTCTTTTCGTCCGACCGGCAGCCTCTCACACAGTCCCGAAAGCAGATATCATCCTCCGCTCATGCGACGAGCCTCCAGTCGACTTCTATGTGCACCGAGCCGTCCTAGCGCTATCGTCGCCGCTCTTTGCGGACTTGTTCTCTCTCCCGCAGCCAATCCCGAAGGACGACTCGAGAGATGCCAGCAGGGGGAAAGACGAGCAAGAGCTGCCGGTGGTTCAAGTCTCCGAGCGCGCGGAGATCCTGGACAAAGCGCTGCGGTTCTTCTATCCCGGGACGGCGCCGTTCTCAAACTCCGCCTCGAGCTCAAGTACAAGCAACACCAATTCCAATGACGCGGACTCACGATATCCCCTCAACGACCTCCGAAATTCTTGCACTGAAAATGCCAAGTCGAGGCTGTCGTGGGCAAGCGGCTACTCGGAAGACATCTCGAATCGGACGCGGTGGGGGTGTTTGTTGTCGCGTGTGGGATGCGCTGGGAGGACGTCGCGAGGGAAGCGGCGTGGAGGAGTCTACGACAGCCTATACGGCAGTTTGTGGAAAGCAACGGCGATTCTGCCTCTGACTCTCTCGTGATCTTTTCCTTTCCACACCCAACGCCATCCTCCCCGCTCCTCATGCACCTCCCCGCGTCAACCTACCACGCCTTGCTCAACGATCGCGTTCAACAGCAGCACGACCCTCCTGTGGCCGCCGTCCCCTCTGTCCCCGGCGCAGATTGCACCGATTGGAATCACCCTGACGTCTGTCCGAGGGACGTTCGCCGAACGCACGCTGGCGCCGGTGACGAAGATTGTTTGGATTGGGTTGGGGAGAAGCTCAAGATCGCGCGCTCTCATTCCTGTCGTCCGAGTCGTTGCGGCTGGATCACGACAAGGATGGCTCGGAGGGAGAGGATATTGAGGATCTGTTGAGCTTGGCGATGCGGGAGATCGGTGCGTGCGATTCGTACAGGCAGGCAGGACGGATTCCCGGCGCTGTTACGCTTTCTGGGGATGTTGAGGCGGAGGGTTGTAAAGGTGAGTTGTGTTTCCTTCGCAGCCGCGAGTATAGTTAGCCTCTAGACGATCGTCTCCGCCGTTGCATCGGTGGAGATTTCGTTGGACTTCTGGATTGTATGCTTGTTCTTTCGGTGAGTCCCCTACATCTTCCGTATGATCCCGTCGACTATTTCGAAGCTGGTGTCTCGAAGTCGTGCCGTCAAGTTAAATCGAATGCTATTGGAATCTTTAGGCACTGGTAACGGATGCGAATAGAATGTGGATATCTGTTTCCGTTTCTGGACTTCTGGACTGTATGCTTGTTCTCTCGGTGGGTTCACTGGCTCGGTGTGTAACTTTCTCCCACTGGCAAGCGGACCAAATTGTTGAACTGTGGATGCATATGGCTGAAAGACGAAAAAAAAAAGGACGTAGCTGCCACGATCGCTTCAACGCCCGGGCCCGTTTCGAACGGGCGTATCGGTGCTGGTATATATATTTTCGTCAGATAACAGCACTGCACCAGTGACAGTGCTGCCGGGCTTGTTATTATATCGCGCGGGATGGGAGGAATGGACTCGGATGTGCTCGAGTACAGTATTCAACCGGCCAACGGAACAGCACCGGTCAACGGAACACCTGATGTAATTAATTAATTGTAGGCTCACGAGTCGCTCGCATGTCCCACAAAAAAATGAGATGGTTAGAATACATCCCCAGAGTATATTGTATGAGTTTGGAGCTTGTCGACACTTTCTGTCGAGGGGTAGAAAATCACTCATTCAGGACCTCTCGGGCAGACCCCGGAAACCTTTGGATTCACCTCGGTTTTTTTTTTGTATTTGAGCTCACTGATGTCCAACTAAGAGTAATGAAATTGTTTTCAGTCACCTACTGCTCCAAAACCAGTCCTTTGGGAGCAAAGGCAGAACGGTCTGTGCACATCAGTCACACACCATCCGGGGATACAACACGGCATTACGCGTCTGACGCGCCTACCGTCCATCCCGTCCTTCCGCACCCCTTCCGCCATGGTAGGACGAGCCAAAAGACGACAGCCGACGACGGAGATGGATCTTCAGAGGACGAGGACGAGGAGTTGCAAGACCCGGAGGAGTAGATTACTGTACATGGAAGCAAATGCGAGCTGTCATTTCCGACAATCACGGAGTTTCCTAAATAGGTCGGTGTCACACCCAGCGAGTACCTTTTCAAAAAAAAAAAGTGTCTGAACATGGCTCAAAAATTAAGATTTTTGATATTTGGAGGGTTACAAGGGCCTAGATTAATTATACAGGCAAAAAACGGGAATGTGGAAGCATTTGGGGGAGGCATCAAAAGGACTGTTCCGCTGTTCCGTTGGCCGGTTGAATACTGTATGTGCACCGCCGCTCAAAACGTACCGGGGACTGCAAAGTGATATTATTGAGCAGGATCACAGCGGAAACTGATCAGTCGTCGACACGAAACATCCAAGCTGGTAAGTATGACATCGGTGACATTCTCCCAATGGCAAAATAGCGAAACTGTGGTGGGATGGCCTAAAACTTCCAAAGTCTAAAGACGGGGGAAAAAAGAACACAAGCGAAGTGGTTCGAAATCACCCGAACTCGCTTCGAACGGGAGTATCGGTGCTTGTATCGTGACATACGAGGGACACTGACAAAGATAGAAGCACTGCACAAGAGATGTGCTACCGGGCTTGCCAGTTGAAGTATGTACCTGTAAGAATATAGACTACTCAAGACGAGCAAAAGTAAGTAAGTGAAAGGAAACGGGCAGTTGTTCACTTATCCGTGCCCGGGGCCCTGATTGAGTCTATATTATTCTTACACGAAAGACGAACAAAAAAGAAGTGCGATGAAAAAGTGGAGATTCATGCAACGCCCGGACCCGCTTCGAACGGGCGTATCGGTGCTGATATTATCATGTACAGGCACATATAACAGCGCTGCACCAGAGAGGGTACTGCCGGGCTTGTTATTATATCGTGCCCTCTCGAGTAAGTACTGATGACTCTTCAAGTTGGATGACTTGGGTGTAAGTATGCACTCGAGGACTCGAAGATGGAATGGCAAGCCTGATCATGAGCGGGAACCTTGGGTGAGCATGGAATACGTAGGCGGCCGGTGCTGCAACGTGTTTATTTGGCGGATCCACGAACTGCGCGCACAGACTGAGAGGGGCGCCTGCCTAATTGAGCGTGTGAAGAAACTGCCGCTTTTGCGCTGCGTCACGGAGGCTGTGTAGTGTTACCCGCACCCTGCCTCCCGCATTCCGTCCGTCTCAAAACTCCGCCGCTGGCCCCTCGCCGTGCGTCCCCTCTTCCTCCTCCCTCCTACGGCCATCTGAATCACCCCACAGGATGCTCCATCTTCTCCTCTCGCTCTCCCTCTCCGTCCCCTTCGCACTCGCAGCAGCAAGTAGCAGCAGCCATCGACCCTCAGCAACGAGCAGCATCTCGGCGGCGGGCAGCAGCAGTGCCATCGGGACACCCTCCAACTCGGCCGCCTTGCCCGTGCTCAGCAACGTACCGTCGTGTGTAACGGACTGTCTTGCCATGGCGGCGGCGCAGGATGGATGCGAGAGCGAGGTCGCCGTCGATTGTTTCTGTCCAAAGTGCGTGTACATTCTATCCCCTTGTACTCCCCGCCCAACCAACACCCGGATTGCAGCCCAAAAAACTACACCACGGCTCTCCTCGCGTGCATGCAATCGTGTCCGGACGAGGTGTCGACGGCGGAGGCGATCGTGGAGAGCTTCTGCGCTGTTGCTGCGGCGTCCACGTCGCTCTCGTTCGCGTCGTTCACCCCGTCGTCTTCGTCTGGCTCCGAGTCCATAACCAGCTCTGGGTCTACGACAGCCCCGACGACGAGTGCGAGTGCGAGTACTAGCCCAAGCCCGAGCAGCAGCGGCAGCAGCGCTGGGAGGCGGGTGGGGACAAGTCTAAGCGGGGTTGGTGTGGCCTTGGGGACCACCGTGCTGGGTGGCTTGCTCGGCGCTGCTGCGGTCCATCTCTAGGCGCTCGGCGGGTGTTTCACGGACCAGCACTGCCATTTCGTCTCCACTCTGGCCTTTTTTGCTATACACATCGCTGTCATCCATTCACGGACTTTTTGCATACCCAAATGTTTCTCTGTGCATCGGATTTATCGGGAAACATGGCTGGTTTCACGACCGCCATGTCGATGGCTGTTTTAACGACCGCCATGTCGATGGCTGTAAATGTTTTTCTTCGCGCGACAACGGAAGCTGGCGAAGCGTGTCGTCACCTCCTTGGGACCTGCTGACGATGGAACTATATAACGGCGTCGTGGCCGTAGCTTCATCCCAGCACGATGAAGACACTCTTCTTAGCTTTCGTCTTGGCCTTCATCTCCGTCTTCGTCTCTACCACAGAATCCTTCAAATTCACCACCCTCCCACTAAACCCAACCTCCCTCTTCGACAACCGCGCCGCCTCCCCGGACGGCACCAGCGCAAACGTCAACTTTGACGCGCACGGCGGGAGCTTCGATAGTCGGTACCTCCCCAGAGGACCCGAGTGGGTGCCAGTGGGCGTATGATGGGATTCCCGTGGGTTTTTTTCTGCTTCTGCTGCTTTTCCTTTGCGCTTTTGCGTTGGGACATATATAAGCTGATTGATCCCTGGTAGTACGCGTTCCCGACATATTGGGGCCCTTCTCCAAGTTCTCCTCCAGCCACCCAAGCGAACGACAACGACACCGTCATCGCAGCAGGCCAGGTCCTCGTGCTGGACGAGCCGGCCTTTGTGCACGAGCTGCATATGATCTATGAGGGAGATGCGTCGGGGAGTGAGTTGTAGCCCTTTCTCCGTTTCTTTCGCTTTCTCTTTCTCGTCCTCCTTCTCTTTTGGAGGCGGATGCTGACTCTGCGCCCGCTGGCAACCACGAGGCACACACGAATTCGTAGCGACTTTCATGCTCAATTTCGCGCATGAGACGACGCAGGGGCTTCAGCGTACGTTACGTTCGCGTTTTTGTGGTGATTGTACCCTAACACTGCCAGTGTATGCGAAAAACTTCCATTTCCTTCTCTCCTTCCTTCTCCTTTCCTTTCCTCCTTCTCCCTCCCTAACCCGCCTTCAGCCCATAAAGCTATCAATCCGGCACTGGCAACCTCACCACTGGCACTGGCGTCCCGATCCCAATCCCAAAGAACTTCAACCAAAGCCAGATCTAGCGCGGTGCCCTCGGAGAGCAAACTCGTGAGTATCACGCTCCCGCCGCTGAATACTGCCAGGAGGCTGCATTTGTTCGCTGTGTCTGTGTCTTTGTCTGTGTGGCTCGCGGCGGAAAGCAAGAGTAAAAGTGTAGGGCCGGCGCTGGCGATTAGAGGCGCGAGATTCACCAACCGGTGGGATATCATCGACGGCGAACGCGCGCAGGCCGTGGCGATAACGCTTGCGAATGTACTCCCGACGGCTGCCAGGTCAGGTGCGATTACGTCGGTACATACGATCGAGCTCTCCGGAGGCAGGATCACGACCGTCCAGCGCGGGGTGGTTAAGCGGCCGGGAAATGCTAGAACAAGCCAAGAACAAGCGGGACAATCTTTCAAGGAAAATGAAGATAAGCATCCCGAAACCGTCTGCAATATGCAAACCGACCTCGCTTGCAATCGATCGTACCATGGGACCAGCCTGGAGTCGAGCCAAGAACACACACCGCAGCGCAACACTGGATTGGCCATGCTTTCCGCCTACTGGTCTTGAAAGTCCTCCGAATTCTCAATCTCTTGCCGTTTCCTGCCTCTTTGCTTGAAATCGGTAATATTGTTGTTCTGCGATTGATGCCATGTAGTGTTCGCCACGGGTTGAGTGACCCGCCGCGGGTCCCGGGTACGGGTCGGTCCGGGTCCGGGTACGGGTCGCGCTCGAAGTTTTCGACGGACCCGCGGGGACCCGTCGAGACCCGCCCGAGATCCCCGCCCAGCGATACTGTGGCTTTGTCGAGCTGTCGAAACATCTTTTATTAACAGCCAAGTATTCTTCGTGTACTTCTGCGCTCACGCAGCGTCACGCTGACACTTTTGCATCCCTTGTCGAACGTTCTCTAGATAAGCTCGATAGATTAGATTAAGCTTCGGCAATTTAAGTTGAGTTTTCCGCGTTTGACGATGCACTGGACACCTCTGACAGCAAGCCACAGCTGTTGGAGCTTCAGTGACCCTTCCTGTTCAAGATAAACCTCAAAAATACATGGGGGCAACATACGGGTCCTGCGGGTCGCGGGTCACCCGCCAACCCGCCGCCAGACCCGGACCCGCCTTCACGGGTACGGGTTTTCGCGGGTACGGGTACGGGTCGTTGCTCGTGTACCCGCGGGAGGCCCGTGCCGATCACTAATGCCATGTTTCCGGGGCTCGGCTATGCTGGGCTCGGCTTTCTTAACCTCGGTTTTAATATCATCCTAGTATCCGCTTTCCCCCGTGTTTCTTGCTCGAGCACTGTGAGTAAGTGTAACGGACGCTCGTGCAGTAACCCGGTGTCGCGAGTCAGAGTGGCAGCCGAGGGAAACGGGGGAGCTTCGGCGATTTGCCTCTCCGTGGTCTATTCTCAGTGTCAGCTTGAGAACTCTCTTTGGAAGAGGTCGCTCGTCGGGGTCAACAGTGAGTCTTCCCTGAGTTGTCCTGCAATGGTCTAGCACTGTGCCATGTTGGCTGCGTGCTGGGGACGGTCAGTCAGCCCAATAGCATCCGAGGGACATCAGAGGCATCTTCTAAAAATTGGCATGACAGATTGCCGTCGGCGTACTGCTTCGGGCGCTGATTTGCCGTCGGAACATCGTTCTCTCCGGATGCTGTGTGCATATGACACGTCAGCACGCCTCGCTCTTCTGCTCTCGTCTCTGACTACCTTCGAGCCCCTGGTGCATTAGCAGCCAACATCCCTTCCTCCATTGAAGCTGATGTAACAGGAAGGCAGTCATCTCACCGACCAAGCTCCAGACAAGCAGTTGCTGTGAAAATGAATAGTCTAGGGTGCGTCGTTGTCAAGAGCCATACCGTCCCAATATGTATCAGTCTCTTAGGTGGTTTGGCAATACTTTTGACCCGACACTCGCACGATCCCAGGTTGAAGCTGCTTTGGCTCCAAGCATTGAAGATGTGATTCAAGACATGGCTGCCAGCCTTATGGGACCTTTATACCTGGAGCTGACCTATATTGAAAATCTTCTGAAGAAGACTCAGACTCTGTTCCACTATCTTGATGCACAGTCTGGGCATGCAGCCCTCATCCAGGCCTTTCAGCAGGCTGCGTTACAGCGGGGTGGAATCAATCATATGCTCAATCCACTGCTCACAGGCAATCAGCTTTCAAACATCATCACTCAAGGTAATAATCGGAACATCATGACTGTTTAGATTTCTGAAATGTTGTATAGATAGGAGCCAGTTCATCAGACATTGCCCTCTTCCAACAAAGTTCTTCCAAGGCCGTGAAGACATTCTGTCACAGCTTAGGACTTGGTTCCAGCTTACACAGCAGAAACAGCAAAGAGTTGTGCTACTTCATGGGCTTGGTGGTGTGGGAAAGACTCAGATTGCATTGAAATTCATTGCTGAGTCTGGCTCAAGGTTAGAATACACACAAAAGATTGCCATGGCATACTAAGTTTTTTTTCCTGAAGATTTACCCACCATTTCAAGATAAATGCAAGCAGTGGAGAGAGTATCCAAGCAGGCTACAAGGAGATTGCCATGAGCAAGAATCTTGGAGACACTGTCAATGCTGCACAGACCTGGCTGAATGCCAACCCAGATGAATGGCTAATTCTTTTCGACAATGCGGACAAAGTGGATCTGGACTTGGGAGACTACCTTCCAAAAGGGGCCCATGGAAACATTCTCATTACATCCCGAAACCCTGATCTGTGGGTTCATACTGGTCCTGACCAGAGAGCAATTGAGATCTTGAATCTATCTGTCGATGATGCAGTCAGTCTCCTGCTCAAAAGAGCTGGCCTTGGACACAATGCAGGGAGGAATAAGATACATGCAGGTACAATTGTCAAGGTATTTCTAAGCCTCAGAGAATTGGAGATAGTTTTTAACATGTCCATAGGAGCTGCTCTATTGCTTTCCACTTGCTATTGTACAAGCTGGGGCATTTATTTCGAAATCTGCACCTTTGCGCCAGGATATGTCTAAATTCATACCAATCTTTCAGCAGAACAAAACCAAAATACTGAGCGAGACCCCGGACCAATCCTCAGGAGATTACAAGTTGGCGGTATATACCACATGGCAGATGAGCTTTGCTCAGCTTAGCTCAAAAGCAGCTCAGTTCTTACAGCTATGCTCATTCATCCACTTTGAGGGGATCAGAGAGGACATCTTCCAAAGAGCAGCAGAGTATAAACCAGATGACACACCACTGGATCCTACACCAGATGAACTAGCATCCAGTTTTGAATTTCTGCAGCAATTCAAGAGTTCACAGACCAACTGGGATAGCTTTGCATTTGGAGAGATGATGGGAGAGATCTGTGGTTACTCTCTGATGACATGGCATGAGATGTCTTATTCTGTTCATCCACTTGTGCACCAGTGGGCACGGACAACAATCAGTGATCCAACAGGCTGCAGAAATATGATGGTATCTCTTTTGGGAATGGCTACTACTTGCAGTCGCGGAGTCGTACAAAATATCCAGTTGTTACTCCATCTGCTGAAGCTATCAGAAAGCGGTGGAGAAATGGGCAGCTTTGAACTCATGTTTGCTGTAGTATATTATGCTGGAGGACATTTCCGACAGGCAGAGACATATTTCAGCAGTGGACTGAGAAAGTCAACTGTTATCCTTGGCTCTGAACATCCTAGAACTGTGAGTTTAATAGCATACGTTGCCCGCACGTACCACTCCTTGGGATACTACATGGAAGCAGAGAAGCTGAAGCAGGAGGTGCTTGCCAAAAGGACTCAACTGCTTGGTGCTGAGCATCCTCACACTATTGAAGCGATGGCAGACCTCTCAGTAACATACCACTCTTTGGGACGATACCTGGAAGCAGAGAAGCTGAAGCAGCAGGTGCTTACAGAGAGGACTCGACTGCTTGGTGCTGAGCATCCCAATACCATTGAAGTGATGGCAAGCCTCTCAGTCACATACCACTCCTTGGAACAATATGTGCAAGCAGAGAAGCTGCAGCAGCAGGTGCTTGGACAAAGGACTCGACTGCGTGGTCCTGAGCATCCTGACACCATTAGAGCTGTGGCAAACCTCTCAGCCACATACCACTCCTTGGGACGATACCTGGAAGCAGAGAAGCTGCAGCAGCAGGTGCTTGCAGCAAGGACTCGACTGTTTGGTGCAGAACATCCCGACACCATCAGAGCAGTGGAAAACCTCTCAGGAACATACCACAGCTTGGGACGCTACATGGAAGCAGAAAAGCTTGACCAGCAGGTGCTTGCAGCAAGGACTCGACTGCTTGGTGCTGAGCATCCCGATACTATTGAAGCATTGGCAAACCTCTCAGTCACATATCACTCCTTGGGACGATATCTGGACGCAGAGAAGCTGAAGCAGCAGGTGCTTGCAGAAAGAATTCAACTGCTTGGCGCAGAGCATCCCGACACTATTAGAGCAGTGGCAAGCCTCTCGGCCACATACTACGCTCAGGGACGATACATGGAAGCAGAGAAGCTCAACGAGCAGCTACCTGAAAAACAGTCTGTTAAGCCCTGAGCATTGCCGCACAGACTGCTGGGGTATCCTCCTCCTTTGTACATCCAGTAGAACACTTAGTTCCTGTCAGAGTTTTGTTCTTACAACTGAATCGATTCAGGATTTGGGTAGTGTCCGAACTCAGGACTTTGGCACTAACATTTGGTTATGACTGAGCCCATAAGTAGGTGAGTCAGGGCCTGGTACTTGCCACTGCCATCACCGAGATCAAGAGCAATTACAATTCTCCAAGTACAAACAAGCTAACCATCACTGAGCGCGCCTCCCGCTTCCCATCCCATCCCTACATACTGATACCAGGATATATACCAGGATATCGATATCTGCCCCGCGGATAACCCAAGACACACAACCAAGTCACCATCACCGCCGCTTACTCAATCAATCCTCCTTCGCCGACTCTTTGACCCTCGACTTCTTCTTCCCACTGAGCTTGAGCTCGGGCACCCCCACACCCATCCACAGCCCCGGCCGCTCGCCCGCCGCCATGGCGGCGTTATGGTAGACCGCGATGGATTCTGCGGAAGTAGGGTCAGTACTTGCGGGACGGAGGCTGAGAGGTACTAGGTAGGAATGACAGAGTAGAGGCAGTAGGGAAGAATGCGGATACAGAATGGAAAGACGAAAAAAGCGGAAGGAAGAACGGTAACGCTCACCGCATGCACATGCGGCGCCGGACTTGTCTTGGTATCCCCCGGGCGCAGATTACAGTGGAACTTCCACTCCTGGCAGATAATGCATCGTGGTGGCTTGTCCGCCGCAAACGGATTCTGCGCCGGGTCGATGTAGAGACAGGGCAGGTCGTACTTGATACAGATACTGCAGGGCGGCTGTGAACGAGCGTCAGTGAGCGGAAGAGAAGGGGAAGGACGAAGATGAAGGAGGAAAGGGTAAGCACCTTTGTGACGAGGACGTTTCCGAAGGACGCGCGCTGGAAGGGTACATGACAGTCAGCGAGTGAAAAGAGAGGGAGGAGTGGACGGGATACATACAAAACGCTTCCTGTCCTGCCTCGGATCCATGCTCGCCTGGATCCGCGCCTCCGCCTGCGCCAGGTCGATGAGGCCCTCGTCGCTCATGTAAAAGTCGTGCCAGTCGGCAAAGCCCGCAGGCGGGGCTGGGAGCTCCCCTTGCGGGACAGTGACACTGGCAGTGGCACTATGAGCACGAGCGGCACGCGACGTCGATGCGGATGCGGATTTGGCAGAAGTCCCATTGGGAGCGGATGCTGAGGTCGACGTTGGCGCTGGCGCTTCCCGTTGGGGGCGTTTCGGAGACGGTGCAGGTGCAGGGGGCTCCTCCACTTCAGCGCGTCGTTTGGGAGCCGTCCCGGACTTGGATTTTCGTCTCGCAGCAGCTACTTCCTGAGTGTCCAGTCAGTCGTGGGTCATAGTGAAAACCGCGATGGACGCACCCTCTTGGCGAGCTGCAGATCCGCCTATGCAATGATATGAGATACGCAGACAATGGGGATGTGTTAGCGCACCTGAAGGTCCCTCTTGAGGAGCTCACTCCGCGCACGTGCCGATTCGTATGCTACCTCGACCTCGAAGCCCTTCAGCATGTAATGCCACGACGAGAGGCAGGAGCAAGCACACCTTTGTGATCTCAGTCCCCTCCGCCCCGCTGGCGAGCTTCCGTACGCCCGTCGCTGCGTTTACCCGAAGCTGGATGATATCCTGGAGTAACAGCGTCAGAGGCGGGCACGCGACAAATACAGGCCACAGACATCTTGCAGCTTCACTCGCATCTTCAGGACGTCTCGGGCGCCGGTATTTTGGTTCTTCGCATCGGTCGCCTCGATAGCCTGCGAGATGGTGAGTCGGGGTACCAGCGGTGAAAAACGTCGCCACGCACACGAAGCATCTCCGTTTGTTTGGCGGTCGCAGTGGTGAGCCGGTCTTTGAGCCACTCGATTACTGCCTGTGCACTCTTGGGTGGGCCATCTGGCGGCTTCGTCCCCCCGAATCTCTGCCAATTCCTGCAGACGACGCGTGAGACCTTCATATGGGAGTGTAGAGAGCGCGTACGGCGCTGACAGCGTCGAGTTTTGCCTATGACAATGACAATGACAGTCAGAGAAGGAGAGAAGGCAAGCTTTCAGCACGCACCAGAAGCTCCTTATCCTGCTTCCCTGCCTCTTTCGCATTCTCCGTCTCCAGCAGCCCAATGGCCGTCCGTCGCTCCCGAATCCGAGTGCGAACGTCTTAGGCGGTGGGGACCTTGAATGCGTCGCCTTGTACTCCTGGACAGTGGCATGAGCCCGACGATTACGACGAGAGACGACGGTCTCACCTGCTGTGCTTGCGACTGCTCCTCCAATTGCTTCAAAACTGCCGAGGTCGCCGTCAGGGGGTGCGAGCCGCACGCGTCGAGCGTCTGGTATGCAAGAATGAGCTTTTTTCGCGAGATGAATGGGTGTGGATCGACGGACATGCTGCACCCGACGTTTGCCGATAACACGGCGTCCAGGCGGACACGGTGGGAGACGACCGCCTCGAATACCTTCCGGGTGTTATCGCTGTGGATGGTGGGCAATGGAGCCGCGGTGCGAACCTCCGCGTCCTGCACACGATTGCATGCAAGCCAGAAGAGCCGTGGTGTACTTTTGGGGGCTACAATCCGGGTGTTGGTTGAGCGGGAATACAAGGGAAAGAAACGCACTTTGGAGAGAAACAACCCACTGCGACCTGGCTCTTGCATCCATCCTGCGCCGCCGCAATGGCAATACAGTCCGTTACACACGAAGGGACGTTGCCGAGCACGGGCAGGGGAGTATATACGAGACCAGTGGGAGTGGGACTGGGCGAGTCCCACTCTTGGCGGCCAAGTCCCACTGATCTGTCTGACATTGGTGGGACTTGAGAGAATAATTGTACGGCGTGCTGAGTCCCACTTGAGGCTCGCATCAGCACCATCAACTGTGCCGCTAACTGCCGCTATTGGAGTTTGTGAGTAAAATATGGGGTTGTGTGTGATCTGGAGTGCGGTGGAGACCCCGCAGACCCCCCTGCTGCTCGCCGCAGAGGCCCACTGCGTGGTGGTTTTAATTTTAATTTTTTTAAAACAGCAAATCCTGTTTTATTCGAGTATTCTGCTAATAAATATTGGTTTGAACAGCTGGAGTGCGGGGGACCCCCCCCACAGACCCCCCCTACGCTCGCCGCGAAGGCCCACTGCGTGGTGCATCCGCTCGCCGCGGGGCCCGCTGCGCGGAGCAGTATATCAGTCCTTTCGGCATTCAGTCGGCATCTTTGATCGGCCGCGCGGCAAACAAACGTCGTCAGCATCTTCCAGCAGCCAAGCGAGCGCTAAGCGACGTGATGAGTGGGACCAGCGCTCAATCAGTGCGAGTGGGACTGGTTGCCGAGTCCCACTCCCACTGGTCTCGTCATCCCTCCGGGCAGGGCGGCCGAGTTGGAGGGTGTTCCGATGGCACTGCTGCTGCCCGCCGCCGAGATGCTGCTTGTCGCTGAGGGTTGCTGCTTGCTGCGAGTGCGAAAGGGATGGACAGGGAGAGCGAGGAGAAGGTGGAGCTGGACGCAGGAGGGAAGAGCAAGTTGGTTGCTAAAAGACAAACAGATATCAGCTATCGGCGTAGATGAAAGAGCAATCGAGAGACGAACCTCGATCGAGCAAAGAGACTTTACGTGACTTCTGATTCGTGGCGGGGAGGGTCTCTTTGAGGCGGGCATACCCTTCGCGGAGCTCGTCGCGTCTCCGCTGCTCCGACTCGATGCGCTGGCGACGGATGGTCTTGCGGCGGGAGTCGGGGCCACCGAAATGGCTGTGACCGTCCAATGACTCTACGGACGCACGGCGAGGGGCCAGCGGCGGAGTTTTGAGGGTCGGAATGCGGGACTCGGAGTGCGGCTAACACCCGTGACGCAGACCAAAAGCAGTAGTTTCTTCACACGCCCGAATAGGCAGGTGACCCTCTCAAGACCCTCTCAGTGTTTGTGCGCGCAGTTCGTGGAAGCGCCAAACAAACACGTTACAGCGCCGGCCGCCTAAATGTTCCATACTCACCCAAGGTTCCCGTTCAGGCTGTGATTCCATCTTCGAGTGCATTCACTTGTTATCTGCAATACTGGAGCATGACGATAAGTATCAGCACCGATACGGCACCGGCGTTTCAGGAAACACATACTTCCTTTTTTTTCGTCTTTCGTGTAAGAATAATGGAGACGCAGTCGGGGCGCGGATAGTGAACGACGGCCCGTTTCCTTTTCCTTACTTACTTACTTTCCCTCGTCTTTACTCATGTTGATATTGAGTAAGTTATCTATATTCTAAGTTCTTACAGATACTTGTCAAGCCCGGTAGCACATCTCAGGTGCAGTGCTTCTATCTAGACCAGGAATATCGATACCAGCACCGATACGCCCGGGCGTTGAGCGATCGTGTCGTATACTTCCTTTTTTTCCCGTCTTTCAGCGGCATCCACAGTTCAACAGTTTGGTCCGCTTGGGAGAAAGTTACTAGTACACGCAGACCGATACATATGCACCTGTAACTTTTTTGTGGTGGGAACTTTCAGTTGCAAGAAGCGCGAGCAGGTGGTACAGACAGAGAGTTGGATCCGAACTGCGCGTAATGCCAGAAAGGGAAACAGAGATCCAGTCTCATTCGACGCTATCGCATAGCTTGAAACTTGACGGCACGACTTCGCGAGTCAGCTTCGAAATTGTCGACGGGATCATACAGAGGATACAGGGAACCCCCCGAAAGAACAAGCAGATGATCCAGAAGTTCAACGAAATCTCCACCGATGCAACGGCGGAGACGATCATCCAGAGGCCATCGCGGCTGCGTTGGAAGAGACTGACCTTTACAACCCTCCGCCTCAATATCCCCAGAAAACGCAACAGTGCCGGGAATCCGTCCTTGCTGTACGACTCGCACGGCGCACGCACCGATCCCCCGCACCGCCATGCTCAACAGCTCCTCAATATCCTTTCCCTCCGAGTCATCCTTGTCGTGATCCAGCCGCAACGACTCGGATTCGGACGACAAGAATAAAGGCGCCTTCGCCAGCCTCTCCCCAACAGGGCTAATCCAAACACTCTTCGTCACGAGCTCCGAGTCCAGCGTGCGTCCAGTGTCCGACCCGCAGACAAAGCTCAGGGTGGTTCCAGTCGGTGCAATCTGCGCCGGGGACGGAGGCGTAGGCAGCCAGAGGAGGGTCGCAGTGCTGTTGAACGCGATAGGTAGGTGAGCAAGGGTCGACGCGGGGAAGTGTATCAGGAGTGGGGAAGACGGTGCTAGATCTGGAAAAGAAGGGTGTGCGGATTCGGAGGCAGAGTCGCTGTCGCGGTCGTTTTGCGCAAACTGCCGTATAGGCCGTCGCAGACTCCTCCACGCCGCTTCCCTCGCGACGTCATCCCAGCGCATCCCACACGCGACGACAAACACCCCCACCGCGTCCGAATCGAGATGTTCTCGGAGTAGCGGCTTGCCCAGCGGGACCACAGCCTCGACTTGGTATTTCAGTGCAAGAATTTCGAGGATTTGGCGGAGGTCGTCGCGAGTCCGCGTCATTGGAATTGGTGTTGCTTGTGCTTGAGGTGAACGCCGAGTCAGAAAACGGTGACGTCTCCGGATAGAAGGACCGCAGCGCTTTGTCCAGGATCTCCGCTCGCTCGGAGACTTGCACCACCGGCAGCTCTTTCTCGTCTTTCCCATCCCTCGACTCAGAATCGTCCTTCGGGAGCGGCTGGCGGAGGGAGAACAAGTCCGCAAAGAGCGGCGACGATAGCGCTAGGACGGCTCGGTGCACATAGAAGTCGACTGGAGGCTCGTCGCATGAGCGGAGGATGATATCTGCTTTCGGGACTGTGTGAGAGGCTGCCGGGCGGACGAAAAGAGTCGTTGTCACTAAGAGAGAATGGGTGTGAAGCGAGGAATGTAGCTGGAGTGAGAGTCGAGGTGCTGGCTGACGGTTCTTCGATCTGAGGTGAGCGTCGAGAGCAAGCGATGACGGACTGATGCCAGTGTCCGGCCCGGCGTCCACAGTCACCGCATCACGACATATGATATGTCACACCCAGCCCTCTTGATTCGACCTCGTCATCGCGCCTCAAACACTGGCCGCCACTGGCAGCATCCTCCCGAAAAAAAAAGCTGTCTGCGATGACCATGCGACATAGTTGACTCGGCGGATCCCGCCAAACGATGGTAGACGCTGGATTCTGGAATGTGCGCAGGTCGGCGTAACTTGGGCTCGTTTGAGCGAAGGAAACGATGGTTCTGCGATGTGCAGAATCTCCGCTTCTCATTCACCTGCCATAGTAAGCAAAACACCGTGTCTTGCTGACTCAGGCCATCGAGTACGTCGTTTCGACGTTTGTCCTGAACACCGCCATCCACTAACTTGAACGCCAGAGCCAAGCTGAAGTCAGCACTCTGCGGTAGAGCCCTCTCGATTCGCGCGTCCAAGAATGCTCGTCCCATATGACGCGCCACTCGAGAATCACCCTCATGATCACCTCAGCGCAACACTGCATTAGCCACGCTTTCCGCCTACTGGTCTTGATCAAGTCCCTCCGAATTCTCAATCTCTTCTGCCGCCTCTTTGCTTGAAATTGATAATATTGTTGTTCTGGGATCCATGCCATGTCGCGGATGCTCGGTCGTGCTGGGGTCGGCTTTCTTAACCTCGCTCTTTTAATCTCCTTGGTTCCTGTGTTTTTTGATGCTCGTGCAGGAACCCGGTGCTATCGTCCTCGTGCTCAGACTCCCGTCACTCTGCGACGATGTGTCGCCAGTCAGAGTGGCAGCCGAGGGAACAGCTTCGGCGATTCACCTCTCCGTCGTCTATTCTCAGTGCCAGCTTGAGAACATTGAAATTTGAAAGAGGTGAATTTCTTAGTGATTGGCCGTCTTCCCTGAGCATTGTCCTGCGATGGTCTGGCACTGTGCAGGGGGCGGTCAGTGAGCCAAGTAGCATCCGAGGGACATTTGGACATCTTCTGATGGTAAAAATTGGCATGACAGATTGCCGTCGGCGTACAGCGACTGCTTCTAGCAATTCGGGCGCTGATTTGCCGTCGGAACATCGTTCTCTCCGGATGCTGTGCGCATATGACACGTCACCACGCCTCGCTCTTCTGCTCTCATCTCTGACTACCTTTGAGCCCCCGGTGTGTTAGCAGCCAACATCCCTTTCCTCCGTTGAAGCTGATGTGACAGGAAGGCAGTCATCTCGCCGACCAAGCTCCAGACAAGCAGCTGCTGTGAGGATGAGTAGTCCAGGGTGCGTCAGTATAAGAGCCATGCTGTTCCAAAACCTATCGATCTCTTAGGTGGTTTGGCAATACTTTTGACCCGACACTCGCGCGATCCCAAGTTGAGGCTGCTTTGGCTCCAAGCATTGAAGATGTAATTCAAGACATGTCTGGCAGCCTCATGGGACCTGTATACCTGGAGCTGACCTACGCTGAAAATCTTCTGAAGAAGACTCAGACTCTGCTCCGCTATCTTGATGCACAGTCTGGGAATGCAGCCCTCATCCTTGCCTTTCAGCAGGCTGTGTTACGGCGGGGTGGGATTGATCATACGCTCAATCCACTGCTCAAAGGCAATCGGCTTTCAGCCACTGTTGCTCAAGGTAATAATCGGAAATCATGACTGTTTAGATTTCTGAAACATTGTATAGATAAGGGTCAATTCATTAGAAATTGCCCTCTTCCAACAAAGTTCTTCCAAGGCCGTGAAGATATTCTCTCACAGCTGAACACTTGGTTTAAGCCCATGGAGCAGAAGGATCAAATTGTTGTCCTGCTTCATGGGCTGGGTGGTGTGGGAAAGACTCAGATTGCACTGAAATTCATTGCTGAGTCTGGCTCAAGGTTTGACTACACAAAAGATTGCCATATCATACTAAGTTATTTTTTAAAGATTTACCCACCATTTCAAGATAAATGCAAGCAGTGGAGAGAGCATCCAAGCAGCCTACAAGGAGATTGCCACGAGCAAGAATCTTGGAGACACTGTCAATGCTGCACAGACCTGGCTGAATGCCAATCCAGATGAATGGCTAATTCTCTTCGACAATGCGGACAAAGTGGATCTGGACTTGGGAGACTACCTTCCAAAAGGGGCCCATGGAAACATTCTTATTACCTCTCGAAACCCTGAGCTGTGGGTTCATACTGGTCCTGACCAGAAAGCAATTGAGGTCTTGAATCTATCTGTCAATGATGCAGTCAGTCTCCTGCTCAAAAGAGCTGGCCTTGGACACAATGCAGAGAGAAATGAGATACATGCAAGTACAATTGTCAAGGTATTTCTAAGCCTCAGTAGAATTGGAGATGGTTTTTAACACATCCATAGGAGCTGCTCTATTGCTTTCCACTTGCTATTGTACAAGCTGGGGCATTTATCTCCAAATCTGCACCTTTGCGCCAGGATATGTCTAAATTCATACCGATGTATCAGCAGAACAAAACCAAAATACTGAGCAAGACACCGGACCAATCCTCAGGGGATTACAAGTTGTCGGTATATACCACATGGCAGATGAGCTTTGCTCAGCTCAGCTCAAAAGCTGCGGAGTTTTTGCAGTTATGCTCATTCATTCACTTTGAGGGGATCAGAGAGGACATCTTCCAAAGAGCAGCAGATTATAGACCAGATGACACACCACTGGATCCTACACCGGATAAACTCAGGTCCAGTTTTGAATTTCTGCAGCAATTCAGGACAGCACACACTGAATGGGATGGCTTGGCATTTGAAGAGATGATGTCAGAGATATGTGGTTACTCTTTGATGACCTGGCACGAGATGTCTTATTCTGTTCATCCACTTGTTCACCAGTGGGCAAGGACAACAATCAGTGATCCAGCAGGCTGCAGAAATATGATGGTATCTCTTTTGGGAATGGCTGCTGCTTGCAGTCACGGAGTGGTAGAAAATATCCAGTTGCTACTCCATCTGCTGAAGCTATCAGAAAGCAGTGGAGAAATGGGCAGCTTTGAACTCATGTTTGCTGGAGTATATTATGCCGGAGGACATTTCCGACTTGCAGAGGCATATTACAGCAGTGTACTGAAAAAATCAACTGTTATCCTGGGCTCTGGACATCCTAGAACTGTGAGTTTAAAGGCAAGCCTCTCAGTAACATACCACTCCTTGGGACAATACCTAGAAGCAGAGAAGCTGAAGCAGCAGGTGCTTGCAGACAGGACTCGACTGCTTGGTGCTGAGCATCCTGACACCATTGAAGCAATGGCCAACCTCTCGTCCACGTACTATATCCTGGGACAGTACGTGGAAGCAGAGAAGCTTAATCAGCAGGTGTTTGCAGACAGGACTCGACTGCTTGGTGCTGAGCATCCTGACACCATTGAAGCAATGGCCAACCTCTCGTCCACGTACTATATCCTGGGACAGTACGTGGAAGCAGATAAGCTTAATCAGCAGGTGTTTGCAGACAGGACTCGACTGCTTGGTGCAGAGCATCCCCACACCATTGATGCAATGGCAAACCTCTCGGCCACATACCATAGCCTGGGACGCTACATGGAATCAGAGAAGCTTGATCAGCAGGTGTTTGCAGACAGGACTCGACTCCTTGGTGCTGAGCATCCTGACACTATTAGAGCAATGGCAAACCTCTCAACCACGTACCATGTTCTGGGACGATACCTGGAAGCAGAGAAGCTTTATCAGCAGGTGCTTGCACAAAGGACTCAACTGCTTGGTGCTGAGCATCCCAACACCATTGAAGCAATGGCAAGCCTCTCAGTCACATACCACTCCTTGGGACGATACACGGAAGCAGAGAGGCTGAAGCAGCAGGTGCTTACAGAAAGAACTCGACTGCTCAGTGCTGAGCATCCTGACACCCTTGAAGCAATGGCAAGCCTCGCGGCCACATACCATGTCCTAGGACGATACACAGAAGCAGAGAAGCTTGATAAGCAGGTACTTGCACAAAGGACTCGACTGCTTGGTGCAGAGCATCCTAACACCATTGAAGCAATGGCAAGTCTCTCAGTCACATACTACTCCTTGGGACGATACCTGGAAGCAGAGAAGCTGATGCAGCAGGTGCTTGCAGAAAGGACTCGACTGCTTGGTGCTGAGCATCCCGACACTATTGAAGTGATGGCAAACCTCTTGGCCACGTACCATGTCTTGGGACGACACACAGAAGCAGAGAAGCTCAACGAGCAGTTACATGAAAAAACAGTCCGTTGAGCCCTGAGCATTGATACACCAACTGCTGGGGTATCCTCCTCCTTTTCACAATTAAGTAGAACATCTAGTCACTGTCAGAGTTTTGTTCTTACAACTGAATCAATTCAAGATCTGGGTAGTGTCCAAAGTCAAGAGTTTTGAGTTGCCCTTTAGTCATGACCAAGCCCATAAGTAAGTAGGTGAGTCGGGACCTGGTGCTTACCCATGTCATCACAGAGGTCAAGAGCAATTACAATTCTCCAAGTACAAACAAGCTGACCATCACTGAGCCCCCTCCCGCTTCCCATCCATCCCTACATACTGATACCAGGATATCGAGATATCTGCCCAGTGGATAACCCAAGACACATAACCAAGTCATCATCACCCCGCTCACCCCGCTCACTCAATCCTCCTTCGCCAACTCCTTGACCCTCGACTTCTTCTTCCCGCTGAGCTTGAGCTCGGGCACCCCCGCGCCCATCCACAGCCCTGGTCGCTCACCTGCGGCCATGGCGGCATTGTGGTAGACCGCGATGGATTCTGCAGAAGTAGGATTTGGGTCAGTACTTGTGGGACGGAGGCTGAGAGGTAGTAGGTAGGAATGACAGAATAGAGGCAGTAGGGAAGGATGCAGAATGGAAAGACGAAAGGCAGAAGGAAGGGAAGACCGGTAACGCTCACCAGCATGCACATGCGGCGCCGGACTCGTCTTGGTATCACCCGGACGCGGATTACAGTGGAACTTCCACTCTTGGCAGATAATGCATCGTGGTGGCTTGTCCGCCGCAAACGGGTTCTGCGCCGGGTCGATGTAGAGACAGGGCAAGTCGTACTCGATGCAGATGCCGCAGGGCGGCTGTGAACGAGCGTCAGCGAGCTGAAGAGGTGCGGAAGGACAAAGATGAAGGAGGAGGAGAGGGTAGGCACCTTAGTGACGAGGACGTTCCCGAAGGACGCGCGCTAGAACGGTACATGACAGTGAGCGAGTGAAAGAGAGAGTGGACGGGATACATACAAAACGCTTCCTATCCGGCCTCGGATCCATGCTCGCCTGGATCCGCGCCTCCGCCTGCGCCAGGTCGATTAGGCCCTCATCACTCATGTAAAAGTCGTGCCAGTCGGCAAAGCCCGCAGGCGGGGCTGGGAGCTCCCCTTGCGGGACAGCGACACTGGCAGTGGCACTGGGAGCACGAGCGGCACGCAAAGTCGACGCGGATCTGGCAGAAGTCCCATGGCGAGCGGATGCTGAGGTCGACGTTGGTGCTGGCGCTTCCCGTCGGGGGCGTTTCGGAGACGGTGTAGGTGCAGGTGGTTCCTCCACTTCGGCACGGCGTCCCGGACTTGGATTTTCGTCTCGCAGCAGCTACTTCCTGAGTGTCGAGTCAGTTGTGGGTCATATGAAAAGTGTGAAGGACGTACCCTCTTGGCGAGCTGCAGATCCGCCTACGCAACGAGATGAGATACATAGACAACGGGAGCGTGTTAGCGCACCTGGAGGTCCCTCTTGAGAAGTTCACTCCGCGCGCGCGCCGATTCGTATGCCACCTCGACCTCGAAGCCCTTCAGTAATGTCATCACGAGAGGAAAGAGCAAGCACACCTTGGTCATCTCAGTCCCCTCCGCCCCGCTGGCGAGCTTCCGTACGCCCGTCGCCGCGTTTACACGAAGCTGGATGATATCCTGTAGTGAGAGCGTCAGAGGCGGGCAAGCGACAAGGACAAGCCACACATCTTGCAACTTCAGCCGCATCTTCAAGACGTCTCGGGCGCCGGTATTTTGGTCCTTCGCATCCGCCGCCTCGATAGCCTGCGATATGATGAGTTGGGGGTAGCAGCGGTGAAAAACCTCGCCACGCACACGAAGCATCTCTGCTTGTTTAGCGGTCGCAGTGGTGAGCTGGTCTTTGAGCCACTCGATTACTGCCTGGGCATTCTTCGGTGGGCCGTCTGGCGGCTTCGTCCCCCGAATCTCTGCCAATTCCTGCAGACGACGCGTGAGACCTTCATAGGGAAGCGTAGAGAGCGCGTACAGCGTTGACAGCGTCGAGTTTTGCCTACGACAACGAGAACGACAGTCACAGAAGGACAGAAGGCAAGCTTTCAGCATGCACCAGAAGCTCCTTATCCTGCTTCCCCGCCTCTTTCGCATTCTCCGTCTCCAGCAGCCCAATGGCCGTCCGTCGCTCCCGAATCCGAGTGCGAACGTCTTCGGCGGTGGGGGCCTTGAATGCGTCGCCTTGGAGGCCGTTGTATTCCTGGACAGTGGCATCAGCCGACGAGGGAGACGACAATTCTGGCTGTCTCACTTGCTGTGCTTGCGACTGCTCCTCGAGCTGCTTCAAAACTGCCAAGGTCGCCGTCAGGGGGTGCGAGCCGTACGAGTCGAGCGTCTGGCATGCAAGAATGAGCTTTAGCGGAACGGCATACGAGATGCAGTGCTGTGCGACGCAAAGTCGGTGAAACACCCGCCGAGCGCCTAGAGATGGACCGCAGCAGCGCCGAGCAAGACGGTGGTCCCCAACGCCACACCAACCCCGCTTAGACTCGTCCCCACCCGCCTCCCAGCGCTGCCGCTGCTGCTTGGGCTTGGACTGGTGCTCGCACTCGCACTCGTCGTCGTCGGGGCTGTCGTAGACCCAGAGCTGGTTATGGACTCGGAGCCAGACGAAGACGACGGGGTAAACGACGCGAATGAGAGCGACGTGGACGTCGCCGCCACAGCGCAGAAGCTCTCCACGATCGCCTCCGCCGTGGACACCTCGTCCGGACACGATTGCATGCAAACCAGGAGAGCCGTGGTGTAGTTTTTGGGGCTGCAATCCGGGTGTTGGTCGAGTGGGAGTCCGAGGGATAGAATGTACACGCACTTTGGACAGAAACAATCGACGGCGACCTCACTCTCGCATCCATCCTGCGCCGCCGCCATGGCAAGACAATCTGTTACGCACGACGGTACGTTGCTCAGTACGGGCAGGGCAGCCGAGTTGGAGGGTGTCCCGATGGCACTGCTACTGCCCGTCGCCGAGATGCTGCTTGTCGCTGAAGGCCGATGACTGCTGCTACTTGCTGCGAGTGCAAAAGGGACGGAGAGCGAGAGCGAGAGGAGAAGGTGTAGCATCCTGCGGAGTAATTCAGATGGACGCAGCAGGGAGGAGGAAGAGGGGACGCACGGCGAGGGGCCAGCGGCGGAGTTTTGAGGTCGGACGGAATGCGGGAGGCAGGGTGCGGGTAACACTACACAGCCTCCGTGACGCAGCGCAAAAGCGGCAATTTCTTCACACGCTCAATTAGGCAGGCGCCCCTCTCAGTCTGTGCGCGCAGTTCGTGGATCCGCCAAATAAACACGTTGCAGCACCGGCCGCCTACATATGCCATGCTCTCTCAACATTTCCGCTCCTGGTTAGGCTTCCGATTCCATCTTCGAGTCCGACTTGCACCCGACTTGCACCCGACGCCTCAGTATTAGAGAGGGCGCGATAAGTATAATAACAAGCCCGGCAGCACCCTCGCTGGTGCAGCGCTGTTATATGCTCCTTTAATGTAACGATGAGTATCAGCACCGATACGCCCGTTCGAAGCGGGCCCGGGCGTTCAACGTCATCGTAAGTACTTCCTTTTTTCGTCTTTCGTGTAAGAATAATATAGACTCAGCTGATCAGTCGTGGCCCGGGGCACGGATAGTGAACGACCGCCCGTTTCCGTTTACTTATCTTATCGAGTAAGTAGTCTATATTCTTCCAGGTACATACTTCAACTGGCAAGCCCGGTAGCACATCTCTTGTGCAGTGCTTCTATCTTGGCCAGTGTCCCTCGTATGTCACGATACAAGCACCGATACTCCCGTTCGAAGCGGGTCCGAGTGATTTCGAACCACTCCGCTTGCGTTCTTTTTTTTCCGTCTTTGGGAGCTTTAGGCCATCCCGCCACAGTTTCGCTATTCTGCCAGTGGGAGAAAGTCCACATCTCTGAAAACAGTGTATGTATGGATGTAATCTGCGATACTAGTCATAACAGCTCGGACGTTTCGCGTCGACATCATCATTCAAGGCTCAGTCTCCCGCGTGCGCATCGAGCACTTCCGAGTGCATATCCTTCCATCCCGCGCGATATAATATCAAGCCCAGCAGCACCCCTCTCTCGTGCAGTGCTGTTATCTAATGCACATATGGAATATGACGATACCAGCACCGATACGCCCGTTCGAAGCGGGCCCGGGCGTTGAAGCGATCGTGGCAGCTACTTCCTTTTTTGTTCGTTTTTTTTTTAGCCACAGGCATCCCCAGTTCAACAATTTGGTCCGCTTGCCAGTGGGAGAAAGTTACACACCGAGCCAGTGAACCCACCGAGAGAACAAGCATACAGTCCAGAAGTCCAGAAACGGAAACAGAGATCCACATTCTATTCGCATCCGTTACCAGTGCCTAAAGATTCCAATAGCATTCGATTTAACTTGACGGCACGACTTCGAGACACCAGCTTCGAAATTGTCGACGGGATCATACAGAAGATGTAGGGAACCCACCGAAAGAACAAGCATACGATCCAGAAGTCCAACGCAGTCTGCGCCGATGCAACAGCGGAGACGATCATCCAGAGGCTAGCTATACTCGCGGCGGCGAAAGAAACACAACTCACCTTTACAACGCCTCCGTCCACCTTCAATATCCCCAGAAAGCGGAACAGCGCCGGGAACCCATCCTGCCTGTACGACTCGCACGCACCGACTTCCTGCACCGCCATGCTCAACAACTCTTCGATATCCTTTCCGTCATCCTTGTCATGATCCAGCCGCAACTCGGACTCGGACGACAAGAATAAAGGCGCGATCTTGAGTTTCTCCCCGACCCAATCCAAACACTCTTCGTCACGGGCTCCAGCAGTAGCCGCTTTTCCATCGGGACGACAGCCTCGACTTGATATTTCAGCACAAGGATTTCGAGGATTTGGCGGAGGTCGTCGCGAGTCCGCCTCATTGGAATTGGTGCTGCTTGTGCTTGAAGTAACCGCGGAGTCAGAGAACGGTGACGTCCCGGGATAGAAGAACCGCAGCGCTTTGTCCAGGATCTCCGCGCGCTCGGAGACTTGCACCACCGGCAGCTCTTGCTCGTCTTTCCCACTGCTGGCATCCCGCGAGTCGTCCTGCGGGATTGGCTGCGGGAGAGAGAACAGGTCGGCGAAGAACGGCGACGATAGCGCTAGGACCACTCGGTGCACATAGAATTCGACTTGGGGCTCGTCGCATGAGCGGAGGATGACAATTCTGCTTTCGGGACTGTGTGAGAGGCTGCCGGCGGACGAAGGGGAGTCGTTGTCATTGAGAGAGAATGGGTGTGCAGCAATGAATGTAGCTGGGGCCAGAGTCGAGGTGCTGGCTGACGGTTCTTCTATCTGAGGTGACCGTTGAGAGCAAGCGATGACGGACTGATGTCCGGCCCGGCCTCGACCGTCACCGCATCATGATTAGTGCTGTCCAAATACGCTTACGATACGCCGTTTGGCGTATCGTACGCGTATCGGTATCGTATCGGGGTCTGAGGTTGTATCATATCTGTATCGTATTATATCGCCTCCTGCCGATACGATACGAATATATTTTCGATATATTTCGATATATCGTCTCATTTTCTGCCTGCAAAAAAGAATGGTGATTCTGGACGGGACATGGCCTAATGGCTTCTAATCACCATCTGCAGTATTCAGATGAACTTCAATACCGCCTTGGCGCACCCCAGAACACCCCATCAACCCAAGTACTCCACCTCGGCAGCCCCCGGGGACTGCCGAGGCACTGCCGACCGTCACGCCGAGGCCTATCCGCGGTGAAAGTTTGATCGGAACTATCATTTGGATCTCCGAGCATCGCATGCCGTCAGGTGGCCCGCGTATCGTTTGTCCACACGATATATCGTGATACGCTTGGGCCGTATGTGTATCGTATCAATTTCATATCGTATCGATATCATATCGTACGCGTATCGTGGAGGTGGGTCAAGGCCGTATTGTATCGACCGTATCGACGATATATCAAAAATATATCGAGTCGTATCGTATCTTTGGACAGCACTAATCATGATATATGTCACAAGAAAGCCGTCGCTGGCGCTCCGGCGTCCCAGCACAGGGCAAGGATGGGCATTGCGTATTCAAGCTGAGAGGATGGTCCTGCGCGCGTGTTATATAGCTCTCGCGGTATATAACACGTACTACGGGACACGTCGCCTCCTTGGCGTCTGCGCCACGACTCGGGCCACGACACTGCGCAGCCGCCGCAGCGAAGCCGCTGTCGTGCGCGGTTTCTGCGATTCGGTGACGTGGCTGACGTGCTGCATGATGAACTGATCGTCCAGGTAGTTTGCTTCAGAGTAGAGTAACACCCAGCCTTCTTGATTCGACCTCGTCATCGCGCCTCAAACACTGGCCGCCAGCGGACAAGGTGTCGCCGGCGGAGGCGCTCGTGGAGAGTTTTCTGCGCTGTGGCTGCGACGTCTACGTCGCTCTCATTCGCGTCGTTCACCTCGTCGTCTTCGTCTGGCTCCGAGTCCATAACCAGCTCTGGGCCTACGACTGCCCCGACGACGAGTGCGAATGCGAGCACCAGCCCAAGCCCAAGCAACAGCGGCAGCAGCGCTGGGAGGCGGTTGGGGACAAGTCTGCGCGGGGTTGGTGTGGCCTTGGGGACCACCGTGCTGCCAGTGGGTGTCTTGCTCGGCGCTGCTCCGGTCCATCTCTAGGCGCTCGGCGTGTGTTTTACGGACTTTGCGTCGCACAGCATTCGGTTTCGTCTCCACGTATCCCGCTATCCACATCGCTGTCATCCATTCACGGACTTTTTGCATACCCAAATGTTTCTTTCATCGCGACGTGCATCGGATTTATCGAGAAACATGGCTTGTTTCACGACCGCCATGTCGATGGCTGTAAATACGCTCATGACCTCGAACGGCGGCCCGCGCGACAACAGAAGCTGGCGAAGCGTGTCGTCACCTGGGACAACGGCGGTGTGCGACCTGCTGACGATGGAGCTATATAACGGCGTCGTGGCCGTAGCTTCATCCCAGTACGATGAAGACACTACCACATCTCCTCTTAGCCTTCGTCTTAGCGTTCGTCTTCGTCGCTACCGCACTCACACAATCCCTAGGCCTCGGTGTCACTGGCAAATTCACCACCCTCTCACTAAACCTAACCCCGCTCTTCAACAACCCCGCCGCCTCCCCGGGCCCGGACGGCACCACCAGCGCAAACGCGCACGGCGGGAGCTTCGATAGTCGATACCTCCCGCCCGGACCCGAGTGGGTGTATGATGGGATTCCCGTGCGTTTTTCTGTTTGCTTCTGCGCTTTTTTTTTTCCTGGTCTCTTCGTTTGTTTGTTTGTTTGCCTGGGGAGAGCTGATTCTGGGTAGTGCGTGTTCCCGACGTCCTGGGGTCCTTCTCCTTCTCCTCCAACGCTCACTGGCACAGTGCACGTGAACGACAACGCCAACGTCATCGCAGCAGGCCAGCTCCTCGTCCTGGACGAGCCGACCTTTGTGCACGAGCTGCATATGATCTATGCGGGAGATGCGTCTGGGAGTAGGCGTCTCTGTCTTGTTGGTATACTAGTGAAGTTCACGGTACCCGCTGGCAGGCACCCACGAATGCGTGACTTTCATGCTCAACTTCGCGTATAACACGACGCAGGGGCTTCAGCGTACGTATACCCGCATTCATTATTGAAGTTTTTTATTTTATTTTATTGCACTCACGCGCAGTGTCTGCGACAAACTGGTGGCGCTGGCCGATACTTAACTGGGGTGTCATCCGAACGTGTGTCTCCTTTCCTCCCTGCCTTCTCTCCCCTTCCCTCCGCTTCCCTTCCTCAAATTCCTTCCCCCTCCCTCAAATTCCGTCTCCCTCCCTCAAATTCCTTCTCCCTCCCTAACCCACCTTCAGCCCATACAGCTATCAATCCAGCAACCTCGCCGGTACCACTGGGGCCCCAATCCCCAAGAACTTCAACCAAAGCCAGATCTACCAATGGTCCAGCGCGGTGCCCTCCGAGAGCAAGCTCGCGAGCCTCACCCTCCCGCCGCTAAATACTGCCAGGACTCGGAGGCTGCATTTGTTCGCCGTGTCTGTGTTGCTCGCCGCGGCGGCAGAGGTAGAGGTAAAAGTAGCGAACGCAACAAGCAACAGTCTAGAGCCGGCGCTGGCGATTCGAGGCGCGCGATTCACCAACCGGTGGGATATCATCAACGGTGAACGTGCACAGGCTGTGGCGATAACGCTTGCGAATGTACTCCCAACGGCTGCCAGGTCAGGTGCGATTACGTCGGCACATACGATCGAGGTGTCCGGAGGCGGGATCACGACCGTCCAGCGCGGGGTGGTTAAGCGGCCGGGAAATGCTAGAACAAGCCAAGAACATGCGGGACAATCTTTTAAGCAAAATGAACATCAGCATCCCGGGGCCCGGGCCCCGAAGCCATCTGCAATATGCAAACCGACCTCGCTTGCAATCGATCGTACCATGGGACCAGCCTGGAGTCGAGCCAAGAACACACACCACGGCGCAACACTGGATTGGCCATGCTTTCCGCATACTGGTCTTGAAAGTCCTCCGAATTCTCAATCTCTTGCCGTTTCCTGCCTCTTTGCTTGAAATCGATAATATTGTTGTTCTGCGATTGATGCCATGTTTCGGGGGCTCGGCTATGCTGGGCTCGGCTTTCTTAACCTCACTTTTAATATCCGTCTAGTATGCGCTTTCCCCCGTGTTTCTTGCTCAAGCACTGTGAGTAGTAAGTGACACTAAGTGTAACGGACGCTCGTGCAGTAACCCGGTGATAAGCTTACGGTCCTCGTGCTCAGACTCCACGACTTCATGTGTCGCGAGTCAGAGTGGCAGCCAAGGGGGGTTCAAGATGCCTATCAGTGACATGGGGTAGGGGGGGGGGGGGGGGGTCCCACTGGGGTCTGGCGAAAAAAACTTTTGGTACCTATTTTACATGGGGTCTGGGAGGGCTCAGACAGCCTAAATTTCGCCTAAAATGAGCTATGAGAGACATCTGGGAGTGAATTACACCCTTCTATGTGCTGCCAGTGCATCAAATGGTCAATCTCGTTGGTGGTAGCCTGGTTGTGGTGGCCATCACCCCGATTCGGTCAACCGATCACTGAAATATTCTATAGATAAGGGTCAATTTATTAGAAATTGCCCTCTTCCAACAAAGTTCTTCCAGGGCCGTGAAGGTATTCTATCACAGCTGAACACTTGGTTTCAGCCCATGGAGCAGAAGGATCAAATTGTTGTCCTACTTTATGGGCTTGGTGGTGTGGGAAAGACTCAGATTGCACTGAAATTCATCGCTGAGTCTGGCTCAAGGTTTGACTAGACAAAAGATTGCCATATCATACTAAGTGTTCCTTTTTGAAGATTTACCCACCATTTCAAGATAAATGCAAGCAGTGGAGAGAGCATCCAAGCAGGCTACAAGGAGATTGCCATGAGCAAGAATCTGGGAGACACTGTTGATGCTACACAAACCTGGCTGAATGCCAACCCAGATGAATGGCTAATGCTTTTCGATAATGCAGACAAAGTGGATCTGGACTTGGGAGACTACCTTCCAAAAGGGGCCCATGGAAACATTCTTATTACATCGCGAAACCCTGATCTGTGGGTTCATACTGGTCCTGACCGGAGAGCAATTGAGATCTTGAATCTATCTGTTGATGATGCAGTCAGTCTCCTGCTTAAAAGAGCCGGCCTTGGACACGATGCAGCAAGGAATGAGATACATGCAAGTACGATTGTCAAGGTATTTCTCAGCCTCAGTAGAGTTGGAGATAGTTTTTAACATGTCCATAGGAGCTGCTCTATAGCTTTCCACTTGCTATTGTGCAAGCTGGGGCATTTATCTCCAAATCTGCACCTTTGCGCCAGGATATGTCTAAATTCATACCAATCTATCAGCAGAACAAAACCAAAATACTGAGCAAGACACCGGACCAATCCTCAGGGGATTACAAGTTGACGGTATATACCACATGGCAGATGAGCTTTGCACAGCTCAGCTCAAAAGCTGCTCAGTTTTTGCAGTTATGCTCATTCATTCACTTTGAGGGGATCAGAGAGGACATCTTCCAAAGAGCAGCAGAGTATAAACCAAATGACAACCCACTGGATCCTACACCAGATGAATTACGGTCCAGTTTTGAATTTCTGCAGCAATTCAAGAGTTCACAGGCCAAATGGGATAGCTTTGCATTTGGAGAGATGATGGCAGAGATCTGTGGTTACTCTCTGATGACCTGGCATGAGATGTCTTATTCTATTCATCCACTGGTGCACCAGTGGTCACAGACAACAATCAGTGATCCTGCAGGCTGCAGAAATATGATGGTATCTCTTTTGGGAATGGCTGCTGCTTGCACTCCTGGGGTGGTAGAAAATGTCCAGTTGCTACTCCATCTGCTGAAGCTATCAGAAGGCGGTGGAGAAATGGGCAGCTTTGAACTCGTGTTTGGTGGAGTATATTATGCTGGAGGACATTTCAGACTAGCAGAGGCATATATCAGCAGTGTACTGCGAAAGTCAATTATTCTCCTTGGCTCTAAACATCCTAGAACTGTGAGTTTAAGAGCAGACCTCGCCAGCACGTACCACTCCTTGGGACACTACATGGAAGCAGAGAAGCTGAAGCAGCAGGTGGTTGCAGAAATGACTCAACTGCTTGGTGCTGGGCACCCTGACACCATTCAAGCAATGGCAAGCCTCTCGGTAACATACCACTCCTTGGGACGATACCTGGATGTAGAGAAGCTTGACCAGCAGGTGTTTGCAGAAAGGACTCGACTGCTTGGTGCTGAACATCCTGACACTATTAGTGCAATGGCCAGCCTCTCGGCCACGCACCACTCCTTGGGACAATACCTGGAAGCAGAGAAGCTGAAGCAGCAAGTGCTCGCGGAAAGGACTCAACTGCTTGGTGCTGAGCATCCTGACACTATTAGAGCAATGGAAAGCCTCTCAGCCACGTACCATATCCTGGGACGCTACATGGAATCAGAGAAGCTCAATGAGCAGGTGCTTGCAGCAAGGACTCGACTGCTTGGTGCTGAGCATCCCGACACGATTGAAGCAATGGCAAACCTCTCAGTCATATATCACTCCTTGGGACAATACATGAAAGCAGAGAAGCTGCAGCAACAGGTGCTTGCACAAAGGAATCGACTGCTTGGTGCTGAGCATCCCGACACCATTAAAGCAATGGCAAACCTCTCAGCCACGTACCACTCCTCGGGACGATACCTGGAAGGAGAGAAGCTCGATCAGCAGGTGCTTGCACAAAGGACTCGGCTGCTTGGTGCGGAGCATCCCGACACCATTGAAGCAATGGCAAACCTCTTAGACACGTACCACTCCTTGGGACAATACCTGGAAGTAAAGAAGCTGAAGCGGCAGGTCCTTGCACAAAGGACTCGACTGCTTGGTACAGAGTATCCAAACACCATTACAGCAATGGCAAGCCTCGCAGTAACATACCACTCCTTGGGACGATACCTGGAAGCAGAGAAGCTTTATAAGCAGGTGTTTGCAGAAAGGACTCGACTGCTTGGTGCTGAGCATCCTGACACCATTGAAGCGATGGCAAGCCTCTCAACCACCTATCATGCCCTGGGACGATACATGGAAGCAGAGAAGCTCGATCAGCAGGTGCTTGCAGAAAGGACTCGACTGCTTGGTGTTGAGCATCCTGACACTATGGAAGCAATGGCAAACCTCTCAGTAACATATCACTCCTTGGGACGATACCTGGAAGCAGAGAAGCTGGGTCAGCAGGTGTTTGCACAAAGGACTCAACTGCTCGGTGCTGAGCATCCCGACACCATTAAAGCGATGGCAAGCCGCTCGACCACATACTACTCCTTGGGACGATACCTGGAAGCAGAGAAGCTCGATCAGCAGGTGCTTGCACAAACGACTCGACTGCTTGGTGCTGAGCATCCAGACACGATTAGTGCAATGGCAAACCTCTCGGCCACGTACCATATCCTGGGACACTACATCGAAGCAGAGAAGCTGCAGCAGCAGGTGCTTACAGCAAGAACTCGACTGCTTGGTGCTGACCATCCCGATACCATTGAAGTGATAGCAAGCCTCTCAGTCACATACCACTCCTTGGAACAATATGTGCAAGCAGAGAAGCTGCAGCAGCAAGTACTTGCACAAAGGACTCGACTGCGTGGTCCTGAGCATCCTGACACCATTAGAGCTGTGGCAAACCTCTCAGTCACATACCACTCCTTGGGACGATACCCGCAAGCAGCGAAGCTGAAGGAGCAGGTGCTTGCACAAAGGACTCGACTGCTTGGTGCTGAGCATCCCGACACTATTGAAGCAATGGCAAACCTCTCAGCGACATACCAGGTCTTGGGACGACACACAGAAGCAGAGAAGCTCAATGAGCAGCTACGTGAAAACCAGTCTGTTGAGCCCTGAGCATTGCCGCGAAAACTCCTGGGTATCCTCCTCCTTTTTACACCTAGTCACTGTCAGAGTTTTGTTCTTAGTTCCTACAACTGAATCAATTCAGGATTTGGGTAGTGTCTGAACTCAGGACTTTTGCACTAACATTTAGTTACGATGATAAGCTGCTTTCTGGAACAGGCGTGGAAAGTCATTCTTTTCGCGCTTACTCGGTGCGCACATCAGAGAACTAGTATGAGCCCAAATAGCTAGTTGGGAGATATCTGCAACAGTGAACAAGGTCTGCAATGGGGTTGACGACCCGCGGCACATTCCAAGGTCTCTGTAAAAACATACCAGCAGAGCCCACAAGCCTGGACCTATCCAATCCGGTGCAAAACACTCAAAGGGATAAACACCGAATAAGACCTGGCAGTCTCGGAATAACAGTTTGATAATCGGACTTGTGATAAGATGGCGGAGAAGCACGGACCGGACCTTATCGGACCAAGGAAACCCGAATCGGAGCCAAGAGGGACAAGCCGTCGGATGCCGAAGATTACAAGACCCGAGTGACTACAAAATGATCCTGGTGACCTTATCCGGAAAACAAGTGAAGGCAATAACTTCGGAACTACTGGACGTTTTGGGACGAATCACATATGCACGGAAAGCTACGAACGAGGGCTATCCACTGGCACCAAGGGCAGAGCCGCTAATCGAACAACTGAAGAAACATCATACCGAATAACGACAATCACAATTCGGATCAGGGATCTGTGTACAAATATGACTCGAGGGACGATCCATCATAATATTTACTACTCGGATATGACACAGACAAGGGTATATAAGTAGGATTTTGGTACACTGTAGCCACGGAATCGCCCACCTATTGAGGCCGCGATCTGGGGTTTAGCTAAGCTACAAACTGCAAAGGCTACAACTTTAAATCGGATTTGGATTGTGTGAACTAAGCAAAGTGTTATTCGGACATCAAGATATCAAAGTGTTTGACAAGAATAGTGATTAGTGATTTAGGATTTAGGAACCAGGACAGAATAAGGAAGACAGAAGAACAAGAACTTGGAAGAATACCGATTAAGGAACTAGGACATCGTATTTGGCCGCCCCATCAAGGCTCGTCGATAGTACGTCTTACGTGCACGTTACAAACTCTTGAATTACCTACCCTGCACCCCCACCAAAGGCCCTGTACCCAGGGTTCTGAACTCGCTAGTGTCTATTAGCTATTTGATTGGATTTGTGTTATTCGGTTTCACTCCCTTACACCGATTTACAACGAGTTTGACTATCACAAGTCTTATTCAGAGTATAGAGGTTTTGGGATTAGTGTTATTCGGTCACAGATTTGGTTTTGTAGTTAGTTTGCCAAGCACACACACCAGCGGACGACGCTCTCTTTCCATATCACCGCGGCCCCTCCTTTGCAGTACGAGAGGGCGTAGTTGATGCGGCTGGAGTCGGTGGCGTACGTTGGGTTGCCCTGCCAGGCCAACCAGCAATCCGACAAGAAGGCGTCGACTTGGTCGGATTCCCCCGAGAAATCCTTCAGCGGGGACATGCGCGGGTTCTTTCCACTGCTCGCCGGGTTCACCGCTTTCACGGTATGCGTGTTCAGGTCATCGCGGGCTTGCTGCAGGAGAGCGTATCCCTGCAGGACCTGGGACTCCACATGTTGGAGGCGTCCCAGGCTGTATTCGCGCTCCATCGCCTGGACGACATAGCTGGCTTCATCCACCTGTCGACCGACTCCCTCGAGAATCTTGTGCATGTGGAGCACCTGTCCTTGGGTAGCCTCCAAGTCGCCTTTCAGAGTCGCATTCTCCTGACGGAGAACCTCCGTCTGCGCACTCAAGCAGAGTATGTGTTCGAAAAGGAACACAGCCTTCCCTGCGTCGGTCAGCAAATCGAATTGGTTCGCATCGTTGTTTGCATTGTTGATAGTAGTGTCGCCTTCCATCCTTCGTCGAGTAGTGTTCGATAAGAGAGGTTGTTATTCTGTCAGCAACAGCGGTCTTCGTGATAGCTGAGCGGGTTGTCGGGTGTCGGAACCCATGATAGCGGACAACATGGACGGCGACGAGAGGATAAAGCGAGACGAGGGTGTGAAGACCCTGGGGAATAGATGATAACAACCTATGGTACAGGAGTGTACCTATGGTATATAAAGGATCGGTGCAGACAGAAAGGGTCCTGATTGTAGAGTAAGGGTTAATACGATCAGGAACTTGAAGTCAATTGGTTTCCGCGATCGGGTTGCTGTTGTCGGAACTGAACGTATAGGGAGTGTTTCATGACAGTGTGATGTGTGAGGACGGTGCAAAAAGCAGAGCAACTATATGTCGAGTGTAGGTGCCTTGCTGGAGGTGGTCCTGCGGCGACGTGGATTGGCAGGAAGCTTGCATCCGAGTCTACCGTCTGGTGTGCGGCTCTTGACAGGAGATTGAAGGCCAGAGATCATAGGGCTTGATGGCTTGATGAGTGAGGTCAGACCGAGAGGTCTGAGTGTTGTGGACGGGACCGAGCATGAGCTCGGTGGTGGGTGTCAGGAAGCAAGGGAGTTTGATGGGGATCAAAATTCACCATGCTACTGTGTCCAAATCGAGTCAGCTGCGCATTGACTCCGAAAGCTGTAGAGAAGCTGTTGATACTGCTCCACAAAAGCTGTAAAAGCTGTAGAAGCCGTGAAAAAGCTGTTGAACTTATCCTTTTATGGCGAAAGGCCTTGCCAAACATCAGACCAAACTGATACGTGAGTGCTTGATTATAGATGAAGTAACATTATGTACATACTTTATGTACAGTACATAAAGTTTTTTTTATAGCCTCGGACCCCCCCCCCCTCTCCCCATGTCCGGCCATCCTGATCCGACCCCCCCCCCCCTTGGGGGTGATCAGTCAGCCAAATAGCATTCTGATGGTAAAATTGCCATGACAGATTGCTGTTGGCACAGCAACTGCTTTGGGCAAGCTTCAGGCACTGAGTTGCTGTGAGAACATCGTTCTCTCCGGATGCTCGGATATGACACATCACCACACGGCATCCACGCCTCGCTCTTCTGCTCTCATCTCTGACTACCTTCAAGCCCCCAGTGCGCTAGCAGCCAACATCCCATCCTCCGTTGAAGCTGATGTAACAGGAAGGCAGTCATCTCGCAGACCAAGCTCCACACAGGCAGTTGCCGTGAGAATGAGTAGTCTAGAGTGCGTTGGTGTAAGAGCCATGCTGTTCCAAAACCTATTGATTTCCCAGGTGGTTTGGCAATACTTTTGACCCAACACTCGCACGATCCCAGGTTGAAGCCGCTTTGGCTCAAAGCATTGAAGATGTGATTCAAGACATGTCTGGCAGCCTCATGAGACCTTTATACCTGGAGCTGACCTACTGTACGATTCTGTACTGGTGAAACATAACGCGTAACGGCGCCTCTGCTTCCGACCCAAACTGGCCCCGATTAGGCAATTTTGCCGCACAGCCACTCCATAAAAGGCAATTTCCGCACACAATCCAGGCTGTTTCAGTGTTTCAGGCATGTAACGCTCCGCCAAGTGTTTCACCAGTACAGAATCGTACAGTACGCTGAAAATCTTCTGAAGAAGACTCAGACTCTGTTCCGCTATCTTGATGCCCAGTCTGGGCATGCAGCCCTCATCCATGCCTTTCAGCAGGCTGTGTTACAGCGGGGTGGGATTAATCATATGCTCAATCCACTGCTCCAAGGCAATCAACTTTCGGACACCATCACTCAAGGTAATAATCGGAAAATCATGACTGTTTAGATTTCTGAGATATTGTATAGATAAGGGTCAATTTATCAGAAATTGCCCTCTTCCAACAAAGTTCTTCCAAGGCCGTGAAGATATTCTCTCACAGCTGAACACTTGGTTTCGGCCCATGGAGCAGAAGGATCAAATTGTTGTCCTACTCTATGGGCTTGGTGGTGTGGGAAAGACTCAGATGGCACTGAAATTCATCGCTGAGTCTGGCTCAAGGTTTGACTACACAAAAGATTGCCATGTCATACTAAGTTATTTTTCAAAGATTTACCCACCATTTCAAGATAAATGCAAGCAGTAGAGAAAGTATACAAGCAGGCTACAAGCAGATTGCCATAAGCAAGAATCTGGGAGACACTGTTGATGCTGCACAGACCTGGCTGAATGCCAACCCAGATGAATGGCTAATTTTTTTCGACAATGCAGACAAAGTGGATCTGGACTTGGGGGACTACCTGCCAAAAGGGGCCCATGGAAACATTCTTATTACATCGCGAAACCCTGATCTATGGGTTCACACTGGTCCTAACCAGAGAGCAATTGAGATCTTGAATCTATCTGTCGATGATGCAGTCAGTCTTTTGCTCAAAAGAACTGGCCTTGGACACAATGCAGGGAGAAATGAGATACATGCAGGTACAATTGTCAAGGTATTTCTAAGCCTCAGTAGAATTGGAGATAGTTTTTAACACGTCCATAGGAGCTGCTCTATTGCTTTCCACTTGCTATTGTACAAGCTGGGGCATTTATCTCCAAATCTGCACCTCTGCGCCAGGATATGTCTGAATTCATACCAATCTATCAGCAGAACAAATCCAAAATACTGAGCAAGACACCAGACCAATCCTCGGGAGATTACAAGTTGTCGGTATATACCACATGGCAGATGAGCTTTGCTCAGCTCAGCTCAAAAGCTGCTCAGTTTTTGCAGTTATGCTCATTCATTCACTTTGAGGGGATCAGAGAGGACATCTTTCAAAGAGCAGCAAAGTATAAACCAGATGACAGGCCACTGGATCCTACACCGTGTGAACTAAGGTCCAGTTTTGAATTTCTGCAGCAATTCAGGACTGCACATACTGAATGGGATGGCTTGGCATTTGAAGAAATGATGTCAGAGATATGTGGTTACTCTTTGATGACCTGGCACGAGATGTCTTATTCTGTTCATCCACTTGTTCACCAGTGGGCAAGGACAACAATCAGTGATCCAGCAGGCTGCAGAAATATGATGGTATCTCTTTTGGGAATGGCTGCTGCTTGCACTGATGGGGTGGTACAAAATATCCAGTTGCTACTCCATCTGCTGAAGCTATCAGAAGGCGGTGGAGAAATGGGCGGCTTTGAACTCATGTTTGCTAGAGTATATTATGTTGGAGGTCATTTTCGACTGGCAGAGGCATATGTCAGCAGGATGCTGAGAAAGTCAACTGTTATCCTTGGCTCTGAACATCCTAGTACTGTGAGTTTAATGGCAGACCTCTCTAGCACATACTACTCCCTGGGACAATACATGGAAGCAGCGAAGCTCAATCAGCAGGTGCTTTCACAAGCGACTCGACTGCTTGGTGCAGAGGATCCCCACACTATTGAAGCAATGGCATGCCTCTCGGTCACGTACCACGCCTTGGGACAATACATGGAAGCAGAGAAGCTGAAGCAGCAGGTGCTTGCAGAAAGCACTCGACTCCTCGGTGCAGAGCATCCCAAGACCATTAAAGCGATGGCAAACCTCTCGGCCACATACCATATCCTGGGACACTACATGGAAGCAGAGAAGCTGAGGCAGCAAGTGCTTATAGCAAGAACTCGACTGCTTGGGGCAGAGCATCCCGACACCATTGAAGCGATGGCAAGCCTCTTGGCCACGTACCATGTCCTGGGACGATACATCGAAGCAGAGAAGCTCAATAAGCAGGTGCTTGCAGAAAGGAGTCGACTGCTTGGTGCTGAGCATCCTGACACCATTAAAGCGATGGCAAACCTCACAGTCACGTACCATATCCTGGGACACTACATGGAGGCAGAGAAGCTGAGGCAGCAGGTGCTTGCAGCAAGGACTCGACTGCTTGGTCCTGAGCATCCTGACACCATTAAAGCGATGGCAAACCTCTCGGCCACATACCATATCCTGGGACACTACATCGAAGCAGAGAAGCTGCAGCAGCAGGTGCTTACGGCAAGAGCTCGACTGCTCGGTGCTGACCATCCTATAAGTAAGTAGGCTTGCCACTGCCATCACGGAGGTCAAGAGCAATTACAATTCTCCAAGTACAAACAAGCTAACCATCACTGAATGCCCCTCCCACATCCCATCCCATCCCTACATACTGATACCAGGATATCAATAGCTGCCCACATGTGGACCCAAAATACGTAACCAAGTCATCATCAACCCGCTTACTCACTCACTCAATCCTCCTTCGCCGACTCCTTAACCCTCGACTTCTTCTTCCCGCTGAGCTTGAGCTCGGGCACCCCCACGCCCATCCACAGCCCCGGCCGCTCGCCCGCAGCCATGGCGGCATTGTGGTATACCGCGATGGATTCTGCGGAAGTAAGTGTTGGGTTAGTATTTGCGTGGCGGAGACTGCATAAGGAGGTAGTAGGTAGGAATCACAGAGTAGAGGTAGTAGGGAAGCAGAATGGAAAGACGAAGAACGTGGAAGGAAGAACGGTAGCACTCACCAGCATGCACATGCGGCGCCGGACTCGTCTTGGTATCACCCGGGCGCGGATTACAGTGGAACTTCCACTCCTGGCAGATAATGCATCGTGGTGGCTTGTCCGCCGCAAACGGGTTCTGCACCGGGTCGATGTAGAGACAGGGCAGGTCGTACTTGATGCAGATGCCGCAGGGTGGCTATGAACGAGCGTCAGCGAGCTGAAGAGGAGGGGAAGGAGGAAGATGAAGGAGGATAGGGTAGGGTAAGCACCTTAGTGACGAGAACATTTCCGAAGGACGCGCGCTAGAACGGTATGACAGTGAGCGAGTGAATCAGACAGAGAGTGGACGGGATACATACAAAACGCTTCCTATCCTGCCTCGGATCCATGCTCGCCTGAATCCGCGCCTCCGCCTGCGCCAGGTCGATCAGGCCCTCGTCGCTCATGTAAAAGTCGTGCCAGTCGGCAAAGCCCGCAGGCGGGGCTGGGAGCTCCCCTTGGGGGACAGTGACACTATGAGCACGAGCGGCACGCGAAGTCGATGCGGATGCGGATCTGGCAGAAGTCCCATTGCGAGCAGATGCTGAGGTCGACGTTGGTGCTGGCGCTTCCCGTCGGGGGCGTTTCGGAGACGGTGTGGGTGCAGGTGGCTCCTCCACCTCAGCGCGTCGTTTGGCAGCCGTCCCGGACTTGGATTTTCGTCTCGCAGCAGCGACTTCCTGAGTGTCGAGGTCAGTCGTGGGTCATGATGAAAACCGCAACGGACGCACCCTCTTGGCGAGCTGCAGATCCGCCTACGCAATGAGATGAGATACGCAGACAATGGGGACGTGTTAGCGCACCTGAAGGTCCCTCTTGAGGAGCTCACTCCGCGCGCGCGCCGATTCGTAGGTCACCTCGACCTCGAAGCCCTTCAGCATGAAATGTCACGACGAGAGGAAGGAGCAAGCTCACCTTGGTCATCTCAGTCCCCTCCGCCCCGATGGCGAGCTTCCGTACGCCCGTCGCCGCGTTTACCCGAAGCTGGATGATATCCTGTAGTAACAGCGTCGTCAGAGGCGGGGCAAGCGACAGATACAGGCCACACATCTTGCAGCTTCAGCCGCATCTTCAGGACGTCTCGGGCACCCGTATTCTGGTCCTTCGCATCCGCCGCCTCGATAGCCTGCGAGATGGTGAGTTGGGGTACCAGCGGTGAAACACGTCGGCACACACACGAAGCATTTCCGCTTGTTTGGCGGTCGCAGTGACGAGCTGGTCTTTGAGCCACTCGATGACTGCCTGGGCACTCTTGGGTGGGCCGTCTGGCGGCTTCGTCCCCCGAATCTCTGCCAATTCCTGCGGACGACGCGTGAGACCTTCATAGGGAAGCGTAGAGAGCGCGTACGGCGTTGACAGAGCCGAGTTTTGCCTACGACAACGAGAACGACAGTCAGAGAAGGATAAAAGGCAAGCCTTCAGCACGCACCAGAAGCTCCTTATCCTGCTTCCCCGCCGCTTTCGCATTCTCCGTCTCCAGAAGCCCAATGGCCGTCCGTCGCTCCCGAATCCGAGTGCGAACGTCTTCGGCGGTGGGGGTCTTGAATGCGTTGCCTTGGAGGTCGTTGTATTCCTTCACAGTGGCATCAGTCCGACGATTACGACGAGAGACGACGGTCTCACCTGCTGTGCTTGCGACTGCTCTTCGAGCTGCTTCAAAACTGCCGAGGTCGCCGTCAGGGGGTGTGAGCCGTACGAGTCGAGCGTCTGGCATGCAAGAATGAGCTTTTTCTCGAGATGCATGGGTGTAGGTGGACAGACATGCTGGACCCCGACGTTTGCCGATAACACGGCGTCCAGGCGGACACGGTGGGAGACGACCGCCTCGAATACCTTCCGGGGTGTTAGCGCTGAGGGTGGTGGGCAATGGAGCCGTGGGTGCGAACCTCCGCGTCCTGCATCGTGGTGGAAGGGAAACGGAATGCCGTCCAAATAAGGAAACAGACACGGAAAAGTGTAACGACTACTCTAGAGGCCGGGAATCTCGACAATGTCCGAATCGTATCCGTCTGCGTCAACGTCTACGACGGGGTGCACCGTCCGAAGGTACTCGGCATCATCGTCGTTGTCCGACATGGGCTCTCCGGAGCCAGACATCGTGGCGTCTTCATCCTCTTGCTCCTCGTCGTCGTCGTCTTCGTGTACGCTCACGGCGTCAACGACCTCCCTCTCTTCCTCCTCCTCCTCCAGTGTGGTCTCGACCAAAACCAACTCTGGCTCTTCACGCTTGACCACCGGAATCGACATACGACCTCTGGCTGGAATCGGCACAGGGACTGGCGGCATATCGACGAGCGGTTTCTTCTCATCCTCGCCGTCGCTGTCCTCGTTGTCGGCATTCTTCCGCCACTGCTCAATCCAATACGCCTTCTCTGCCCTCTCGCCGCCTTCGTCTTCGTCTTCTTCATCCTCCTCCTTGATGACATCGTGGTCTTCCAGCAAGAAACATATCTCTGCAGGAACGCAATTGAGCACATCTGTAGCATGAAGAAGGACACGCACCGTGTGCCCACAACCACGGAAACGAGATCATCTCCTTCCTGCTCACGTCGCTAAATGCAGTCTCCTCCTCGTCGACGGCGCTATACCCACTCGCCGACACCGCAGCCGTGCCCAGCCGACTCTGATTCAGCGCGTCGACGTATCGATGGCGGAGGTCCGGGACGTAGGTCACTTGGTAGGCTGCGAGCGCCCAGCCTTCGAGCCCGCCGCCGCTGGGGTTCTCCTTGACGAAGGTGCGGGCCTCGCGCCGGTATTGTTCCCGGATCGCCTCCATGCCTTCCCGGACAGGGCCCTGAGTGTGTTAACGAGGAAGCTGGACAAATGGAGGACGGACTACACACCCGCATTGCGTCGTCAGCGGCACGTCGTTTTCTCTGCTCGCTCATGACAGACACACCAGCGATGATCTCCGCTTCACACAGGTTATGTCTGCTGCTCTCAGTCTCGAGTCACCGAACCCAAGCGAAGCACTCACTGCCGCATCAGCCCTTCCATATCCACATCGTACTGCAGAACGACTCGTTAGCCTGCTTCACACCGAATAGCTCTGGCAACGCACATTCTGCTTCATCTCCCCTGCTCTTGCCAAATAATGCCCCAGCACCCTCTTCCTCGTCAGCCGGGTGTCGAGATGCACTCCCGTCGACGGCTCGTACGTCGGCGCTGGCTCTATCATGCGATACATCATGCCCAGCACGCGCGTGCTCTTGTAGCTCTCCTCGGGCGCCTTGTCCATGAAGTCGGGGTAGCGGATCGGCTTGATGCTATCGTACTCGTTAGTACGGCCACCCACAAGAACGCACACACGCACCTCTCTTCAATCCGCACAGGAACCCCCGACTTTGCAAAGTCCACCGCATCCGACGCGCGTTTCGCCAGCTCGATACACTGGTCGCTCATCGGTCCGCGGTAATCCGCGACCGCTTGGTGGAAGCTCGAGACGATCCCAAGGACGTCGTTCTTTATGTATTCTATAATGGATCAATGCCCTGCGCGATGAAGTTATAGATGGAAGACGACGCACCGACGACGAAATCCTGGACATCCGAGATGGTGACATTCGCCTGAGGAATGGGCTTGGCTGCGGTGTAGTCCATCGCTGGGTATTCGCGGGTGATTCTAGCGAGATTGTGGTTAGGATTCGCTCAGAGGTGAGCAAGACGACGTACTGCAGGTCCGGGTCGTATATGACGGTGAAGAAGTCGCCTTTAAGTGAGTTAGTAGAAGTGAATGCCAAGACGTAGGCGTACCATCTAGATCGCCTCCTGGATACATCGCGCAATTAGCCCCACTCATCAACGAAACGACAGACATCGGTGAACGTACCTCCCAGCCTAGAGTAGCGAATGATCAACAACAATACGGTATTCGACGAGCAGAAACGACGCACATCGACGGCAAATCCCTCTTCGCAGGCTTGGTACTGAACACAATCACATTCGTGAGCGGATATTTCTCGAACGCGGCGTGGTTGACGGCCGTGACACGGCGCGCGTCGCCCGGGTGGACGCAGGGAGAGCGGAATATCGTGCACTGCCCGGTGATGACTTGGGGAGTGTTGTTGCCTTTCGGGGTGACGGCGCAGTATATCTGACCTTCCTCGAGGACGCTGTATGCAATTTAGCGAGGGTGCTGTAAGATTAGAGAGGAAGAACGCACTTGTACTCATCCGCGATGCCTAAGAGATACGCACCGCCATTGACGAGGACGCGCTATGAGTTCATTAGCACATATGTCTCGCGAATAATGCAGCTCTTACCGCCTTGTACTTCAGCTCCCTCAACAACTGGCACTTGATACACCGCAACACATTCTGCAGCAACGTCTCCTTGCCTAACCCCGCCTGCACCATCTTCAAGACCGGGAGAAACGCGTTCTTGTAAATGTGCCTCGCCGGGTGTCGCCCTGTATCGAGCATCGCAAAGTCGACCTCAATCCGCTCGGCCCGGTCGATCTGCCGCTTGTACGTGTCCATGAGCTTGGTGATGTCGACGCCGAGCGCCTCCATGATGCAGATGGCTTGTCGGTTGAGGTGGGCGGGTGCGAAGCCCGAGACCTTCATCGCCCCGAGTCCGCGGAGGGGCGACACGAATTTCTGCATCGAGCGTCGGATGCAGACTTCGTTATTCTCCAGGTGCGGGTGAACGGAGAGGACGCCTTTGATCCTGGGAGCAGGTCAATATTCGTTCGAGCGTGAAGATAGAGTAAAAACAGACCCGCCCATGCGAATCTGCACCGCAGAGGGTTCCTTCCTATCGCTACCGAGCGCAACAGCGCATCGGACCGCGAGACTTTGGCTGCAGTTACCGACACCGTCCGTATAGGTATAGTCGCCGTGCTGGATATCCTCAATCTCCTCAATGTCCTTGACCTTGAGTTCCGCGACCGGTGCTGTCGCGCTTAGACAGAGACCCATACGCGCTGCGTACTTGGCCACTATGTCGCTTGTCAGACAGCGCGACACATATTAGATGTATTGAGCGACGTACCGACTTTCTCGCCAGAGAAGTCACCCATCTGCTCACGTACCCGATCGGCGGTAAATTCCTCGTGCTCGCAGACCATCCAGCAAGAGTGGTCCTTGAGCTGCGACTCGCCAGCAGCGAGGAACCTACGATGCTCAGTTTTATGCTGAACGCAAAGCGGGGGAAACGCACACGAAATGTCTGCCTGCAATATACACTCCGTTCTTGAGGACGTTTCGAAGACGAGCGAGGATTCCCGCTTCGGGGTCGAAGAACTGCACCGTCTTGTCAGCCACGACACGAGAGGCATATGAGCAGTGCTTACATCTCCATCGACAACCTTCTTCGTCGCTCTGAGCCTTCCATCCTCATCAGCAAATCCGACTCTGATAAACCTCCCCTCTGCCATCTCCTTCGGCCACGCCCTGACCACTCTGTTCCCCATTTCAATGACTTCCGGGAAGAGCAGTACGCGCGTGGGTGTGACTACCGCGCGGCGGATGGCGATTCGGTCTTTGGGAACGCGCAATGGGCGGCCGCGAGAAACGCCACGGACTTGTTTCTTGATGGCGTCGTTGCCGTCCAGCAAGCGACGGGGGAGACGAAAGAGACCGCGAAGGGCGGCGGTACGTGTGGACACGCGAATGAGCGGCCAGAGGCAGTGGATTAGGTGGCCGACTATCGGGGGATTAATACGAGCGGGATGATTCTTCGTTAACTACATACCTTCCGTTGGTAGAATAAGCCCTTGCGAGACCAGCCCGAGCACGAGATATCGTGCTTCAAATGGGTAATCCACAGCAGGGCTGGCCAGGAACCCTTCGACGTCGAAAAAGTCCTCGGGTTCACCAACAAAGAGGCAGCGCGGGTTCCTGGGAACGATGACAACTCCGCGCAGGGCTGGATTCTGCTCCGGATTGACGACCGAGATCTCCTCCATGCCGGGACGACGAAGAGTGCGTAGCCTCGATAGGGCGGTGACGACTCGGTCCCACTCGTCGCGACGCTTGCAGTTGAACTCGAAGCTGTATGTGAGCCAAAGGCCGAACTATCATAATAAGGGTTGCAGTCTAGACGAACGGACGGATTCGACTCACCTTCATAGGCACACGTACTCCATAGCCGTCAGACCTAGGCATTGTGCTCGGTGGACCAGCCCCAATACCGCCCTCCATTTCTTGCGCACCATCCGGAGACCAGTCCAGCTCCGTCGCACGGCGGAGACAGGCAGGTCGCGAGGGGTGCCGTCGTTGATCTACATCGAGCAGCGGTGGTCGCCGGAGTGTAAACGTCAGCCGACCCTGAATGCGTCCGCGGTCATTGGTTTTGTCGATATGAACTGATTCCACGTCGTCAATATTGCACACCGCTTGCAGGACTGGAGCGGGAGGTCAGGAGTCGATAATGAATCAGGAGAACACTCTACTGGGAAGTGGGTCCTCCTCATTCTCATCTTCAGCAAATCGGACTCTGAAGAATATAGACTGTCGCAGCTGTTGGCGAGACCGAAGGAGAGGACAACAGACAGCAGTACGCACCTGGTCTCCCGAATCCGAATCGTTCAAATTGAGAAAACACTCCGGCAGATCATCCGCCCGGAAACCCTCTTTGAAGACGTTTGCTTGCGTCGAGCCCATAGAAAAGCTCCAAGGCCGGATTTTAAAGACTGGAGACGCATGAGAGCAATGCACAGGAACGTGAGCATAACGTACTCGGAGGACGCCGCGACCTTTCTCCCCTCTCTGGCGGCAAAACGGGCGGGGCCTTGCGTCGTCAGCTGGACTCGCAGAGGGTTTGCGGTAACGCACCAGATCGTCGAGATACTCATTAAAGTTGAACTCCATGGTGTAAGGTAAGAGATTGCTGAAAGAACGGCGTAGTCTGTAGGCACTCCTAACGGAGTTTTTGGCGAGATGAGGGTCTAAGACAAAGGATCATCCGCATCAGTCACGGTCTATGATGTGATCCGCACATGTGTCACCAATCACGATGCGATTTTCGTTTCGACAACCATCTGCGTTTTGCGATGGTGAATGGAGAACCGTGCACGAACTCGGGATCCTCTGTTCAGAAACAGCCCAGCTGACTTCGGCAGCATCGTACCGAGACGCTTGGAGGACGCAATCCACCGGTGACTCGTGAGCACCATTGGTGATATGGTGATAGTAGCGCCTGCGAAGTCGTCGTCTTCGAGGATCAAAAGCTTCAGTTCGATGCGCGGTTCATCCAATTACATTTGAAACCGCTGGCTCAGGCGCTGACTCGAAAAAAAAAACTGAAGATACGTTCAGGACCGGTTTCCCGCTCTCATGGCCCAGTTGGGTAGGAGCATTCACTCTTCACTCTGTACGCCTTCCAGCAGTCGCCATAACTGTCGCTGTCGCCGTGTGCTGCCCAGACGGGCGTAATGAGACCGCCAGCGGACTTCGGAGAGAAACAATGGCTCATCGAATGGCACCGTCCAATCCTGGATCCGGATTTCGACGATGAATAGGCAACATTCAGCCTCTGTTCCGTCGACCGGAAGCGCAGAACAAAAACGAGGAGGCGTTCAGCAGGACGAAGGCTGTAAGGATGGCTTCAATTGTCCTTTCGGTAACTTCTCGGGAAGTCCTGGTCGATAGTTTAATTGCATCCACGTAGCGTAGAGAGTGCAAGACACGACCAGCACGGTTCCGAGGGCTTCGTCCAAGGAAATTTTTAAGAAGATGGGGAAACTTGATCAAAAGTTGACACAGCAAAAGCTTCCACGGTCGCTAGCGACGCAAAATGGTTTCACCCGGGCTCGAACCGGAGACCTTGTGCGACGCCGCTTTACGCATTGTGAAGCACACGTGATAACCAACTACACCATGAAACCAGACAAAGAATACGAGTGGAGTACTGGGGCCAGCGGAAGATCATTACCGTGAACAGAAGCGATTCTGAAGTCGATTCGCTGAATTTTTCCTGCAGACTGCAGGATAAATGGCCATTGAGCCCTAACTAGGCCACGGTTGAGCTCAGCAAGACAACGATGGATGTTGAGTATGAAACGGTGTGTCATGATGGCTGCTGACGTGAGCGGAACACATCTTGTTCCGCACTTCCATCATGTTCAGCAGGCAGCGATACGCCTCACATCCAGCTTCCGCGGACGGTTTCTTTTGCCCGCCGACTCTCACCTTTCTTGAACATTCTTTCAACATTGTCATCAATTGGACCCTTCAGCCTCTGGCTTCCAAGCACTGGCGCCGGCATCAGCGCTACCGCAACTCTTCAAGTTCAGTCTTGGTGAAGTGCATGTCCACCGGACGGTCCCGCCGCCCCAGGCGTCGTCGGGAATTGTCGCCGCAGTAACATCAAGTCATTCCTGCCAACAGTCTCATTGCTCACGAGTCACGACCCTGCTGGTCTTACGGGAAGAGGACGACATCATCTCACAGTTGCCGATCGGTGTTGTTAGCGCGAAGTTCTACTGACTTCCAGGACCTTCTACAAGCTGAACGGGATCATCAACACGCTGGACGGCCACACGCCAAGCCGAAACGCACAACACAAACGGTACATATTCTTTCGCTGCTTTTCTTGCCACTCGTGTAGCCCTTCCTCTGCCAACCATGACCTCTAACAACACACCCGGCGCCGCCTCGCCCACTGTACGCGACGAATCCAATTTGAACTCCCTCGTCGTGCCAGAGAAGACGTCTCCCGAGGACGACATTGTCTATCCCGAGGGCGTCAAACTCGCCTTGGTCACCGTTGCCCTGTGTCTTTCCGTGTTCCTCGTCGCTCTGGTGCGTATCCTTCTCTCTCTCTTCCTACCGACCCAGTGCGTGTTAGGACAACACCATTATTGCCACCGCAATCCCCAAAATAACCGACCAGTTCAAAAGTCTGGACGACATCGGTTGGTATGGTTCTGCGTACGTCTCTTCCCTCTACCTACACGCTCTCTTCCGACTATGTTATGTTGCAAGGTACCTCCTTACCACCGCCGCCTTCCAGGTAGGCCGATCTGCCTACACGCACTGTAAACATTCGCTCACCCTCCGTCACACGCAGCTTCTATTCGGCCGCTTCTACTCGTTCCTATCCATGAAATACGTCTACATCACCGCCATCTCGATATTCGAGCTCGGCTCCCTCATCTGTGGCGTCGCACCCAACTCGAACACGCTCATTGTCGGTCGCGCCATTGCCGGTCTGGGTTCCGCGGGAATTTTCTCCGGTGCTCTCATCATCGTCGCGCACACGGTGCCTCTGGGCAAACGACCGATGTATACAGGGCTCATTGGGGCTATGTATGGAATCGCCAGCGTCGCCGGGCCATTACTAGGTGGGGATTTTTTTTTTCAAAGATTTTTAACCTCTGTATTCACCGGCGATGCTAGGCGGAGTATTCACGGACAAAGTTACCTGGCGATGGTGTTTCTATGGTAGGTATCTTTCTCGGCTGCAACGCGCTCGAGAGTCGAGACACTAAATGTAACAATCCAGTTAATCTCCCCATCGGCGGTGTCACCCTCTTTGTGATGACCTTCTTCTTCACCTCGCCCGCCGGCACTCGCAAGCTCCCGCAAGACACACCGTTCTGGTCGCGCGTCATGAAATTCGACCCCATCGGCACCATCATATTCGTACCCGCCATCGTCAGCCTTCTCCTCGCGCTGCAATGGGGCGGGTCCAAGTACCCGTGGCGCAACGCCCGCATCATCGGACTCTTTGTCGTCTTTGGGGCGCTCATTGCGGGCTTTGTTGGGGTGCAGATTTGGCGCCAGGAAGACGCGACGGTGCCGCCGAGAATCTTGAAGCAAAGGAGTATACTCGCGGGCAGTTGGTTCACATTCTCGCTTGGCTCTTCGTTCTTCATTTTGGTCTACTACGTGAGTTATCATGTTCTGCGATCCTCGTTTCTAACCACTGGCACGGGCGCCTGTTAGTTGCCCATCTGGTTCCAGGCCATCAAGGGCGTGTCTGCCGTCAAGTCGGGAATCGACAATCTCCCGATGATCCTGTCCATGGTTATCGCGTCACTTATTGCTGGTGGAGGTCAGTTACTTACTGCCTGTCTTTTCGTCGCTCGCATTGGTTGCTCATCGCGAAGGCAGCTATCACTGTTGTTGGCTATTATACGCCCTTTATGCTGATCTCCGCCGTCCTCATGGGCGTTGGAGCTGGCCTCATATCGACCTTCAAAGCCACCGGTACAGGTCCCTCCCATTGGATAGGCTATCAGGTCATCTTTGGTTTCGGCGTCGGACTCGTACGTCCATCTCCCCTCCTTTCATGTGCTCGGGCCGACACAACCTCTTCCAGGGCAACCAACAGCCCATCATGGCGGTACAGACAGTCCTATCCCTCTCGGACATCCCAACAGGCACATCCCTGCTCATCTTCCTGCAGACCCTCGGCGGCGCGCTCTTCGTCTCGGTCGGGCAAAATGTATTCACCAACAAGCTCATGCAGGGGCTCATCACGAACGTCCCCGGCGTCGACCCCGCGGTCGTTCTGCGCGCCGGGGCGACGTCCCTGCGGAATTCCGCGGCGGTTCCCAGAGAGTTTGTCGCCGCTGTCGTGGAAGCATATAACGATGCCCTCGTTTCGGCGTTTTATGCGAGTACGGCGATGGCGTGTATGTGCCTCTTTGGCGCGGCCGCGATGGAGTGGAAGAGTGTCAAGGGGAACTTGAACATTGAGATGGCGATGGGATAGATACTTCGTGGACCTGTTCGCCTCGTACATTCAGAATATACTAAATTTTATGTGGAAGTTGAAGGAGAAACGGGCACTCAAAGTCGGACGGGCAAAAATGGCCCAATTTTGGTTGACCGTGTGGCCAACTCTTGTGAAAACGGCAGTTACTAATATTTGTAAATGTGTCAATTCGGTATATATCCGTGCCTCCTCCAAATTGCGAAATTCATTCTACAGCTATTCCATGGGTTCCGCCGGCGCTGAACAGATTCAATTCAGCGGTGAAAAAAAAAAAATAGCAGGACCTCGCTCATCATCTGCAGAACAAATTTTGCAATTTGGAGCCACGGTTGAAGTTACAGATGACGCAGAGGCGACTATCGACTGGACAAATTACAAGTACCACAAAATAACGCTACAACGATCTACTATAAGCACCCTGAGTAAGTAAAGTAAAGCAACGCCGACATGCCCAGCACATCGACATCGACGCACCCAAAAAAAAAGTCACAAACGCGCCACATCCTGAATAAACACCGCACACTCGTCCGACACCGCATACTTCCAAATACTCAGAATCCTCGGATGGCTGTTCTGGGTGCGCAGGAGTTTCGCGACGGGGTGCCCGAGCACGAGGGAGAGGTATCCCATGACGGCCGCGATGGCGTCTGTGCGATGATCCCGTGGAGTCGTCACCAGCACCCGCGCAGTAGCACCAGAATGCAGGTCCGGATCGAGGCCCGCGGTGGAGAGAAAGTCCCGCACTGCGAGGAGTTGCAGCGCCTCGAGCTGGGTGAACCCCTTATCGGCGTAGTCGACCTCGGATTCGAACACGACGTTGTAGTACTCGTCTTCGCCGAAGCCTTCCCCGCGGCTGAGCGCCGCCAGCCGCGCGGCATGCACGCGTTCGGCGATCTGTTCGTCCGTCGGGGGCACGGCGCTGTACAGCCGTGGCAGCCGCAGCCGAAGGCTCCGAGTCCTGCCGTCGGCGCTGTGTGCGTGCGCGATGGAGGCGGAGTATCGCGTGGAGAGGGAGATGAAGTGCGTAAAGGGCCGGCCGCCGTCTGCGAGCAGGTCTTCGTGTTTGGACTGGTGGTGGGAGAAGCCGGAGCCGATGGAGTCGTCTTCGAACGCAACGAAGAGCCCTTGCATGAGCATTTGGCAGCAGCGCGACTCGGCGCGTTGGGGGTGGTAGAATGCGTTGGGAGTGGGAGTGGGAGTGGGTTTGGGGAGGAGGCTGCTGCGCACGGCGATGGGTCCCCGGAGAATACGGGGGAGCTGGATGCTGCCTGAGACGCCATGCTTCGCCTGCGGAGTCGTGGGTGTCGTCGGCTTGGACTGCCGTACGACAGGCGCAGGTGCCACATCGACTGTGCGCTGCTTGGGAGTCGGGGTCTTGTAGTCAAGGTAGAGCGGGAGGGACAGTGGGCGGAAACGAGAGCTGATGGTTGTACTTGTCGAACGAGGGGTGTTGGCGGCGTGGAGGGCCTTCATCGGCGAAAATGAGAGTGGGGGATAGCGCGAGAGGGGGCCTTGGAGACTCACCCACTCTTCCCACTCTTATCCGGTCCCTGACGAATACTGTAACGATCGATCGCGCGCGGGAGGGTACATTATGATTCCCGGAGGTAATTGAGCCACTCAGGCTAGACATCCCCTGTGCATTGGAGACGGTGTGAATTGCGATTCAAGGCTGACAAGTAAGGGAAAGCGTACAAGGATGTTAGACAAACCCCTAGCTCAAGGTAACGTCCAATTTCGTTGCCATTGAGCCTGAGATGCGAGACACTGGCAGGGCGCAGCGACGATTCCCCGGGCGGCGGCGGCGGCGGCAAAGGAGAGTGGGAATGCACAGCTGTTGGAAGCAAACTTGAAGCTATTGCAGAGAACCCGTCGACGGCCAAGGCAAAGAGTCGTGTGAGTCATCAGCAAGCCATCAGTCATCACTGGCACGTCACACATCACGCGTCTTTTTCTTCCGTCTTCCTTCTTTCATCGTTACCGTACATGCACTCCGACTGTATCAAGTCTAGCGGTGCCCTGTGCACATCTCTCTGTGATTCGAATTCTGCTGCCGTCTGCCTGTTTGGCTGGGAGAGGAATCAATCCCGTTCGACGCGGGACTAGACTCTGCTGCTGGTCATCTTTTTTCGTTGTTCGAACGGCAGGCGATCTCTTCGAGCTCCTTCCTCCTTCCAAGTCATTCCGCAAACTTGAAATCTACCATCTGGCAATTCTTTCATACTACATCCACTCCAACGCCTACCGCTGTATGAAATTCAAGTCTAGCAGTGCGCTGTGCACATCTCTGCTCCGTCGACCGCGGGTTTGAATGGATGGAGAGGAATCCCGTTCGACGCGGGACTAGACTCTGGAGTACTACGAGGTTTTTTCTTTCTTTTCGGGCTTTTCAAACCGCAGGCGATTTCTTGGACTCGGAGTTCAAGTTTGAAATCTGCGTTCTCTTTGCATTCAAGTGCTTTCCTCGTACATCTGGCACTCCGACGCCTACCGCTATGCACTCCGACGCCTACCGCTGTATGAAATTCAAGTCTAGCCGTGCACTACTGTATGCACATCTCTGCGCTGTCATCCATTGCCTGGCTTCGAGAGAAATCCCGTTCGACGCGGGACTAAACTCTGTAGATGTGCGAACAACGCAAAGTTTTTTTTTGGGGGGGCTTTTCGAACCACAGGCTGCCACTCGCTCTTCGCGTTCGTCCTGCTTCCCCACTGGCCATCTTCGTTTATCCTCTGGATAAGTATATCCACTCCAACGCCTACCGCTGTGTGAAATTCAAGTCTAGCCGTGCACTGTGAACATCTCTACCCTGTCATCCGTTGCCTAGCTTCGAGAGAAATCCCGTGCGACGCGGGACTAGACTCTAAAGAGAAAGCTTTTCTTTTCTTTTAGCCTTTCGAGCCGCAGGCGGCGCTTCGAGTTTCAAGTTCTTTCCTCCTTCAATCTATCCTACAAATCTACTATCTGGCTATTTTTTCATATTACATCCCCGCCGACGCCTACCACCCTATCAAGTCTAGCCGTGCACTGTGCACATCTCTGCCTCGTGGTTTTCGCCGCATTCCACGATTGCCTGTGAGAGGAATCCCGTTCGACGCGGGACTAGACTGTAAAAAGTTTTCAATGCAGTTGGTTTTTTGGCCTTTCGAACCCAGCCTGCTCTCGGATTCTGAAAACCTCCGCGAATGGCTGCATTCTGGTATCGTACCGAGGCTGCATCGATTCTGGTGCACATCCCTGCTAGGTGATTAGCAGAGCTTGCTGTATGCGATATCCACGCCGACGCCTACCGCCGTCTCAAGTCCAGCGGAGCGTTGTGCACATCTCTGCTCTGTCGTCCACCGAAATCCCGTTCCATGCGGGACTGGACTCTGCACGAGTGCGCCAGCCTTTTTGGTTGTTCAAACCACAGGCTGCGCTTTGACTTGAACAATGACTTCAAGTTCTTCCTCCTTCGATTCATCCTCCAAATCTGCTATCTGTCTGTCTGCATTCTTTCTGCACACATCTATTCAGCGTAACTTTGGCTGTGTTAAGTCTAGCAGTGCACTGTGCACACCCCTTCTCTGTGAAGCAGGCCTTCCCGAATCACTGCCTGTGGGGGGAATCCCGTTCGACGCGGGACTAGACTCTGAGGCCGTGGGTCCGTGGGAGTCTTTTTGGGTTTCGCCAGAGCGTTCCAAAGTAATGGCGGCGCTATTTTTGTTGTGGTATTTCATCTGCGGTCTGGAGCTTTAGCGGGGCAGCCTGCTATTTCTTTTTCAATTTTTGTTCTCTAGACAGCAAGACTCTGGGTTTATTCAGCTGGTGAGGGGGTACTCGCGAGGTCCACAACATGAACAACGAGTTTACCGAAGACATGTATGGTACCAAGTCTTGCTGTGCGCAGTGCACCTTTCTCATTGCTTTCATTATACTCTCGATATGAAGACAGAGATCCTGTTCGACGCGGGGCTACACTATGTTCAAGCATGCTTCTCATTTTTTTAGTTCTTCCCTCCACTGGCTGCATGGGTTGGAGAGCTTCAAGTTTGATCTGTGCGTCGAGTTGAAGATGTGGCTGACACACGCTAGCTTTAAATTCTCAACCCTCTGCCTGTGCACAAGAGTCCTTCCGATTCTGGAGCTCACTGGCATAGTATGCACGCCGGCCCGAGCCTCCTACTCTTCATTCTCAATTGCTGCTATATCAAGTCTTGCTGTGCGCTCAGCACATCTCCGATATGTGTCTTGAAAGGTACCTAATTGAGAGAGATCCCGTTCGACGTGGGCTGGACTACTGTGATGACCAGAGTCTGAATTTTTTTGAGGCTTCAAGCTTGAACCACTGGTCTCACGCGTTGGGATGTGTGCTAAATCTCGAAGAGGCCGGGCCCCGTCAGATGACCCAACACCGGTCCGCACTGCACATTCTGCTCCGTCCTGCAAGATAATAATTCATTGGATGAATGAACGAACGAATATTGCCACTGACAGCGAACATTGACTTTTCTTCGTCAACTCTGGCAGCGCAGCAGTGCGCATCTTGCTCCGTTTCGCCCTTGTACATCTGTTTGCAGGGTTCCCCGTTCGAAGCGGGACCAGAGCGTTATCGCGGCGCTTTGCGTCTTTTCTTTTTTCATCTTCTAGCAGCTCCGCATCTCCTTATGATATTCCAAGTTCCTCTGTTACGCAGTAACTCGAAAACGCAGGAACGCGAGCGGAGAGCTCGCATTCTTATTGCAGTACCGTTGAACGAACAACCGTCATCACTCACTAATTTAACGAAAATCGCCTCCACCCTCTCTGTGAAGTGCAGATTGAATCCGAGTTTGGTCTCACCTCTTTGCAAAATCTATTCGCGCCTCTTGCTCGGAACTTGTCTCGGAACCACTCACCGCAGATACACGGAATCTAATTCACCGGCTTCAATTCCAATTTTCTTGGAGGAGAGTACGAGTAAGAGCACGACTGCCTCACGGGCATTCAATGAGGTATAGGAAGTTAGCAACAGCCCATGTCCAGCACTGAGATTTCCTTGTCAACTCTGGCCGCGCATCCGCGCGCATCCCACTCTGTGAGAAGGACAGTCGGGGAACTTGGTAGGGTGTCCCGTTCGAAGCGGGACCAGAGCTTCGCAATTAGATCTTCATACCTTTTCTTTCTTTTGTCTGTTCGTCACTAGCAGCTGCCCCAAGCTCAATTTTGGTGCGATGGTAGGTTGGATCCGCGTAGCAGAGTTCGAGTTCTCAGTCCCGGAGTGCTGAACTTCTGAAGGGTCCAAAAGTGCCGCAGCGTCGGAAGATCCCGGATTAGAAACGGACAGATCATGTCTAAAGAGATTGCTGTTGCAAAAAAAACATGTCTCGATTCTTAAATGCGGATTCCAACGGGCTGGAGCGGAAGCGTGGAAGGTCGAAGAAGAACATCATATGCATCACGTCACATCACGAGACTGTGACACTCCTTTCTCTGTACCACCACCACCACCAAATTCTTGAACACCACGTCGAGCGATGCCCAAAAGGATCCCCACTCCCGAACCCGGCGACGACGAGCCCAAGTACTACACCGTCGTCCAGCCCTATCCGCTCAACGCCAATTGGGAGCTGCCCCACGACTACATCACCTGCGGCCGCTGGGTCGCCTCGTGCATCGGCAGTCCCGACCCGCTCTTTGCCCTCTTCTACAAGCCTAGCGTACGTCCTTCCTTCCTTCGTCTGCTGCGCATATACCCCACCGACGACTTTTTTTTTCAGGCCCGTGGTCAAGTGCTGCTCGAGGTCAATCGTGACTATGTGTCCCCGGAACGTCTGCTGGGCGAGCATCGCTGGTCCGAGTTCCTGCGCAAGCCCACCGCCGAAGAGGCAGGCCGCGTCACCCAGATCTTTTACTCGACCTACAGCAACGGACGCGCGGCGCAGAAAGACGGTCAGCTTTTTTATATTCCCTACGATATATATCGCTGACGACCCCCCCATAGGATGGAAGCGCATCAACGTAGCTGACTCCTGGTTCAAGAACTGGTCTCCCGAGAACCCGTACGTGTCTATTGTCTACCGTATACCGCTGCTTAATCGTCGCATGCAGGGTCATTTCGCATCCATACCCGCCAACGCAATGGTGCCCGCTCCCGCCTGAAGACAAGACCAACAAGCCCATGTGCCGTCCTCTCCCCGTCGCTCTCAAGCCTCCGCCGCAAAAGGCCAGCGCGCCTCCTCCAGTTGGTGCGTTCTTGGATGTATGCGCTTTTTTCAGGGTCTTAATTCGAAATATAGTCCCCGGCTCTTCTGCGTGGCACAACAAAAAGACCGCCGAGCCGACGCACACGCCTGCTATCCTCCGCGGTGCGTGGGCTGCCAAACAGGCTGGTATGGGACGTGGAGCAGCTCAGCCCAAGACCGTCAAAGCCATCCCTGCGACTTCCACTGCACCATGTACGTCTACGTCTACATCTAACTCCTCCTTCCGAACTTCATTCTGCTTCCTCAGGGCACAACCCCACCGCACCCAAGGGCAACAACGTCGCCGTCCCGCTTCCTCCCGGCCTCGACACCCCCGCGCTCTCGGGCCGCAGCACCAGCACCGCCAGCACCCACTCCACCGGCTCCCAGTACGACGCCCTCACGACGCAGATGGGCACCATCTCCATGTCCATGTCGCCCAGCCAAGAAGCATGCCTGTACGGGCCCGAAGGGGACATTGTCGCGGCCGACCCAAACGCCTACGTCGCCGAATGGGAAAAGGCCGCCATCATCGCCTTGTCCGACGTCTCCGCCCCGGAGCCCGAGCAGGACGGTGCGAACCTGTGGGGCGAGGAGGACGACATTGAGCAGAAGAAGAAGAAGACGCAGGAGATTTTGTGCACGGTGCATGGGATTATTTGCAAGAAGGGGATTTGCCAGGAGTATGCGCGGTTGTTGAGGATGGTGGAGGGCGGCAAGACGAAGTCGGCGAACAACGGCAGCGGCAAAGCCAAGACGACCGGCAGCACCAAGAACGGAAACGGCTGGAACAAGCATACTTGGGACGACGAGGAGGGTGGGCGGGGGCGCGGTCCGGCAAAGTCCAAGTCGGCGTCGGGCAATAACAACGGCGGATGGACGAGTGTTCGTGGTGGGCGGTGAGGGGGACGACGACGACGAAGAAGACGAAGGCGACGACGAAGAAGACGAAGGCGACGACGAAGATGACGAAGGCGACGACGAAGAAGAACCAGCTCTAGATCTCTTTTCTTGACCAACCACCGAAACCGAAGCAAACCCAGTGTATTCTCGCTCTCCATTCTCCATTCTTCACTCTCCAATACCCCCGTGTACATACCTCGCACCCGCACCCGTTTCGTGTAGCACCCGTTTCCCTTTCTTGGACCCACCCACTGTAGAATTTCCGCCCTCACTCACTCAATCCATTCTCCGTGTCCATACCATACCATACCGCTCGTACCGATATCACATCCACTCGTACGGCCATTTTCTTGTAGCTACATAGCATCTGTTCGTGACCCCCGTAGATTCGCTGTACATACCAGCACCACACCTAGTCTAGTACCAGCAAACCCCCTCGTTGTATCGTCGAAATAAAGTGAATAAAGTGAATTCTGTGTACTTTTGACTCTACGATCGGTACAGTGCTCGACTCGTCCAAGATACGAAAGCCTTGTCCATATCAATACGAAGGCCGTCGTCCGCAAGACACACTCCACTCCTACGGGTCCTCGCGATCGACAACCAACACCCCATCCCTCAACTCGACCCTCCTCAAGCCATCCTCCTCCTTCGTCCACGGCACCTCCTCTTCGACATGCGTCACCACCACCACCGCCTGCTCTTGTCCAGTGGCATTGCGGAGGTACGCATGCACATCCCGGACCATGCGCGCGTCCATCCCGCTCCAGACCTCGTCCAGCAGGAGGAGCGGGTGCTGGCCCACCAGCGCGCGCATCAGCAGGACAAGGCGTTGCGCGGGGATGGGAAGGGTGTGGAACTTTTGTTGGGAGAAGCTCTTGGTGGTGTCCGGAGACGAAGACGACGACAGAGCGTCAAGCACCTCCCACACCCTCCCCACGCGCCACTCCCACTCCTCCTTCCCCAACTCTCCACCCCCATCCCGCGCTGTAATCCCAACACCCTGCTCCCCTCGCGAGATGTACCCGCCGTCGAACCCAGTCGCGATGACCTCCCACACACTCATCCCCGGCGCGCGGCGGGGAAAGGCGTCGAATAGCTCGGGTGTGAGCACCCCGATCTTGGAATGTAGCGTGGGTGTGGCGAGTTTTTGTCGAGGGGTGCCGAAGAGCGTTAGCCCGGACGATTGGGTGTAGGATTGCGGGTGGTCGCCGGTGAGGAGCGCGAGGAGGGTTGTTTTGCCCGAGCCTTGGTATGTGTGTGTGAGGAGATGATGCGGGAAGAGGGGGTATACGCACCGTTGGTACCGCGAAGATGATACCGCTCGCCTTTGCGGATCGTCCAGTTTATGTTCTTGAGGACCTGCACGACTGAGTTGCTGGAAACGAGACACGAAAGAAACACATACCCTCCGTGGTCCGTAAGTAACATTGACGTCCCTCATTTCGACTACGGGCTCCCCAGGCGGCGGCGTTCTTCTAGATCTGACTGGCATCGCAGCGGACTCTGCCCTGCTCTTCGCCATTTGCTCTTTATACGGCAACATATCGTGCTTGGTCCCAACGCGGATAACACCGTCGTCGTCGACGAGCGCAAGATGGGTAACCCACTCGGGGACGGAATCCTGTGTGCGCAGACCGAGGATGACGTGGGGCCTGTTGGCTTCGTGGAGCGCGTGCAGGATGGAGAGAACCGTAGCGCGGTTGGAGACGTCCAAGCCAGCTGTAGCCAGTTAACAACGAGGAAGAGAGAGAGAGAAGACGCACTGAGTGGCTCGTCAAGCAACAACAACCTCGGTTTTCCCAACAACGCCTTCAATATCCTCGCCCTGCGCGTCTGCCCATTGCTCAGCACGACTCTCGGCAAATCCATCAACTCGCGTAACCCCATCTTGCCCACCAGGTCCTCAAATAGCGCTTCATCCGCCCGATTCCGATTCCTCTGCTCGTCGAGAACAACACGCGTCCGCGCCTTCAAATCCCTAATCGTCTCGGGGAACATCGTCTCCCTCAGCGTATACCGCTCCTCGTCCCTCACCGCACCATATCGCGCGGAAAAGTCGTAAAACGCCCCGCTGGCCGTGCGTCTGTTGGCGAAGGAGACGAGCGAGATGTGTTTGTATGGGTCGTCTCCGGCGAGGAACGGGTAGAGCTGCCCGGGCGGGGGGTGGATTCTCAGATGGCCTGTGAGCATCTAATCTTCCGTGGATTCTTAGTTCTCGTCTAGAGGGAAAAAGAATGAATAAACGCACGTCGAATATGAGAGACTTGTCACCAGAGCCAGAGCCGACGACGGCCCAGCTTTCGTTGGACTGGATTGACCATGGGACGGTGGTGCGGAGGACGGGGGTAGCAAGGTTGGTGGCGTCGCCGAAACGGTAGATGTCGGCTTTTGGGAGGGAGAGGATGGTGATGGTGCGGGTTAACCCAAGGCGACGCTTGGGAGCACGGCCGCAGAGCTGCATTTGGGAGTCGACAGTCGACAACAAAAAGAGAAAAGATGATGATGAGTCACGCATTCGGAACTCAATCTCCGACCATCACCACCGATTCGTCCGACAGCGTCCCGCGTACCCGGTATCCCCGGAACGCCAGCAAAGGTGTTCAAGGATGAAGCGGGCTAGTGTGCCTATCGCGGGTTCTGTGCCTTGAAACGCTCCCGCCTTTGGCTTAATGAACACTTCGGACCGGCGCCCTCGGACTCTTTCTCTCACTGCTCAGAGTCTGCATCAAGATCGTAGCCACGTCCTTCAAACTCCACTGACAGCACCGTGCGGGGATGCTACACCTACAGTGGACCTCTGCATGCATATGCTGTTTGTCGCGTAGAAACTGCTCAAGGCGACTCAAAAGCGACAGTGACTTCAAGAAACTAGTGAGCTGCGGCGCCTTAACACCTCACCAAGCTTACTTCTCAAGCCCTCGGACGTGTGCACCCACAGGTGTCGTTTCATCCATCAACGGATGCGAACCCAGAAGCGCCGATGTTAATGATCCTCTGACGGCACCACTGAGCGTCTGTCTATTAAAACCCCGCGCTGCACACGACCACTCGTTGCTCTCCTCCAGACCATGCGTAGTGCCAGCTATGTCGTCGCTCTAACCCTTCCTGCCATCGTCTACGCGACACAAGGCGTGAAGGTGTCCTCCTTTGCTGGCGCAACCACAACTTTTGCCTTCCCGCCCGCTGGAGAGACTATCACCGTTCCCGACCCAGCGTTCCCGGATGCGGCGCAGGTTGGCTTCCCTGGACCCACACCCAGTGCGTTCAGTTTCAGGCTCCTGCCCTCTTCTGCTATTTAAATTGCTTCCAGCTGGCGACGAAGCCGCCGCCATCGTAACCGCGCCCAGCATCGCAAAGTTCTCCAACGTCTTCCCACTCATCAACCCCGCAACCTCCGACTCTTCTTCTTCAAGCAAAGCCCCATTCGACGTCCTGCACCTCTTCGGCAACCTCGCACCCTGGCAATCCGTCGCCTCCAGCTGGCTCGACCCCCGCCTAACCAACGCCTCCCCGAAAATCCCCGCGGGTTGTCACCTCGACCAAGTCCACCTCGTCCATCGTCACGGCGCGCGTTATCCGACCACGGGCGCCCCGCCCTCGGCATTCGCAGCGGCTCTCCATGGGCTTGCCGCCACCAGTGGCGGTAACCTGAGCGTCAGCGGCCCGCTATCGTTTCTAGCGACATGGGAATACAAACTCGGGGCGGAGATATTGACGCCTTTCGGGCGGTCTCAGCTGTGAGTTTCCTAGTCGTCTTGGATATTAATGCCGAATGCCGCCGACGACTGAATTCGGGTTAGATTTGATCTGGGTGTCGGATTCAGAGTGAAATACGGTGATTTGCTGAAAGGATTCACGAAGCTGCCGGTCTGGCGCACTACCTCGCAAGGCCGCATGGTGGACACCGCGTATGTCCATCTCCATCTTCCCCTTCCCTTTCGTCAGATGCTCAGGCTCATGTTCTCAGCCTGCACTTCGCCGCAGGCTTCTTCGGCGTCCAATCCTACCAACAAGACTACCATCAGCTCATCGAAATCGAAGGGCCCGGGTTCAACTCGTCGCTCTCGCCGTACTACGACTGCCCGAACGGGCTCAACGCCATCGCGAATTTCGGCACGACGCAAGCGCTCAAGTGGGCGAATGTGTATCTGGCGAACGCGGTGAAGCGGCTGCAGCCGTATATCCAGGGATTGCCGCTCACGCCGAGTACGCTGGTTGCGATGCAGCAGATATGTGCTTACGAGGTGGGTGTCTCCCAAGTCCCTCTTCAAAAAGCTGGTAAACTTATCATGACGGCTTCGATCCCAGACAGTCTCCCTCGGCTACTCCGCCTTCTGCCCGCTCTTCACCGAAGAAGAATGGATCGGCTTCTCCTACAGCAACGATCTCGCCTTCTGGTACAGCTTCGGGCCTGGGAACCCCACCGCAAGCGCCCAGGGAATCGGCTACGCACAAGAACTCCTCTCGCGCTTGACGCAGACGCGTTTGGCCGTGTTCGATACCTCGGTGAACAAGTCGATCGCGCTGGACGAGACGTTGTTCCCGTTTGGCCAGCCGATTTATGTCGATGCGACGCATGATACGATCGTTTTCTGCTAGTGAGTTGCTTGCATGCGCAGGAAGATGCTTGATTTGTTGACTGCGAAACGCGTAGTTTTGACGGCGATGAATTTTACCGCGCTGGCTGCTCAAGGGCCGCTCCCTACAGACCATATCCCGGCCAACCACGTACGATTCATTCCTCATACCCATCCGTCCAATTCACCCGCACAAAGGTCTACATCGTCAACAACATCGCCCCCTTTGCGACCAACCTCGTCGGCCAAGTACTCACCTGCCCCGCGTACGTCCCAGCAATCCCACCCAACAACACCAAGTCAACACACATCCGCTGGATCCTCAACGACGCCGTCCTCCCCCTAACCGGTCTCAGCGGGTGTCAGTCCAACGCAGACGGGCTCTGTCCTTTAGAGACGTTCATCAGCGCGTTGCAGAAAAGGGTTGGACAGGTGGATTATGCGTTTGATTGTTTTGCGAATTATACGATGCCGGATCCGGATGGGATTACGACGGGGCAGTATCCGCAGTGACTCAAGGAAGGTGGTCGAGAATAAATTATTCAAGTTGTATGTATGTATGTCGGTGAACAGGAAAATAATCAGTAGTGCGGTGCATACCGGTCAAATGGCAATCAGCGGTAGAAGAATGCATAGGCATAGAGTACATACATCATAAAGCATACAGATTACACGAGCGAGACCCTTAATTCACTTCCTCCAACGACACTTCGTGCCCCAGCTTTCTCAACACCCACTGGCGCAAGTCCAAGTTCGCGTCCGTCCACTTCCACGTCAGCACCATCCCCACAATAAGCAGAATAATCGAGGGATAACGGATCCACGGATTGAGTTGCGTGGGCTGCGGCTCCGGCGCTGGGAACACCCAGCCGAGCAAAAGCCACAGGGAGAACACGAGGAATGTGATGAAGCAGACGAGGCCGACGACTGGCCAGTCGATCTTGCTGTTGACTTTCTGCAGAGGCGGGGAAAGGATGATCTTGGAGGCGCGTTTGTATGCACGGTTATATCCTTTCTTGGACGCAACCGTAATGACCTCGTGGGCTTTGCGCAGATCGTGTTTGGCGCCGTTGCGCGCGAGAATGAGATACGAGTTGGATATGAGTCCGAGGGAGAGGAGGATTTGGCGCAGGTGTCGGATGATGAGCGTCGAGGTGGAGGTTTGGCGCTCTGTTCAGCGTTGGACGGGAATCAAGGGTGCAGTTTGGGAAGGAAGGACGGACCGATAACCTTGATGGAACCGCAGCGCTCCACAAGAGTCTTCACCCCCTCTGCGGGGAAGCGATCTGGATCTGTGGAAGATGCAAGGCGGAGGCGGCGGGGGACGGTAACCACCTGTGTAGATCATAATTAAGGGGTGTCGATTTTTGGCGGGGAAGGTACGCACGGCTAACGTGTCCAAACCCCACATCTTCCGCACCGCATACAGCGACAGCTCCCCGGAGGATTCCAGAGGCAGAACGGCTTGCATGTCCGGGCGGAGATTGTCCCTGACTTTGTTTTCGTGGAGGTAGAATTGGACCTTTACGTGCCTAGGAGGGATTTAGGACAGTACTGCCATGGAAGTTAACGCAAAAGAGTGCTCACCCAGGTGGGACCTGCATGATGGGCTTCCACACGTGCGTGGCGGTCTGCTCCTCGAGGAGAGCGGTATAGTCGTCTGCGTGCTCTTGAGGCGTCTGCTCAAATAGGCCGACCATCGTATGGGGGAGGAAGATTCAAGCACAAGGTCGGACAGGCGACAGCGGGGACCTTATGCATTCTGGCGGTGCTGTGGCGGCGGGATGGCAACCAGAGTACAAGGTTTCCATGCTCGTTGTACTCCAGAGAACCAACAAAGCACGATACAAGGACCAAGGACCGAGTACAAGAAGAAGGTGGACGTAAAAGGAAGGTGTTGACATGGATCATGGCATCATTGATGCGTCACGGCCCGGGTCACGTCGGCAAAACTCTGATCCCACGGCCACGCCCCGCGCCCACAAGTAGATTGACGCCAGACCGCATGCCCAGAGCGGCTGGGGCTTCGCCCTGACGTCGACCTACCTCGCGACTGGAGACGACCATGGCTACGGCGCTCGACCCGCACTCCCTGCCACCTCCTTGTCATGCCAAACGGAAGGAGGCAGACGACTGCCAGTGCGCTTGTGGGAATGAGGACTCTGAAAGGTACGTCGGGCGGCAGCTCCAGTGGGAACTTTCGTTTATGAATAGCTTTAGTGAAAGGCTGCAGGAAAGACTGCCGCTGTACACCATGGAGATGATGTACAAACGTCGAAGGATAGCCCTGTCCAGCAACCAGCAGCCCCCGCAGCCCGGTCTCCTACTCTCACGACCCCTTCCACCCCCAGTCCCTGTCGTCGACAAACGAACCACTGCGCTGGCCGAGAACTTCGCAAAGCAGACTGAGTGGTGCGTCCTCAGGCTCCCTCCGTTCCATCGTCTCTCTCATTCTCATTGACTAGGATCGCAACCCGCGCCAACCTTCCTACCCACACCTGCACGCTCGTCAAAGACATCCTCCTCACCCTCACCCTCAAGCAACGTGAATCCCGCACCGCTCGAGGCACGCGATACGCCTACCTCCTCGCACTTGGGTACTACTTCGAGTCCCACCGACGCACACCTGCGGAAATGCTCGAGGGCTTCGCACGACGCCGCCTCGGCGAACCGTTCATCACCTTGGACTTGTCAACCCAGGTGTTTGGCTGTGGCTCGCTCGAGGAGGAGATACTGGATTGTGTCCGGGATAATTGGGGTAAGGTTGGGGTGGACTTTGCAACCTTCTTAAAGTCGATGAACGCGACGGGGATGACGTTGGCGGTCGAGTGCTGCAATATGTGCGTCTCTGTTAGTATCTTCCTCGCAAATTCCACTCACTGCCCCACATAGAATATGCACGAAACTAACAGGAAAACACGGTCTCCGCGCGGGCATCTCCCGCCTCACGAGCAAGAGAGCCTCCCGCCAGGCAGTCGCCCTCCGAATCATCGTCGCTGTCCTCAAGGACGACGTGCTCTCGCGGGTACGCTGCGGAAAACCGGTGCAGTGGGAATTTGAGTTGGTGGATTGGACGCCGAGGGCGGGGTTCGGTATCTCCGGTGAGTGTTTCCGACGTTGTGTTTCGCTGGGAGTAATCGATGACTAGATTTCGCGAAGAGGTGGGACCAATATACTGATGCCTTGATTCAATCTGCGCTTCGGATAGCGCAGGATAGGGAGGCGGGGAGATGTTCGTTGAAGTAGTCGTGAGTACATACGACGATTTGTTCGTTGCATTTGCAATAACAATGCGAGCTGTTCGCTTGCGGTTGCGGCGTTTACCGCGCACACGGGGAGTATGAATAACATTGGCAGTGAGTGAACGGAGCAAAAGTAAAACATGGGGTCTTTTCAAAAGACTGCTCCGGTCCCGCTTCGAACGGGAGGTCGTGCAAGGCTTCCACAATTTGAATCTATTACAACAGGATGCGCACCAATGCGCTGCCAGAGTTGACGAAGGAATGTTTGTGCTGGGATGTGTGCTGTTGTTTATTCCTCAAGTATCCGATGCCTGGTTGACTCGGTTGAGCAGAATATGGAGCGGAATAGTGTTGACCCATTTAACGGTTCCAGGCCTCCACCAAAGCACCAGTCAAGAGTGCACCAACCCGGCGCGAGACCCGTGGTTCGGAGCTTCAAAAAAAAAAAAAGACAACAGCGATTGATCGTCTCGCCCCGCGTCGAACGGGATTCCTCTGGTTTTTCTGCTATAGGAATCAAGTCCTACAGATCAGAAATGTGCACCACACACACAGCGAGACTTGATTCAGCGGCAATCGAGGATGATGACATGAGCTGTGTGGTGCTCAAGCTTGAGCTTCGAAAGGTTGGTCACCTCAGCCAGAGACCGACCAGAAAAGTGGCTCAATGCGAAGATCTGGCAGAGAAAGTTCGAGGCTCCACTGGCACATGCAGCAGAGCCACAAACAAAAAAGGAACGGATGTACGGGATATGGGCTCTCCCGGATCGAACAGAAAATCCTGTCCACAGACTTGAACTGGAGGGAGCGGATTCGCGCCCGTTGGCCACTTGTTGGCCACGGCGGCGCCAGAGCTGAATATGCAGGAATGTCACCGGTATACAGTGAGACTCGGGTCTCTGTGTTTCTCTTTGACACATGAGCCAAAGTTTCTTCAAAACAGAAAATCGGTAGCCTATACAGCCAGGACTCCCAATTCCTCTCACAGCCGACAAAAATCGTGGACAGCTCGAAGGAGCAGGATTAAAAAGGATAAAGTGTTCATGGCGATGCTCTGGCCGGGATCGAACCCGGAAATCTTGGAACTACATGAGATCTAGAATAGACACAAAGACATCAGATTCGCGTCGGCGCACCAGAGCTGAACATTTTGGAAGTGCGGCTGCTATAAGTAAGCGTGAGACCAGGTCACTTTGTTCTGCCTCTGTAGTAAGGTCTAAGACCCACGCTGGCCATAAACTTGAAGATTAGCCTTTGCAATGACGGGCTGGGTGACTGTAAATCACCGCTGCACCGTTCCAGTACCGCTCCGGACCGCTTCATTACCGCTCCATCACATGCGACTGCCGCTACACTACGGCTCCACTGCCGCTTCACTTTAACATAACTCCCACTGTTCTGCATCTCAACTCAACGAGATTTTGGCGGCGATGTTTCCCAGTGCCAAAAAGGTGAATTTATGAATTATGAGGCTAGCAGCGCGCGGCGACTCGGAAATTCTCGTGATTATCACTCTATCTCCCTTGCTCATGCTCACCGTATGGCCATGATCTCCAAGACGCCTCAACCTCATGTAGAAGTCCTGTAAATCTGCTGTAACAGTGATTCGGACTCTCCCAGTCTCGAGTGGTTCTGAACAAAGCATCTGAGATATTGTCAATTCTATCAAAAACAAGACTCCTCGGACTCTAGCCATTGAAATTAATCCGATCCTCACACACAACAGCCCCTGGCGCGGCGTCCAGCTCGATTGATCCCATCACGTGATCGCGTTCAGCACGTTTGCGCTGGTTTTTTACAGGCAGACATTCGCTAGGGCGATGAATTTAGAATCATACAGGTGAATATGAGTTCTAGCAGACGCTCAGTGGCACACTAGCAAGCACTGGGACAGCATTACTGTGAGGATGTGCTGTGAGTAGAAATTCTGAGGTATTGAGACGCGACATAATGTCATTCCCGAGAAGGACTAGCCAATACCTTTTGAATGCACCTAGAGTTATGTAGGTAAGTGTCCCACACGTGGAGATGGACCATGTCCTCCCCGATTTCTATCTCCCAGATTACCTTTGATTCGACACATTCTTGACTTTTCGCACAGCAGAATGGTTTTGGCATGATCCCAGTGTCTTTTATTTTTTCAGTCCAAATCAACCTCACAGGTCCTTCGCTGCGGAAGGGCACTATGATCCAAAGCACAAGCAATAACCAACCAAAGAATGAACCAATCAAACAAGAACTAGACGAACACTCCGAGATCCAGATCGACCAGTCCATCCTTACCGTATATCCAGTCTTGACCATTGATTCCATCGGTCTTTCCGCAGCCCAGCCCACCACACGCCGTAGAGGTCCCGCTTTTAAGTTCTGAACAACACTCGTAGCGCTCCACCCACGTCCACTCCGCGTACCGCTCTGTGTACTCGCACTACCGCTCCGAGAGATCCAGCCTACCGCTCCGCGAGTTGAGACTACCGCTCCGCGAGATCGCACTACCGCTCCGTCGGTTTAGAGCTACTGCTCCAAGAGAAATGTGATACCGCTTCATGTCATGGCACTACCGCTCCGCCTGAGAATCGATCAATCCACTACCGCTCCAATCAAACTGAGCGTGACAAACTCTACCGCTTCAACGAAAGCTTGAAATTTTCGATGTGGGGCAAACTTCGAATTCAAATGAAAGAACTCGATATCTACACGCTCCAGGGGTCTAGAAATCAGCAAGAAATTTCTTCGCGCGACGGTGGTCGATTATCTCTGGAGCAGCTCAGTGAACCTTGTGCATTTCTGAGACCATATGGCGACCTTTGACCCCTTGGACTGTATTTCTGAGTATCTATAATATCACAGAGTATACACAGCAAATTTCAGAGCATCCCGCCCACTACTGGAAGAGATTTTTAAAAATATGTGTTTTGAGGTGTGAAGTGTGGTTCGAACCCTGAGCTCAAAGCCCGAGATCGCCGCTGCATACGTGACTGTGTGTAACGCCTTTACGTTCAAGCCATCAGACTGCTGCCGCTGCACTACCGCCTCACTACCGCTGCGGAGCGGTGGAGCGGTAGCGAGCGGGGATTTCATGTGACCCTGACGGGCTGGGCGCAGGTGAGTTTAAGCTTCGTGAAGTACATGAAAAACCTTGGGCACCGCAAAGAGCGGAGAACTGCCAGCGCCGAGCAAAAAGGAACGCCATTGAAGACAGCATGCTGATGCTCTGTCCCGGGTTGAACTGGAAAATCCTGTAACAACGGGCGTGCGTCACAGAGTGGATTTGCATGCGTCAGCAGCACCAGAGCTGGAGATGTAGGGACTGCACAGACATAAGTAGGTGACTCCGCGAGCAACTGGTGATGAGAGACATCATTTTGTTCATTCTCTTGTCGGACAAGAAACTTGAACTGGAAACTGGAATTGCTTTGAATATAATGACATAGGCTGCCCAGGCTAGCAGCAGGTGAAAAGCCCGGATTTTCATGTGCAACACAGCAGCGACCTTGACCGGGAACGGATAAAAAGCAAGCAGTGGACATGCTTGTGAGAGAAATACACAAGGTGAGATTGAACTTGAACTGCTGTCTACGGAAGATTACAAGAGTATTTATACTGTAGGAACTTTACTAGAATGTTCTATACGCTGAGTAAACAGAAAGCGGAGGAAGCGGGCAGAACATCGGGATTGGTAAGGCGGGGTGATGTCGCATCAATCGGCTTGTCATTCCAACACTCCCCTTCAAGCCGAAATCCATCACCAAGCAACCTGGCAACAGAGTGGATATTCTTCCATACCAGGACGGCTTCCATCAATATACGCCAAATTTCGTAGTTCTCGTTCGACAATTATCGTCATGCCCTTCACTTCAGCCATCGTGGCGCTCGGGTGCAGGTACGATCACGGTTCGGGTTCGGGTTCGGTGCTGGCTTTCAGCAGGGCCAGGCTTTCGGTGCTGGTTTTCAGCAGACCAGACTTTCGGTGCTGGTTTTCAGCAGACCAGACTTTCGGTGCCGCTTTCGGGTAGGCGGGCTTTCGGTTCGTCGGGGTTTCGGATCAGCGGTAACGCGGCGTGATAAGCGGAGTTCGATGGGGGGGTACGACAGCGAGATCAACAGGAAGCGTGGTCGAGCTCGGGGCCCATAACCTGTGAGAGAAATACACAAGGTGAGATTGAACTTGAACTGCTGTCTACGGAAGATTACAAGAGTATTTATACTGTAGGAACTTTACTAGAATGTTCTATACGCTGAGTAAACAGAAAGCGGAGGAAGCGGGCAGAACATCGGGATTGGTAAGGCGGGGTGATGTCGCATCAATCGGCTTGTCATTCCAACAATGCTCTGTCCCGAATCGAACCGAGAAATCTTGCACCGCCAGAATCGAAACTAAGAGTGTAGGTTTGCGCCTGTCAGCGCTGCCAGAGCTGAACATGCAGGAAGTGCACTGGTATACATATGTGCACCATCTTGCTCCGGTTTCTGGTAGATGTGAGCTAAGCAGCTTGAATAAAGCAGGAGTCTGCGGCCAGAATCAGACCGCAGAAAAGTAAAAGAACAACACCATAACCGCTCATGCTCTGCTCGGGTCGAACCGGTGAATCCAGGAACGCAAATTGAAGTAGACCAGTCAGAGAACGGATTCGCGCCCATCGGCGCGACAGAGTTGAACATGCCGGAGTTGTACCGGTATAAGTAACTTACACAAGCGAGACCATTTGAAACTTGAAGTTGTTTTGAAATAAATTGGGAGATTCGAGTCAGCAGTACAGGAAATGATAGGCAGGTCTATGCAGTAGAGGCCAAAGCTCGAAAAAGCGTTAGCGGAGTTACTAATGCTCTGTCCCAGATGGAACCGGAGAAATCCTTCAACCGACCGCTGCCTGGAGAGAATGGATTTGCACCTGCTGGCGCCGCCAGAGCTGAAGATGCAGGAATGTCACCGTTATACATGTGCGCACATTTTGCAAGTGAGACTCGGGACTCTTTGACACCTGACCCAAAGAGCTGAAAGTTTCTTCAAAACAGAAAATCGGTAGCCTCTACAGCCAGTAATTCCTCTCAGACTCGAGAAAAATGGTGGGCAGCTCACCGCACAGGGAAATGCTCTGGCCGGGATCGAACCCGGAAATCTTGGAACTACTCGACGACAGCCTCTAAGAGATCAGATTTGCGTGTGTCGGCGCACCAGAGCTGAACATTTTGGAAGTGCGGCTGCTATAAGTAAGCGTGAGACCCGGTCATTTTGTTCTACCTCTGTAGTAAGGTCTAAGACCCACGCTGGCCAGAAACTTGAAGATTAGCCTTTGCAATGACGGGCAGGCGCAGACCCGGGTGAGTTTAAGTTTCAGGCAGTACATGCAAAATTTTGTGTGCCACACGGAGAACTGCCAGCGCCGAGCAAAAAAGAACGCTAAGACACGATGCTGATGCTCTGTCCCGGGTTGAACCGGAAAATCCTGTAACAACGGGCGAGCGTCAGAGAGTGGATTTGCGTGCGTCAGCGGCACCAGAGCTGGAGATGTAGGAATTGCACGGATATAGGTAGGTGACTCCGTGAGCAATACATGGTGAAAGAGATCTGAGACTGGAATTGCTTCAAATAAATATAAGACAGGCTGCCCAGACCGGCAGCAGGTGAAAACTTGAAGCCCGGATTTCCATGTGCAACGACTGTCGTGGGCCTAAAAAAACTCAACTACCAGGCCAACATACATGCTCTGTCCCGGATCGAACCGAGAAATCTTGCACCATCAAAACTGACACTAAGAGTGTAGATTTGCGCCCGTCAGCGCTGCCAGAGCTGAATATGTAGGAAGTGCACTGGTATATATGTGCGCCAATAGATCTTTTTGTCCGGTCTTTTTTTTAGGTATGATCCACTGGCAAGGAGGTCCAAGTCCGCAGCCAGATCTAGAGTCAGATCGGAGAAATCGAAAGAAAAAATGGCGGGGCTCCAGTATGCTAGTGCTCTGCCCGGGACGAACCGGTGAATCCATGACGATAAATCGAGGTAGACCACGTTAGAGAACGGATTCAACAGAGCTGAACCTGCTGGAGGTGTGTCGGTATAAGTAAGTTCCACAAGTGAGACCATGCCCACAAGGAATTTGAACTTGAAAGAAATTGGGGGATGTGAGTCTGCACGGCAGTTCCATGGAGCAGAGCCCAATTGAACTGAAAAAAAAAAGACGCTGGCCCGAATAAGCACATGCTCTGTCCCGGATCGAACGGGAAATCCAGAGAACCATTCAAAGGATACCTCAGACAGCAGATTTGCGCCCGTTGGCGCTGCCAGAGCTGAAGATGTCGGAACTGCACCAGACTAGATATGAGTAGGTGCTTCAGCGAGCAAGACCACCAGTGCCTACCAGAGGTCGGTTTGGCCATGTTTCGTTCTCCTCCGGCCTAGAAATTTGAATTGCTTCAAAGTTCGAATAAAAAATGAGCCGGGAGATGCTCATGGTGCACTATGAAATGCAGCGACGGAGCTAGGCGGAAAAAAAGGAGTTTTCATGTGGGAAGTTCGATTGCATATGCTCTGTCCCGGATCGAACAGGGGAAATCCAGAAATCCACCCCAAAGAAATTTAAGACAGCGGATTTGCACCCGTTGGCGCTGCCAGAGCTGAAGATGTAGGAGCTGCACCGGAATCTAAGTAGGTGCTTCGGCCAGCAATGCAAGGCCACCATCAGAAATCAGTTTGATTCATTCTCTGGCCAAGAAATTTTGATTCCTTCATTAATAAAGTTCAAATGAAAAAAAAAAATGAGCCGGGTAGGTTGGAGCACCAGGCCAGCAGGAGATGAGAGACCACGGTGCATGTGCAATAGAGCCAAAAAAAACATTGCACAAGAGGCTCATGCTCTGGTCCCGGAGCGAACCGGGAAGTATAAGTAGGTGCTTCGGCGAGCACTACTGACAGAGATTGTCTTGGTCCTTCAAATTTTGTGGGCCAACTTGAAGAAACTCGAAGTGCGGATGAGATCCAGCAGTATTAAATGAAGTCCCATGTGGATGTGCATATGCATGCAAGGCGGTTGGGCAAAAAAAAAATACAGCATTGCGAGACTCGGAGGAATTGCTCTGGCCCGGATGAACGGGGAATCCTGTAACGACTCCGAAAATTAAGGGCACAGATTCGCGCGCGTCCGCGCTGCCAGAGCTGAACAGATAGAGTGCAGAGGTGATTCCGGAGATGAGAAACCACAGGTGTACGTGCAACGCAGCGACAGAGCTAGGCCAAAAACAGCGCACATGCCTCATGCATATGATCTGGCCCAGATCGAACTGGGAAAATCTTGCGAACCAAGACGATATTAACAGTGCAGATTTACGCCCGTCGGCGCGTCCAGAGCTCAGAATGCAGGTGATGGCCCAGTATAAGTTGGTGTTTCAGCGAGCTTCGACAGAGATTGTCTTGGTTCTTTTGAAGGCCAAAGTTGAAGAAAGCCGAAGTGCTCGGAATCAGATCCAGAAGAAGCTTCCGCTGCCAGCAGTAAATGAAGCCCCATGCTTGTGCCACGCGGCTACTTGGGCAAAAAGGACACGTTGCCAGGACACTCCCACCATGGCTCTGGCCCGGATTGAACGGGAAATCTTTCAACAAGTCAAAAGACAAGGAAAGAGGACAGATTTGCGCGTGTCGGCGCTGCCAGAGCTGAACAGGTATGGAGTGCACCGGTATAAGGAGGTGATTCCGCTTGAAGTTTGAACGCCGTCTACGGTCTTTCGACAATCTTCCGACTAATAGGTCTTCGGGGTTCCGAGCTTGACGTGTTCCTCTGGAGGGCTTGAATATCGGCAGCGCCTCCCGCAGTCCACCGTCGACCGCGCCTTTGCACTGGATGTCGGCGTCGATGTCAAGGGACACGTCATGAGCACCGCTTTGCTGTGCTCTCGTCAGCGGGCTAAATTGGGTGACGTCGTCACACTCGCCAACGACTTGTCTCTTCCCCTCACTCCGCACAACATGTCTTACGGTGGAGTACGTCGCCCCGCTGTTTACGCTCGTCGTTCGTCGCTGACTGTCTCTTTAGCAGTACGGTGGACCTCCCCAGGGCGGTGGATATGGCGGTGGTGGTGGATATGGTGCTCCTCCTGGCGCTCCTCCGGGTGGTGTGTCTTCGTACTTGCTTCGTTTTTCTGGTGCTGAAGCAATTAGGGGGATACGGTGGTACTCCCGGTGGATATGGAGGTGCTCCTGGAGGTTATGGCGGCGGTGGAGGAGGAGGAGGATATGGTGCTCCAGCCGGTGGCCACCCAGGCGGATTCGCTCCCGTCGGCGGTCACGGTCCTCCTCCAGGCGCTGACCCGCAGTGCGTGTACTCCTTCTCGGTCTGAATCCCCGAAGGATTGACGTTCTTTTGCAGGCTGTGGAACTGGTTCTCCTCTGTCGACACGGACAGATCTGGCGCGATTACAGCCCCCGAGCTCGGTGCGTCCCTGCCGCTCCATCCATGTCCATCCGCATCCTGACGACCCATCGTAGAGCGCGCACTGATCAATGGCGATTGGACCCGTGCGTTCTCCCAACGCCGGTACTCTACGACTAACACCCACGCAGCCTTCGACCTCGACACCGTCAAGCTGCTCATGACCATCTTCGTGCGTCCCCCCCCGCTCGCTCTTCGAGGTTACTGATTGCCCCCGCAGGACACCGACCGCAGCGGGACCATCGGCTTCAACGAGTTTGCTGGCCTCTGGAAGTATATCAAAGACTGGCAGAACGTCTTCAAGCACTTTGACCGCGACCGCTCCGGCTCCATCGACGGGAACGAGCTGCGCGACGCCCTCGCCCAATTCGGCTTCAACCTCTCCCCGCACCTCCTCGTCCTCGTCCAACGCAAATACGGTGAGTAATCTTGCCCCTTCCCTCCTCCCTCCCTCCCTCCACCCCACACACACCCACTGCGCTGTACCCCTCTTTTCCTCCCCTCACTCACACAATCCACTCACGCTCAAGACGTAAAAGCCTCGTCCGTCGCCGCCGCCCCGGGCCGCCAAGCCCCGCCCGGCATCTCCTTCGACCGCTTCGTCCGCGCGTGTGTCGTCGTCAAGCAGCTCAGCGAGGCCTTTGGCCGCCTCGATACGCAGCGCACCGGATGGATCCAGATTGGTTATGAGCAGTTTATGGAGACGGTGTTGACGTTGCCTTGAGAGGTGTTTTTTATGCGAATTCAAGGAAAATGTTGAAGTTAAAGCTAAATACGTATGACTGTATGTATCTTGTTGTGTACCTGTCTCTGTCTCTCTCTTGCTTCCAACAAAGACCACGTCTGAACGACGAAAGACCAAACACGAGAAGAAAAAACGATGACCAAAATCTCATCGCCCTCGGCCTGGGCACGCTTCGAACGGGTGTGTTTATCGGTTCCCAGCGCTTGTTCATCTATTAGATCTGGGAGCTTTATCGGTCCACAAGGCTTGTGCGATGGTGCTGCCTCTGGCACTAACCTGCTGAGGCCCTCGGACGAACTTGGGCATGGAGTGCGGGGAACAAAATTATTTGTCGACGCAACTCCCATAGTCTGGTCCCGGATCGAACGGGTGGGTTTTCTCTGCAGAAGATTTCTTGTAGCAGCCATATCAGGGGGAGCAGATGCGCACCAAGCGGCGCTACCAGACTTGTTTTTACCTCTAGTGTTGTGAGCTATTATACACTGTCAATGGTGGTTGAAGCCCATTTTAGATCCAGAATTTGAGCTTACTTAGAAGTTGATTGAGATTACAACCCACGTAGCATGGGAGGGAACAAAGGAGAAAAAAAAGAAAAAGGATCGCACGTTCAATCTTATAGTCTGGTCCCGGATCGAACGGGTGGTTTCAAATTTCTGCAGAAATTCCTAGGTTGTGGAATAGCAAGAGCAGATGCGCCAGGCGCTACCAGACTTGTTGTTACCTCTAGCGCCCTGGTTTATTATGCACTGTCAATGGTGGTTGAAGCCCATCATGATTTTAGAGGCTTATTATAAGCTTGGAAGTTGAATGAGATCGCCCACAGGCATGGGATGAGGGGAACAAGTGAGAGGAAAGAAAGAAAGAAAAAAGCATGGGGATGGTGTTTCACAGTCTGGCCCCGGATCGAACAGGTGGTTTCAAATTTCTGCAGAAGCGCTGCCTGAGTGCAGAAAGAGCAGATGCGCACCAAGCGGCGCTACCAGACTTATTGTTACCTCTAGTGTTGTGGGTTATTATACACTGTCAATGGCGGTCACGGTTGAAGCCCATCATGATTTTAGAGTCAGAATTTAAGCTTAAGCTTGGAAGTTGATTGAGATCACCCACAGATGGCATGAGGGGAACAACTGAGAAAAGAAAGAGAGAAAAAAGAATGGGGCTGGTGCATTGCAGTCTGGTCCCGGATCGAACGGGTGGTTTCCTATCCACTGCAGAACCTCGATACTCCACCAAACAGCAAGAGCAAATGCGCCAGGCGCTACCAGACTTGCTGTTATTGCTAGCGTCGTGGGCTATTATACGCTGACAATGGCGGTTGAAGCCCATCATGATTTTAGAGTCCGAATTTAAGCTCAAGCTTGGAAGTTGATTGAGAGATTGAGACTTGGGATGTGGGGAACAAGTGGAGAAAAAAAAAACTGTCACGTATGGCGTACACAGTCTGGCCCCGTATCGAACGGGTAATGTTTAAAGTTCACTGCAGAATCTCTAAAGTCGGAGTACAGAAAGAGCAAGTGCGCCAAGCGCTACCAGACTTGTTTATACCTATTGCATGTGAGGTAAGTATATGAGGTACATTTCACCGAAGCCCATTTCAGAGTCAGAATTTGAGCTTAAGCTGAAGCTTGGAAGTTGAATGAGATTACAACCCACGCAGCATGGGAGGGAACAAGGGAGAAAGAAAGAAAAAGAGAAAGGATCGCACGTTCAATCGTATAGTCTGGGCCCGGATCGAACGGGTGAGTCTTTCTCTGCGGAAACCGTCCAGCAACTAAAAGCAGCAAGAGCAGATGCGCCAAGCACTACCAGACTTGTTATCATTGTTAGCGTCGTGGCTTATTATACACTGGCAGCCGAAGCCCCTCATGATGTTAGATTCAGAATTTAAGCTTAAGCTTGGAAGTTCATTGAGATCACCCACAGATGGGATGAGGGGAATTAAGCGAAAAAAAAAAGAAAGAAAGAAAAACAGAATGGCAGAATGGGAGGGGTTATTCTACAGTCTGGGCCCGGAGTGAACGAGTAGGTTTTCTCTGCAGAATGAAGAGCGAGCGCACTGGACTAGGAAGGCGAGATGCGCCAGACGCTGCCAGACTTGCTGAGACCTCTAGCGCTGTGGGTTATTATAGACTGTCAATGGTGGTTGAAGCCCATTTTAGATTCAGAAATTGAGCTTACAGCTGCTTACTTGGAAGTTGATTGAGAAGGCATGCGATGAGGGGAACAAGTGAGAAAAAAAGAAAAAAGAATGTCGGGCATATGTTATAGTCTGGTCCCGGATCGAACGGGTTGTTTCAAGTCCCTCTGCACAACCGCTGTAGCTAACAAATGGAAAGATCAGATGCGCCAAGCACTACCAGACTTGTTGTTACCTCTAGTGTTGTGGGCTATTATACACTGTCAATGGCGGTTGAAGTTCATCATGATGTTAGATTCAGAACTTTAGCTTAAATTAAGCTGAGACATTGAATGAGATCGTCCACGGGCATGGGATGCAGGGAAGTTGAGGGAACAACTTGAAGTGGAAAAAAAAAGCTTTCACATATGGCGTATATAGTCTGGCCCCGAATCGAACGGGCGGTTTCAAGTTCACTGCAGAAATGGGGGGTCCGAATCCCGAAAGAGCAGATGCGCCAGGCGCTACCAGACTTGTTGTTCCTGTTAGCGCTGTGCCTTATTATGCACTGGCAGTTGAAGCCCATCATGATTTTAGAGGCTTACTGTACTATTCAGACCTTAAGTTCAGGGGGTCTTACGCATTACGCATTTAACTTGTGGAGTCACAAGTTCATCAGTGACAAAATCCTATATATGGACGGCTGGCATGATGCCGGCCGAAATTTTTGATGGTATTTAGCCTAATTTGGACGGATTTTGATGGCAAAATGGCCGATTACGCATTACGCATTTGCACAGGTTCGGTTCACAGGCATGGGATGAGGGGAACAAGTGAGAAGAAAGAAAGAAAGAAAAAAGCCTGGGGTTGGTGCTTCATGGTCTGGCCCCGGATCGAACGGGTGGTTTCAAATTTCTGCAGAAGCGCTGACTGAGTGCAGAAAGAGCAGATGCGCACCAAGCGGCGCTACCAGACTTGTTTTTACATCCAATGGCATGGGCTATTATACACTGTCAATGGCGGTTGAAGCCCATCACGATTTTAGAGTCAGAATTTAAGCTCAAGCTTGGAAGTTGATTGAGAGATTGAGACTTGGGATGTGGGGAACAAGTGGAAAAAAAAAAAAAAAACTGTCACGTATGGCGTATACAGTCTGGCCCCGCACCGAACGGGTAATGTTTAAAGTTCACTGCAGAATCTCTAAAGTCGAAGTACAGAAAGAACAGATGCGCCAGGCACTACCAGACTTGTTGTTACCTCTAGTGGCGTGGGTTATTATACACTGGCAATGATGGTTGAAGCCCATTTTAGAGTCAGAACTTGAGCTTTAGCTTAGAAGTTGAAATTGATTGAGATCGCCCACCGGCATGGGATGCCAGTGCGGGACAAGTGAGAAAAAAGAAAGAAAAAAAGAACGGCGGCAATTTTATATGTTCTGGCTCCGGATTGAACGGGTGGGTCTTTCTCTGCCGGTGCGGAAATTGTAGTTGCAGCACACCAAAGCAGGAAGAGCAGATGCACCAGGCACTACCAGACTTGTTATTATTGCTAGTGTTGTGGCTTATTATAAACTGGCAATGGTGGTTGAAGCCGATTTCAGAGTCAGAACTTTCATCAGCAAAAACCAAAACGCTAACCAGCCGCCCGCCAGGGCACAATAGCGGTGTTAGCGCCATTAGCACTTGCTGACAGCTGTGGAGCGCTTCTTAAGCGTGGTAGCATTTCACCGAGCGCTCAGTAGATCCTGATAGCCGACAGGGATCGTCGAGTAGCCGAGTAGCCGAGGCAGGTAGCCAAGGCATCGCAAATGCGCCATGGTATCGTTACAGTGGTGCTCCTCAAGTTGGGGGTCGCCAGGCCAAGCAAAAGGGAAGCAGGCAGGCAAATGCAAAGGTTTTTACATGCTACACACTCGACGAAATCTTCTAAGTCCACAGGTCATGCGCTGTCGTGATGACACATTGATCGTTGATGTGGTGAGTCATTTCATAAAATGGCGCCATGTTGGTTGCTGGCTTGCTCTTTCCCCCCATGTCACCCTTGAGCGCCTCAGCGTCCGCCCCCGCCCATCCCGTTGGACCTGCCTCCACATGCCGCTGTTACCACTGCCGCAGAGCCCTCCCAAGCGACACCCCGTCCAGCCGAAGCGACACCCTTCCCAGCCGTTGCCGTCGTCGTTGCAATCCCCCGCTCAAGCCCACGCCACGCCCAAGCCTCGGCAACCTTGGTCCACGCCACCTCGCAACACTCTGCCCCCCGCAACAGCAGTCGCTTCTGATCGCCGTCGCCTCCCCGCTGTTCTCACCTCAAACCTCCACGCACAAGTCGCTGTAGAAACTTCAAATCCACTTCAAGCCGCCTCAATGCAAGTTGCTTCCGGCCGCCTCAAATTCGAAGCTTCATATAGTTGGAGGTATGCTCTCCGCTCTGTTGATGTACTCGCTGACCATCTCAAAGCCTGGGGACGACGACGACTCATGCCACCGGATACCGCGACATGCGAGGCATCCACCTTTCTCCCAAGCTCTCGCCATCCGCCGCGCATTGTCTCACAGCACGTACCGTGCCTTTGGTATGTACTGTCTCTGTCATTCGACCCCAGCTATCCCTGACCCGGTTACAGCACGCCATGCGAACTCAGTCGGAGGTCTGTTTCCCGTGCCTCATCAGTGGCATCGACTGCCGCTACGGCTTCTTGACGATACGGAACGCGGTGGTCCAGGGCCAGTACCAGGTGGGACTGCGCGTCGTAGGGCCCGTCTTATGTATCGTACACATGTGTTAGGTCCGAGATCTTGTATATATTGATTTCTGTTCACCAGGTTATGTTATTGTCTATCATATCTACCTTCTGCTAACAGCCTGCTACCAGCTGCTAAGAAGCTTGTGAGTGATTGCTACTGCTGCTACTGAGATATGGCTGGAGTGCTACTGAGCGCTCAATATCCGGGGACTTGTGTACCACGCTACCACGGCTATTGTTCCTAATGAGAACTAAGTAGCCTAGTTCTTTTTTGCTGATGTTAGCTCAAGCGTGGAAGTTGAATGCGATTATGACCCATGCGGCATGGGAGGGAACAAGTGAGAGAAAAAGAAAAAGCATGACCGCGGGATTCTATAGCCTGGTCCCGGATTGAACGGGTGGTTTTTTCTGCAGAATGAAAAGCGGACTGGACCAGGAAGGAGAGATGCGCCAGATGCTGCCAGACTTAATGATACCTCCAGTGCTGTGGCCTATTATTAGTAGGAATTCATTCCCTCTCAATTTTAAAGTGAACCATTAGACGCCATCGGCAACCAGGAAATAATGGTTCTTGTTGCAGACGCTGATTGACTGATTTTCAGCCAATCAGCACGCGCAAAAGTTGAAATTGGAAAGTCGATAAACACGATGCCGGTCGCCTCCCCGGGCCGGCTTGATCCGATCAGCGTGCACTTCTAAAGTTACGGAAGTACGAGGCGGGCCGGTCGATCAGAGTGGGATTTCCACAGTAGTTTGGCACACGCGTCAGAGTCTGCGTCAACGCGGCTTAATTCAGGACGTACGCGTTATAGAAGGAGTGTTCCGCCCACAGGACTCTCTCACAACGTTCACCAATAACAGAAATCACCCCAGTGAATTCTTTGGACAAATTCCTCAAATGTAAATATCTGAGGTCCTCCGGCTTCCACGTAGTTTGGCCTGAATTAAGATGGTCAAGTAGGCACTGGCCGTCACCGATAGACTAAGACGGGATCATTCCTGCATCGAATTCTGGACTCGATAAATGACAAGCAAGCGAGAGGTTGAGAGTTTGAACAAGAAGTCAGGAGGCTGCCAGCCTGAGTACCTTGAACTTCTGATACAATGACTCGAACTGCCCGAGCTTTATCTTCCTGCTCGTCCGGCAACAGCACGGCCTCGCACCCGGGCATCGTGGGGTCATTCTATTTAGCTAAGGATAGGTTGACGCTCGTCAGACAAGCCTGATATCCTCTAAAAGAAGACAATCGTACTTCGCCGTCCGTCCGATCTTTTCCTCGTATGACCATTCTATATCAACTCTTCATTGCTAGTTTAGCAGATAAGCGCGCAGGCGCCGCGTTAACTCAGCAACCGAGGTTCCTCGTTTCTGACATTACAATGTTAATCTCTTTCGAGGGTGAGGCACGGGAATGTGCGGGGATGGGGAGGTTCACAAGCAGCTACCGGAAGCCAAGAAGTTGGAATTTAGTGTTGGGAAGACGTCGGAGATTGAACTTGTGTCAGTTGTCGCGACGGCCAAAATGTTTAACTTTGGGAGACATAATCTCGTAAAACGCCCAAGCCTGCCAGTGGCATGAGTCTGTTCTCGTCAGATAGATGCCCAGTAACAGACGGAAATAAATGCTTTCCATGCCTCAAGGCTCAGGCTCTGGAGCCGCAGATTATTACGACAGTAAGATGTGATGCCGTTGGTCTGGTGTGCTGTGGCGCCCGGCCGATTATTTAAAGTGGGACTTGTAGGTGGCGCTCTGGCTGTTCATTTCGGAACTTCCGCAGACATGGACTTCTCGGGGTTGACGCCACAAGCCGGGGGCAAGGCTCGTCCGCGCTGGAGTAGTGCGGCACCATCTCCGCGCACGAGCCCTTCAGCATACGACAGCATGCTGGGGAAGAACATCACTCACAGATCTCTCCGTTTGTCATTGAGCTGCAACCATTCCGCGCAAGCTCATGTTAGTGTCTCGATAGATATCCGCAACGTCTCGGACGCGCTAGTCATTCTTGAAGCTGTACGCCGCAAGCTACTCCCGCTCATTACCACCCGTCTGAGCAGTAGCGACCGCGACGAGCTGTGTAGCGGGAGCGTCTTCGTTTGGGAGGAGTCGACGGAGGAGTGCGGGCTGGTGCGGTGGACCGATGGGAGACGCTGGTGCGTTCAGCGCGTTGAGACCCTGAATCGCTGACGATGAATCGACAGGTCTCAAAGCAGAGTCGTCGGAGATTGTCTGTTCTATCAAGAGAAGATTGAGATAACAGAGGAGGAAAGAGAGGCCAAGGCACAGAGACGGTGCGTACCCTCAGGCCGTCCCACGCTCGAGTCGTTGGCAGAAGTTATTAATTTTAGGCCACAGTGTGCAGCGGATAATCGCTCCTGGAACGACCATTACTCCTCCACCAAGGAATTACCGACCCGCAAAATCGGGAGGGTTCACAAAGCAGACATACACTTTTCATGTTGCTACAGCTGCCGGTTTTCGGAAGTGGCATCTCGTTGCCTACACGCAGGCGAGTCATTCCGTCTTGAGGATTGCGGCAAGTCTGAAGAGGTCGATTAGTGGACTGAACGCGGGGCACTCCCAGTAATCGAGGATTACTCGAACTTGCGAGATGTATGCGTCCCGTCTGGAGTGTTTATAAGGAGCAGGGCAGCCCAGAGTCCAACGGTACCCGCTAACCCGCCGCCGCCGCCATTCAGAGAGATCCATGGGGAATCTCACTGGAAGGATTGGGGCGCCGGCTCACTGACCAAAGCCAGGAATCCTCGCCAAGCTTCGAGATATGACGCATATCCGCGAAGAACCAATGACGAACTTGGAGACAATCGCGACAGGGTCCTCCTGGCCCCGATACTATCCGAGGCGGTGCCGTTGAGCGCTATCTTCCGGCACGCGACGTCCGGTATGGAACCCCGTCCACCAGATGGTGTTTCTCAGGAAGGTCGCCGTATACTCGATAGATTGCCTATAAGAATATAGTTTTAGACAGCGGATTACTTGAAGCTTGAATCAGATCTCGGAGAAGTGCGCGCTTGAAGTTGGCTGGGGAAGGTCGTAATCGAAGCATCTTAGACAGCTCGCACTGTGATGACGAGGAAACATCGCTCGTAATTCGAGAACCTCTTGAATACTATCACCTCGAGATTAGAATGGAACATTCAAGTCGTCGTCTGAACTAAACGTAGAAGATCTAAGAAGTTGTTCAGAAAGAATACATTAAGCGCAGGAGGTGGATACTTACCCGACGTATGGGATGTTCGGGTGCTGCCCTATGAGACACGTTGGCGGTTCGTGGGCCGCGAGATGACGGAATCTAAAGCAGTCCTTTAGTTTAGCGAGCGGTCTCGTGGCAAAAGAATACTAAATAGAACGGGAAACGTGATATTCTTAGGCGTGCATCGGTGTCTGCCATTTGCCCGATGACATTCGTCCACACTGGCAGTTGCACGCATAGGCGCCGCAAGTTGGCCGTCCCGAGTAGGATCCCCAGCGAACCTGGATCCCGATCGAGCAATAGCGCAAGAATTCGATTGAGCTGTGCAGCAAATGGTCAATCCAAGTGTTCTTCGACGTCTTAACTTGAAGTACTCGCACCCTGACGACCATGTGCCGTCAGGCCAAAGCCGTACGCCGTATTAACGCGTCTGGTACCATAACGTTAATGCGATACCGGACGACCAGAGCTCGGCCCGGCCCGTGAGGCTCCGTGCGACAGAAGGAACAGCCCTAGAGGTGCTGACGTCGTAGAGGATGATAGTTGGCCTGAATCGCCTGCGATGGGGGGAGTCAGGAAGCAGATATGCCGCATTGAACAACGTGAGTGTCGGTCAAGCCGAGGGAGTTGGCCGCCGTCGGTGCGTTGGCGGCTCCGGTCTCCAGTGGCCGGCATCAAGTTTGCGGACAAGGATGGTCACGGCGATTGATGCCACGTGAATCTCACGTGCTAGAGCCTCGCATTCAAACCTTGAAGCTCCCGTTCTGCAGAAATAATTTTTGCAGCCCGGGCAATTGATTACTCGGCGGAATTTCCGTCCGTACTTCCACTGACTTCGGTACGGTCGGCGAGGGAAATACGGTGAAATACGGTGCCCGGGTGCCGAGTCCTAAGCCTGAATCTGCAGTTGAATAGGAGGCATGCGGCAGGGTTGCGTTAGCTCATCCCGATTGTCGTACAACCCAGCGTGCAGCCCCTATATGCTCACTGACAGGCTATATGCCAGAAGACTGCCTCGCTTATCCATTCTTAATTCAGATACTACATATACACCGCTTTGTGGCAACTTCAAGGTCCGACGGAAAAATAATAGGCATGATCCCCAGGAGACTAAAAAAACACGGCAACTCAAAGGCGCGGAGAGAATTCCGGACGCCATTCCGAAGATGCATATCCAAAAAACACAAGGACGACTGTCAGCTGCAGTGGAAGTTCAACGGTGGCGTTTGTGGCGCTTACCGTCACCGCTGGGGAACTACAGACCGCATGGCCAGCCCTGAATCGAGCACATCTGAAGGCGAGCACTGCAGCCAGCACTCAGGTTCGGGAATGCGGCGATGGATTTGATCGCAGATTTTTGTAGCAAATCGGCAACCGCGATAAGCTTGTCGTCAGCAATATCTCTTGGCACAGCACATCTGTTCAGCCCGTTCCTCGACATCGCCGCCTATTGGCCGATAATCTCCACATATTTTTAATGTTCACATGCTCGGAACTGCCGGACTATTCGATGTCCGCGTTACGCGGACCGTTCTTATTAGGTCTTTTTTAGCGCTAAATCGGACCTAAAAAGGGGTGATTTCTGGTCGCGGGCCTACCATATATGGTGATTCGAACAAGCAATATTTGTAGCTTAAATATAATAGTTTTACGTGTTTACGCCCTGGGGCGGTGATGTCGCTTGCATTACTCTGTCAAACTGACTCAAACATCTGAGGGCATTACAGTACTCGGGTGGGAATGTCGGAGAGATCAAGCGACTTTTTTGTTAAGTTTTCGGCGGCTGGGCGTAAACGGAAGGAAGGACTGGAACAAACAGCTGTATCGCGAGCGATTAATTGTGCCTACGATAAAACCCCGTAGCTACAAAACGGAATCCGTACTGTTGTTATGAGCCTAGGGTTTCTTCGAAGCATTGTCCATTCGGTTGGCTTTTCAAGTTGGATTATTTGTATCTCAAGCTATTCTGCCACCGCCTCGTCAACCTGGACGCAGTACCTTAAATTTCTGATGAAATGACTGGATCTGCCAAACTGTTGCTCCGAGAATCGGCCTCGCAAAAGGGGATCATGAGGTCCATCTACTAACGCTCTCTGATGCCCACTGTCCTATTTTAGTACCCTGGTCAAAGGAAATTTGAGTCTGCCCCTGGAGACAAAGGCGTGAGTCAGACGGGCTGGGCCCGGCGGGGAGGCTGGATCCTCCTCCAATAACAACATCAGGCGCCGCTGTAGTGCCTGATTTTCGTATTAAGCAAATGAGCGCCGAGACACCGCTTCAGGTCAGCTCGGCAACGATGCAAATTACAACACGGGCGAAAAAAATATTATATTTTCGAAGGAGAGTTGTACATCGGATATTCCTTGGCTTTTCTTTCTAAGACGAATCGCAAAACATGACGGCGGTGTGAAGTCCTCGCGGATTTTGCACGAGGTGAAAACGCCTCACGCTGCGATGAATATGTCTTCTTTCAATAGACGAGTGCAAAGAAGGACTAAGACTTTTCATTCTGAAATTACGAAGCGATGCCGTGTGGCAGTCGGAGTATTAAGCATCGATGCACCTGTTCATTTCGACATTCCACAGACATGAACTTCCTGACAACACCGTGGCAAGACGACCGCACCAGCAGCGCAGGACCAACCCGGGAGTTCGGAAGTCCCACAAATACAAGCTGGACTGGGCAGGCTCCACACCACACGCTACCGCATGCTTCAGCGTCGCACGACACTCGGAGGAGGAACATCACTCACCAGTCCCTGCGTATAGTTATCCCCCCCCAGAAGCAGTTCCATGGAGCTCACGCCTGGACAGATATCCGCAATGTATCTGACGCCCTCGTCATTCTCGAAGCCGTCCGGTGCAGGCTCCTACCCCTCACCATGAGGCTCAGCGGTAGCGAGCGCGACGAACTGTGCAGCGGAAACGTCTTCGTGTGGGAGGAGTCGACGGAGGAGGGCGGGCTGGTGCGATGGACCGACGGGAGACGCTGGTAGGGTCTCGCTCTTCTGTGAAGCTTAGGGTTGACGATGAATCTACAGGTCGCAGAGCAGAGTCGTCGGAGACTGTTTGTTCTACCAAGAGAAGATTGAGCTCACCGAGGAGGAGAAGGAGGCCAAGGCACAGAGACGGTGCGTACCTCAGAGCCGCCGCCCGCTCGTCGTAGGGGCTAACCTATGCCCACAGTGTGCAGAGGATCCTCGCTCCTGGAGCGACAGTCCCCCCTCCACCAAGGAATAAACGGCCTTCGAAGTCGGGAGGTTTAACGAAGCAGACATACAGCTTTCACGTCGCTCCCGCTGCAGCTGGAGCTCCTCGCAAATGGCATCTCGTTGCGTACTCGCAGGCCAGTCCCCTCTCTCACTCGAGCTCTTTTGAAGTTTAAAGTCATGCTTAGTGGACCGAACGCGGACAGCTCCCAGTCATCGAGGACTACCCGACCTTGCGGGACGTACAAGTCCCAACGGGAGTCTTTACGACCAGCAAGAGGTCCGATAGTCCGGCCAATGTCAATCCCCCGCCGCCGCTATACAGAGAGAGGCAGCTCCACTGGGAAGCCCACTGGGCGGATAGAGAGTCCCGCTCGCTGAGCATAGCTGGGAGCCCGCGCAGTGCCTCGAGCTACGGTACCGCGGGCGACGATCCCACTCGGGAGGACATCATTTTGGCACCAATCCGCTCCCAGTCGCTGCCGCTGCCGAGAACCTCCGCGTGGTCGACGGCACCGAGTATGGAGCCACATCCACCAGATGTCGTTTCCCAGGAAGGCCGGCGCGTACTAGACAGATTGCGAATTCGCATGTAGTCTTAGTACCGAATTATTCTTGAAGCTTGAGTCACATCTCGGAGAAGGCCAGTGATGCCGAAGGTCGCCAATCGAGGCATACTTGGTCTTCATGACCGAGTGAAGGATGGCAATAGAACCACTAGCAGTCTTCCAATATAGCTTGGATGATGATGTTGAGCGAAATCGAAAATCGAAGCTCTGATTGGGGGAACTATCTGAAGGGAGAATAACTTGCTGAGGATTCGTCGAAGAACGCAGTCGAGTTATTGCAGAGGTGACCAGCGGCGGAGCGGTCCACAGGGGATCCGCTATAGTCTGTGCATTTGAATCTTGATAGCGGCTGTTCCCGACGAGGAACACCACGAGAGCGCCACGTACAGACTTGATCCATGGAGCCATATGAAACAAGGTGTGATGAGAAGGCATGAGATAGAATAGTGCGCTGAGGTAACGGCGGATTACAGAACGAAGCAAAAAGACACCGGGGAAAGCCTTGTCCGCAGCTAGGATGAGGTGGAGTTGCAGCGACACAGCCAAGTCAATCCGCTGGCCATTCGAAGAGGTGTACGAGTTGCAATAAACCATCTCGCGTTGAAAATGAAGTATAACGCCGGCTAGTGGAGAGCGATGACGAGGAACTTGAAGTTCTGCAGCCCTACATGTTCAGTATCGGGAGGCTGTGAATGAATTTAGAACGAATAGAAAGAGCGGATGGGCTGCCAGAGTCGCCGCCGACACGTTGGCGCTCGGATAGTGATCACCCTGAGAGAAAGAACTTGACATGTTGGCTTGAATATTTCGGATTTTGCGTCCCAGGAAGACGTTGGGATCCGTGTTGCACCGCGGTGAGTGTTACCGACGAAGGTATTGCAAGTCGCGTTGAATGCTGTCTTCGAAGACTTCGGAGGAAAAAGCGACGCAGCGTTTAGATATCGTCTGAGCTCCGAGTTGAACGGAGAACCCGCTGGGAGCAGTAGAAGGGACAGATTAATCGCCGAGTGTTGGAATATGACGCTAGCAGACGTATTGGAGGGTCCTGCGGTCGTATATAAGGGCTGGAGTATGGGCCAGGTGATGAATATTTGTTGACGCCTCTTCGTAAGGTGACCAGCGAGCCATGGTGCAACCAGGCAACGGTGGTCGGGATCCATTATTCAGGATTCTAGCCGATTACTCCCGCGCCGCGCAAGGAACAAGAACAAGCACGTATTGAACACAGTTCAAGTTCGATGTGCTGCAGCACAGCGTAGAACTAGACTACGCAGCCAGTTTGGAATCCATCACTCGTGGGGGACGATGGAAGAATCAAAGAGTTTTGCGAGAAGTCGAGCAGACAGTCTTGCGCTCTTGCCAGTAGGGAACAGATGTGTCGTCCACATTTGACTGGAGACGCGCATGGGCTGAGCCAGATTGAAGGCGAAATCTTGCTACAGCTTTTGGTAGGGAAGAAAACCGATGCAGCGCGTCCAGTCGACGGGGAATCCATCTGTACCGACGTATACCTCCGCTGAGGGATCATATTCGCCCGAGGACAAGAAAGGTAATCATTGCGAAGGAGTGCTATCGGTTGCTAGTTTTTGTTCATGGAAGGTATTTGCGCCTATGGAAAGTCATTTCCGGGTGATTCAAACCGGTGCAGAGAGTCCTGAGCAAGTCCTGGGCCGCGAGAGGTGAATGAATTTGACTCGGAAGACCTGAATCTTGCTGGACCCGGAGATGGACATAGCAGGTGTGGCAGAAGTTGATAGTGTGGCAAGACCGGTACCGCACGCCGTAGCTCGTCGAGAACCGGTCGACCAGCTTGCGATGAGCTCGTCGTAGCACTGAAATAACCCGACAACGATTGGCTGACCTAAAGCGGAAAAAAAATGATCCGGCAAAATTCACCTTCTCCTCCTCCCTCATCTCGCTATGCGTGCTTACTACTTCGACAACCTCCCTGGAGATCAGCGCCTTCCTCACGACCACCTAGCCAGTTGAACTCACTGCGCTAGCCAAGACGAATGTCCTGACGTGGCACATTCCCGTCGACGGATACGAGAGCAAAGTCAATGCGATTGCAAAGGAGCGAGGGTACAAGAACCGGGTCACCATCGACTTCTCGTGCGAGGGAATGGGCGAGGTCTATGAGGCCAAGATTAAGGGACTCTTCGAGGAGTACGTGCTCTTTCCCCCTAGTCGCTTTTCTCTGCTAACTTTTCGCGACAGGCACATGCATGAAGACGAGGAGAATCGGTACATACTCAGCGGGAGTGGGTTCTTCGACGTCCGTGGTGCGTTCTCGTCTCCTTTCGTCGATGCACGACTCATTTCAGTCCCTTGACAGAAACACCCTCGGATGCCTGGATTCGCGTCGCCGTCGAGCCTGGCGACCTGCTCGTCCTCCCGGCTGGAATCTACCATCGCTTTACTCCTGACGAGAAGGACCGTATCAAGGCCTTGCGGCTCTTCCAGGACGAGCCCAAGTGGGTTCCGCACGCTCGTTCGCCGGCCACAGACGTCAATGTCCATCGGGTGTGGTATCTCCGCACTATTGGCATCGGGCCGTGAATCTGGAAGACGGGGAGCAATGTGCAAATGTACGATACCGAACGAGGATGGATTCTATCGGCGCTAGATGAATTGCTGTCGAAGAAGGATTAACAACTCATGTATGTCGCATTCTCCGTCGCTGCCGCTCACTGAAGAGATGCATCATGATCATAGGGTTGGCCTCACGCACTATGTGCTTCGCTGCCATTCAGTCCGCGTTACCCCCACTGCCGCTTCCCCACCAGAGCGCCCCCCAAATGGCCGAAAAGCTCCTTTCATCGACAGCCTCCCCGCCTTGTCTCCGGGCATCTTGTGCACGGAGATGCTGCCGATGTCACTCGAGCATACTACGCGGGGAAGAGAGCCAGCACTAACGGCTGGATCTGGGTGGGCAGATGGTCATCGTCTGAGCACGATAGGCGACAAGCTCCGCCCGATTACGCCATGCCACTCCCTCATGTCCTATCCGCCGCTCCCCGCCAATCGTTGACGACAAATCGTTCACCCTCTCTCGTCGTCACATACCCACCCTTCCGCGTTCTCGCCGTACAATCGCCAGAGCTACCCGTGATGCCTCAGCGCTTACCCAAGGAGCATTCAGGGCCGCAGGCGATGGATGTGTATCCCGGGGTCCTGTTCGCCCGAGCAGGCGTGACGTCCGGACGTTGGCCGCCATGCCGTCTCATGATCATGCAGCTCTGCACGCATGGGACCCTTCTCCCGACTGTCACACTCTTGTAGTGCTCGACACAGCAACTCCCACCGGGACCGATACCGCCGAATCCGTCGACAACGCTCATTCTATCGTTACCCTCATTCGTCCCATCTCCTCCGTCGAGTTTTTCGAGGCCGGGACCGTCATCGCTCGCCTACCTGCGCCAGCATTGTCTCGGCCATGGTCATTCGTTGTGAGGGTATACCTGGTGGCCATCGCGTTGCCCCAGAATTGGTGCATATCCCCTTGGCCTTGTATCCTTCGATGCGTGGAAATGCTCCCCATGCCGACGGCCCTCGAGCGTAGTACGTGGGGAACAAAGCGGGCCCCAACGAAGCTGGACGGCTGGGTGGGTGGTGGCCAGATCGTCGGAGAGTCGACCAGCGGACGTGTGTGTCTGCTCAGGCGGGAAACTCCTCCCACTGGGCGAAGCGGCTGCTTCGTCCTCGACTGGCAGCTCCTGCGTCATCATGACGTCCTCGTCGATACTGCTCACCCTCCGCCGCCGCCGCCGCCGCCTCTCTACCCGCCCTGTTATTGCCGTATATTCCCCCCCAGCTGGCGGACGATGTGGTGCCGCAGCCCAAGGACCATTCAAGGCCCGCGAGCGATGACCGGTATCCTGGAGAGACCCGGAGCATGAACGTTGCCAGGAAATGCCCCCGTTGGCGAGATACGGATTATACTTCTGTTGACCACAATTACAAACCCACTGTCCAACGTCAGTGTTGTAGGTACGCGAACCTAGTGGACCCAATCCATGGCCAACGCCCAGCGCCACCTCCGTCGTCTCTGTCGAATCCTTCGCATTGCGCTCCCTCGCCCATCCTCGCGCGCATTGACTGGTCCACACATTCGATCTCGTCATTCTCTTCGTCCCCATGGCCGTCTGGACTACCCGGCGGCGGGAAGGTGGTATTGGGGCATGTAATCGACCTTGCTGCATACTCCCTCTCCGTCCTCCATTGTCCTCGCACGAATACCCCCGTCTCGACGGCGACCTAGCCCAACGCAATGACGGATGATATCTCGGGTCGTTTCCGTCGACATTGGGCCGGTCTGCACATCGTCCCGCATCGGACGAAACGCAGACACATTGGACGGACGGCCGAGGTTCATGGGCTCGCAGTGCGTCGACACGTACTGCATGACGTGCTTCTCGTGCGGGCGGTTATTGGTGTCGACGCAGTTTCTCTCCGCTACACGCGACTGGGAAGCTCTGCGGGAGCGGGAGTACACCCTTCGCAGGCATTCTGTACCCCGGACGTGTGTGGATGACCGATATCGCGACTTGGAGCGACTTGTGGGGCTTTCAGTGACGGGCGTCTGAGCATTCGTGGCGAGATGCATCGTTGCGGCAATGCATGGAGCATCCGGTGGACAACGTCGTTATGCGGATTCGTGCTTTCTGCTCTGAAGTGGGCTAGTGACGTTCGTCACAAGCTGGGAGGGACGTCCAGACTCGTTTCTGGCTTCTTTCTACGATTCGGGGACTCTTTCCTATTTACCATTCACCGACATTCACCTCCGTATCTTTTTACCTTATCCTATTCCTCCACTGTACTATCCGCTATCCCTCCCGTATCTCACCGAGAACTAAATGCAAGCCGCCTTGATTCCCCGTGGCTACATACTGCTTGGGAGTAGTAGGTCTTTTCGAGGAGAGCTGGATAGGCGCCCAATAGACGCCCGACCGAATTCGGCAATGGTGATGTCATCACCGAGCAACTTGTCGTTAACCACATCTTGCTCAAAAGAAATGTCGCAGGTGCGTCCTAGTTTACAGCCTCAAGCTATGTGTTCCTCATCGTTGCATTCAGGACTGTCAAGAAGAAGGTGTCTTTTCGGCTTGCCGCCGCAAACGCCAACGCCAACGCTAACTGACGGTAGCTTGTGCGCTTCAAGCGTGTCTCAACAAGAACACATACAAACCAGAGAAATGCGACCACTATTTGCGAGAGCTGTATCTCTGCTGCCAGAAGATGTACGAATCCGCTGCTTCAAACACGCAAGGCGCCGCGGGAACGAGCGGGAAGGAGAGTACAGCATGTCCGATGGAAAGTGTGGTGAAGAGGTGGTTGAAGGACCATCCAGAGCCGGGAAAGTCGTAGTCGTGCGTCAACTATTTTGCTTTCCCAAAGCCCATTTGACCTATAACTCTAGAGTACTATAATAATACGAGGTTGTACTCGTTCAACGGGAAACACTCTGTCTATGGTCCCCGCGCCCTGCTTATGCTCGATACTGGATACCTGCGGGGCCCCAGTGCACCTTTAACATGAAACATTTGCCACCGGCTTCCGCCGGTGCCCTACGCAGCTTGTACAAAAGGTAGATATCTTGGGTGCGGGGAATAAAAGTGCAGATTTATTCGTGATCGAGGCGCAGCACCGTGGCATCGATAATCCACTGCGTGAGGAAGACATGAACACAGTAGATTTCGTTGTAGGCGCACAACTCGGATATCAGACTGCTCAGTGCTCACACGTGGACCAACACGCTGTGCAGCGTGACACATCAATCGCTTCTTGCCTCACTCCTTCATCCATCATGCCCAAGGCTTTCAAAGTACGCACCGCACAGGCCCGTAACCCCTCCTCACAATCGCCCCCACCACTCAGATGACGAAATACACGCCCCCAGCGGGAAAATACTACGTCTACATCCACGACCCATGGCCGTACGACAACCACCAAAACAGACGGACGGCGCAAGACGCTCTGGTGAACTGGACCCTCGTGTGGGTGTGCTCTATGGTACGAGACATCTGCAAAGTCGAGATGGACGAGCATCGTCTGGTTTTGTTTCGCAAAGGGACGGTGGGTGTATTGTATTGCCCTTGCTCGTTTTCTCTACTCATTTGGCGAAGTCGAGGGACGTTATAGTCGAGCTGGAAGCGCCTGATGACTCCGATATCACTGTATTTGACGCGATTCTTGGGGCACACCATGCTCGCGATTTCTTGCTTCACCCCGACCCGTCCGACAGCGACTTTAGCGTCATCTATCGGTACGACTTTGAGCGATATAACAACCCTGAACGCAAGGGTGAGCTTCTCCGCTTTCGAGTGGCTTCGGCCAGATTCAATACATATGATACAGGCTGGGAAGATCGATCCGCGACCAAAAGCTTCAAGCCGGAGGACATCCCCAAAGTCCTCCCAATAAAGCGCGACGGAAGCTATCCCTCACCGCGGCCCGTCGAACGGCGATACAGGACTAGAGTGGGAGATGTAGCACCCCTGCCAGGGAGACTGTTGGAGGGTCATCCGGAGTGTATTCCGGTTCCGACACACCCGCCAGTGCAGCAAGCGGCAGAATTGCACGAGCCGCCCATCGCTGGGCCATCGGGACAATCGGCGACCGCTGGACCTTCACCGTCACCACAGCAGTCTTATGCAAGACCTTCTAGCCCAATCCCTTCAGGCTGGGGTTGGTGGACGGACGCTCAAGCACCAGCACCAGCACCGGCACCAGCGCCAGTACCAGCACTGCTCCGCGCGTCAGAGGTACTTTCTCCTTCAGACATTCATCATCGACGACCAATGACGAGTCTTTCAGCATGCCTTTGTGCCATATGAGAGCAATCTACCCACATCCACTCGTTCTCTATCTCCGAATGCGAGCCAGCGCTCGCCATCGCCGCAACCAGGCAAAATGGGCAAGATGGATCCTGAAGACGAAGGTCCGTGTCCTGGCTGGATGTAGAACGATGTGCTTACCCTGTCGCCTCGCAGAAAATGCTGCTCATGCTTTCCTCCGTGCAGGCCCGCCAGTCAAAATCGAGGTCAAAACCGAGCCAGGGAGCGTGCTCATCAAGACGGAGCATGTACCCGAGCAGCCATACGTCCCGAGCGCAGAGTGGATGGCGGCGTACGAGCGGATGCAGGCTTTCGAGCGCGAACGTGAACGCGAACGGGCGAATGCGAAAACTGAAGGGGTGGATGCGCGTATGCAGGTGGACGATACGCAAGCGGCGATCGGAGTGAAACAAGAATTCGTCGACATCCCAGTTCCTGCCGTCGTCCAACCGCACCATGCGAGAAGCGTCAAGAAGGAGGAGGTCTCGGGCATCATTCCTGCGCCGCCAGACTCAGGCCGGTCGGCGACAGAGATGCAAGCTTTGTTCGAGCGAGTGGAAGCGGAACGGGTAGCGAGGCAGCAAACGACTCACACAGCTCGGAAGGTCAAGACTGAGGAGGTGGATATGCGTGACGACTCGGCGGTCGTGGTCAAGAGCGAGCCCATTTCAGGCGTCATCCCTCCGCCCTACTCCAAGTCTTCGACGGCGGGTCGTTTCATCAAGCCAGAACCAATGGATGGCCGTATTGCGCCCGAGACGACACGGAAATCTATGGAAGTCAAGACCGAGCCCGCCGACCCTGCACTCAATCACCATTCCATTCCTGTGCGAAGACAACAGTTCCGTGGCGAGAGGCAGGATCCACTCCAGAACTCCAGCAGAGAATGTCCGTCTATATTCTTTGTTTGATCGTATGCCGCTGACCTTCATTTCAAGTTAACACTCGTCCGCCGTCGGGGAAGCAGGACTCCTTTGAGGTCAAGCCTGAAACCTCCGAGCTCGGCGGTGGTCTCCTTACGGGACGTCCTCGGCCAAGTTCGCCTTTACCCAATAGAACTTTCGACCCTTTCGATGGTTATGGCGAAGATGTCAAGAAGGAGGAACAAGAGAGTATTCCGGAATGTGCGTGGATCCTTCCTCTTTTCCCTCGAATTAAACGCGCTGCTTTGATTCTCAGTCGACTCCCGCCAAGCGCCTCCGGCTCATTCCACATCCTACCCACTTCCTCATCGACAACAACGTCCGCCCGGACCATCTACATACCTATCCCCTCCGTCGTACACGCATCACCCGGCAGAAAGTCGCGGCGGATATCCAATTGCAACTGGGACTCTACCACCAGGCGTCAATCGGCCACATGCCCCAGCTTCATTCCAGCAGCCGCAGGCGCAACCTCGGATCAAACGTGAACGCGAAAGCGATGAATACGGTGTGTATTTATGTTTCTGTTTCATTGTCCTCCTTGCGGGCTAGAACGGAGACGCCCATTGCAGAGCGGGATCTCTACCGCAGTCAGCACCGGTCACCAACAGTGCCAGCGCCAAGCCCCGGCCCGAACATGCGCGATCCGCGAGTGAGAGCGCGATTGGGTCAGTTGTTTCGCGTGATATTTCATGTTGGATGCTGAATGTCTTGTAGAGCGAGAGATCAAAGAGCAGGAGCGATAATGGTGGAGCGAAGACGCTACTTTGTGATTGTAGATGCCCGAAATTTGCTAAACACAACTTGGTGTGCATGTTTTAAATTGACTTTGAAGGCAATACTCTTGGTAGACTACCCTTGCGAATGTGGTTAGCCTGTGGATCCTCGAGCGCTGCCCGGTGGGGTGCGGGGCCCAAAAACGGACTCATGTTTCAGAAACCCGTCTCTCGCCGAGCTGCTACACCCAAAGCGTCGAACTAATCAGCGCCTCTACCTCGTTCCCGCAACAAGTACGCAATCCCGCTAGGCGGCAGACATTCTCCTCCGCAGTATGCCTCAATCTGGGCGTCCTTTTGAGACTTGTTTTTTTTTGTTGGATCCCCGGTTCCGGTCCGAAATACATTCACTCTCTGGCTATAAAACATGGAGGTTGTTGAGCAAGGAGGTTGTGGTTTCTTGCCTCTTGAACTCACACAGTTACATATCTTTCCAATGGCTCGCTTCCTTACTCTCCTCTCTGCGATCTTCGTCGCTGCTACCGCGGCTCAAGCTTCTTCGGTTCGTCCATACATAATTTGCTCTTCGTCGCCTGCTAAATGTCGTCTTGTAGCTTCCCAAGCTGAACGTCTCCGACGTGGCGGCGGTTACATTCTGGACCGACAGTAAGCTACTCCAGATCCTAGCCCTTGAACCAACTAACTAAACACCCAGTCAACTTCGCTGGCCAGAGTGCGCAGCCATTCAAAATAATTCGATTTCCGCTAAACGCTAACACCAGATGCTACCTCCGAGGTTGTCGTCCCCAGCGGCTGCATCCAGGCCGTCCCGCCCTTCGTGTCCTCCGTCTCCAGCGTGGCTATTCAGCCGGGCTTCCAGTGCACTCTCTGGGCGTAAGTTCTCCTTACTCTCATTTAATGGCACTCGCTCACCCGAGTCTTTTCTTCACAGCATCCCTCAATGTGGCCTGGGTGCGGGGAATTCCATCACGGTACGAGTCCCTTCAGGCTTCTCTGTAATTGAAACTGAGATTGACCTGGGCACGTCTAGCTCCATGACAAGGTTCCCAACCTCGTGGACCTCGCGTTCAACGACTTGGTGCGTATCCTCGCGCTGTGTAAACCATGCACTAGTGCTCACTTGCCTTGATAGATGGTCGCCTACCAGTGCATGAAGGCTTGAGACTGTCTACCGTATGTGTAGATGTAATACGAGTAATATCTACGTTTTGAACTAAATTTGTGCTGTACGCGGTGATCGGAGCACTCGCCCCGAGCGGACCGAACGGGCCGACGTGTAAATGTAAGCGGCATACTGTCTGGTTCTCAAATCGAGTGGTTTACAACTAAACTAATTCCTCGATCCTCACAACGACGACAGAAATGTCGTCGCGGTCGCTACCAAACTCTTTCGCCATTTTATCTCCGTCGTCACCGAACAACGCATTCCGAATGATAAGTTCCGCCTCGTTAACGTTATGCTCGGAGGGATGACGAGACCAGTGGGAGTGGGACTCGGCAACCAGTCCCACTCGCACTGATTGAGCGCTGGTCCCACTCATCACGTCGCTTAGCGCTCGCTTGGCTGCTGGAAGATGCTGACGACGTTTGTTTGCCGCGCGGCCGATCAAAGATGCCGACTGAATGCCGGAAGGACTGATATACTGCTCCGCGCAGCGGGCCCCGCGGCGAGCGGATGCACCACGCAGTGGGCCTTCGCGGCGAGCGTAGGGGGGTTCTGCGGGGGGGTCCCCCGCACTCCAGCTGTTCAAACCAATATTTATTAGCAGAATACTCGAATAAAACAGGATTTGCTGTTTTAAAAAAAAAATATTTAGAAGCACCACGCAGTGGGCCTCTGCGGCGAGCAGCAGGGGGGTCTGCGGGGTCTCCCCCGCACTCCAGATCACACACAACCCCATATTTTACTCACAAACTCCAATAGCGGCAGTTAGCGGCACAGTTGATGGTGCTGATGTGAGCCTCAAGTGGGACTCAGCACGCTGTACAATTATTCTCTCAAGTCCCACCAATGTCAGACAGATCAGTGGGACTTGGCCGCCAAGAGTGGGACTCGCCCAGTCCCACTCCCACTGGTCTCGTATATACTCGCTCTTATGCTCGCCTGTGGGTCGAACAATTCCGTGGCCAAGTCGGCTATCGTCCTTCCCGTGCGCAACGTTCATGATCGTCTTCCAGCGGTTGGCCCCATCGATCCAGTGCAGTGAATCCGGGAGGCCGTCCGAAGACAACACTAGCAAATCGCCAGGCAGAAGGTCGAACCGCTTGACAGTAGGGATGCACGCCAGATAGGGCGGGGTGTTGTTCCCAGCCTTAGCCCAATTTTCCCAGCAATCCCCGGGAACTGGTCCAGGATTAGTAGGGTAGGATATTCTTCGCAAATGCACGGTCAACCTTCAACTGATAATCGCCGAGAGCTTGGGGGCGCGTGAGTGATTCGAGGATAAGTAGGCGTTGGACCTCGTCCGCATTGCTGGCGTTGTGGACCTCGCTTATGATGAGCGCAGCGATGTCTCCGTTGTTACTATGCCCACGTACTGCGTGCTCCGTTTAGTCGTCCCTCCGAGTCATCTGATTCAGAACCACGCTGCATCTTCATGTCTAGGGCCTGGTTTGTATAGGGTGGTTTGTAAACCAGTTTATAAACACCCCTCCGGAAAACCCCATGTTTTATATGTTTTATATTCTGAGTGTCACAGCGTGATTAATTGCCTTTTTTAGTAGTGTTCTGGTCACAATATGATACAATCAGTGGTTCAAATTGCCCGAATCTAGGTATGATTTGTAGTAAATGCAGATGGTTAAAAGTTTTGACCCATTTCACCCCTGTCCCAGATTTTAGCACGATGTGACTGATCGCTGTGACACACTAGTTGTGACGCTTTCCCTCTCACGAGGCACGAGTGATCGGGAAAGCAGAGTTTGCGGATTAGCGGAGTCAACGATCGAGAGTCTCTTGACTCTCATGTCGACTCGGACTCCGCCCCGGCTCTGTCTGCTTGCAATCACACATCACTGGCAGCCAGAGTCGGCGAGCGTCATCCGCAAACAGCACGTTGGTGGCCCAGGGACAATCAGATAGGCCATACGGTGCCAGAGAGCAGAGGAACCAGCTCTAAAATGGCCATTTAGATGCTCCTGAAGCACAAAAAAAATGATTTTTTCACTGAGAAATTGCCTAGAAATTGCTTCCCGGCATGGCTCGGGCATCTCGGCCGAGGCAGTTTATAAACCAGAAAACCGGTTTATAAATGGCCTCACCGCAGTTTTTTTTTTTTTACAAACCGGTTTGATAACCCGGAATTTTTTACAAACCAGGCCCTATAATCATGTCGCTTTTTCTCCCACCCAAAGGAATCGTCTTCCAGGCTGGCAACGCCACAGTGTCTCTCAGTCCACCCGTTCCAGCAGCTCGTTACAGTTCAAGGTGCGAGCAATGTCGCAAGAAAAGCTTCAAACCACAAAAGTACGGCGTCAAGAACTTGTCATATTCCGATGCAATGCAATTTAGCAGGATGTTCCGTGACATCTGATTTCTGTCCCAGCCATCTGCATCATGTCCCGGCGATCTGCAGCCGTACCATGTTCATGTGTGGATGCAGGGCAGATCTCTGAGGCAAATTCATTGTACTGGTGGCACACTGGGACCTGTCTATACCCAGGAAAAATACTAGCTAGGTTTAAATCACATGAACATCTCTTATTTGTTTTAGCCTTTGCTTGACCAGTACCAACTCAACTATCCTCCCTGACCATAAGGTTTGCCATTGACAAGAATTAGACACTAGATTGTGTTCTGGAATATTGGTAGAACATGTATTCTGAACTAATTCAATACACTACTGCAATAATGCTACTCCTGCATTCACAGATTCAAACAGAGCTCGATGGGGCTGTGACCGTAAGCTCCAGAAATTTGCAGGGAGGTACTCCATATACAATGGCATTGAGCTATCAACTCAGAAACCTGGCCACGGCTGGCAGTCTAACATAAATCAATTCTCTAGAAAGGACGGAAATCAAATATCAGGGTACATTAATACCACACGCCGATGCAATGGATCCTGCCCACCGCAGGCAACGCTTTCCTCACCTCGCGCAAAAACTCCTCCGCCTCAACGGCCGGCTCTGCAATGCTCCTGTGCTTGCGACTGAACGGCGGATACTGGTACCGTTCCGAGTAGCGAATGTACAATGCGAGATCGAGATCCGCCAGCGCCGGGAAAAGCGCCAAGAATGGGAGCAGTCTCCGGGCGGTGTACAACGACCAGACGCTCAGTTGCACCGCGCGCACGGAGGTAAGCTTCGCTGCGATGGTAGGCATCTCTTGGGTGTCGACCCAGGAGGTGGCGGGGGAAAAGCGCTTGTACAGATGGGCGTTCCAGAGCCAGTACCGCCGACGCTCAGAGAGGCTGAGGTCGAGTTTGAGAGTCGACGCGGGTGAGGACTCGGAGCGGGCGCCAATGAGCCGCAGGGTGTTGAGGAACCCAGTACCTTGCGCAGGCGTCGAGAATGCAGGCATTGTGACTCGAATAGTTTCCAATCGGGGCGAATCAATCAAGGCAGATACGAGCCACCCAGCTGGATGCCCCGACTCGTGCAGCTCTGTGATGCCGGGATGTGCCAGGGGAGGATGTATCAGACGCGTCGTTCCCGTCGGTTCACGGAATGCGTGGTGTTCGACGCACTCCAGTTTTGGGTGCGCAACGAGGAACTGTCGCAGTGCGGACGGGTCGATGTTGTGCAAGTGGAGGTAGAGAGCACGCAGAGCGGGAAGAAAGACGTGCCGGATCATACAGTCCAGGTGAGGTAAGAGGTTTCCGTGATTGTAATAGTTTAAGGAGAGGGACCTTAGACTGTCGACGTTGAAGGCGACGATGCTTAGTGCGCTGGCACCACGTACCAGCTTGATGGTCGTGGAGTGTAGCCGGCGGAGAGACGCGACGGAGGAGACGGTCCCATTGTGAAAGCGCGTGTCTACTGTCGACGGGATAGTGGTCTGCAGCTCGTTGTTGTCCTCCGGTTCTTGTCGGCGGTGCGCACGGGAAAAAGGAGCCGGGTTGTACCGGAATCGTTCCAGCCTCCACTCAGCCATGTCTCCGGGTAGGCAGGTATGCATGGCGTCGGGAGACAAGACGAACACCGGCCCAGACACTCGCTGGGCGACACTCGAGAGAATGGCGCAGAGAGAGCGCAAAACAAGTCCCACATGAGGCATGCGGGGACCGGATTGCCAGAGGAGATCCATATCGAAGGACACAAACAGCTCCTCCAAACTTGGCGCACGATCTGCCACGTTCTGGAGCCTCGCCAACTGTGCGTCAATGCCATTCACGACCTCCAAATGACATGCAAGCTTTTTGGCGGCAAGCAGCCGAGACGGTGCGTATACCGCGACTGCAGACAGGGTTTCGTGGGAAAGCGGTGGAAGGGTTTCCTGGACGAAGATATTGGGTGTCCAGCCCCGCCGCTGGAGGTAGATTTCGATGCAGAGCTCATTGAAGAGGCGACAGAGGGTCGCACATGAGAGGAGTTCCGTGTCTGGCAAGTCGTGCTCGAAGATGGTTTCCCAGAGCTCCAGAGGTAGAATGTCTAGCGCGGGGCGGGCGGTGGTCGGATATGAAGGCGGAGTCATGGCGGCAGGAGGCAAGCTGTTGGCAAGCTGTCAATATCGCCGAGATGTCAATCAGCGGCCCGATGGTCACGTTGCAATCTGCGCATCAAAGTGCGCATCAGATAAACATACGCATCAGTCGGGAGTTCGATAAGACCGCGCAACATCCAAAACCATTCGACGAGGCCGTTCTGTGATCTAAACATCCACGCGATCGCGATTAGGTTCCTGCGAAGAACACCCAGGTATCGTTCATTGAGGGCCTCTTTGAGGTTTCTGTACCACGGGTAGGGAAACTGTTATTCAATGTGGCACGGCAGGCAGAGCATGACATCGAAAAGAGTAAGTAGCAACTACAAGACAACAATTGGAGGGGCAAAGGCTATGTACAGGAACGTGTAACGTCCAACAAGAAATGACCAAGATTGCAACCACAGCTTCTCGTTCAAGTTCCACCACCGCCGATCCCAGCGCCGGCCCTCTTGATAGCAAGCTCCAGTGCGAGCACCTCCAACGCCTGCATACCTTCCCGCCCATCAAGATAAGATTCCTCTGCGCCTTCAAGCAACCCCGCCTCGAGCATCTCTCGCAGCTCCTCGTCCGCGCGCCGGCTCGACAGGAACGCCAAGTCAACACCTTGCTCAACACATAGATCGTGGTACGCTGAGAGGTCGAAGCCCATGACGTTCTGGAGGAAACCACGCAACGTCGCGCAGGCTCGGTGTGAGTGACCCCAACTGGGAACAAAGTAAGGGTTATTAGCGCGAAGCAAGCACGCGTTACTTACTTTGGTCCCCGGCGCATCCTTCAACTTCTTCACCGCGCGTTCGAACTGCAAGAACTCCATCGCCGACATCTTCGTCTTCTTGGCTCCCGCCGCGGCGTCGCTACTGGTCGACCCAGACCCAGCCCCGCGCGAAATGAGCAGCGCGCTAACTGCCTTCCACTCGCCCTTGTCCCATTGCGCCACGACGTTCAGCCGTGGAGCGGTGAATCCTTTCGCCTTGAGGAGATTTACGCATGCGGTGAGCTGGTCACTCAGACTAGGTACGGCGGCACGGAGGAACGATGTCATATCGGTGGTAGGCATGGCGTTTTGAGGTTGCGGAGGTGGCTGCTGCTGTCGTGACGAGGAGAGGAGCTCCGGACGCAGCGCGGGTAACGGCATCGGCACCCGACGCACTTTGTGAGGGAGCTACATACGAGGAGAGTTCAGCGCATTAGGAAGGAACAAGAGAGAGGACCGACATTATCCTCCGTCCGAGAAACACTCTTGCGCGCATCAGATAAATCCGAGGAGCTTCCGTCGGGGCTAATCGGCGAACGCTGGTGTACCAGGTTAGCTGGACGCGCACACCGAGAATGAATCTCTCTCTCTCACAATGATGACCTTGAGCCTATGCGATCCACTACTAGCAGAGCTGGGATTCACGCTGACGGGCGACGGCGATATGGTACGTGCCGCAGGCTGGGGGAACGAGGATGCAGCAGTCTTCTCCAACAACTAAGACAAAGAATCAGCCGGATTACGGTGGTGAGTGATTTCGCACCGCGGGGAACATCTGTACTCGTCTATTAGCTCCCAATAGCCCGAAAGGCGTTGCGAGGGATCCTCGGGTGTAGTCTGCGGGGGAGTTTCGAAACGGCGGGGAGGGTCGAAACGCCGGGATCTGCGGACACAGAGAAGAAGAGGATTCGGCGACGCTGGTGTGTGCGCTTTTCCGTGGCTTCTTTATCGGCGCAGAGGTGATCCCCCCTAGAAACGTCATGAGACCATGGAGGCGTTGAATTGGGAGCACTCGCCAAATCAAATTCTTTGTTCGAGCGCGAATATTCGGCGTGGGATCGTTTCTTTTGGGTCGACGTCGGAGACGTGTCTTCCTGTTGGTCTCGTTGAAGCAGGATTCAAACAAGGAACGTAGCAGAGCTTACTTGGCTGCTGCTGTCGTCAACGGGCGATGATTCAGGTTCGGTGAGCCGTTTGTAGAACGTTCGTTTCGCCGCGCGCTGTCCGGAAACGTGGGCACGAGGTAGGTAAAGTCGGATGAACCTACGTCGAGCCCCGTTGTCGAAAAAACCTCCGCCTTAGACGACTGGGAACCCCGCTGAAAATCTGTGAATAGACGTGGAAGGAAAAGGAAAGACGTCCGCACATTCGATGAGTCCTGCCCACTCACAGGGGACATCGACTGCGGATGAGAGAAATTAGAGGCACCGATATGAATTCCGGCTCGCACTTGTGTTTCACGGTGGGCGTTTCGAAGCGTTGGAGGCTCTGGTAGCGGTGGGAACTCGATTTTGAAAGCAGGATCTCCCGCGTGCTCGTAATCCTCGTCGACGTTGTCCGGGGGCTTGAATACATTGTCGATGGCTCGGCGCACCGACGTATGGGAGACACCAAAAATGTATCCAATGTCCCCGACCGACCAACATTTCGTCGCGTTGCGCGACATGATGCGGCATATGGCTCGCCCAGTGTGATTCAAGACTTTTGCCTTCCCTCTTTGGCCAGGGCGTCAGAAAACTTCCATGGAGCAATCGCAACGTACTTGGGAAAGATCGTCCGCTGCACCTCCTTGTTCTCCAGAAAGTTCTTGCAGGTCGGGTTGTCGCGCTTGTCTGGGTCGAGTGGGTCACCACACGTACCGACGGCCTTTTTGCCGCGTCCTTCGCCTTGAGTCTCAACAGCTTCGCCTTGTGCCTGTGCTTTCGCGGCCATGTCTTCCAACCATTGCTCAATATTGGCAGCCTGGAATATCGTGAACGAGCGAGTCAGATGGCAGCCGTCCGAGTACGCACCGCTTTGTATCCTCTGATGACGCGATTATTTCCGACCGCGTAAAGCGCTTTGTCTGTATCCTCGTCGAGATTGCCTTCAAGGAAAGCATCGATGTGGCTCGGCGTTAAGCGTGCGATGCAGTCAAGAGAGATCCATCTGCTGTTGCGCACCGAGCATAAATATCCTTCCGCACACGGCTTGAAAATCCGGAGATACTCACAACTCGCTTTTTGGGAGGAACCAAATAGGATAGTACGTTTCTTCTTTTGGAGCTTTTTCGTCGCCCTCCGCCGTCGGGCCTGTTTTGGGGCGAGTAAGGTCCATCCAGTCTGGAAGATCCGCTTCGTAGGCAACGTACAAGGCGTTGAGTCTTCTCGAAATAGAGTTTTTGAACGGACTCACCATTGCAGGCAGAAGAGGCAAAAAGCTCTCTTTTGCCAAGACCAAATCACCGGCTTCGAACTTGTCTTCCACGCCCATGTCGGGGAGTGTCACTTGAGAGGACGCAGTCTTTTGTTTGCCTTTCAGAGGAAAGGGAAGGGGCGAGCGAGAGCGGGTATGAACTGTAGGCTCAGGAAGGTGTGGTTCGTACAAAACTTGAGTATATTGCTCAAGTTTTGGAGGCGGGGAGTCCATGGTGACGGTAGGAAGCAAGGAGCGAGATGCGATGATCCGTTGTTGATGCCTGTTTGCATTTTGACACGTGCGCTTGATCTCCTTTCTTGTGCTTCGGCTGGGTCTCTTATGCAGGCCCCGCTTGGTTCTCGATAGACGATCATTGGCGAACGAAAGTACATGCTTACTTTTCCATTCCATACGAGTCCATCGAGCAGCGACTATCGTCTACCGACAATGTCCGAGATACCCGAGCAAAACCTCAGTGTACTTGGCTCTTACCATTTCAATAATACCAGATATGAATCGTCCCTCAACGAGTGTCCTCAAGTGCGGTGCAAAAAGGAATAAAGGAATTCCAATATTATCTACGTACGACAGCAACCACGGAATGAGAATTCGGCACCCGCAACCGATTCATCATCATCAACGACGCAAAGCCATTCTCAGTGCAAGCAGCTCCAGCGACTTCATGCCCTCTTGTGCGCCGAGTAATGAATTATCAGCTCCGTCAAGAACCAATCGTTTAACAATCGTCCACTGCTGGTCACTTGTCCGCGACTCGCGTAGTGCTGCCAAATCGAGGCCTTGGTCTGCGAGCAGCTTGTCGTAGCTCGATAGGTCCAAGCCCATTGCGTTGGCGAGTACGCGGGAGAGAGTCGTCGGCGTTGTCGTCGTCGTGTTCACAGCCGGACGAGGCTACAATAATGAGTAATCGTCGCGAAAATTCAACCTGGGGAAAAAAGGCGACTAACGTTCTCCAGGCCTTTCCCCTTTCTACTCCCAATCATCGTTTCGAACTTGTTGACGTATTCGAACGGCGACACCCCCATCGAGCGCACCACAGGCATGCATATGGACGAAAGTTGATGTAGCTCGTCCTGCTTCCATTCTGCAAGCACCGGCAGCCGTTCCAAGGAGAGACCAAGTGTCTCAAGTTGCGCAGCACCGGCAGTTGCCCGTTCGTCCGAAATCCCAAGCGTGTCGCGGAGGAGTGTCGAAAGTGTCTGTTCGTGTTTGTTGATGTTGTTTTCGATCGGGTTTACAGCCGGCGGCAGTTTCTGTCCAACGGTGGGCGAATTCGAGGCACATACACCGCTACCCTGTGTTGCCGTAGGTAGTGAAGCGCTCGAGATGGACTGGTGCTCTTGCGACGAGGGTTGAGATGCCACCGGACGACTCGTGGGAACAGGCCGACGTGGCAATTGCGGGCCTGGGCCAAACGAGAACAGAGGGATTGGGCCAAACGAGAACAGAGGGATCTAGATGCAAATGGGCTCAGCGTGGACTAAACATTGGGCGGATAGAGCATACACCGCTACCCTGTGTTGCTGTAGGTCGCGAAGCGCTCGAAATACCCTGTCGCTCTTGCGGCGAGTGTTGAGATGCGACCGGAGGCCGAGTGGGAAGAGGCCGACGTGGAAATTGCAGGCCTGGACCAAACGAGAACAGTGGGATCTAGATGCAAGTGGGCTGAGCGCGGGGGGCAAAGGTGAATAGCGGCAACATACGGAATGAGTTTCAAGGTTAACTGCCGGCGGACTCGAGCTCGCAGGATGAAAGTTGACGGGACTTGCAGCGGAATGCGAGACTCCGACATTATTCAACTTCTTCTGCGGCATATTAGTTGATAAAGTTGCTCGCAGGATTTTCAGACGCGGCTGTCTTACCAATGGAATAGGCAAGAATACAGCTCCGGGATTGGCTTTACCGATATCGAGTCGTTTGGTGGGCGGAAAGGTAGAGAAACGCTAATAGAGATTTCAACCAACCAAATGTGTGGAAGCGCGTGGAAGCTCACCGGCGCAGCGCTACCGTTGACACACGATGGGGAATCTTTGTCGACCGCCGCCTGCTCCTGTGCCTATAGAGATTTCAACCAATGAAAATGTGTGGAAGGGCGGTGGAAGCTGACGGGCACAGAGCTGCGTGTGGCACGCGATGGAGGAGATTCGTCAACAGTCTCCTCTAGTCGGCGCTTCTTGGCGGGGCGGTTAAAATACGGGTTATTTTCCCAATCCTCGAGTTCCTCGTTTGGCTGGCGGGGTTCTTGGATGATCTGTTTACACCTTTTCTTTGCGGCGCGTTCTGAGGCTGGAGTTTTCGAGGAAGACGCGACGGATTGCTGTGACAACCATGGGTGAGGCGTATCTCTTTGCTGCGTGAGCTGGTGGGCGTACCATTGACTTGGTCGGATGGATCTTCTCGCCTTCTGGGATCGGAGGGAATATCGTCTTGAATCCTTGACCGGCAAACTCGTAGTCCCGGGAGGTGTCGTCGACGCGGAGTTCATCTCCGTACGGGTCATTGTTCAGGGCGAAGCGGATGGTGTGGGCTGACAGCCCGAAGATACGCGCAATGTCCTTCGCCGGCCAGCAGTTGTCTTCCGAATCGTTGTCGTGTGCAATCCGGCAGATCGCACGGCCTTTTCTATCGAGCGCTTTGGACTTGCGACTGGATGTTTTTCAGTGAGCTTCGCATCCCGCCCCTATTGCGCGTGGGTGGCATACGTTATGTGAATGGTTCTGGCCACCGGGGTGTTCGTTGTAAAGTGTTCGGGGGTGGGGTTGTCCCTCTTGCCGGTGTCGCTGTAGTACTCAGAGTCGTCGTCCGAGTCGTCGTTTCCTGGCATGATGGGGGTAGAAAGAAAGGAGCGCAAGCGGTGTTGATTTGTTTGCGCTTGTTAACTCCTGGTCCATGCACTCAGGAGTGATCATTCGATCGGACATGAAACAATAATCACGCGCAACGCTCATCCGGCAACGCGTCTTTGAAATTTGTCTGAGGTATTTCAAAATCTGGTAGTCATGACGAAGGCTACGAGGCCCGTACTTACCTGTTGAATATCCGCTGTTGGGTTGCGCGGAAAATCGGCAAACGATACTTTATCTGCGGTGTATAATCCGTGAATCTTTGGTTGCGGACGAGCTTCTCGGCGTTGAATCGTCCCTACCTGATTTCACAACTCCCACCCCATCTTTGGCGTCGGCAAGCCTTGAAAAAGTTCTGCCAAGCGAGTCAGAGCGAGTCTGGTGACCGTGGTCCGTGCGCAGTCTCACCTTTATCACAAGCATTGCCTGACGACGACGATAAGTAAGTGACCATCGATTTGGAGCGAAGACGGATTCTAATGAGCAGTACTTCTGGGCAGCGGCCAGGTCGACACGCGAGACAAATTCGTCGATCGGTGTATCGATGCGAAGATTGCGAACTTGGGCCGGACGCGGTTGTTGCGACGCGCGCGGATTGAATTTTACGAAGGAAGGTAGTGTAAGGCCGTAGTTGAATAATACAATGTCCATTCTTCAACTCTGCCATATGGTTGAAATACTGGGACATTATTATGAGCAAATTGACACAGGTTGGGATTGTGGCAACACAGGTTGAGTCCAACCTGTGTCCGTTTTTTTCTGGTTGAACAAGAGAAAAATAAAGACACAGGTCGGACAGATTTGAGCCACACTGCCATGTTTCCCTGACACAGGTGAATTGCTCAACTTTGTCACAGTCGGGTTGCCAACTGATCATATATGATGTGATCATATCGTTGATATATGGTTGCAATATTATACTTGCGGGTCTACAGCCTGAACTGTGAGTTTAACTAAGACAGATGGTAGCTACGTTAGGGTGGCTATCCTAACACTACAATCTACCAAAGGAACACACCAATTCCTGGGGATTGATGGCTGCTAGACTCGACTGGCCGGCCCTCACGAGGCTGGCCTGTTGGTTAAAACCCCTGCGAAAAACCCAGTGGGAAAAATCACAGTAGAACCTTGTCAGAGTTCCCTCCTCCCAGGTTCAAATCCCCGGCATCCACCATTTTTTGGTGCAAGTTGTTTATCTCTCTCTACAGCCCATCTGTTGTACCATCAGCACTTGATGATGAGATATTGATGAGTGTGACTGGGAGAATTCCACACCTGTGCAGGATTTCTGCCATGGTCCCACCTGTGTATTCATAATTCTACCTGTGTTTTGTAATATACATGAACTGCCTGCAGCTGTGTTGCATTTTTGCCCTCAATTCAACCTGTGTTGAGAACCCCCACTTGTGCTTCATTCCATCCAAGCTGTGTCGAAAACGCTCAACCTGTGTGGATTTTGGTCAAAAAGCACTGAGTTGTGTGCATTTTGAATAATGTCCCGGTATTTCACCCATACTGCCATGTCAAATTGATTCTATGGTTGAAATACTGTAACAGTATTCCAGTGAGAACCGCACAGGTTATAGCTCATGTGCGGCACAGGTTGGTCTCAACCTGCGTGGTGAATTGTATTTGATCAGACATAGGTTCAGTTGAGATGTGCAACACAGGTTGGGACATTCTTGCAACACAGGTTGACCAGATCCGCAAAAGGTCCCCAACACTAATTGATGCACACCTGATTGCAATGCCAAAGGATCAGACAAGCCGCCGGCCGAATGGTCGCCGAGCTAAGCCGTATTTTAAATCAGAGGAGGGAAAGGATTCCCCTAGAGCAAAATTCAAGTCAGTGGTAGATTGCTTGCATTGAGCAAAAGCCTATTTGTTTGAATGTGTTTCCTTTATCATTCCCGACTCTCCTCAGCTGCAAAAATAGGCAACATCATTGCAGCCCAACAGCACATTGTTCAAATTGTCCCTTAGGAGGAGTTTAAAATTGTCTCTTGGTCGGATACATCCCCTAGGACACTAAGAAAGCTCCTTGTGTATTACTAGTACAGTATACACCATGGTACAGTGCAGGGGGGATTGCCGTGATAGAACATCACAGCAATCATTATGTTTCTGATGCACTATTTTTGGCCTGGCAGCCCAAAGCTTGACCTGTGTTGGGTACTTTCACACAAACCTGCCGTGTAAATGTGAAGATACACTGACCTGTGTCTTGCTGGACATGGTTCATACAACCTGTGTTGCATCTTATGACCTGTGTAGAACAGTCCACAACCTGTGTCAAAATTGCTCAACCTGTAGTGCTGTGAATACTGTTACACTATTTCAACCATATGTATGGGTGAAATACTGGGACATTATTCAAAATGCACACAACTCAGTGCTTTTTGACCAAAATCCACACAGGTTGAGCATTTTCGACACATCTTGGACGGAATGAAGCACAAGTGGCGGTATATCAACACAGGTTGAATGGAGGGCAAAAATACAACACAGCTGCAGGCAGTTCATGTATATTACAAAACACAGGTAGAATTATGAATACACAGGTGGGACCGTGGCAGAAATCCTGCACAGGTGTGGAATTCTCCCAGTCACACTCATCAATATCTCATCATCAAGTGCTGATGGTACAACAGATGGGCTGTAGTTAGTAGAGAGAGAGATAAATAATTTGCACCAAAGACTGGTGGATGCTGGGGATTCAAATATTCAAACCTGCCAGTGGGAGGAGGGAACTCCGACCAGGTCCCACCGTGATTTTTCCCACTGGGTTTTTCGCGGGTTTAACCAGCAGGCCAGCCTCGTGAGGGCCGGTCAGTCGAGGTGTAGAGAGTCTAGCAGTCAATCCCCTGGAATCGGTGTGTTCCTTTGGTGGATTGTAGTGGTAGGATAGCCACCCTCACGTGGCTATCATCTGTAGAACTCACAGTTTAGGCTGTGGACCCGCGAGTATAATATTGCAACCATATGATCACATCATATATGATCAGTTGGCAACCCGACTGTGACGAAGTTGAGCAATTCACCTGTGTCAGGAAAATATGGCGGTGTGGCTCAAATCTGTCTGACCTGTGTCTTTATTTTTCTCTGGTTCACCCAGAAAAAACAGACACAGGTTGGACTCAACCTGTGTTGCCACAATCCCAACCTGTGTCAATTTGCCCATAATAGTGTCCCAGTATTTCAACCATACATATGATTCAAAAAAGGGATCACTTTTGCAGCACAAGATGTACACGACAGAGACGACGAACAATCAACGCTCGCAGCTCAAGAAATCTCCCCCACCTCATACTCCTCCTCTTGAGCCTCTGCCCGCCGATTCATCTCTTTCACCCACGGCGCATACTCCGCTCTCTCATTCAAAAAGTCCGTCCGCCTCGCCGTTGTCGCCCTCAGCCCATCCCCGATAATCTCCCCAGTCTTGACGTCCGCGTGCGCTACAATACAGGCCTGAGCGAATCGGACATGGTCCCAAGCCCCCGCAAGCCCCGGTTCGCGCACCGACAGCGCACGAGTCCATTCGTCGAGGCCCGTCATGTTGAGGCTGCCGCGGAGTTTTTTGATCGCTTTGCAGATGGGTCGGTGTGGCGCCACGAGATCTTTCCATGCCGCGGATTGGCACTGGGGGACTCGGGTTTCAATACCGGGAGCAGATTTAAACAAGCGCGGACGTACCTCGCTGCTGCAGTAACGGACAACCCCACAACCAGAACAGATCTGGGCCGGCCCGTTAGGCTTGTGTTCACATTCGATGTAAAGACACTAAGGATCGGGTCAGAACTGAAACGTACTCGCATGCAGGAGACGACGAACCTGATCGCGGCTGCGGACTTCAAGCATGGTCTTGAACGCAAGGGTGAAGATACCCGCCGGCGACGCGGCGAACAATTCGAGCTCCCGCCTCATCTGCGGCTGTTGACCCGCCTGCATCGTCTTGATACGGAAGCACCACGTGCGAACATCGCCGAGTACAGGCAGCTCGCCCTCGAGCACCTCTGCGATGGCGTCAACGCGCACGGCCAGCGGATACAGTTCCTTGATGTTCTCCAGGTAGGACGAGACCATCCAGCTGGTGTCTATTATTTCCAAGTCGGTGAAGAAACAGGCGACGGAGGTCGTGGTTTGGGTGAACGTGTGTAACGCGTGCGCATTGTTGTGCTGGAAGCCCTTGACGCAGTCCTCGAGGTGAATGAGCGGGTATTTGATGACGAATGGTAGCGGGACGAGCATGCAAGCGAAAGGATCCCAGAACCGTGCGATGGCACTCATCACGGGGAGTACGCCTGGTTCGAAAAGCGCCCACTGACCCAAGCCCATGATGACCTCATGCTCGCCGGCTGGATGACGAGGGAAGAGATCTTTAGCGCTGTTTGGCCACGGCTGATCCTCGTTCGAGACACCACTCTTCCGCGCACGGAATTCTCCTGGGCTAAGCTGACGCAGGGACGCGAGCAACTCATGGCAGATGCGTGAGATGAAGTCGCCCCAGACACAGCAGCCGGGATTGGCACCACGGGAATGGAAAGGTTGAGCGCGAATCGCAGGTTTGCATCGGCAAATCGTGAGGCGGTCCAACACCGTCGGAAAACAGTCGTGGTCGTGCTGTGGTCCCGACGGTCCCACGTAGGTGGAGAGCAGTGTCATTATAGCGCGTAGGATTGGCGCTTGGAGGAGGGAGACGGCTGCACTGGGGGACCCGGGGAAACATTTTTGAAGTATCGAAAGCATTGCGAGCGCGCAGCAGGCATCTTCATGCATTGGATTGCGCAAGGAGAAGAGAAGCAAAGTGCGCTCTGCTTCGGAGGCACTGGTCGCAGACATGGCGAAAGCGAATTTTGGGGCGACGGCTCAGTGGCACTCGGTGGCGGTCAGAAGCAAGAGAGGTGGTCACGGCGTTATGCCTTCTCACGATCACCTGGAGTCCTTCTCTGAGCAGCCGAGAGGGCGGATCGGACGGCTTAGCAGCCGAGGTGTGGTCGGCACACTCAAGCTCCGTCGGCACATCAAGATCCGCTATATATTACAAGCCGCTTCGTGGTGTTGCTTGGCATCCATCCGCACACAGCTTCTCGCGAACCCTCCTCTCGTTTAAAATCTACAATGCATGTATTAGTACGGGATCAGCACACAAAGCAAACACGATAATGTTCCTCTATTTGAATCCGCAGTACTCTCGCATCCCAGACACACCGTACGATGTCGAACGAGTGTCCGCGGAGGACGTCCCGCACATCACGCCATGGGCGCAGCACGCTCTGCAGCTGGTGTTCGTGAATGAGGGAGGCGCGATGTTGTATCCTGTGAAGGGGCCAATGAATAAATCGCCGCAGGAGCGGACAATTTAATTAGAGCCTACAATCGCAGCTCCTCCGTAATGTGATCCAGCTCAGCGTCGTTCGGGTGGTGTGCATTAAACGCAGTCTCGGCACCATCGACGGCTTCCCGCAACTTCTTTTCCAACCGGCTTGGCGACAACAGCCACGCGAGAAAGACAAGTGCGAGCAGGGAGCCGTAGCTGTAGTATATTGGCAAAATACCCTGGATATAACCAGGGGACTGGATTGCAAAATGTGTGGATACAACCAGCGAGTGGTTCTAACCGTGCAATATGCTCATAATAGCTGCAGCAGCTTCTGGCTTCCGGCACCCCGGCTTGGGTGGTTAATAGAGCGATGGGATCAACACAGCGGCTTGGGACCGCATTCGGGGGGATATTCGCATGGATTTCGGGGACCATATGGGGACGTTTGGTCATCCAGGATCGTCGGGGTTGGCATCAATATCATTGCGCCTACTCTGTCAGCTCCGCGTCTGTCCGTTGACACCCGTCTGGTCCCGCCCGTCGGCTCCCGCCCGCCCGCCGGCTCCCGCCCCACCTGTCACATCCCGCCCGCCTGTCACATCCCGCCCTGCCCGTCACATCCCACATTTCTTCTTCTCATTCCTTCCACCAGCTTCTCCTTTTCTGCCTCCCTTCAACCTTGGCCCTCCCTTGCCGTTTTGCATGCTGGGGTGGTTGGTTCTGTTTTAGGACGTTCCGAAGGTAGCACATGGACATCAACTTCTCTTGATCATCTTTCGTTGCTACGCCGGGTACCCGGCTGTTGCGACACCCGACCCGCGTCAAACTGGTTGCTCTTTCCCCCCATCGCCCTCCACCGGCATAGCCGCCGCGTTCCTCTCGATGGCACCCTCTCTTCCCTCCAACGACCCGCCCACTCAGACATCGCTGAAAACATCAAGTCCAGCTTGTGCTGCCTCAAGGGCTTAGTTTCCGGTCCTGCCCTTCAAGTTTCAAGCCTGGCCAACGCGGAAAAGCCTGGCCAACGCCCACCTCGAACACCATCGATCCCTCTGGCTTCAAGTTCGAGCATCGCCTCAGCCATCCACTGATAACGACGGAGGTGGGGAATGTATTAGTACTGGTGAGCCTTGAGAAGCGGGACGCCATCGAGCTCAGGTGCGTATTCTATTCTCCGAGTCTATAGCATGCCGCTGATCACATTTGTCCTATACTTTCCTCGTCTCCGCCCTACGCGCGCACCCACGGACAACCTCTTCGGCCCAGCTCGTCGCCAGAAGACCGCGGCGAATGGTGCCCGGGAAATCTATGCGCGTCTACCACTCGTGTGCCACGCTCGGGTTCGGGGAGCGCACAGCTTCGAGGACGCGGAACGTGGGGTGTCGAGGCTGCGATTTCTTTTCTCGAGGCTGCGATTTCTTTTCGTACCGTGATGTACCACCCGCAGTAGCGTAGGAATACATGAATTATCTACCGAATCCTAACTGGGACCCGACTGGGACGATAATGACACGGGACTAGAACAACACTGGCTCGGAGCTGGCAGCAGCATCGAGTTCTGGTGAGGCTGGCGACGTCTGGCAGCGCCTTTGAGTTTTCCTGATGAGGGTCTTCTCGTGAAGCCTCTTTGCGGGCGGTAGAGCACAAACTTTTCTTGATATCTTGTGGAGGCTACGTGCAAGGCGACTCTTGACAGAGGTACTGCGTAGGTGCCATCGGTGGTGGCAGGAAGAAAGTGAGGAAGCGTCGAGGAAGCGTGGTGATTGACGCCTATATCGACTCCCTCTAGCCGCTGCAAGTACGTTGAGGCTTCGAAAGAGCTGTATGGTCATCAAGGCCTTCACCGCAAATCGGAATATATGATTTTTGTGGTCATGAGTGAAGGAGCCGAAATCTATACCAGAGCAAAGTAGTGGATAGTATGATAAATTTAGGTTTTGAAGGTGATTCCAGCGTTCGACAGCAAGCATTGCTCCAACACACCCAGAAAATCCCAGAAAATTTGACAAGGTAGCCAGTTTGCTTCCTCTGCTGAGCCCGCAGGAATTGAAGCAAAAGGTATTTGGTGTGGCCAGGAAGTGAAGCATGAGCGTGGATGTGGCGGTGAGGTGAGTTCGCGATGATTTGAGGTGAGTTCGCCATCCCAAAATCATTATACACTCCATCTCGCATTTGGAGTCAGTTTGGCATGTACCCAAAGGTGGAACATTATTCAAGGGAAAGCAAGAGGCAGAGAAGGCCTGTGCTCGCTTTGACTTCTCGGTCCAAGACACGCGTGATTCTCACTGGCTGATGACTGCAGGAATAATATAATTCTGGACTATGGATGGACAGTGCATTGCGGAGTGGATAGAGATTATACGCGAGGGGATATAGATTAAGTTCACCGAGTATGATACACGGACGCAGGTTGTGTGAAGTATGCGATGGTGTTGGTGTAGCTTCAAGGAACAGTCAAAAGTGATTCGACGAGACGATACACGATGCATACCGTGACGGTGTATGGCTTCGGTGACGAGGTAGAAGAGTGTGGGTGAGCGTGGGTGAGCCCTAATTGAGATCGCCGCTGAATGGGGGTCCAATGGGATGGCGGGTACAGCGGGCGGGGTAGGTGCCGCCAGCGACTTTCATCGTCCTAGATCGGAAGGAAGGCGGCGAGCGATATGGGAGAGAGTGCGGGTACACGATAGAGCATTGCCGGATGTTGGAATAGCAGCATACTACAAGAATACCAGTTAGTGGGGGCAACAGCTCAATATGGACGGGACAAACACACCAATGGGTGCAGGATGTGTTGCCATGGCTTGGAGACTTCGCATTGGGTTGGAGGCGAGTGGGAGAGCGCGCGCAGGACGCTCCGAGCCGGTGCAGAACAATGGGGTGGATGGGGTGGGCAGGGTACCAGGCGGGTTTGTATGCTGGTAGTATTTGACGTTTTTAACGTGAGGTGGTGTCGTCTGAGGTGTATTTGACAAAGGATATGATGTCAGATTGGCTCTGGATGCCTACAATAACGAGAAACTGAAGATGGATGAGTCAAGGCCAAGTGCGCAACTTTATGACACACTGGAGACAAGAGAAGAACTGAAAACGCATGGAGTGTGTTCCTTGAGGTCGTCCCATGCAGGGGAGCGCTGCAGCGAAGCCGTAAAGCTTGAGGTAAAGCCGAGCAGACGAGGAGGGCGGGAGGGGAGGCGTTGATGGTGCCGTGAATCCAGAGCCATTGCGGCGCTGAAAAGGTGCTATAGCAAGCAGAGAGGATCCCAGACGAGTGCTCGATGAGGCCCCAAGGCGCTGCTGGGCAGAGGAAGGCGTTGAGGAAGGTCGGGGTGGTGGACGGAAATGAGAGTGATGGGTGTCACGCAGGGTGACACCGGCCCGGTAGCCATCCGCCAAGTTTTGACGTGCGGGGATATAAACCTAGCCGGCAGCCCGCGCGCCTGAAAAGTGACGACCAACTCGCGACCAACCGCGAGCCTTTGGCATTCATGGGTTGGGTTTTTGGCGTGGTTTGAGGACAATACTAGTCTCGGGTTTGGGCCGGCGGGAGAGAGAGGTAGAGGCAGGAGGGGCGGGAGGGCGGGATGGCGGGATGGCAGTAAAGGACGAGCGTAGATGCAACCGGCGCCGGGATCTGCAAGCCCAAGCGGTCCTTTTGATCGCTCAAAAGGGACCGTGAGCGATCAAAAGGACCGTTTGGGGACAGCTCAGGCTCGTCCCGATGATGATGGGAAGCCGCCTGAAGCCGAGGTTGATGTTCATGATGTGTCACAGATTCGCCTTAGCGGTGTGTTTCCAAGACCCACGGTTGTAACCACCCCCTGGTTGTATCCGGTTGATTTGCAATCGGCTCGCCTGGTTACAACCAGGCACTTTTCGAAAAGTCTACGACTACAGGTGGAGCAGGGCCCCGATGCTGATGAGCGTGCACCGCAAACAAGGTAGGATCGCGACAACGTCGTCAAGGGGCGCGCACGACGATACGGAGGAGCGGGAGAGGGTATTTGTGTCGGGAGTTGGAGCCATGGCAAAGTTCGGAAGGTCGCTGTAGGACTTATGAAGCGCTTCAGAGAATCTAGACATTCTACAGCATTCAGCGATCTAGATCTCGCAAAGTTAGCGTCAATATATATACCGTAGGAGATGTTGTATCAGTGGTCGAGCCTCGACCTCGACCGCGACCCTTATAGAACCAATGGGACGATAACGAATTGGATTGCCAGTGAAAACAGCATTGGTTTGAGAGCAGGCCTATGAGGGAAAGGCTAGACTCCGCCAGCGGGGTGGAGCCAATTGACTGGCTTCAGACGGGTATTGGATGGCGAGCCTCGACTCTTCAGTGGAGCAATACGACTGGAGGAAGGATGCATTCCGGTGGGGATGAAATCCAGAGTCGTCTCGAATAGACGGGATGCGCCGAGCTGGCGTGAAAAGATCTAGTCCTCCTGCGAAGCAAAAACCCATCGACGAGTAGTGCGGTCCACGAAGGCGCCTTACCAAATCGCTAGCGAGGTACTTTTCGATAGGTCTATTCCAGATATCGCGTGGAATGGCAGTACCCCCAAGATATTGGCCAAATTCATACAGTGCGACGCCCACAAAAGCTTAAAAGCCATACAATGCAAGAACCCGCCGGTCGACGCGGGCGCCGCTGGCGCCAAGGCTCTGAGGTTCGCGGTAGGACCAGAGGCCAGAGGATCCGGTGGGCAGAGTAAGGACTGTGCAAATGAGGCCGACGATCTCCGGGATTCTGAGCCATCATGGTGGAGAAGTGGAAGAACAAAAGCAAGGGGGTGCCAACTTTCGAAAATCGGATATAGGGTCGGAAAGTTTTTTTTCCGGCCGTCGGGGACCCCCCCCCCCCTGCTTACTATATCGGGTAGTGATTTCTCACGATAAGATAAGATAAGATCACGTGCACCTTCGAACCCAGCCGGCGCCAACATTAAAAAAATAAATGAGAATGTTTGCGGTCTTATTACAGTATAGATTACATATAGGGATGTATTATAGACCTCCTGGCCTTCCATTTACCTGCCAGGTGCTTTATTTTCAAACAGCGTCTATATGAGTGTGACAAAAGTGTGACTGACATCATGTCACTGCTAAGCGCAAAAATACACGAGCAAAAGTTCTAAAGTGGTTTTAAGTGGTTTTGGGGGTGTTTTAGACAGTTATGAGACCTGGTTGTAATACCTCTCAAAACTTTTTTTTCGGCTTGGGGGGGACCCCCCCCCCCCTACCCCATGTCACTGATAGGCATCTTGGCACCCCCTTGAACAAAAGATGACAGGGCACCGCATTGGGTCATGCGACAGCGGCATGTCACGCGCGGCGCGCCGTGATCATACATACAAGGCAGGGGCTGCGCTTCGCTCCGCCCAAGGACCTGGAGCTGAGTCCAGAGCTCAGACTCGGAGTACAGTGATTCATCTTCAAAAAAAAGCGAGGGACTATCAGGATTGAAATTAAATGCCAGTCTACAATTACACAATCAAAGTAAGCAACACTCGTCTGCATCATCTCCGGGTTGCCCATTCACAGTTTCTGACTCCTAGACTCATTCCACCGGCCGTCCACCGGCCGTGTACACCATGCGAGCTGCAGCGAGCAACGGAGTAGGTAATCTTCGAAGTCTGTTGATAATCAGTAGGCAAGGCAGGAGAGAAATGACGACATACGGCGTTCAGAGTACGTCGACTCTAATGGGTTATCGAGGCTGTCGCATTGCAAATACATCCAAATACATCTTGAATCTGTTCCAGTCTATCAATTGTAGGTAAGCAGCGAGTGAGCGTGAACGTAACTTGGCGGAAACCCGATTCATGTGCTACGCTGCATCCGATCGTCGCATCGAAGTTCCTGCGGAAAAAGTGGATGAGAGCTTAACGAATGAACAGAAGTTGAAGAGAAGTACAAACACACCCATATCCAGCGACTCGATAGTTGCTCGCTCACGCTGGAATTCGTTGGCATGGCGGCGCGAACAGCGGTGCCATTGAGCGGCGTCAAACACCTTGATACGGCAGCCGTGACTGTGTCGACGGAGCTGGAAGAGATTAGAGGTGAGTTCAGTAGCAATAGCGGTCTCACGCACCAACAATTGCAAGCATCCTGACGTGCATCGTCGTCGAGTGGACGGTCGGCGGCTCGGAAGTAACAAAGTTGAAATGTCTTTTGAGTTGCGGAGGGGGGGTGGGGAGATGTGGTGAACAATCCGGCTGTTTGGGAATAGAGGAGACACCGAGTGGGACAGCAGGGTAAGCGCTCGACACTCGACGATCTCCCACATCCCTCAACGTCCATCGTGTGCTTGTACGGTCGCCTTCGGGTCATTGAGCTGGTGCAGCGCGGAGCATGATACAAACACTTGACGATGACGAATAGCTTGAGGATGCGAGTCATCGCGAGCACTTGATGACGCGAGAGCTTGAGAGACTTGCACTGGCAGAGCTGGCGACGCGGGAACTTGATACACTTGCAGTGTTGACTTGGACATGGTCTTGATTCGGAGGGCTGCGATGTATTGAGATGGCAAGCGTTGACCTATTTGGCAGGAGGACGACATCCGATGGTGAAGGGCAGAAGGAAGAAGCAAAGATGGGATCAAAGTACGACTGCTTTAACCCTGAAAGTTGCAGCGCCCCGCGCTAACTTATCCCTCAGATCGCAAGAGCCCGCGGAGACTTACACGATGCGCACAGCCTTTTAGCTGCGCGAGTGAGGCCAGATGACTGAGTCGACTCGACATGAGGCTAGTTTTGAGCGCTTCTCGGGCGCTTACTCGGCGCTTGAGGCGTGGGATGGGATCGAGAAGCTGATAAAATTCCCCGAAAAGGTAAGCTTGAACCCAGCATGATGTGCGCAGCAGTCAGGCGGTGCGATGGCATCAATTTTCAGGTAGTTTCGTTCAGAGAAGGGTAATAAGTAATCCGGCGATTGCGAAGGTTACTGTCGGTCTGGATGCCTCTCTGGATGCAGAGTCAAGGTAGTTATTCATTCATGATCCAGGAATGCAGAAAAGGAAAAGGAAAAGGAAAAGGAAAAGAAGAGGAAAAGGAGACGGAGAACTTGAAGAACTAAAAACAAGTCTCCAATCCGAGTCGCCATGACCAGCGCTCGGGTCGACCGAGGAACTCCCTCTTGAGCTCGTACCACATGCGGTGCAAATATGAGCTGAGGATGCGCGACGAGTATGTACGCTAGTGTTGCCGTTGGCTGGCTCGGCTAAGGCTAGCCAATAAGCCAAGCCGATACCAGCCAGCCAAAGCCAAGCCGTTAGGGCATGGCTTGAACCGGCTTGGCTTGGCTTGAAGCCGGCTTACCTTTAGCTCAACAACGGCTAGGGTACACAAACCCTCCCCCAGTACTTCCTTCCATCCATTGGCAACATCAGCGACGCGTAACAAGCTCAAGCCGATAGTCCGGGAGGTTGTGATTTGGCATGCTGTTTTTTTAGTACCACTGCATCCAGCATGAACCAAAACCCAAACCAACACATAGCCAAAGTCTGTTGGTATCCATCGAAATTTCGCTAGAAACACGCTGGCGGCACGGTCCGCACGGACATCAGTGTGCGATTGATCCACACAACTGGACAGAACGAATGGTGGTTTTGCACTGTGAATGGGTCAGACTCAACATGGATGACTTCGGAGGACATCCTTGACCATCTAATTCAAGTTTTCATCTCAATAACTCTCGGAACTTGGCTAAATTTACCTATCAACTCAATTCTTGTGATTTATCCGAAAAACAGTAAACTCATCGAGTAGAAAACATCCTACGCAACGGCTCAGTATGCCTCGGACATACTGGACCATTTCTGACTCGAAGCCAATAGCTAGCCATGGCTGAGCCATAGCCAGTTGGAGCCGAGCCGTTTGTAATTGGCTCGGCTTGGCTGCGGCCTTATTGGCTCGGCTTCAAACGGCTCCGGGCCAAAGCCAGTCGCAGCCAGCCAACGGCAACACTAATGTACGCGCTGCTGGTCTTCTGGCTCAGAGCCTGAGAGTTGATCAGAGGTGAACTTGACAATATGCACGAGGTTCAGAGATCTAGATTGCAGGTTGTTTGCAATGGGAAAACGACTAGGAAGACTCGACCCTTCTGAGGTACTGTGGGTAGGTAGTTATGCATTCCGGAAATCAAGGTGTGGAAGCGCAATGCAAAAAAGAAAGAAAAGAAAAGAAACAGTGTGCTCGAGGGGCAGAACCAGCGCTCAGGTCGACCGAGGAAATCACTCTGCAACTTATCAAACATCTTATCAGCTGTGGTCCTGAGGATGCGCGACGAGTATGTACGCGCCGCTGATTTACTGGCTCAGAGGTGAACCTGTCCATATGCTTGCCAGCGAGGTTCAGAGATCTAAATCGCACTTTGATTGCAAGGGGAAGACGACGAGGAATACTCGGCCCTTCTCACGCTTACGACTGTTACCTAGGGAGGTAGCTAGTGATGCATTGCGGAAATCAAGGTGAATGCAAAATAAAATACATCTTTACCATTATAACCAGCGCTCGGATCGACCGAGGAACTCCCTCTTGAACTCGTATCACGCAGGTTGCAAACATGATCTGAGGATGCGCGACGAGCATGTACGCGCGGCTGGTTTACTGGCTGATAGGTGATCCTGACCATATGCCTGAGATGGGTTCACTTTGATTGACCTTCTGAAGTAACTTCAGTGGTTAGTTATGCGGTCCGGAGATCAACCTGTGGAAGCGGAATTCAAAAAACAGAAAAGAGCTTAACAACCCCATAACCAGCGCTCGGATCGACCGAGGAAATCCCTCTTGAGCTTTACTCGATACACGCTGCAATATAAGGTGAGGATGCGCGACGAGTATGTACGCGCCGCCAGTTTGCTGGCAATCAGTTGACCTGACCATATGCATACTTATGCCTGAGATGGGTTCTGGGAGGATACCGTTGCGACGAGTTGGCGACAAGATAATTCAAGGGTTTGATTGAGCCCAGCGAGAAGGGTACTGTGCATGTGAACCATAAGGGTGAATAATAATAAAAGAAAAGACAAGAAAAAATCTTCCAGATGTTTTCAGTTCCAGTCACAACTGACCCCCGAGTTGATCGAGGTCCTCAGCGTAACTTCGTGCATACATAGAAGAGCGCATATTGCAGAGGTTACGCGGTTCGTGCCGTCGGTTTGGTGGAGGGGTCGTGCTTGGGGATACTGACCCGATGGGCTGGGCGATTCAGCACAAGGCCAAATCAAGAAAGTTCTGCATAATCGAGCGGCAACGAGGTCCGGCTCAATCTGATAGTTGGGGTTTTGCGGGGAGCCATAACGTGCGATACAAAGAGCAGGAAAGGACAGAGGGGGAAAAAGCCGAGATCTTCGCTCTCAGAGCCTCTGGCCGAATTGAACGGCAACCCCACCCCATGCAAAGGTCGGGACATGGAGATAGCCCAGGCGGAATGGGCATGGCGAGGCTCATGGATAGCAAAGAGGCGCCTAGAGCAAGGGAAGCTAACTCGAGTGGACGCTGCGGATAGCGACGGGTCGGAATCCAGATGTCCGTGACAAAGTGAATTCACAGAGTGAGATACCACGATTAGTTCTGGTGGATTGGTGCCAAATGAGAATAGCAGAGAACCGGAGCCGGTAACACGCACAATTTTCGCCTATACTGACCCGATGGGCTGGGCGATTCAGCACAAAGCCAAATCAAGAAAGTTCTAGTTCTTGTTTTGCGGAGAACCATAACGTGTGATGCGAAGAGCAGGAAAGGACAGAGGGGGGGGAAAAAGTCGACATCTTCGTTCTTAGAGCCTCTGGCCGAATTGAACGACAGCCCCACCCATGCAAAGGTCGGGACATGGAGATAGGGCCAGGCGGAATGGGCATGGCGAGGCTCATGGATAGGAAAGAAGCGTCGAGAGCAAGGGAGCTAATTGGAGTGGACGCTGCGGATAGCGACGGGTGCGCCCAGATATTCGTTACGAAGTGAATTCAGAGAGTGAGCGACCACAATTAGTTCTAGTGGATTGTTACCAAATGAGAACAGAAGAGAGCCGGAGCTGGTAACACGCACAATTTTCGCCTTCTTCTTCGTCGTCTGCTGCTGGAGGCCCAATCCCGCGAGGAATGCCATGCGCGTCGACGCCCCAGCATACACGAACCCAATGCTTCCCCAGCACATCGCATTCCAATCCGCAACCCTCCAAAATACGTCCAGTCCAAGCGGCGCCATGCTGACGAGATGCCCAAAGTCCGCGATGAGCAGGACGAACAGGAGTCGGCGCCAGGTTTTCAACGAGTTGGTGGAGGAGAGGACGAGGTGCTCGTTGAGGGCGAAGAGCAGGTAGAGGTTTGCGAGCTGGAGCAGCACCATGGTGGATTGGGTGCTCAGTGCTGTCGCGAATGGGCGGGATTCCGGGAGGGAGAGGTCGCTAATATAGTCATCTGGACGAAAGGCAGCATAGTAGGCCCCTGCGAGCGCTGAGACGGGCTCGATGTACAAGAAGAAGAGGCGGTAGAGCAGCGGAATGGAGTCCGTCATCGTCGTCAAGGGTGGGTTCTAGGCCATCAACCATCAACGGCCCGGTGAATTTCAGTCTGATTGCCGATCAATAACTTCTTCCCCGACCACGATGTCGAGCCATGTCGCGGTGCTACACCTGGATCTTCCCGTCGAGATGCTCCTCAAGCTCGTGGAATACACCGTCATGTCCCCCCGCATGCCGTTCTGCTTCAGCCTCCTGAGATAGAGGATATATGCCGTGGGTATACGGATGCGTTGCGGATGCGAGAAGTTAAAACACGCGGTGTGTACAACACGCGTTCATTAGGTCAGCAATCTGTTCTTGACTCCGCACCATCTACAGCAGTAGCACTCGCCATGAGCCAGTCTAATCCTGCTGCGCCGGAATTCAAGTTCGAGACGCGACAGGTGGGCGGCATCCACGTAGCCTCCCTCCCCTCCAAAGGCGAAGACCGTACAATCATCCACAGTTTCGACGGTGGAACATTGATAGCCATATTCGATGGTCTGTCTACACTTTCGCCTTTTTTTTTGCAAGGTGTAACTTCTTTGTGCAGGTCACCACTCCGATGAACTCTCGCAATTCGCTTCAGAATGCCTTCCTCAGTGCGTGGCCAACGCTTTCGACCCCAACGATGAGGGCCTCGAGAAGAAAATCGTTGCGATGTTTCAAGATTTCGACCAATCGCTTATCGCGTCTGTCACCAGCCTCTTCGCGTAAGACGAGGACTGGACCAAATGGACGGACCCCGCGGAGATTCACGGGGTGATAGGCATTCGTGGCGACCCACAGTTCGCTGCCGGTCGACTCGCCGTCGTTGGTACAACAGTGCTTATGGCAATCATCAACAAAGCCAAGGATTCAGTATGGGTTGTATCTCTCGGTGACTCTTATGCGGGTGCGTGTGCCTTTGGCGGGATTTTGTTAGCCTGTACGGAGCACCCAGTACGTGGGCGTAGCAACGACGGAGAAATTGCTGCGCTCATCATAAGCGAGGTCCACAACGCCAGCAATGCGGACAAGGTCCAGCGCCTTTGCAGAGAGCACCCAGATGAAGAGAATCTCGTCGTCAACGTTCACGGGCCCCGCGTGCTTGGCTGGCTTGGTGTAACGAGGGGTGCGTAGCCAGCGTACAATATCCACGTATCCTCGAATCACTCACGCGCCCCCAAGCTCTCGGCGATTATCAGTTGAAGGTCGACCGCGCATTTGCGAAGAGTATCCTATCCTACTTCTATCCTGGACCAGTTCCCGGGGATTGCTGGGAAATTTGGGCTAAGGCTGGAAACAACACCCCGCCCTATCTGTCGTGCATCCCTACTGTGAAGCGGTTCGACCTTCTGGCTGGCGATTTGCTGGTGTTGTCTTCGGACGGCCTCCCGGATTCAATGAACTGGATCGATGTGGCCGACCGCTGGAAGACGATCGTGAACGTTGCGCACGGGAAGGACGATAGCCGACTTGGCCACGGAATTCTTCGACCCACAGGCGAGCATAACGTTAACGAGGCGGAACTTCTCATTCGGAACGCGTTGTTCGGTGACGACGGAGATAAAATGGCGAAGGAGTTTGGTAGCGAGCGCGACAACATTTCTGTCGTCGTTGTGAGGATCGAGGAATTAGTTTAGTTGTAAACCATTCGATTTGAGAACCAGACAGTATGCCGCTTACATTTACACGTGGGCCCGGTCGGTCCGGTCGGGGCGAGGGCTCCGATCACCGCGTACAGCACAAATTTAGGTCAAAACGTAGATATTACTCGTATCATACAGTAGACAACATCAAGCCTGGATGCACTGGTAGGCGACCATCTATCGACGCAAGTGAGCAATAGTGCATGAATTACACGCGGAGTGGATACGCACCAAGTCGTTGAACGCGAGGTCCACGAGGTTGGGAACCTTGTCATCGAGCTAGAAGTGCCCAAGTCAGTTTCAGCTACAGAGCAGCCTGAAGGAACTCGTACCGTGATGGAATTACCCGCAGCCATGCCACATTGAGGGATACTGCGAAGAAAGCCTCGGGTGAGCGAGTGCCATTAAATTAGAGCAAGAAGAACTTACGCCCAGAGAGTGCACTGGAAGCCCGACTGAATAGCCACGCTGGAGACTGAGGACACGAAGGGCGGGACGGCCTGGATGCAGCCGCTGGGGACGACAACCTCGTAGGTAGCATCTAATTGAACGTGGTGTTAGCGTTTCGAGTTATTTTGGATGGCTGCGCACTCTGGCCAGCGAAGTTGACTGGATATTTCGTTAGTCGGTTCAAGGCTACGATCTGGAGTAACTTACTGTCGGTCCAGAATGTAACCGCTGCCACGTCGGAGACAGGGAGCTAAAAGACGACATTTAGCAGGCGACGAAGAGCAAATTATGTATGAATGAACCGAAGAGGCTTGAGCCGCGGTAGCAGCGACGAAGATCGCAGAGAGGAGAGTAAGGAAGCGAGCCATTGGAAAGATATGTAACTGTGTGAGTTCAAGAGGCAAGAAACCACAACCTCCTTGCTCAACAACCTCCAGGTTTTATAGCCAGAGAGTGAATGTATTTCGGACCGGAACCGGGGATCCAACGGACAAGTCTCAGGCCGAGAAACAAGGACGGGCATTCTGCGGAGGAGAATGTCTGCCGCCTGACGGGATTCCGTACTTGTTCGGGAACCAGGTAGATGCCCTTATTAGTTCGACGCTTTGGGTGTAGCCGCTCGGAGAGAGACAGGTTTCTGAAACACGAGTCCGCTTTTGGGCCCTGCACCCCACGGGGTAGCGTTCGACGATCCACACGACCACGAACCACATTAGCAACGGCACTCTACGAGAAGTATTGTCTTCGAAGTCAATGTAAAAGGTTCTGCTTAGCAAATTTCGGGTATCTACAATCACAAAGTAGCGTCTTGGCTCCACCGTTATCGCTCCCGCTCCTTCATCTCACGCTCTAAAAGACACTCAGCATCCAACATAAATTATCACGCGAAACGACTGACCTAATCGCGCTCTCACTCGCGGATCGCACATGTTCGGGTCGGGGTTTGGCGCTGGCATCGTAGGTTCCCGGTGCTGACTGCGCTAGAGCTACCGCTCTGCAATGGGTGTCTCAGTTCTAGGCCGCCAGGAGGACAATGAAACGGAAACTGAAATACACACCGTATTCATCGCTTTCGCGTTCACGTTTGATCCGAGGTTGCGCCTGCGGCTGCTGGAATGAAGCTGGGGCATGTGGCCGACCGACGCCCGGTGGTGGAGTCCGAGTTGCAGTTGGATATCCGCCGCGATTTGGTGCCGGTTGATGCGTGTGCGACGGCGGGGATAGGTATGCAGATGGACCGTGTTGTCGATGAGGATGTGGGTAGGATGCATTCTGGACCGACAGTAAGTTACTCCAGATCGTAGCCTTGAACCGACTAACGAAATATCCAGTCAACTTCGCTGGCCAGAGTGCGCAGCCATCCAAAATAACTCGAAACGCTAACACCACGTTCAATTAGATGCTACCTACGAGGTTGTCGTCCCCAGCGGCTGCATCCAGGCCGTCCCGCCCTTCGTGTCCTCAGTCTCCAGCGTGGCTATTCAGTCGGGCTTCCAGTGCACTCTCTGGGCGTAAGTTCTTCTTGCTCTAATTTAATGGCACTCGCTCACCCGAGGCTTTCTTCGCAGTATCCCTCAATGTGGCATGGCTGCGGGTAATTCCATCACGGTACGAGTTCCTTCAGGCTGCTCTGTAGCTGAAACTGACTTGGGCACTTCTAGCTCGATGACAAGGTTCCCAACCTCGTGGACCTCGCGTTCAACGACTTGGTGCGTATCCACTCCGCGTGTAATTCATGCACTATTGCTCACTTGCGTCGATAGATGGTCGCCTACCAGTGCATCCAGGCTTGATGTTGTCTACTGTATGATACGAGTAATATCTACGTTTTGACCTAAATTTGTGCTGTACGCGGTGATCGGAGCCCTCGCCCCGACCGGACCGACCGGGCCCACGTGTAAATGTAAGCGGCATACTGTCTGGTTCTCAAATCGAATGGTTTACAACTAAACTAATTCCTCGATCCTCACAACGACGACAGAAATGTTGTCGCGCTCGCTACCAAACTCCTTCGCCATTTTATCTCCGTCGTCACCGAACAACGCGTTCCGAATGAGAAGTTCCGCCTCGTTAACGTTATGCTCGCCTGTGGGTCGAAGAATTCCGTGGCCAAGTCGGCTATCGTCCTTCCCGTGCGCAACGTTCACGATCGTCTTCCAGCGGTCGGCCACATCGATCCAGTTCATTGAATCCGGGAGGCCGTCCGAAGACAACACCAGCAAATCGCCAGCCAGAAGGTCGAACCGCTTCACAGTAGGGATGCACGACAGATAGGGCGGGGTGTTGTTTCCAGCCTTAGCCCAAATTTCCCAGCAATCCCCGGGAACTGGTCCAGGATAGAAGTAGGATAGGATACTCTTCGCAAATGCGCGGTCGACCTTCAACTGATAATCGCCGAGAGCTTGGGGGCGCGTGAGTGATTCGAGGATACGTGGATATTGTACGCTGGCTACGCACCCCTCGTTACACCAAGCCAGCCAAGCACGCGGGGCCCGTGAACGTTGACGACGAGATTCTCTTCATCTGGGTGCTCTCTGCAAAGGCGCTGGACCTTGTCCGCATTGCTGGCGTTGTGGACCTCGCTTATGATGAGCGCAGCAATTTCTCCGTCGTTGCTACGCCCACGTACTGGGTGCTCCGTACAGGCTAACAAAATCCCGCCAAAGGCACACGCACCCGCATAAGAGTCACCGAGAGATACAACCCATACTGAATCCTTGGCTTTGTTGATGATTGCCATAAGCACTGTTGTACCAACGACGGCGAGTCGACCGGCAGCGAACTGTGGGTCGCCACGAATGCCTATCACCCCGTGAATCTCCGCGGGGTCCGTCCATTTGGTCCAGTCCTCGTCTTACGCGAAGAGGCTGGTGACAGACGCGATAAGCGATTGGTCGAAATCTTGAAACATCGCAACGATTTTCTTCTCGAGGCCCTCATCGTTGGGGTCGAAAGCGTTGGCCACGCACTGAGGAAGGCATTCTGAAGCGAATTGCGAGAGTTCATCGGAGTGGTGACCTGCACAAAGAAGTTACACCTTGCAAAAAAAAAGGCGAAAGTGTAGACAGACCATCGAATATGGCTATCAATGTTCCACCGTCGAAACTGTGGATGATTGTACGGTCTTCGCCTTTGGAGGGGAGGGAGGCTACGTGGATGCCGCCCACCTGTCGCGTCTCGAACTTGAATTCCGGCGCAGCAGGATTAGACTGGCTCATGGCGAGTGCTACTGCTGTAGATGGTGCGGAGTCAAGAACAGATTGCTGACCTAATGAACGCGTGTTGTACACACCGCGTGTTTTAACTTCTCGCATCCGCAACGCATCCGTATACCCACGGCATATATCCTCTATCTCAGGAGGCTGAAGCAGAACGGCATGCGGGGGGACATGACGGTGTATTCCACGAGCTTGAGGAGCATCTCGACGGGAAGATCCAGGTGTAGCACCGCGACATGGCTCGACATCGTGGTCGGGGAAGAAGTTATTGATCGGCAATCAGACTGAAATTCACCGGGCCGTTGATGGTTGATGGCCTAGAACCCACCCTTGACGACGATGACGGACTCCATTCCGCTGCTCTACCGCCTCTTCTTCTTGTACATCGAGCCCGTCTCAGCGCTCGCAGGGGCCTACTATGCTGCCTTTCGTCCAGATGACTATATTAGCGACCTCTCCCTCCCGGAATCCCGCCCATTCGCGACAGCACTGAGCACCCAATCCACCATGGTGCTGCTCCAGCTCGCAAACCTCTACCTGCTCTTCGCCCTCAACGAGCACCTCGTCCTCTCCTCCACCAACTCGTTGAAAACCTGGCGCCGACTCCTGTTCGTCCTGCTCATCGCGGACTTTGGGCATCTCGTCAGCATGGCGCCGCTTGGACTGGACGTATTTTGGAGGGTTGCGGATTGGAATGCGATGTGCTGGGGAAGCATTGGGTTCGTGTATGCTGGGGCGTCGACGCGCATGGCATTCCTCGCGGGATTGGGCCTCCAGCAGCAGACGACGAAGAAGAAGGCGAAAATTGTGCGTGTTACCAGCTCCGGCTCTCTTCTGTTCTCATTTGGTAACAATCCACTAGAACTAATTGTGGTCGCTCACTCTCTGAATTCACTTCGTAACGAATATCTGGGCGCACCCGTCGCTATCCGCAGCGTCCACTCCAATTAGCTCCCTTGCTCTCGACGCTTCTTTCCTATCCATGAGCCTCGCCATGCCCATTCCGCCTGGCCCTATCTCCATGTCCCGACCTTTGCATGGGTGGGGCTGTCGTTCAATTCGGCCAGAGGCTCTAAGAACGAAGATGTCGACTTTTTCCCCCCCTCTGTCCTTTCCTGCTCTTCGCATCACACGTTATGGTTCTCCGCAAAACAAGAACTAGAACTTCTTGATTTGGCTTTGTGCTGAATCGCCCAGCCCATCGGGTCAGTATGCTCAACAATTACCAACCTTCACCAAACCGACGGCGTGAACCGCGTAGCCTCTGCTATATGGGCTCTTCGTTGCACAAAGCTACGCTGAGGACTTCGATCCACTCGAGGGTCGGTTGTGATGGAATTAATACAGATTCCTTTTCTTTTTCTTGTGTTTTCTTTTTTATTATCCACCCTTATGATTCACATGTACGGTATCCGACGTGAACTCATCTCAGACATATGGTCAGGTTCACCTCCAAGCCAGAAAACCAGCGGCGCGTACATGCTCGTTGCGCACATCCTCAACTTATGCTATATTGGGTGTCAAGGGATTTCCTCGGTCGAGCCGAGCGCTGGTTATAATTGACCATATGTTCCCAGTAATTTTTGCATTCAAGTTGTCCTTTGGCATCTTGATTTCGGTGGCTGCAGGAATGCATAAAGGCCTGGTCGCACGCCTCAGAAGGGATGGTCGTTTTCCCATTGCAATCAAAATGCGATCTAGATCTCTGAACCTCATGCATATTGTCAGATTGACTCATGAGCCAGCAAATCGGCGGCGCGTACATACTCGTCGCGCATCCTCAGCTCGTACAACGTGTAATACGAGCTCAAAAGGGAGTTCCTCGGTCGACCCGAGCGCCAGTTACTTTTCTGGTGTTCCTTTTTATTTCACATACTGCATCCATAAGTCCGTGGTTCCCTGAATGCACAAGTAGCTACCTTCTGTCGTTCTAAGTACTCTACGCGACAATAGCCTTTGCAACCTGTACGGATCGCACGTGACATGCCGCTGTCGCATTACCCAATGCGGTGCCCTGCCACCTGTTTTTCTTCCTCCTCATCATGCATGCAGCGCTCAGAATCCCGGATATCGTCGGCCTCGTTTACACAGTCCTTACTCCGCCCATTGGATCCTTTGGGCCTACCGCGAACCTCAGAGTCTTGGCGGCGCTCACATTGACTTGCGGGTTCTTGAGGCTCGCCATCCAATGCCCGTCTGAAGCCAGTCAATTGGCTCCACCCCACCGGCGGAGTCTAGCCTTTCCCTCGTAGGCCTGCTCTCGAACCAATGCTGTTTTCACTGGCAATCCGATTCGTTATCGTCCCATTGGTTCTATAAGGGTCGCGGTCGAGGTCGAGGCTCGACCACTGATACAACATCTCCTACGGTATATATATTGACGCTAACTTTGCGAGATCTAGATCGCTGAATGCTGTAGAATGTCTAGATTCTCTGAAGCGCTTCATAAGTCCTACAGCGGCCTTCCGAACTTTGCCATGGCTCCAACTCCCGACACAAATACCCTCTCCCGCTCCTCCGTATCGTCGTGCGCGCCGCTTGACGACGTTGTCGCGATCCTACCTTGTTTGCGGTGCACGCTCATCAGCATCGGGGCTCTGCTCGCACTTATCTTCCTCGCGTGGCTGTTGTGGCCGAGCCGGTTGGAAAAGAAATTGCGGGAAGCCGTCGATGTTGCCGAGACTGCGTTTAATGCACACCACCCGAACGACGCTGAGCTGGATCACATTACGGAGCAGCTGCGACTGTAGGCTCCAATTAAACTGTCCGCTCCTGCGGCGATTTATTCATTGGCTCCCTCATTCACGAACACCAGCTGCAGAACGTGCTCCGCCCATGGCGTGATGTGTGGGACGTCCTCTGCGGACACTCGTTCGACATCGTACGGTGTGTCTGGGATGCGAGAGTACTGCGGATTCAAATAGAGGAACGTTTCCGTGTTTGCTTTGTGTGCTGATCCCGTACTAATACATGCATCGTAGATTATAAACGAGAGGAGGGCCCGCGGGAAGTTGTGTGCGGATGGATGCCCACGAAGCGGCTTGTAATATATAGGATCTTGATGTGCCGACGGAGCTTGAGTGTGCCGACCACACCTCGGCTGCTAAGCCGTCCGATCCGCCCTCTCGGCTGCTCAGAGAAGGACTCCAGGTGATCGTGAGAAGGCATAACGCCGTGACCACCTCTCTTGCTTCTGACCGCCACCGAGTGCCACTGAGCCGTCGCCCAAAATTTCGCTTTCGCCATGTCGGCGACCAGTGCCTCCGAGGCAGAGCGCACTTTGCTTCTCTTCTCCTTGCGCGATCCAATGAACGAGGATGCCTGTTGCGCCCTCGCCATGCTTTCGATACTTCAAAAATGTTTCCCCGAATCACCCAGCGCAGCCGTCTCCCTCCTCCAAGCGCCAATCCTACGCGCTATAATGACACTGCTCTCCACCTACGTGGGACCGTCGGGACCACAGCACGACTACGACTGTTTTCCGACGGTGTTGGACCGCCTCACGATTTGCCGATGCAAACCTGCTATTCGCGCTCAGCCTTTCCATTCCCGTGGTGCCAATCCCGGCTGCTGTGTCTGGGGCGACTTCATCTCACGCATCTGCCATGAGTTACTCGCGTCCCTGCGTCAGCTTACCCCAGGAGAATTTCGTGCGCGGAAGAGTGGTGGTGTGTCGAACGAGGATCAGCCGTGGCCAAACAGCGCTAAAGATCTCTTCCCTCGTCATCCAGCCGGCGAGCATGAAGTTATTATGGGCTTGGGTCAGTGGGCGCTTTTCGAACCAGGCGTACTCCCGGTGATGAGTGCCATCGCACGGTTCTGGGATCCCTTCGCTTGCATGCTCGTCCCGCTACCATTCGTCATCAAATACCCGCTCATTCACCTCGAGGACTGCGTCAAAGGCTTCAAGCACAACAACGCGCACGCATTACACACGTTCATCCAAACCACGACCTCCGTCGCCCGTTTTCTTCGCCGACTTGGAAATAATAGACACCAGCTGGATGGTCTCGTCCTACCTGGAGAACATCAAGGAACTGTCTCCGCTGGCCGTGCGCGTTGACGCCATCGCAGAGGCGCTCGAGGGCGAGCTGCCTGTCCTCGGCGATGTTCGCACGTGGTGCTTCCGTATCAAGACGATGCAGGCGGGTCAACAGCCGCAGATGAGGCGGGAGCTCGAATTGTTCGCCGCGTCGCCGGCGGGTATCTTCACCCTTGCGTTCAAGACCATGCTTGAAGTCCGCAGCCGCGATCAGGTTCGTCGTCTCTCGCGTGCCGGCGTTCAAGTTGTGACTGTTCTTAGTGTCTTTACATCGAATGTGAACACAAGCCTAACGGGCCGGCGCAGATTTGTTCTGGTTGCGGGGTTGTCCGTTACTGTAGCAGCGAGGTACGTCCGCGCTTCTTTAAATCTCCTGCCGGTATTGACACCCGAGTCCCCAGTGCCAATCCGCCGCATGGAAAGATCCCGTCGCACCACACCGACCCATCTGCAAAGCGATCAAAAAACTCCGCGGCAGCCTCAACATGACGGGCCTCGACGAATGGACTCGTGCGCTGTCGGTGCGCGAACCGGGGCTTGCGGGGGCTTGGGACCACGTCCGATTCGCCCAGGCCTGTATTGTGGCGCACGCGGACGTCAAGACTGGGGAGATTATCGGAGATGGGCTGAGGGCGACGACGGCGAGGCGGACGGACTTTTTGAATGAGAGGGCGGAATATGCGCCTTGGGTGAAAGAGATGAATCAGCGGGCAGAGGCTGAAGAGGAGGAGTATCAGGTGGGGGAGATTTCTTGAGCTGCGAGCGTTGATTGTTCGTCTCTGTCGTGTACATCTTGTGCTGCAAAAGTGATCCCGTTTTTGAATCAACCCAACATGGCAGAGTTGAAGAATAAACATTGTATTATTCAACCAGCAATCCACAACTCACGGCGGCACAACCGCGTCCAGCCCTATCAACACCAAGTTCGCAATCTTCGCATCGATACACCGATCGATGAATTTGTCTCGCGTGTCGACCTGGCCCAGAAGCGCAGCGCTATTCCACTCGGTGCTGCTCATTAGAATCCGTCGTCGCTCCAAGTCGATGGTCATCCTCGTCATCGTCGGGCAATGCTTGTGATAATGGCGAGACGGCGCACGGACCACGGCACGGTCACCCGACTCGCTTGGCAGAACTTTTTCAAGGCTTGCCGATGCCAAAGATGGGGTGGGAGTTTAAGAAATCAGCCATGGACCATTCAACGCCGAGAAGCTCGTCCGCAACCAACGATTCACGGATTATACACCGCAGATAAAGTATAAGTTTGCCCATTTTCCGCGCAACCCAACAGCGGATATTCAACAGGTAAGTACGGGCCTCGTAGCCTTCGTCATGACTACCAGATTTTGAAATACCTCAGACAAATTTCAAAGGCGCGTTGCCGGATGAGCGTTGCGCGTGATTATTGTTTCATGTCCGATCGAATGATCACTCCTGAGTGCATGGACCAGGAGTTAACAAGCGCAAACAAATCAACACCGCTTGCGCTCCTTTCTTTTCTACCCCCATCATGGCAGCCCACGACGACTCGGACGACGCCGAGTACTACAGCGATACTGGGGAAAGGGACAACCCCACCCCCGAACACTTTACAACGAGCACCCCGGTGGCCAGAACCATTCGTATACCGTATGCCACCCATGCGCAGTAGGGGCGGGATGCGAAGCTCACTGAAAAACATCCAGTCGCAAGGCAAAAGCGCTCGATAGAAAAGGCCGTGCGATCTGCCGGATTGCACACGACAACGATTCGGAAGACAACTGCTGGCCGGCGAAGGACATTGCGCGTATATTCGGGCTGTCAGCCCACACCATCCGCTTCGCCCTGAACAACGACCCGTACGGAGATGAACTCCGCGTCGACGACACCTCCCGGGACTACGAGTTTGCCGGTCAAGGATTCAAGACGATATTCCCTCCGATCCCAGAAGGCGAGAAGATCCATCCGACCAAGTCAATGGTACGCCCACCAGCTCACGCAGCAAAGAGATACGCCTCACCCATGGTTGTCACAGCAATCCGTCGCGTCTTCCTCGAAAACTCAAGCCTCAGAACGCGCCGCAAAGAAAAGGTGTAAACAGATCATCCAAGAACCCCGCCAGCCAAACGAGGAACTCGAGGATTGGGAAAATAACCCGTATTTTAACCGCCCCGCCAAGAAGCGCCGACTAGAGGAGACTGTCGACGAATCTCATCCATCGCGTGCCACACGCAGCTCTGTGCCCGTCAGCTTCCCCCGCCCTTCCACACATTTTCATTGGTTGAAATCTCTATAGGCACAGGAGCAGGCGGCGGTCGACGAAGATCCCCCATCGTGTGTCAACGGTAGCGCTGCGCCGGTGAGCTTTCACGCGCTTCCACACATTTGGTTGGTTGAAATCTCTATTAGCGTTTCTCGACATTTCCTCCCACCAAACGACTCGATATCGGCAAACCCAATCCCGGAGCTGTATTCTTGCCTATTCCCTTGGTAAGGCGGCCGCGTCTGAAAATCCTGCGAGCAAATTGATCAGCTAATACGCCGCAGAAGAAGTTGCAGAATGGCGGAGCGCAATCCGCTGCACGTCCCATGAACTTTCATGCTGCGAGCTCCAGTCCGCCGGCAGTTAATCTTGAAACTCATTCCGTATGTTACCGCTATTTACCTTTACCCCGCGCTGAGCCCACTTGCATCTAGAACAATATGTTCTCGTTAGGCTCGTTACGTCGGCCGCTTCCCACTCGGCGTCCGACCCCCATCTCAACACTCGCCGCAGGGGCATCAGGACATTTCGAGCGCTTCGCGACCTACGGTAACACCAAGTACCAGTGTATGTTCTATCCCGTCGCAATTCCAAAGGTTTGCGCTGAGCCCACTTGCGTCTAGTTTAATCCGTTCTTGTCACGGCCGCAATGGCTCAGTCGACCTCTTCCCACTCTGCGTCCGACCCCATCTGAACATTCGCCGCAAGTGCACCAGGGCATTCCGAGCACATCGCAACGGACCACAACACACGCCAGCGGTGTATGTGCCTCGAATTCACCCTCTGTTGGACAGAAACTGCCGGAGCCGCCGACGCCGGTTGTAAACCCGATCGAAAACAATCACAAATACGAAGAGACATTTTCGACACTTCTCCGCGACACGCTCGGAATTTCGGACGACCGGGCAACTGCAGGCGCTGTGCAACTCGAGACACTTGGTCTCTCCTTGGAACGGCTGTCGGTGCTGGCAGAATGGAAGCAGGACGAGCTGCATCAACTTTCGTCCATATGCATGCCTGTGGTGCGCTCGATGGGGGTGTCGCCGTTCGAGTACGTCAACAAGTTCGAAACAATGATTGGGAGTAGAAAGGGGAAAGGCCTGGAGAACGTTAGTCGCCTTTGTCCCCAGGTTGAATTTTCGCGACGATTACTCATTATTGTAGCCTCGTCCGGCTGTGAACACGACGACGACAACGCCGACGACTCTCTCCCGCGTACTCGCCAACGCAATGGGCCTGGACCTATCGAGCTACGACAAGCTGCTCGCAGACCAAGGCCTCGATTTGGCAGCACTACGCGAGTCGCGGACAAGTGGCCAGCAGTGGACGATTGTTAAACGATTGGTTCTTGACGGAGCTGAGAATTCATTACTCGGCGCACAAGAGGGCATGAAGTCGCTGGAACTGCTTGCACTGAGAATGGCTTTGGGTCGTTGACGATGATGATGAATCCGTTGCGGGTGCCGAATTCTCATTCCGTGAGTGCTGTCGTACGTAGATAATATTGGAATTCCTTCATTCCTTTTTGCATCGCGCTTAAGGACACTCGGCGATGGACAATTCAAATCTTGCATTGTTGAATTGGCAAGAGCCGAGTACACCGAGGTTTTGCTCGGGTATCTCGGACATCGCTCGATGGACTCGTATGGAATGGAAAAAGTAAGCATGTACTTACGTTCAACAATGATCGTCTATCGAGAACCAAGTTTGAACGTCTCGAGGCCTGCATAAGAGACCCAGTCGAACCACAAGTAACCAGATCAAGCGCACGTGTCAGAATGCAAACAGGCATCAACAACGGATCATCGCATCTCGTTCCTTGCTTCCTACCGTCACCATGGACTCCCGCCTCCAAAACTTGAGCAATATACTCAGGTTCTGTACGAACCACACCCCCCTGAGCCTACAGTTCATACCCGCTCTCGCTCGCCCCTTCCCTTTCCTCTACCCAGCCCCATAGTGCAGCACCAGAGCTTTGCGGAGAACGATGATGTGGCGCGCACGACTCGGACGTTCGATCCCTTTTCAATTTCGCCGCCTCCGATCCCGCAAAACCCAATGACGATCCCCATCGCTTTATCCAACGCGGGGCTGGACCGACTCGACCCAGACAAGCGCGACAACCCGACCTGCAAGAACTTTCTGGAGAACAAGGAGGTGCAGCGGACGATCTTTCCCAGGTACGTTGCGATTGCTCCACGGAAGTTTTCTGACGCCCTGGCTAAAGAGGGAAGGCAAAAGTCTTGAATCGCACTGGACGAGCCATATGCCGCATCATGTCGCGCAATGCCACGAAATGTTGGTCGGTCGGGGACATTGGATACATTTTTGGTGTCTCCCATACGTCGGTGCGCCGAGCCATCGACAATGTATTCAAGCCCCCGGACAACGTCGACGAGGATTACGAGCACGCGGGAGATCCTGCTTTCAAAATCGAGTTCCCACCGCTACCAGAGCCTCCAACGCTTCGAAACGCCCACCGTGAAACACAAGTGCGAGCCGGAATTCATATCGGTGCCTCTAATTTCTCTCATCCGCAGTCGATGTCCCCTGTGAATGGGCAGGACTCATCGAATGTGCGGACGTCTTTCCTTTCCTTCCACGTCTATTCACAGATTTTGAGCGGGGTTCCCAGTCGTCTAAGGCGGAGGTTTTTTCGACAACGGGGCTCGACGTAGGTTCATCCGACTTTACCTACCTCGTGCCCACGTTTCCGGACAGCGCGCGGCGAAACGAACGTTCTACAAACGGCTCACCGAACCTGAATCATCTCCCGTTGACGACAGCAGCAGCCAAGTAAGCTCTGCTACGTTCCTTGTTTGAATCCTGCTTCAACGAGACCAACAGGAAGACACTTCTCCGACGTCGACCCAAAAGAAACGATCCCACGCCGAATATTCGCGCTCGAACAAGGAATTTGATTTGGCGAGTGCTCCCAATTCAACCCCTCCATGGTCTCATGACGTTTCTAGGGGGGATCTACCTCTGCGCCGATAAAGAAGCCACGGAAAAGCGCACACACCAGCTTCGCCGAAGCCTCCTCTTCTCTGCGTCAGCAGATCCCGGCGTTGCGACCCTCCCCGCCGTTTCGAAACTCCCCCGCAGACTACACCCGAGGAGCCCTCGCAACGCCTTTCGGGCTATTGGGAGCTAATAGACGCGTGCAGATGTTCCCCGCGGTGCGAACTCACTAACCACCGTAATCTTCGGCTGATTTTTGGTCTTAGTTGTTGGGCAAGACTGCTGTATCCTCGTTCCCCCAGCCTGTGGCTCGTACCATATCGCCGTCTCCCGTCAGCGTGAATCCCAGCTCTGCTAGTAGTGGCTCGCATAGGCTCAAGGTCATCATTGTGAGAGAGATTCATTCTCGGTGTGCGCGTCCAGCTAACCTGGTACACCAGCGTTCGCCGATTAGCCCCGACGGAAGCTCCTCGGATTTATCTGATGCGCGCAAGAGTGTCTCTCGGACGGAGGATAATGTCGGTCCTCTCTCTTGTTCCTTCCTAATGCACTGAACTCTCCTCGTATGTAGATCCCTCACAAAGTGCGTCGGGTGCCGATGCCGTTACCCGCGCTGCGTCCGGAGCTCCTCTCCTCGTCACGCCAGCAGCAGCCACATCCACAATCTCAAAACGGCCTGCCCACCACCGATATGTCATCGTTCCTCCGTGCCGCCGTACCTAGTCTGAGCGACCAGCTCACCGCATGCGTCAATCTCCTCAAGGCGAAAGGATTCACTGTTCCACGGCTGAACATCATGGCGCAATGGGATAAGGGCGAGTGGAAGGCGGTTAGCGCGCTGCTGATTTCGCGTGGGGCTGGGTCTGGGTCGACTAGTCACGACGCCGCGGCGGGAGCCAAGAAGATGAAGATGTCGGCGATGGAGTTCTTGCAGTTCGAACGCGCGGTGAAGAAGTTGAAGGATGCACCGGGGACCAAAGTAAGTAACGCTTGCTTCGCGCTAAGTTCTAATAGGTTCTAATAATCTCCCTTATTAACTTGTTCGCAGTTGCTGTCACTCAACCCGAGCCTAGGCGCGACCTTGCGTGATTTCCTCCAGAACGTCATGGGCTTCGACCTCTCTGCGTACCACGATCTATGTGTCGAGCAAGGTGTTGATTTGGCGTTTCTGTCGAGCCGGCGCGCGGACGAGGAGCTGCGGGAGATGCTCGAGGCGGGGTTGCTTGTAGGCGCGGAGGAGTCTTATCTTGATGGACGGGCAGGTATGCAGGCGTTGGAGGTGCTCGCACTGGAGCTTGCTATAAAGAGGGCCGGCGCTCGGATCGGCGGTAGCGGAACTTGAATGCGAGAAGCGGTGGTTGCAATCTTGGTCGTTTTTTGCTGAACGTTACACGTTCCTGTACTTACATAGCCTTTGGTCCTTCAATTGTTGTCTTGCTGCTTACTCTTTTCCATGTTATGCTCTACATCAACCGCCTGCCGTGCCACATTGAATAACAGTCTTCCTACCTGTGGTGCAGAAACCTTCCAGTGTCGGACTTATTTCATAGGAACCCACGATGTTTAAGTTTTTCCGAACTCAAGACAGGAAATATGCTATCTCAGTGGGCTGGCCTAGAATGAACGAGCATGTACCCCTTCTTCATCGCTCTTTGAAGTTATCACATTATGTGCCAGAACAATCTAATCGCGATCGCGTGGAGTTTTTAGATCAGACCAGCCTCGTTGAATGGTTTTGGATGTTGAGCGGTCTTATCGAACTCCCGACTGATGCGTATGTCTGATACTTATCTGATGCGCACGCTTGTAATTCACAAACAGAACGAAGTGATGCATTTGTGTACTAGGCGACCATTTCTGGGACTGAACGCTTATCTAAATGTACCGTAGTCAGCATGAGTCTAGAACGTTCGATCGTCACGCGTCACGGTCTTAAGCCGTTCCTCAATCAGCGACGAGTACTCAAACGCGCTCGGAGGCCGGAGAATCTTGCCCCGTCAACAAGACAGCAACGCAAATTATTATTGCTAGTTCCTCCATATGCAAGGCTTTCCTCGACCGGCTCACGCAGTCCGTCATTCCCGTCGTCCGAAGATTTCCTCAGCAGTCAAGGACGAATACGGTACTCGCCAACGACATTCGTTGAATTCTCACCGTACAATGCGCTGTGCTCCATGAACGGTATGTTCCACCCTTCGGCACTCTTCATTCCACCGATTGCGTTTGCTGCAGAGGCTCTTTGGCTACTCTTTGCCAGCTTCGGTCAACATCAGCTCACTCAAGATACTCATCTCCATCATCTGGCAAAGCATCTCCTCCGAGGGTGCTTCCTCACCAACAACTTTGCATCCTTCACCCGAGTCGGTCTGGCTGACGCTGTGGAGGCTTAGAGGGTCAAGCAGATCGCGCCAAAGAAGATGGGACGTCGGGCAAGATGTGCAGGATCGGCACTGGTGACTCGTCAAGCGGTGAAGCAGAAGACTGAAGATACCGCTGACCGCACCACGGCTCAACTCCAAAACACATATTATAAGGTGAGTTGTAACTTCCAGCCGTTTTTTCTCTTTCTCTAACTGATGTATTTCAGGCCTGACGTGCTTAAGGAGAACCAGAATACCACGACCCCCTCTCCGCTCTCGACACTATCAACAAATGGGTCAACAAAGCTTTCGACAGCACGTCCGACAACTTGAAATCATTCTCCCTTGACACGTTTATTGGAGACGACTCGCCCGATCCGAACGTCCACAAGGCCCTCGCGGTGTTCAAGACCCTCCTCGACCGCATCGCCGATCTTCGTCAACGAAAGTTACGGCGACAAGGTGCAAATGGTTCTTCTGCCTCTGAATCCATGCCTCGAAATTCAGGCTTACACAGAAATCTACCATCGCTGCAAGCGCAAGGCTGACAATGATGACTCAAACGACAAGGGCGGCGCCTTCCAGACCTCCGCTCTTAGTTGGGTAACGCGGGGTGCGGAGAAGACTGCTACGTACTGAAGTATTCGTAGAGATTAAATTTCCAACTTACTGGTATTCGGGCCCTGGCCTTATGCGCCGTATTAATGAACACTGCGCGCACCGGAGGTATACGCTGTTCTTCGGCGAATCAGCCATGCTGCGGCCACAACGAGCTGGCTCACAAGATTAAATACTACCAAGTCCAAGCCCTCGACTTCTCATTGCTAGAATGAGCTTACGAGCACATTATTCTCAGCCTACTAGAATCCCTCCAACTACATGAGCCACTCAACTTGCGAGATCTTACCTATGCTCTGCTATATATGTTCTGTTTGTGCTTCGCCGCACGCCGGCCTGTTTTCATTACATAATGCGCACGATGCAACCTGGATGCAACGTGACCATTGGGCGGCTGATTGACATCTCGGCGGCATTGACATCTCGACAGCTTGCCTCCTGCCACCATGGCCCCCCCTTCAGATCCGACCACTGCTCGCCCCGCGCTAGACATTCTACCTGTGGAGCTGTGGGAAGCCATCTTCGAGCACGACTTGCCAGGCATGGAACTCGTCTCATGTGCTACCCTGTGTCGCCTCTTCAACGAGCTCTGCATCGAAATCTACCTCAAACGGCGGGGCTGGGCACCCAATATCTTCATCCAGGACACCCTTCCTGCCCTCACCCCCGAAAACCTTCCTGCAGTCGCGGTATACGCACCGTCTCGGCTGCTTGCCGCCAAAAAGCTTGCATGTCATTTGGAGGTCGCGAAGGGCATTGACGCACAGTTGGCGAGGCTCAAGAGCGTGGCAGCTCGTGCGCCACATTTGGAGGAGCTGTCTGTCTCCTTCGATATGGATCTCCTCCAAACCGGTGCTGGAGGCCTGCCTCATGTGGGAATCGTTTTGCGCTCTCTCTGCACCATTCTTTCGAGTGTCGCCCAGCGAGTGTCTGGGCCGGTGTTCGTCTTGTCTCCCGACGCCATGCATACCTGCCTCCCGGGAGACATAGCCCAGTGGAGGCTGGAGCGATTCCGGTACAACCCTCCGGCTCCTTTTTTCCGTGCGCACCGCCGACAAGAACCGGAGGACAACAACGAGCTGCAGACCACTATCCCGTGGACAGTAGACACGCGCTTTCACAATGGGACCGTCTCCTCCGTCGCGCCTCTCCGCCGGCTACACTCCACGACCATCAAGCTGATACGTGGTGCCAGCGCACTAAGCATCGTCGCCTTCAACGTCCACAGTCTAGGGTCCCTCTCCTTAAACCATTACAATCACGGAAACCTCTCACCTCACCTGGACTGCATGATCCAGCACGTCTCTCTTCCCGCTCTGAGTGCTCTCTACCTCCACTTGCACAACATCGACCCGTCCGCACTGCGACAGTTCCTCGTTGGGCACCCAAACCTGCGGTGGCTCGCAGTTCGTGAACTGGCGGGAACGACGCCTGTGATACATCCTCCCCTGGCACATCCCGGCATCACGTTGCTGCATGAGTCGGGGCATCCAGCTGGGCGGCTCGTATCTGCCTTGATTGATTCACCGCGATTGAACACTATTGCAATCACGATGCCTGCATTCTCGACGCCCGCTCAAGGCACTGGGTTCCTCAACACCCTGCGGATCATTGTCTCCCGCTCCGAGTCCTCCCCCGCGTCAACTCTCAGACTCGACCTCAGCTTCTCTGAGCGCTGGCGGTACTGGCTCTGGAATGCGCATCTCTACAAGCGCTTTTCCCCGGCCACCTCATGGGTCGACACCCCAGAGATGTCTGCCATCGCACCGAAGCTCACCTCCGTGCGCGCAGTGCAACTGACTGTCTGGTCGCTGTCCACCGCCCGGAGACTGCTCCCATTCTTGGCGCTTTTCCCTGCGCTGGCGAATCTCGATCTCGTATTGTACAGTCGCTACTCGCCACGGTACCAGTACCCGCCGTTCAGCCGCAAGCGCAAGCGCAGGAGCATGGCAGAGGCGAACGTCGAGGCGGAGGAGTTCTTGCGCGAGGTGACGAAAGCGTTGCCTGCGGTGGGCAGGATCCGTTCCATCGGAACATGACAAGCTCTTGACGCCGTACTTTTGTGGCTTGAAGCTTTTCTTGCGACAGTGCTCGCACCTTGAACTGTAACGACAGTACATGTATAAGAGATAACTTCTGGAAAGAGGACCGGACGAGTGAGAGAACAAAATCAACTGGAAAGATCGTGGACTGAGAGATACTGTGGCGTTGCCAGCCTGGAAGACAGTTTTTTTGAGGGGAGAAAAGCGACATGAAGATGCGGCGTGAGTCTGAATCGGATGACTCGGAGGGAAGACTTGAAGCTAAACCGATTATACCAAGTTGTGGCAGTGCTGTGATGTGTGGTCCTGTTGTGTTACTTCTTGCTTTCTGCCTCCATCTACTCACCGATGAATCGACTGCTACTAGCCCCAGAGATACTCCACAGCCTCTGCAAGCATCTCGCCGACCGCCAGTCCCCAGACGAGGGACTCACGAAACACGCATCGAGTGCGCTGGCGAAGCTTGCGCGGACACACACTGCATTCACGCCGTCGGCTCTGGACGAACTGTGGGCATTTCAGGATACGATACGGAATCTCTTGGGCTGCATGGAAGATCCGGGGGAGTACAGAAATGTGGTTTGGAGTAGGGATGGGGTGCGTTTCGGTCGGGCTCTGAATATCTGGGTAGCTCAACGACTGTTACAGAGGCTCCTGAGACCCCTCTTGCCTGAACATATCAAACGCGGCCAGCTCTACGCGCAGCGCGTAAAAGTCTTCGCGGTGTCAGAGAAGACCTATCCCGCCGTCTCCCTCCACCTCTCTCTAGCCTTGAGAGCACTACGCCTCGCACTCGGCGCAGAGTGCCTTTTGCCGAACCTCCGACGCCTCCGCTTTGTGTTCCCGAACGAACTTGAACTGCTCACTCAGATCTTCCCATTGCTTTCTCCTAAACTCACGCACCTCGTTCTTGGCAAAGTCGACACCCACCTTCATCTCACAATGCTTCCCCAAATTGCGAAAATGTGCCCACAACTGAAAGACGTGGTTTTGAAACAGGATTCGGACAAAAGGCGTACGCGCGATACCGGTCTGACGCCATTCATCGATTCCCTCACGTCAGTGCAGACGCTCTCCTTGGACTACCTTTCCGGAAACGACTTTCTCCACATCGCATACCGTCCGTCTCTTCTCTCACTGACCATCACCTCTCTGCTGGAGTTTCCCTACCGGCGCGAACCTCAACCATCGCTCCCCATGTTCATGGCTTTACAACATCTTGAATTCGGCGCGAAAGTCGCCGACACTCACAGTTTTCTCATGGCGCTCGAATTCGCGCACCTCGTATCTCTGAAACTCGATATCAATCCGGCACCCGTCCCGGTGGTCGTTCGAAGCGTCTACATTGCGCTCCGAGACACACTCAAGAACAGCCACGCAACCCTCACGAGACTCTCGATTCTGAGCACCGGGCGGCAGGCAGCCAACACCGCGAATGGCGCCGCCTTCGACTCGATGTTTGTTAAATGCGTGAATCAGTTCACAGCGCTCACCCATCTCGCCATCGACCCACCGTTGCACATGGAGTTCACGGACGAAACGATTTTGGACCTCGTCGAGCCGCTCCACACTTGCCTGATATCGTTATCCTTGGGCTCCTACGCAAAGTATTCTCGCGTATCGTTCCGCTCCGTCATGGATATGGGACTTTGCCGCAAACTGCAGATGCTTACACTCGCGGTTGACACGCGCCAGGTGCTGAAGGAGCCTTGGAACATGGACCTTCGAGTCCTGCTCACGCAGCGCGAGTTGGTGGAATGGGATGTAGGACTGTCGCCGCTTGCGGGCAACTCGGAGCTCCGCATGCGTATAGCGTCGATACTCTCCGCGATCTATCCCAACTTGATTGCCGTGTACAACACCGACTCGGAGGCCGTTACACCTGACGATCGGGAACACTGGGCTGATCTCACGCAGGTGCTTCTCCCTGCGTGCAAGCTGATTCGGAAGGAGGAGCGGCAGTATGTCCGGGCTGGGTATGACGAGGAGACGGATTGTAGTGAAGAAGAGGAAGATCAGGGGGAGGACTCGGAGGATTGCGAAGGCAGCAATGATTCCAGCTCGGATTCTGGCAACGATGATTCAAGCTGCGACGGTGCTGATTTGCGGAGTGGATCCGAGTCGAATACGTCGTTGGACGGAGACACCAAGATGGAATACGTAAGAGCCTATTCGCAGGAGGCATAGATGGAGTGGCGAGGTGATGTAGATTTGCTAGCGCTGAATTTCTTCAACTAGCTCCTCAAGAGCTGCAAGCTCGATGCAGTATCGATTTGCAAAGGCGTTCATCGTTGGATTAACATTCAGGCACCGATATCACAGCATCGTCTGATGGATCACTTCTGTGCAGAAGTGACGTGGTCTTTTCCGACTCTTTCCCAGTAACCACCAACAGCGCTCGCACTCCGACGGCTCAGGCTCCCATTACGTTCTACCCCGAGCACGTCACGTCAGTCCCCTAGCTATGCATCCTGATGTCCTCCCGCTCCGCAGCGTTGCGGTGCCACTCCTGCGCAATCTGACTCGGCAATGAATGCACTGCGAAAGGTGTTTTCGACACCTATATCGAAATACCAGAGCTGACTATTCAAATTGAACGCAAATCGCACAACCTCCTTCGCCGCGCCCTTCTATTTCTGCCCACATTAAGATCTTTACGGTGGCGCTGACGGGAGGCTCCCCCTGATCCGTCTTCGCCGTGATATTGCCATGGTGAGATGCTCTCTTCAGTGCACCGCCTGCGATGTGCGTTAGCGCTTCTGCAGGAGTACCCGAATGTTAACTGACCTCATAGACGTGGAGCTGGCCACCTTAGGCCCCGGCGGTCTCTTAAAGGGACCTTGCGTGCTGTGATGCTCTTCGCTTTCTCCTACCATCATTCACATCGACATCCGCATGGTCCTGCTCTTCCTTCTCCCCCTCGCCATTCTCGACTGGACGATACTGGCGGCGGCACGCCAAACTTTCTTCCCTCCAGCTGTCCCACTCGCCGTCCGGTCCCCGACATTCAATACCTGGTTGGACACACGCAATGTAGTCAACCCAATGATGACCTTCCCAAAGTTTTGGAACGACGAACATGTGTGGCAGTATCCTGTTCAGTCGACATTTTATCTGATATCCTGTTAGATCGAAGCCTGGGCGGGATACATTCGCATCGATGGCGTCGCTTACCGCTGGCTCGGCGCTACGGCTGAGGGCGAGCCTAGCACCTGGCTGAACACATCGATTACCCCAACGCGCACAATAATCAGTTTCAAAGCGGGTCCGTTGGAGCTAAACGTAACATTTCTGAGTCCTATCGAGGTATGCATCGGATTGTGTTGCGTTTCAAACTCGCTATCCCGTTCCTGTAGCCCGACGACCTGGTCCGCCAGTCGTTCCCATTCAGCTACGTCTACCTAGAAGGTACCGCGAGCGATGGGAAAGCGCACGATGTGCAGATCTACGCGGATATTGGGGCACGTACGTCACTAGCCACTCAAGTACCCATCCCGTTCTGATTGGATCTTTTCATCTCTCATATTAGAATGGGTGTCCAACGGACTGCGCACTGCAATTAACTGGGGAAAGTATCAGACGTTGAACACGGCGTATCTACAAGTGCAATCCAGCTCCCCATCGTCGACCTTCGAGGACGTGGCAGAAGACTCCATTGCATTTCACGCTGTCGCTCTTGTGAGCTCCCTTACCCTCTCATCCTCTTCTTCCTCCCACTCATTTTGATCTATCCGTAGAACCAACCCGGACTGCAGTCCATCATCGGCAGTGCGCAATCTCTGCGCGCTCAAGTTTCTAGCAACGTTACAACGACCAAACTCACACTCACCTCCGACCTCTTTGGCTCCTCCGGACAGGTACAAGACCCCGACAACAAGTTCCCCGTTCTTGCACACCTTGTCGACTTCGGAAGCATCAGCGCTTTCCCGAGTAACGTTTTCTGGGCTGTGGGGCTGAAGAGGGATCCGGTGGTGACGTTCCAAGGAGCAGCGAGGCATGGATATTGGTTGGCAGAGTACGGAACGATTGGAGATGCGGTACGTGCTCGAGTCCAATATCTAATCTGGTTTCACGGTCTCGCAGATAGACGCGTTCATAACCGACTTTCCCGCCGCCAAAGCGCGCGCACTCGCACTGGACGACAAGATTCTCGCCGATGCCTCCGCCATCTCGCAGGAATACGCCGATCTCGTGTCTCTCGGCCTGCGTCAGGCTCTCGCAGGTGTTGAGATCACCGTCTCAAATGGATCGAATGGGGGATATAACACGAGTGATGTGTTGGCTTTTATGAAGGACCTTGGGAATAGCCAGTGCGTTTCTGTCATATTGGCTCGGTATATCTAACCCTGGTTTAGACGTGTTAATCCGACAGAGATCATCTATGCGTCTATGCCCGCTCTTGTATACCTCAATTCGAGTCTCATCGGACTTCTCTTAGAACCTCTGTTGCAGTTCCAGAGCTCATCTGCCTATGGGAATCCTTACGCCGCGCCTGATCTCGGTATGTGCCGAATTACCTGCAGGGTTTCCTCTCCATGTCTGATGCATAGCTTCAGGGACATCTTATCCAGCTGCACCAGGGAATGCGGCGAAGAATGCCACTCTTGGTGTAGAACGTGCGTTTCTTGAAGGCGACTATACATATGCTCACACAGCGATATCGATACATACAGACTCTGGGAACATGATAATCCTCGCACTAGCCCACGCACGAGCTAGCGGGGATGGCTCCATTCTAGGGAGATATGTGCGTCGTGAACCTGGCAAAGCGCCAAACTCTCACTAATGCAATGACAGTATGGGCTGTTCAAATCCTGGGCCAATTTCCTCGCAAACAACACCTTCGACGGAGAGCAGCAATCAGCGGACAGCACACAGAATGTCCTTGGTCAGACACACGGGAATCTTACGAACCTTGGGGTGAAGAGTATTGTTGGCATCCGGGCGATGGCGCAGATCAGCGAGATTGTGGGGGCTGCGGAAGATGCGGAGGGCTATCAGGTGAGTTTTATCTCCTACGTTATATGAAGACATTGAACTTTCAGGCGATTGCGGCGAATCTTACGCAAACATGGATGTCAACGAGTGTCTTTCCCTCTGGGCTGGCTTGGAAGTATGGCAATGCGAGCTCGTCCGGGATGATGTACAACTTGTTCGCGGATAAGTTGTTGAGGTTGAACGCGTTTCCGTCGTCGGTGAGTGGTGGTTTTCTGATGCCACATGAGCTAACATAGGCTCCAGGTATACGAGGCTCAACAGTCCCAGCTTTCGAGTACGCATTCTTCCTAACGTATGCACACTTGATTCTAAACGAGACTCGTCTAGCAAGTGATCCATTTGGTGTCCCTCTTAGCAGCGACAGCAACTCCATGACTCGTTCAGGTAGATTACTTTCTCTGCCTATTTATATACCCTATTCTCATCCATCAACCGTCAGACTGGACGCTCTTCTCCGCAGCAGTGGTCGATACAACAACCCGCGATCGACTCATCTCTGGCGTCCACGCGCGCGCTTCGCTCAACACCACCAATGGCACTTTTGCGAACCTCTACGACGCGCAAACCGGTGCGGGGATCGTCCAGGGATCCTCCCCGAATGGATTCGCGACTCCGGCGCAGGGAGCGATGCTTTCTCTGTTGGCTTTGAGCGTGCCAAACAAAACTATCACGGTGCCAGCGCTAACTGCAACGAGCGCAAGCACCCCGAAAGCACCTCCGAAGACGAGAAATGTCGGCGCAATTGTCGCCGGTGTCCTTGGTGGCCTGGCCGCTGTCGTCGTCGTCGGTCTTGCCGTAGCACTGGTAATCAGAAACGTTGCACGCAGGCGGCAGGATCGAAATCTCACCCTGCCTCGTCCTGCAAGTCTAGATCCGAGTCCACGAAATCTGCCCTTCAGCCGCACCGGAAAACGGAGGAGGTTCTCGCATACTCAGTCATCCCCGAGGGACACCAGCCAGCTGTTGCCTGCCGTTGCCAGTGAGCTCCCAACACCGTGGGTGCGAAGCGTGTTGGCAGATTTGAGGCGGGAGATGGCTGAATTGCGGGCAAGTCAGGACGCTCCGCCGAGGTATCAGTCGAGTACTTAGGTCGGAGATTATGAACTTCGCTGTGGACTTGAAATATATGTACGTACGTACGTACAGGTGTCGAGTGAGGACAGCGCGCGTTCAAAGTTATAATAATTTGAGCATGAACCCCGGCGTTGTCTGTGAAGAGCGTACAAATTTCAAATTGCAGAAGAATGGGAAAGAAAGAAGAGCGAGGGAGATTTTCACACATACCCTCAAGATTTCCTTCGATTCTCAGAGCTTGAAACAGCCTCATGTTAGAGCCACTCACACGTACATACATTGGAGCCAGCCAATCACTTTTCAAGTTCATCTCATTTCCGTCGATTCCGTTAGTTGTTCAAGAGTTGATCCTGGTCTAGTAACCCCGAGTCCACGATCATGCCTGCCAAGTTGACCAGTGGCTCGTCCGCTCCTACGTTGTCGTCGGGTTGTATGCGGCCCCAGGTAAAGACGCGCGCTCCAAATTTGGTCAATCTGACGCCGAACCTACACAGTCAAGGAAGGACCCGGCGTCCCGGCTTGTAGGCTTCCCGCGTGTCGATTCCCGTGCTCTAGAAAGCGACTCGCGCCACCGTATCTGACGGGCTTGACAGCGAAGTTCCGTTTGCGAATGATGGTTCCCCGCGTAAGCGCCCCGCGCGCTCAACCTCGTAAAATTCGCCACAGTCCCAGATAAAATGACACTGACAAGCTCATTAGTCGTGCCTGGGACCAACGTGGTTGAAATCAGACGAAACGTTACAGCTGAATATTTTCCGCACCGCCTTGCTTCCATCCGGAAAGTCGGTCCACAGCTTCCACGCCCGGATTAGCGCTCCGCGCGCCGCTCTACATGATCCCCCGCGAACACGAGGCGTAGGGAGCTTGCGTATTAATACCGCGAAGGTCCGCGCGTCTGTCTGTCGGTCTATCTTGCTCTCACCCACGTACCCATCTCACCCACGTACCCATCTCACCCACGTACCCATGCAGTACCAGCACCAGCAGCTCCCGCCGGGCTTCCTGCCCAACGCCTACCCAAATGGCTACGGTGGACAACCGCAATCCTACACGCAAGCTTCGATGCAGCGCCCAGACGTCTACACACGGCAAAACGACCGGGAATTCATTCCGTATGCGCCCGACGACCACTGGCAGTCCAAGCCTTCGGATCACCTCACGAGGGACGTCTCGACGAGAGCCGTATACGGTGGTTCTCAGAGGAACGAGGACGAATGGTCGACGGACGACGAGGACGACACCATTATCTTCCAGGGCCCTCGCCCACGTCATCAGCGGAAGGCACATGCAACGCCAAGCCGGCCGATTCCGTTTCGGCCGCGTACGCCGACACCTGTTCGGGCGAAAACGCCGGTTCCCGAGTGGCATGCTCGGCCACACGATTCCCGCAAAGCCAAGGCACCGTCTCGTTCTTCGACGCCGCCGCCAGCTTCCCACTCCCACTCCCATTCCGGCTCGAGTTCCGGGCATCATCGTAGTCATCGAAGCGACGACAAACACTCGAGGGACGACAAACACTCGCGGGACAGGGACAGGGAGAAGGAAAAGGAACGCGATAGGGAGCGCGATAGGGACAGGTACCGCGATCGCAAGTACGACAAGTCCGGCTCGAGCCACAGTTCCAGCCACACTGGCAGTTCCAGCCACAGTTCCGGCCGCAAGTTGAAGAAAGCCGAAAAACACGAGCCTCCGCCGCCACCCCTTCCTACTTGGCCCCCGCGCCCGAGCGTCAGTGTTACTGCCATGCCTCCTTACAACGCACCCGGGCCGCAGCAGCCGTTCGTCTGGGACCATCCGATGCCGGAGGTTCACGTCACCTACATCCCGCAGGCTTCTTCTATGCCGCGTTCCATGTCGATGCCTCAGCCCACCTACGCGCCAATGTATAGCCCAACCATGACGACCCAGATGGCGATTCCGTTCCAGCCCCCGCAGTATTCACAGCCGCAGCAGCAACACGTTGGCTTCGCACCGCCCCCGGCTCCCCTGCGCGGAATCCTCAAGAATAAACGCCAGTCGCAATTCGTGCCGCCTCCGAAGACGGTTTATCCTGGTTCGGGATCGCAATCGGTGAGTGGTATTCTTGCGTGATAGCGTGGCTGATGTGGTATGGGTAGTTATACGCCTCTGGACGACGAGGAGGTACCTGAACATGTCCCTCCCCCCATGCCCCCCAGATATGTTGTGTGTGCAAGTGTGTCCGCGTCGCAGAGTGACTGGTTCTCGCTCTAGTTTTTCCCGTGTACCGCAGTTCTGGCCGTCCAATGTACAGTATCGTGAGCAGTATGTCTAGATTCTCGTGTCCAGTATGAATGAAATTGTTTTTCTTAGTCATTTCTGGGGTGAAAAGGCAACTGAGACGCACTTGAATTGGTTTTGCGAGAACAAGGCCTGCCGCAGAATGCTGCAAGATTATCGTTGAGCTGGCAGGGGATGGTTCGGAGCAGAGGGGCGGGAGGTCCTCTTGAAAGAAAGATACCGGGCGTCCAGGCCTTTCGCTTGAGGCGTGTGGATTTCAATGCAGACCTCGTTGACAATTGTACAAGGCGACGGCACATGTGGCGAGTTCTGTGCTGGACAGGTGTGAAATCGGGCTGGACGATAGGTTCTCAGAGCTACGGAGTGACTCCTGAGGCCTGAGGGAGAATCTCTAGCGCAGGACGGGCAGGCGCAGAGATGAAGGCAGAGGAGAAAAGGTGACCATCACGATTTGTGACCGTCACACATTGATTGACAGCTCTTTCCTCCTCTTGACCGTCATCACGGGGGAAAAAAATGTACGTTCTTCGACCGTTAACGGGCTCTTCAGGACTTATCAAAGCTACAAGGGAACTCGACTCCTCCTGCTTTGACTTCACCGCTCCGCCGCCTCCGTTTGCGGATCTCGCTGCGTCGAATCGTCCTGCTACCGAGCTCGAGGCAGCCATGATGAACGCCTTCTTGGACGAGTGCGACGACAAGGTGGATGGTATCGAATCGGCCATGGAGGAGCTTCGCCAGAAGCACACACGCATGCTCGAGCAAGTGGCCACGTATCGCAAAGTCATGTCTGCCGTACGCCGACTCCCGGGCGACGTCTTGGGCGAAGTCGCGGCGCTGCTGGTCGACGATGCAGGTGCCATCCTTCCACCATGGACACTCTCGGCCGTCTGCGCATCCTGGCGGTTTGCGCTCACCCGATATCCCTCCCTCTGGGCCACCATCAAGCCCGGGAATCTGGAGAAAGTGGAGCTTCAGCTGGAGCGCACCGGTGGCGCGTCTCTCGGAGTCTGGGTCCGGCACGATACCGCGGAGAACTTGCGTGCTTTCCTGGAGATGCTCTTACCCCACTGCCGCCGATGGCGTTTGCTCTGCATTGGGGGGGTCCATCAGTACATCGACAAGGACACAATGCAATTACTGGAAGCAGCAAAGGGAAAGCTCGATCAGCTAGTGGATCTTAGGCTTTTCTATCTTGAACTACATCCTCGCATCGCAGACTTGTTTTTGGTCGCCCCCGCTCTGCGCGAGGTCCACGTATTCGGGTTCTGGGGAACATTGCTCCAGGTTCCGTGGCGCCAAATCAACCACTTCTCTCTCCATGGGATGAGTCCGCGGAGTTCCGACCCTTTGAGTCTGCTCAGGAGCATGCCTTATCTTGCGGAATGTGTGCTTGGGATTTGGTGGAGCACGATACCAGTGGATTCCCAACCCTTGCATCTTGCGCATCTCCGCGTTCTCCACGTGCTCGAGGATAACTTGCTTAAGTATCTCACGGCACCATCCCTCGAAACACTCGTCACCCACGACCCAGGTACAATAACCAACCTTGAATTCCTGAAGCGTTCATCCTGCCGCATAACGACACTCATTCTGGGATTTGCGTGGCAGGCTCGCGTGACCCCGGTCATTTCCATGCTCAAGCTCTGCCCAGAGCTCACATATCTTCTCTTGTATCGCTCAGAGGACGCCGCTGGCATCCGCGACGACGACGACGGGGACTGCCAACTTTTATTCGACGCGCTGTGTATTCCCTCAGAGTCAACGGACTCGACCGAGATTATTTGTCCCCACCTCACACATTTCCTCTTCGCCCTCGGCAGATTTCGGATACAGGAGATGCACGCTGCAGGTCTGAATCTCGCGGACGGCGAGTTCGATGGAGACGACTGCGATTCCACTTGGACTCAGATACCTCCCGAAGGCGCTCGTAAAGACTTGGCGGATGCATTCACCGAGATGCTTCGCTCCCGGTGGTCCCCATTCCGGCGTGACGGAGTCGACCGCTTGCAGTTCGTGCGCGTAGGCAGCCAGGACAAAATGCTCCATTTTCCGACCGAGTGGTCCAATGGCGCTCAACTTGCCGTCGGCTTGGACGCAAAGGTGGTTTTGCATCGGAGCATTGAGCAGATTTTTCGTGATTGGCGCGGTTGTCCTTTGGACTGGCCGCGATTGGGGCAGTAGCGCTTCGATATACTTTACCTGTACATAATCCCAGAAAATCGTTGGGAGTAGAACCTTGCCTTTTTCGCTGTTACCATGGGAGACCTTGATCATAATTGATCTCCCTCGACTCTTACCACCACGGCTAACCGTACTACACTGGATTTGGCCGTACAGATTGACGATGCACACTCTATCTACGGCGCTTATTCAGCGCTAGAGGTCACCGCGTTATCTCCACTTTCGGCGCTTAATCTTCTTCGGCATGCACTCCCATGACCGCCCACCGTCTCTGTCCCCGCCCGCCTACGCTACGACCTCAGATCAATCTCCCGCCGGCGGCCCGTCAGCGCTCCCTTCCGAGTGCGAGAAGCCTGGGTACTATGGTGAGTCGCCCCACCTACGAGAGTACTCAGCTCACCGCCCTGCTCCAAGTCCATTACCGCATATACACGCTCGATGGTGCGATAACTGCTCAGACGGCATTCGACTCCGGCAACCCCTTCGTTGGCCGGGTGAAAACCAACTCCGTGCCTCCACCGCACAATGCCTTATCGATTAAGCGCCGACTGGGAGAGGTGGAGGGCTTTCCGGATCCCAACGGAACGCGCACCCGACTGTATGCGTCCTGTGCTGCGCCGTCCTCACTGGAGAATGGCGAGCTTGTGGCCCAACTTGGACACGGGGTTGGGGCGACGCCAGAGACGGCACTGGGACTGGTTGTGATCGATGACGGTCTGTCGACGAAGGACAGGGAACTTGTAACGTTGTTGGATGTGGGTGTGCTGAACTATCAGCCAGAATACGGTGCGTCTGTTGTGCATTTACTTCCGTGGCTCGATCTCATTAATACTCTCCAGTGTACTACCGCCTACACACCATCAGTGGCCCTCGGTCCTCCGCGCAGCGCTTCGATGAATCCGAACCCGAGCTCGGACGCATCGACCGTCTCTCCATCGCCCCGCCCCGAGATATCCAGTCGTTCAAACGCTGCGTCGCAAGGGCGGAACAGAAGCGCATCTACGCCTACGCCGACCTATACGGCGATGTGTTGGAAGAAACTCCATGGCCGAATAACCGCCCCCTCGTCCCAGTTGCCAGTATCTTTACAGATCTCCAGGCCCTGGAACGCTCCCTCACCCTGACGAACACAAAGCTGCTCTACGCTGCCTATTCGGCCGTGTCTGACGAGATTGTATCGCCGAATTATCGCCCAGGCTCCATCACCCGTGCACCGCCGGACGTGTCCAGCGCCAATCGCACCCTGTCGTCGCATTCAGCTGGGACTTCACCCGACACGCCATTCCTCCTCGTTCAGCCGCGGCGGGAGGAAGGGCTGCATAATCGCCCGCTCAAAATCGTCACCCCACAGACTTCCTCCTGGGTATCGTTTTGGAACGTACGCAGTCCCTATCCCAGTCCTTAGTTTTCGGCTCACACGCCCTGCGGTTCTAGACCCAAAAATGGTTTTCTGTATCTGCAGGCGACGTTGTGATGACGGACGGCGTTGTGAAGAATATCAATCGTCGGGGCGACGGCGTGACAACAGAAGAGCAGGGGTATTTGTGCACCCAAGCGAACGGAAAGAAAGGCTGTAAGATTGTGATCCTACACCTTATGCCCAAAGACTCACTATAACACTCAGGGATTTTGACACAGGGCACCGAGTTTATCGATGTCGACTAGCCGCTATTGTATCTGTAACGTTCTTCGCGAGCAGCTCCCATAAGTAGACACCGGTTCCCTTTCAAATGTTACACTTCTTTCTTGTCCACAAACAGAAACACGGGAATAAACCCAGCGTAGCTTTTACTCACTGAACCAGCTTTGAGCTATACGTACTCTCCTGCCGTTCGTGAAAGCAAAGAAATCAAATGTGTCCAGGACCCGATCGACCCGGGAGTTGGTTGTGCCCAGGTATTAGCTCGTTGCGGCTTCTTTTTCTCGGAACGTACTAAACTGGGTTTTCCGGGAATTAAGGTGTACCTCTAAGCAGCCTCACCCAGCGAACCAGATATGAGCTAGAGAGCTCTCCTGCGATCTGTACACGGTTGGAGCCTGCATCTATACACGCGGGCACGCGATCGACTCGAGACTGGTTGCTGAAACTCTGGAGATATGGTTTTTCTCTTTGGTTTAGTTGTTGAGGAAACGATTGGAGAGGAAGGAATAAACTTAGCGCAGCTTCTACTCGCCGAATCAGCTTTGAGCTATGTGCTCTCCTGCCATTCGTAAACGGGGTTAAATGCCAGTGGAACGTGTGCAGGACCCGATCGACTCGGGAGTTGGTTGTACATTCTGTGTTGGCGCAGTTCTTTTTGTCGGCACACAATATTACTGCAAGCTGAGTAGCAGCAAGTACTACTTAGCCCGAGCAACTTCCCACCCACTGAACCAGATTTGAGCTGGAGAGCTCTCCTGCGGCCTCTACGTATTGGGGACAGCCATACAGCGGGAACCCGATCGACTCGGGACTGGTTACTGCGCATATTACACGTTTTTTTTCGTAGAGTGCGCAGGTTTTTTTTTCACTGTATAGGGCTCCGATTGACCACTCACTGAACCAGATTGGAGCTGGAGAGCTCTCCTGCGGCCTGTAGGGATTTTGGCTTCTCCGTACACGCGGGAACCCGATCGACTCGGGACTGGTTGCTGAATCGTCCACAGTTTCAAGTTTTTTTTCGGCTCGACACACTAAAGATTAGAGGTTAAACGTTACTTGGCATATACTTATAGCGCTCCCCATTACCCACTCACTGAACCGGATTTGAGCTAGTTCTCGAGCTCTCCTGCCCAACGTGAATTGAGTATGTATTGCTTGCATTTCGCAGGCCACCCGATCGACTCGGGTACTGGTTGCTGACATGGTAGCTAGGAGAAAGGATTTTTTTGGTTTGATTGGTGTCGAGGGAAACAGCGTAAGCTGCCGACGGTCTGAGAAGATCTAGAGCAAGGGATCATAATCCAAGAGGTACAAGTACATACAGGTACACGTCGACAGAACCCTCAGGCCAAGGTCGCAAGTCAATGTACAGCTCTACCCCACCATCGACACCACAAACAACCGATACGTCTTCTCCTTATCCCTATCCTTATCCCCGCCGGCACCCTCACCCGCATCTACCGGCGGCGCGGTAAAGTTCACCGTACGTGGCGTGTGCAAGCCCGCTATCGGCTTGTCGGATTGCCCGCTGAGCCGTGTTTGTCCGCGCATGAGGATGACTTCGAGCGAGCGGGGGTGGAAGAAGTGCTATGAGGGATTAATTGAGAGACAACGGAAGGAGGGGGGGACGCACATGATTCCATTTATCCACCCATAAACTGACGAGCGCCGGTTTTTTGGAGCGTATGTGGTGTTTTATTGCGCTGGCGACGGCAATGTCTGCGAGTATACGATGCTCAGAGCTTGGAGTACAACGAAGAAAAAAGAAATAAAACGCACTGATGAGCGGCAGCGCTGACAATATCGGGACAGCATACGCGTTCTGCCGGTCCCGCATCGTTAGATTCGCAACCGTGCGCAGCTCGTCGAGGAATCTGCCATACATTCAGCTTTCAGCCCATTGATACAGGAGAAAAACGACGCACTCCTTCCAATCTCTCTCGGAGACATCATGCAGCAAGAACGGATGCGGCGTTTGTGCGGAGGGCGGTGGAACGAGAGGAAAGCCGCGCCTCAGCGAGTTTGCATCGGCGAGGAGGAATATCGGGGCGAATGTCGTGGCTTTCAGGGCGGTGTTCCACGGACGCGTGAAGGATGCGGGTTGGACGGGCCCAGAGACCGTCGGCGTAGGCGGGAGATAGACCGCCGAATGCGAGTGTGCCCGGGTGTGTGAGGTGTTAGGGCCATAGTCAGGATGGGGAAGTGGAAGGGCGCTTTCGCTAGCGCTGGGCGGCCAGGCCAGTGGCGATGGAGGCTGGAGCTTCGAATTCGAGGGTCCGGATGCTTGCGAGAAGGTGGTGCGTGAGGAGAGCGATTGCGATGGATACGGTGAGTTGTGGCTTGGACTCCACCGTGACGACGAGGACGAGAGAGTGCTGGCGGTAGAGTCGTCGGGGTCGGTTTTCTCTTCTGTGAGGATCATCGTCGTGCAAAACCAAGCAGCCGAATGCGGTGCACGGGCTGTGCGCCTGCTAGTGCGGATCGGATCACTTCCCTAATAAGTTTCCTCCGTCGGAGTCCGGCCACGACTTCGCCGGTGGTTGCCGCCTTGTGCCCACCAACAAGCCACAGTCGAAGTGCTATTTCCTCAATTGTAAGTGCATACTATAATATGATCCTGGAGCTCACGAAATCCGCCGCAATCTTCTGCATAAGTCGACTGCCTCCCACCACTCCTTAAGACACACGCTCTTGCTCTCCAAGGAGCACTCACTGATCAGCTGATCTTGCTTCTTGGATCCCGCATCGTTCGATTCGGGCTGTGTCTATGATGCAGCACTCAACTTTTGTTTTGTTTTCTTCTGTTTCTGGCTGGTTTATCTTTGCGCCAACAAAGATTAACGTCGTAATAGCTTACAATACTCTCAAGGTTCGACTGCTCATGCTCAAAAAGGCATCATCCTGCAGCTCAATAATCCGATTCACGCTGCATTTACGAAGCTTTTACACCCCGAGTTCAGACACTCGTTCTCGCTCCGGAGAGCTCCTGCCCGCCTTTACGAGACAATCTCAGCAAGCATGTGCATGGAAGTCCCCGTTCAACTCGGGTTTGTGTCTCTGGGAAGTCGCCGTCTTCAGGTTCTTTTTGTGCTTCTGGGTCGTTTACTTACCTTGCCATATATTTTTAGCGTCTCGCCGCTGCCGGCCGTGTATCGCAGATTCAAGCTTCATTCCACACGCATGAGTCGCCTCTATTGCACACTGAGTGCAGGCACACGCTCCCTCGAGAGCATCCGCTCCCCTTAGATCTTCGTCGGACAAATTTCCGCGGCTTCCCGTTCGACTCGGGATGTGTCTCTGCATAGTGGTATCCCAGCTTTTTTTGCATCCTGGTTCGTTTATCTTCTGCCAACGATTATCACTAAGTGCGAATAGTACATGTGGCACGATACTCACCTGGATACCGTGGAAGTGCGATGGTATGTCCTGAATATATCCCGCGACCAGGGGTACCGCGTCGCTGGATCAGTCAACTCCTTCGCGCAACCGGTTCAGACACTCGCTCTGGAGAGCACCCGCCCCCAATATATTTGTCTCATCCCTAATTCCGCGGTTTCTCGTTCGATTCGGGATGTGTTTCTGGTGGTTCAGGTCGATTTTTTTCTTCTTTTGCTTACTAGTACAGCATTCCTGTTTATATCAAAATTTCCCCCGTCTACATGGTTGATTTATTGTCGGCCTCTCCCAGAATTCATGTGGGGATTGTGCGAATACCATACCGTTAGCCCAAAATGATTTGTTAAACAGCATCATCCGCATGCATTAACTCTGTTGCACAATACATCAAGTCAGACACTCGCTCTCGCTTCAGAGCAGCTGCCAGCTTCATGAAAGCTTCTGAATGTAAATTCATCTCCGTTCGATTCGGGCTGTGTCTCTGAGGCATGTCCGACCTACTTTCTCGTCTCTCAAGCTGAGCTGTCACCTCTGTTTGTACCGAGAACGGTACGCACGATTCAAAAGATCTCCGTTGAGCGCCAAAGCCTCCCACTGGAAGCACATAAATTGACTCCCTGCCACAATTTGTCGAGCCACTTGCTCTGGAGAGCACCTGCCAACCACGTCTCGATAACTAGTTTGACTCCACAGGTCCCGTTCGATTCGGGTTGTGTCTATAGAGCGGAGATGGGTGTTTTTTTTTTTTTGGTCTCTTCTCTCACTGTCCACTCCATCCTATCGAGACATTTCATAGTGGTGTTTCAGAAGTGCCTCATTTGACGCCTATGGTTGGTTTGGGTGGACATTATTATTTGTGGCACAAGTTGCCCAAATTTAAGGTTTTTTGACACCACTTGCCCTATTTTGAGCAGAAATGTGCACAAGTTGAACATTTCACCTTGTTTCTAACACAACCCCCTCTGAGAGGAAAAAAGAACACAATACTCAGAAGATGTCGCTGAAAATGTACATAGCTTCCCAGTTGAGAAAAGCACAACGTCCAGAGGGTGAAAATTTAACACAACCTGAAAACCATCTGCAAAAATAAAATGACCCAAGCTGGAGATTCTGAATCCCACCTGGAAACACAACTTGGGAGACAAACATGACACTCTCAGATGATGTACATCAAATGATCAATCAGCTCAATGATCTGAGCTCGGCGACCACCCTTACTTGCTACACCGTTTGAGCAGCTGAACCGCTGCATTCCGTCGAGCTCAAATACTCCGGGACGGATGTAGTTGCAGTTCCCCATGTCAATTGACATAGCCTATGCAGATCATGCATCTTTGCCTCCACCTGGGGACTGACATGCGGATATTCATGCAGCAACTCTGAGGTGTGCATGACGCGGAATTTGTTTGGATCTCTGTATGAACAACTTGAATGACCTGGAATTTGCTCATTGACAAAGGATGTGGGCTCTTAGTACGCTTTAGTAATTAAACCGTTGCTTGTTGAAACAACGGATCAGTACATCAGACTCCGGATCAGCAGGCTTTCAAGTTCTCGCAGTAGTTATGTATTTCTTGCTGTCTCCAAGTTGTGTCAATATTAGGTGATGCCTAGAGTTGTTTGATTTCTTATCACACCAGGGTTCAGACCTTTTCTGCACGAGATGGATGGTTGTGGATTTTTATGTTACCGCTAGTCAGGGAGGTTGTGTCAAGTTATTTGAAGGTTCATAGTGGTGCAGAAAAATGCAGTTTGTGTATTTTTTTCCAAAAAACCCTGGTGTGTTTTTCCAATAATAATGTCCACTCAAACCAACCATAGACGCCGGATGGACAGTGGCTTTTTGCAAGATTATTCTGCATGAACAAGAAATCTCCAAGCGGGCCGGCTTTTATGACATAACCACGATGAACAAAAGAAGTGACGCTAGCAGGCTAGTAGCAGCTCAAGAATTCTCCTTCGCATTCTCCTCTTCAGCCTTTTCTCGCCGATGCTTCTCCTGCACCCAAGGCGCATATTCAACCCTCGCGTTCAAGAACTTTGTACGCTTCGCCATCGTCGCCGCCAGCGCATCCCCGATAGTCTTCCCATTCTCGACATCTGCGCCCGCCGCAGTACAGAACTCGGCGAATCTGACATTGTCCCACGCGACAGAAAGCCCAGGTCCTCGCACGAAGAACACGCAATTCCATTCCTCGAGTCCCGTCATGTCGAGACTGGCGCGGAGTTTCTTGATCGCTTTGCAGACCGACTGGTGCGGTGCGCCGGGATCTTTCCACGCTGCAGATTGGCACTGGGGGGGGGGGGTTTCAGTGACACGAGATCGAATAGACAAACACGTGCCTCGCTGCTACAGTAATGTACAACCCCACAACCCGAACAAATCTGTGTGGGCCCGTTAGGTTTGTGTTCGCATTCAATGTAAAGACACTAAATTATAGTTAGAATGGTTATAATTTGCGCGGAGGAGAAGACAAACCTGATCGCGGCTGCGGGCTTCACGCAGGGCTTTGAACGCAAGGGTGAAGATCCCCTGTGGGGACGCCACAAACAGGTCGAGCTCCCGCTTCATCTGCGGCTCCTGACTCGCCTGACTCGTCTTCATATAAAAGCACCACGTGCGAACATCGCTGAGGAGCACAGACTTGCCTCCGAGCGCATCTGCGATGCTGTCAACGCGTACGGCCCAGGAGAACAATTCCTTGATGTTCTTCACGTAGCACGCGGTGATGCAGTTGACATCGATTCTCTCGAGATCCCTAAAGAACCGGACGACGGAGGTCGTAGCTTGGATGAAAGTGTGCAACGCGTGCGCATCATCGGGCTTGAAGCCCTTGACACAGTACTCGAGGTGGATGAGAGGATATTTGAAGGTGAACGGTACCCGGACGAGCATGCGACCAAAAGGATCCCAGAACCGTGCGACAGCACTCATCACCGGGAGTACGCTAAGTTCATAAAGTGCCCAGTGACTCAAGCCCAAAATGGCCTCGTGCTCACCCGCTGGATGACGAGGAAACAGGTCTTGAGCGCTGTTCGGCCACGGCTGATCCTCGTCCGACATACCACTCGTCCGCGCACGAAATTCTCCTGGGGTAAGCGGACACAGGGATGCGAGCAACTCATGGCACATGCGTGCGATGAAGTCGTCCCGGATACAACAGCCGGAAGTGGGAGAGCGGGAATGGCATGGCAGAGCAAGAATAGCAGGTGTGCATCGGCAGGTCTTGAGGTGGCCCCAAATCGTTGGGAAACAAGCGTGGTCACGCTGTGGTCCCACATAGGTGGAGAGCAGTGTCATTACAGCGCGCAGGATGGGCGCTTGGAGGTGGGAGAAACGGCTGCGCTCGGTGATTCGGGGAAACATTTTTGAAGTATCGAAAGCATGGCGAGGGCGCAACAGGCATCCTCATTCATTGGATCGCGCAATGTCACGAACAAGGCGGTGACTAGTCACGTGTCACGGTCACGCAGTACGCCAGAGGTCACGGTAAGATGTGACAATGGGGTAGCCGGGCAACGACAACACAACAGCCAAGTAGGGAGCCAAGTAAAGGGGGGAGCGCGATGGAATAAAAGGACTGCCGGCTACAGCGCTCTAGCTACTTCTTATATACTGGTCGTGGCTATGCTAGGGAGTCGTCCCGGGTCCGCTTCGGAGCCACATGGCTGTGCTATGATCGGAAGAACAATAAGGTTGAGTCAAGTCAAGTCAAGTGACAATGACTTGTCCATGACTCCAATTGACTTGTGCTTTGACTCAGAGAGTCTAGAGCTGGCCTAGGAGGGTCCGGAGTAGTGTGACATGACATAGTGTGCCTGTCACATCAAGAGAAGCGCAGGATAGCGCAAATCTTGAGAAAGTAAAATAAAACAGAAAATATATGGAAATAGCAGAAAGCATGGAAGTTGTGACACGCAAGGAGAAGAGAAGCAATGTGCGTTCTGCTTCGGAGGCACTGGTCGCAGACATGGCGAAAGCGAATTTTGGGCGACGGCTCGGCAGTCGCGGTGGTAGTCAGAAGCAAGAGAGGTGGTCACGGCGTTATGCCATCTCATGATCACCTGGTGTCCTTCTCTGAGCAGCCGAGAACGCGGATCAGACGGCTTACCAGCCGAGGTACGGTCGGCACACTCAAGCCTCGTAAAATTCAAGCTTCATTTCTGTTGAGCGCAGAGGAGAGAATCTTATTCAATCTACAATGCTAAAAGCATCATTAAGTCCACTCTGTCGCAGGCTGAATGCAGACACTTGCTCTCGAGAGCATCCGCTTCAGTTATGGGGTAATTATCCCTTGAAATCTGCGGCTTTCTCGTTCGATTCGGGATGTGTCTCTAGATCCGCCAGGCGCTCTCTGTTTTTCATGTTTTAAAAGAAAGGTTTTCTGGCGCGTCTATCTTCCGCCAACAATTACTAACATATGGAGGTAGCATCCTTCATCTCCCTCTACGAGCAGCCAAAGCCCCTGTTTCGCTTCCTGGTCGGTTTCGCTTGTGGGTTTGTGACTGTAGTGCACGTTGCATGATACTGTACTATTTCGTTCAAGTGGCCGGGTTACGCGTTACGCGGACACCCGGCCAGGACACCAGGCGGACTTGTTACACGTTCGGGGGCCTTTTTTGGGCGTGATTGCGCCTAAAAAGGCAATTTTGCGGGTCCGGCTACGCCGGACTTACCATATATAGTAACCCGGACACGTCCCCTGGCGGACATGTCCGGGTTACGCGTTACACCCCCCGGCCACTTGTCCGAAATAGTACAGTACTTCTTCTTGAATGTATGCATGCCAGTGCTCACTATCAATCAGTCCCACCGCGTCACTGCTTCAGTCAGCTCCCTTGTGCAACTCGTCCAGACACTCACTCTGGAGAGCACCCGCCCGGGCCGCCCCCCCATAAATATTCGTCTCACGACCAATTCCGCGGTTTCCCGTTCGATTCCGGAGGTGTTTCTGCAAGAGCATTTCTGTGTTCATGTCAATTTTTGGCCTCCGCGGAGTTCATGTTCTTTCGACCTCTCCCCAGTATTTGTGGTGATTGTGCGAATACCATACCGTTTCCCAAAATGATTTGTTAAACAGCATCATCCGCATGCATGAGTCAACTCTATTGCACAATAAGTTCAGAAACTCGCTCTTGCTCAGCAGCTGCCCCCGTTCAATAAACTTCATGAAAGCTGATCTGTCACCTCTGTTTGTTCCGAGAACGGTATGCACGACTCCAAAGGTCTCCGTTCAGAGAGCATCACGGTCCCCTGGCGCCAAAGCCTCCTACTGCCAGTGGCAGTCTGGCACTGGAAGCGCATAAATTGACTCCCTGCCACAATTCATTGAGCCACTTGCTCTGGAGAGCACTGTTGGAACGACAAGCCGATTGATGCGACATCACCCCGCCTTACCAATCCCGATGTTCTGCCCGCTTCCTCCGCTTTCTGTTTACTCAGCGTATAGAACATTCTGGTGAAGTTCCTACAGTATAAATACTCTTGTAATCTTCTGTAGACACAGTTCAATCTCACCTTGTATTTTCTCTCACAAGCAACTGCCACTCTTGTATTTGAAAACTACAACTTGTGTTCCGCAGGTCCATTCGGGTTGTTGTCTATAGATCATCCATTAGTTTCTTTTTCTCTCTCTGCTCTTATCTTATCTTATCGGGGAGATCAGTACCCGATATAGTAATCAGGGATTTCCGACCCTATATCCGATTTTCTGTTTTTTTTTTTTTTTTTTTTTTTTTTTGGAGCATTTGGTGTAATGCAACTCAGTCTGCAGAAGCATTCTAAATAACATCCGCTGGGTTCACTGGAAAATAGACCAGTATATGCCGGGAAAATAATTCAGCTCGAGAGGAAATGCCTTTATGCACGTTTATACCAGTGTGGGACTCCTGCTGTGTCGTTTATCCGACACCTAGTTTCAGCGGCAGAATACCCACTAAAACCCCTCTGTCTTTAGTCCAATCATCCGGCAAGGAGTCTTCATCCAGCAGTAGGCCACTCCACGTGTTCAGGACAACTTGTTTGTCGAGAGCCAGTGGACCAAATTTAAATTTATCTGTCAAGATACGCTCTCTTTGTAAGGTTCCGTTGACGGTCTTTAACCATTTATTGTGAATCTCAGTTTTTTCAAACTGTTTGCCTGGAGTACGTAATCGCCGTTCAACTCGCATGTTCCAAATCATATACCAGGCTGTTGAGGTGAGGATACTGAATAATCTATCCTTTTGAGGCATGGGTTTGCCTCTGCGAGTGCGGAATTGAGTGAGTTTGCAGCCGAGGACCAGTCCCCATGTAATTCTTGGCCAGTTGTCAAACTTCATTTTCCAGAGTTGTTCTGTGAGTAGCCAAATTAATTCCCTCTCTGGGGTGCTGCATTCTAGCATAATGTGTTCCAGTGTTTCAGGCACTTTGCAAATGGGGCATTCCCCAAGTATCTCCAATGTCGGGATGTGTTCCCAGAAATTACCAACTCTGAACGTGTTATGGAATGTCTTCCATAAAAGATCTCGAATTTTAACAGAAAATGTTCTGGAGCGGATAGATCTCCAGATTGTCGTGTTCGATGGGTCATATTTAGCCATATCGGTGATTGTGTCTCGGACTCTCTCTACATTGATAAAGGAAGATTGTCGATGGGGTAGAGAATATTTCATTTTAAGAATTCTAGAAAATACTCGTTGTGAGCCTGTTCGGAGGAGTATTCCAGGATTGTAGAACATGACGTCTGGGGAAGTATCAACTTCAAAATCATACCTCCTATATCCGATTTTCGAAAGTTGACACCCTTTGTTGCCAGGCGCTGAACTCAGGAGTGAAGTTACGGTATGTTACGCTTCATGAAGAAGAAAAAATGGCAGGAACCCTCGGAGAGTACTCGTATCTGCCATGCCTGCAATGGCCCCACCCCCAAGTCATGGTGCAGAAGAGGAAGAAAAACAGATGACAGGGCACCGCATTCGGTCATACGACAGCGCGCGGCATGTCACGCGCCGTGATCACACATATAGTCCGCCAAGGAAAAGGAAAGGACAGTGGCCATATTCATGCCCAGCGCTCGGATCGACCGAGGAACTCCCTCTTGAGCTCATATCACACACGGCGCAAACATGAACTAAGGATGCGCGACGAGTTTGTACGCGCCCCTGGTTCACTGGCTCAGAGGTGAACCTGACCATATGCTTGAAGTTCAGACTCGATCCTTCTAAGTTCTGACGCGTAGCTGGATGCCACGGAAATCAACGTGCGGAAGCACAATGCAAAAGAAAAATCAGAAGAAAGAAAACTTGAAAGACGTCCCAGAGACTGATAACCAGCGCTCGGATCGACCGAGGAACTTCCTCTTGAACTCTTATCACGCAGGTTGCAAACATGAGCTGAGGATGCGCGACGAGCATGTACGCGCGGCTGCCAGTGGTTTATTGGCTGATAGGTGATCCTGACCATACTGTGACGGAGAGCTTACTCAAGCTAGCTAGTTCCGGCATACGAGAAGACCGAGGGCGTGAGCGGCGAGGTCAGACGATAAGAGAACTGGCGTAAGGTGCGATAGATTGACCTTCGGAAAAGACCTCTACCTACGACATGAGTCCAGCTATTTAACTAATCTACAGGCATTGCATCATAGGAAGAGAGTGGAGCGATATGAGCGCATGGGTGGGGCATAACGAGTCCATATGAGCTCATAGTGGGGCATAGAACATGGGGTACGAATATTTTATTGATTTTCTATCGTTCAATCACGGAACGTTGTTCCGAGGCCTTACACATACTTATGCCTGAGATGGGTTCACTTTGATTGCACTGGGAGGTTACCGTTGCGACGCGATGATTTGAGGGTTCGATTGAGCCCAGCGAGAAGGGTACTGTATGCGAACCATACGGGTGAAAGAAAAAGTAGAGAACATTTGCGCCATACAACCGACCCCCGAGTTGATCGAGGTTCTTACTAGTAGCGTAACTTCGTGCATACGTAGAAGAGCACATATCGCAGAGGCTACGCGGTTCGCGCCGTCGGTTTGGTGGAGGATGGTACTTGTCGAGAATACTGACCCGATGGCCCGGGTATGACTCCGAGTCATACCCAGCCCCGGGCCATCGGGCGAAAAATACACCCTACCTTGAAGGCTAAGTATTATTTACGGACACCACCCGAATCGAACGGGAGGCTATCATTGATAAAGGCTGGCAGATACTCTCCGTATTCCAGAGAAAGTGTCCTGACTCACCGGGAACTCCCTCACTTGTGCATAAGATTTTGCGTCACGTCAAATTGCGTGGACCGCGAGGAATGTACTTAAGTATGTTATCAGGCACTGAACTCTCATGAACTGAAGTTACTCGAGGACAAATGAGGAGGAAGCACATCGAATTCCGCCACAACCGCAACCGTGTTGATAGACGCCTTCGGCGCTAATCAAATTGTGACGGTGACCATCAGCATCAGCAACGTAATCACACTCGTCACCTTTTTCGTCTTCTCCACGACCACACTTTGCAATTTGCACGTAGGCTTGCTCACCGGAACCCGGATCTTAATTAGCGCTGGTCATTCGAGCGCCCCATGCCGGGTGAGTATCTAACGGCGCTAGGCCCTGCAGCCGGATGTCCAATCTGCTCGAGCAAACGATCTCTCGCTGCACAGCGGCCGTTGATGGTATGCCTTGATGTCTTTCGCTTCCAACGCCCAATCACACATTACCCAGGAATCGATTTGGGGTGGGTACGCGTTTATCTGCGCTATCTTCACACAATTTCGTTATACAACGATCGCATTTGGAGGCTAGGTTGAGGACAAATGAGGAAGGAAGCACACCGAATTCCGCCGCAACCGTGTTGATTCGGCGCTAATCAAACTGTGACGGTGACCATCTCTATCAGAAACGTAATCATCACACTCGTCACCTTTTTTCGTCTTCTCCACGACCACACTTTGCACGTAGTCCTTCGCTAGCTCACCGGAACCCGGATCTTACTTATGCGCTGGTCATTCGAGCGCCACACGCGGCCGCGGTGAGTATCTAACTGCCACTCGAGCAAACGATCTCTCGCTGCACAGCGGCCGTTGATGGTATGCATTAATACCATTCGCTTCCACACTTTCCTCAGGAATGGATTTGCGTAGGTTCACTGGGTTGTCCGCATCGCTATCTTCACACAATTTCGTTATCCAACGATCGCATTGGGTCGTATGATAGGTCTGTACTTTCAATCGACGCCGTCTCTCGATTTACTCAGCGCATGCACGAACCTGCTTTGTAGCTTTCATGACGAAGGATGCACGATCGACTGGAAACCAGCGTCGGAGCGCCACTTTCCGAGTGCGCGTCGGCAGCTGGATACCGGCGCAAATCGTCTTGATTGACGGTGCCGCGGACCGTGGTTTGCTGGTACCATACCCAATCGCCGCCGAGTGTTGATCTTTGCTTACCCGTTCTTACGGGTCCATCCCGGACCATCCGCCTTCCGTGATTGGTCTGTCTGTCGTTGTGCAAGGCACCGCATCTTCCCTCCCTCGACGACGACTACCATCATCCCTCGCGCTCAATATGTATGTGCGCACGGCGCCCAGCGGATCTGCGCTCTATACTTAGCGTTCACCCCTGGCGGGTGCTGCAATCATCCATTCCATACTACTAGGAGTACTTACTTGTTTGACAGAAATCTGGGAAAAAAGAAACGCGACTGCCATGACACCGTCGCACGGGCGCGGGGCGGGCGCGCGGGTAGAGACAGATGCATCCTCGCTGGAGTCGACTCTCCTCTCGACTGTCGCTTGCTGCTCTGCGTTACCGCCCACAGTAACGGCCCAAACCCGCATACAACAGGAAAGCTTCCGAGAGATATGATGCACTCCCGTCTGTGGTCCGCTGACGAGCACAACGCGACCTCATACAATGACCTTGAATGATGGCGTCCCGCCCACGATCCGCATGCCCATCGCTGATTCGCCGAAGCCTTAAAGGCACATGGATCTCTCTCGCTTGCTCAGCAGGTCTTTTCCTCCTCCTCCTCCCCCTTCTTCTTTCCTTCTGTCAAAGCGGTCTGCGATCGCTTTGTTTTTTTCCTGACACACTTCATCTCATCGTTTTCAACCCGACCCGGTGTCCCGTTATATATACCTCTCTCTAAACAAATGCGTCCCTCTACGATCTCGACTCTCCTTGCTCTGGCGATGGCGATGGCGCTCCCGGCGTCAGCTGCACCCGCTGGGCTCAGGTTCGTCTCCCTCTCTCTCTCTCTCAAATATCCTTCGCAGGTGTATATGCTGATTATATCCACTCCCAGCAACGACCTCGACGCACGGGCTGATGCCAGTGGGACCGTGCATTTTGCGCGCATTGCAGAAGCCAAGCAGAAGCGCAGCATGCGTCCTGTGAAGCGCGCTGGCGCCCCGCCGCCGAAGGGCAAGGGCAAGGGTAAAGGCGGAAAACCCCCAGCCAAGGGACAGAAGGCAGCGGCACCGCCTAAGAAGGGCGCGGCGCCGCCCAAGAAGGCCGGTGCAAAACCCCCTGCCGGTGCAAAACCCCCTGCCGCCGCGCCCCCGCCGCCAGCCGCTGATGCCGATCCGCAAAAGTCCCTCAGTGAGTTTGTTCCTCGTGTTCATAAGTCCATGCCCGGTTAACGCGGGCATACAACAGCTCTCCTCGACTCGGTTGTCAACAAGAACTTCACGGATGACGGCCAGAATCCAGTTGTCGCAGGGCAGACGGCGTCCTCCACGAGTACCAAGTGCGTTATTTATTTTATTATCGTCGCACCATTCTGTCTGCTCAACGTTTGTGTGTATTGCTTAGCAACTACATCAACTTCTGCGCGTTGACCCTGCCTGGTACCCCCGCTCACAAACGGCGCCCAAGTCACCACAGGCTCTTGCAACCAGACGCCGATGGGTCTCATTCCTTCTGTGCGTCGGTTTTTCCTTCCTCCCTCCCTGCTCCCTAAGATTCTAAAATGCCATTCCTATTGAAACAGACAGACCACATGCCCGCCGCGAAATTCAACTTCCCGCGCAACATGGACGTCATCAACGCAAACGTGCCCTTCAACGCCTCGCTCAACGTCGCAAACTTCCAAACCGGCGTCTTCACCAACGCGCAGAAAACATATTTCGCCGCCCCGCAGACGCTCAACGCGGAGGGGCAGATCATCGGGCACACGCACATCGTCATCGAGACGCTCACGGCGATGGACCAGATCATCCCCACGGACCCCAAGAAGTTTTTCTTCTTCAAGGGTGTGGATGGCCCGGCGAATGAGTTTGGCGAGGCGTTGGCGCTGGTGACGGCGGGTGTCCCCGCGGGTGTGTATCGCGCGTGTTCGATTAATACGAGTGCGAACCATGCGCCGGTGGTCGGGCCTATTGCGCAGCATGGGAGTTTTGATGATTGTTCTTATGTGCGTTTTTTTTTTCGCGTTTCTTCATCGTGTTGAGGAGAGCTGACGGCATGCAGTTCACGGCCAAGTAAACGGAGATGCGATTTGATGAGATGACGAAGTTCAGAGTACTGTAGTATACCCGGGCTATAAATGGGAAGACGACGCGTCGAGCTCGAAGTGCGTCGGTGTATAACAAAGATGTGCATGCATAGTATTGAAGAAGACAATGCTGGGGAGAGCAGATAACCTTGAATGAATAAGACAAGACGTGTTACAAGTCGCCACTCTTGTTCCGGCGTTTCGCTTTCGCCAATCATACAGAGGAGAGGAGTTTCGAAACCAGAGAGTATCAGGTTTCAGTGCGGTGGAGCAGGAGCATGGCTGCGAGAGAGAGAGGCGATGGGGTTGCGTCGGTCGAAAAATGTGGTGAGCCTGAGGAGGCAGGAAGGCAACGACGAATAGGGAAGCAATGGAACATTGGAAGGAAAACAAGTGCGAAAGAAGTGAAGTGAGACGCGAGAGTTGAGCGTTGAGTCGGAAGATTAAGAGAGCGCCTCCTACTCGTCACAAGAACCTGCACCTCCCTCCGTAAGCTACAGCAGGTGCCTCACGCTGCGGAAGTGTCAGACCGTGCGCTAGAGAACGACGGGAACACACCTTTCAAGGACTTGAGAGATGCGAAATACGCGGACACGAACCGCCGAAGCGGACAGAAGGAAACCAAAAATTATGTCGTTATCGCGACCACCACAGCCGCAGAGAAAAAGAGTTGCACGGCGTTCCGGCGCACGAACGCCATGTGCCGCAGAATAAAAGGAATCACACACCCGACGCAACACGGACAACCTATATCCAACCGACACGCCTCGTAGCACCGCACCACAGCCCCTGCACAGGAGCACGCGCAATGCCTGCCGGATGGTTGCAAACCACTCGGTGGAAAAGCGTAGGGTGCAGGCATGAATGCCACAAACGCACGTCCCTGCCGGGATCCCCGGCCTCTCGGCCTCCCGGCAGCTTGTGCCGCTTGCCCGAGCAGAAAGAGCTGCAGTGCATCGTCAGAGCGGCCGTATCCATCGCCGCCGTGCAGCGAAAAGATCGTTTTGCCGCCCCGAGCAGATTGGACTGCAGCGCCCGTCAAGCCAGCCGCAAAGGCCGAGCTTTTGGGCGCTCGATTTGCCAGCGGGAAGGTGCTGGTGGTGCCGATAGCGAGTGGACACCGGAGGCAAAGTCCGAGGCACTTGGGCGCCAAGTGCCTGACAGGCAGTTGGCGCGCACTTGGGAGAGTTCTGGGGTGACCTCGCGGTCTGCGCGTGTCTGTCACCCGTCAGCTTGGTCAGGAACTCGCCCACGAGTTTTCATTTCCCTTTGTCTCTTTGACAAAGGGATCGCGTCGCGTCGCGTCGCAGCGTGGCGATGGGCATGCGGCAATGCAGCCGCATGTACACTAATCTTCTCTTTCAGGGTGGTTTTCTTGCTCGTCCTTTCCCCCAACGGCACTCCACTTGCAATGTCTTCGAATCCGAGAGCCCAGCACGGTCGCAAGAAGCGTGACGATGCCTCGCACCCGTACCAGCGTCCTGCGGACGCTGCAGCGAAACCACAAGCAAGCAGCAGCGGGGCGGCCGACCCACCAAAAAAGAAACGGACGAGAAGAGGGCTCAACAAGACTGTACGCTCACAGTCTCCTCTCGCTGATCTTCCCTTTCCATTTCCACCGTCGACACATGCTCCGGCAGCAGCATCTTCCTCGTCATCTCATCGCCGTCCTCCAAAGCTTCCCTTTGTTAACTTACTCCTTCCACCTCCACCTCCACGCCCGCCTCAATCCTCTCCGTCGTCGTCGGGTCCGCGTCGCCAGCCACCGCCGTCGCCGCCTCCACGTTCTCACGCGTCTCCATCACAGCCGGGTTCGCGTCGCCAGCCACCGCCGTCGCCTCCACGTTCTCGATCCTCTCCATCGCAGCCGGGTCCGCGCCGCGAGGATCCTCCGTACCCATTTTCGTTTTCCTACCCACTTCCATCGAAGAATGCCCCAGCAGCATCATCATCTCGCCGTTCACCTTCCTCTCCCTCTCCCTCTCCGCCGCTAGGTCACCAGCCGCCGCCGCCTCCTCCTGCATCTCATCAGGCTTCCCCATCGCGGACTCCACCCCCACCCCGACCCCCACCACCCCCACGTCCAGCTCCAGCTCACCAGCAGTCCCACACACGGATGTCGGTTTCCCCAGTCCCAGGACCGTCTCGAGGGCCATACTGTCCACCGCGTTCCTCGCAGGACCCTGGGCCGGCGCCAGGTCCGTCTCGGGACAGGGAGTGGGAGCGTGGTCGTCCGGGGGACGCGTCAAGACCGTCTGGAGAGCATAACCGTGCACCGCAGGCTCCGAGTCAGGAACCCGGGCCGGCGCCAGGTCCGTCTCGGGACAGGGAGCGGGAGCGTGGTCCTCCGCGGCAGGACGCGTCGGGGCCGTCTCGAACTGGGCACAAGAGGGACTACTTTGGCGGGGAATACTCTCCGCCGAAGAGGAAGAAAGCAGCCACCAAGCCTCGCCCTCGGCGCTCGCACGCTGCCCGTAACCCGTACCACATCCCTACAAAGGGCGATGGCGCTGAAGTGCTGTCGAAGGAGAATCAATCCTTGCAGGTGGGTTTACATGTTTTGTTCTGGACGTCGTGATACTCATGGTAATGCAGACTGGCGCTCACACTCATTTTCAAATCATGGCGGGTGTGCACGACGGGAAGCAGGTCCTCCCGTTACCGACCCCGGCTGATGTTGCAGAGTTTGAGACACGGTTTGGGTCCTCGGACAGCTGGCGTCGCAAGCTTGCCAGCCTCCAGTACTCGGATGCTCGCGGGATGGACAAGGTCAATGAGCTACGAGGCGCAGACCGCTTGCGTCTGGGTAAACCGGGCACCATTGCTGCTGCTATTTCACGGGTGAACGACCAGCATCTGAACGCCATCTTCAGTGCCATCCTCGAAGCTGGACTTGCGCGTTTCCTCCCCGATCTTCTCGGCTCTCCCGACAGTCTCTACAACTCTGTACACGAAGATCTCGCCATCGAGTCGTTTCAGCGAGTGGCGTCCCGTCGTGCGTACCCTGTCGACACCACCCACGTGCGAGATGTTGCTCTGTTGCGCCGTCTCTATCGACATTTCTTCTTCTACCACATGTACGAGAAGGTGAAGTCCGATCTTCGGGAGCCTGGAGCTGTCGAGCGTCGGATTGAAATGACGAATACGTATAAGCGCCGGTTGCAGGTGTGTGTTCTAGTTGCATATCTGTGTCCACGCTAATATCTGTTTGAGGATTCTATCCGACGCGATGACTTCCTCAAGGCAGATGGCTGGCCACTTGTCACTCGTCGGCTTGTCAATTCCGCTGAATGCAACAGCGAAGATGAGCGAAACGATGATGGCACATTCACAAAAATTCCTCACGAGCTCCGTAGTGAAACAGCGGCTCGTTTCAATATCAGCATCGACAAACGTATCAAGGCCACTGTCACCGCACAAAACGCCTACACCATACGCCGGCGTGTGGTGCACCCGAACCCACCACGACCAAAATGCAAGCGGCGAATTGCACTGGGAGCTCCAATTGATTGGTTTGAGCCTGCTGTTTTCAACAAGTTCAGTGCGCGCATGCGGTATGCCATCTCCCGTAATGGTGTTGCGCTTCCGCCATCCCGGTTTTGGGTTTTGGACCAGGATGCCGAGTTCTATGTTCCGGATTATTTCAAGACAATGCCGGCGGAGGAGTTCAACGAGCACTACGCCAGCGAGGTGCTTCAGGCGTATAATATTCGACAGAGGAGGAACTCGAGAATGCCGAGTTAGAGGAGGAGGTGGAGGAGGACGAGCAGGATGCAGATGATGACCTTTAATTTGACTATACTGTATGAACCTATGCACATGCAAATATGGAATATGCTCTATGCTTACCAATAATGTTCAATTGAAACCCGTGTACCTGAAAAGAAGTGGGAAGTTTCTGGGCTCGTGATACAATGAGGTGGAGAGAACAAAGAGAACTGATGTGATGGATCAAGGTGCATATTCACATTTCTAAGTTAGCACTTTTCCTTGACCAATTTCTTTCTACAAGCACCCGGCGATGGGGACAGGGTGGATGTGTATATTTTAGACAAGCTATGGATGGCGATGAGTATGCAGTACGGTCGGTTCGAGCCCCGCACGGTACGGTTCGGCGTACAGTACAGGCGCTATGGTGCACCAGATTTGGCGGGGGAAATGGCAACCGTATCCGTATCGGTACGGTACAGTACGTACGGTGGCGACACCGTATATGTAGTCGAAAGAGAAATACACCCCACCTTTTACCCCACATTATTGTTCTTTTGACTCTTCGCTTCAATTTCTGCTTTCGCCTACGCACTCGGACACCGTGTTTCAATGGGGATGTCAAAATTTTGCACAAAAAATACTCGTTAGTCTACCCACGGTGTACAAAATGAGTCTAACCCTTACCTTTACATGCTGAGGTGCAAACCGGGAAATCCGTTGAAAGCTGAAAAATAGATATGTGTTTGAGATAACACCGGCACCCTTTTACATGTTTAAAATGAAATAAAGGCCACAATTTTTTTCCCCCTCTTTTCTATTACGCTTCCTGTTCCTTTGCCATACTGTCGCAGTAAAGAATAAATTGAATATAATAGTGACTCATGTACGTCTCCCGCGATTGAAAGCCCAAGATATAACCATGCACTGCCAGTTCAAACCATAGGCACCAACTGTCGGCTTATAAACTGCCAGATGGGTAAGAATGTGGTGAGGTTCAATGATGCAAACATCATCAGAGTCGGCAGCATCCACAATGGTGGCTTGGAACCAAGGCCGATTATGGAAGGGCAACTCCTCGATGAGTGGGGATAGCACAGACTTGTGCTTGCGGACAAGCATAAAAGTCTGCATGAAGCCTCGGATTGGAATTGACCATATAGTTTCAATATATCCAGTGTGGCGAAGTGCTGCATTGGTGGGGTTTTTGAACTGTATCCCACTGTTCCCCTCGTGGGATCGCTTGCAGCTGTATGTCCGATCATCCATTTTGATGCTGTTGGGTTGCATACAGTATGGTGTCAGTACAAACTGATCATCCAGAGGCAGAGTGCCGATATTCTCAATCCAAGAAACCCAGTTTGTCTGCCCAATTGAGTGAAGGTAATGCAAGACAAGTTGATATGCTGAAGCATCCAGTTGTGTCCCGTTTTTTGCCAGTTCAGCTACTTCTAAGCCAGACACTGGCTTCATTGGATCGGGAACAGCTGGTAGATCGACAGGATGCAGAATATTTGCAAGGTGGCCCACCAGGTCATCGGTGGCTCGAGTGTCACTCAACTTTGCTTCAAACCTCCCACGGCGCGAAATATGTCTCAGCATGGTCAATTCCATGTCACCAGTGCGTTTATTTATATTTGCACTGGCCAGAACCCCATTGATCCGTTCACCAAAAAACTCACTAAGAGCCGCAAGTGGGCCAAAGAACTGCAGTTGCTCCAGATTGTGCATTGCCAAATGAATGTTTGGCTTTGCAGGAAAGAAGGGGAACAACTCTTCAAGAGACTTGCGGTATTCAATTAGATGAAACATGTACCGTCTAGCCGTCTCAGGAGAAGTCTGAAAGGACGAAATAATGGCTATACAAGCCACAAGGTGATAGAAATTCTCCAACAGAAGTGCAGACTTTTCTCCTTGATGCCAAATCTGAGGCATGACTAGCGGCAGAATCGTAGTGAACAGAATTAAGTACTCCTGTGCCTTGAGTTTCCCGTGTGATTTCTCACCCAGATTGGCAGGAGGACGACCTTCATGTGTTGGAAGATGCACATGGGCGATACAGTGGCGAATGAGTGCTATTTCCTCGTCAGAAAAGTTAAAGATTTCTCCAAGTTCGTAGTCGATATTGTCTTCATCGTCAGCCGCAATGCTTTCCACATAAGCACCAAGGTTCTGATTCTGAGGTGTTGGTGTTGCAGAGCCAGAGCCTGAGTCATCTCCTTCATCATCAGCACTATCGATATCCATTGTATTGTCTCCATCTCCAGCATTAGGATCCAGATGCAAGGCAGACAATCCGGCATCAGGCTCCAGGTCTGAGACCGATGATGAGGTGATTTCAGAATCAGACAATGCAGCTTCTGCACCACCAAGCTCATCAATAGCCTGCTGACGTGCCAGTTTCTTCGAAAACTTCTCAGACCGGCCAAGACCCCAAACTTCTCGCAGCTGATCTTGAGCGATACCTTCAAGTGAATTGTGCATATAGCCTATGACCTGTCGCTTCACAGGGTCCCATCCAGTAAGCTCATGCATTGGTGTCCAGCGAACACCGGTCTGCCGTGATCTTGCCTCCCGGCCAGAAGTTGATTTGATTTTTAGCCACTCCTTGCCCAAATCTTTTACGGTTCTCCCGTCACGATAGGTCCAGCTGCTCCAATCAAGATTCCGCAGTTGTTTCAAGTCCAGTAGACAGAAAGAGCAAAATTTTGTAGCACTGTGAGACAGAAAACCAGCCACTTTGCGGATTGCTCCAAGATCCGCAATGAGAGCTAAAACAACAAGCTGTATCATAAGGTGATCTCCAGAGAGTGTTACAACTTCTTTGCCGGGACTCCAGTACTGGTTCAAAGCCTTTACCATGATATCAAGAACATGGGAAATTGTCCAGACATCAGGCATATTCGGGCCAGGCATAAGACCCAGTACAAAGAGGTTCTCCAGTTTGAATCTCAGCTCAATGGGGAGACTGAGGCAGTACAGAATGATAGCACCGCAGGATACAACTTTTCCTGGTAATCTACTTCAGAAGGTAGACTCACACAAGAGGCTGATTCTTACCGGCAATTTTATTTGAGAATGGATTGAACCAGTCCACATAGATAGCCCAGACAAGATTATTTGCAGAGAATGTGTAGTTGCCTAGGCTCTGCCATGCTGGACTCTCTTGAACATCAGTCATGACATCTGGATATCCGTTCGTCGTGCGAGCAGAAGACTCTGTTGCAGATTTCTGAAGAGCCTCGCGGATCACAGCTCGATCCAGGAAATGTGAAAGCCACGAGCCAAGATCCTGGACAGAGAAGTAACGTTTTGGAACCCGCTTCGCCCCGTTGCGAGTCTTGCGGGACTTCCATAGATCTGTATTGCAGAATTTCCCCCGCTTCGGATTTTTGCGCCACATGCATTTTTCCGGGATAGGTTTATCCGCAGGATACATATTGTAGCAGGTGGGACAGCATACGGTGCGATTAATGGTGGGTTCGAGGTCGTCAGTGTATAGGGTTCGAATGTCGATAGGAATGGTTGGGGTTGGCATCGTCACATTTATGCCAGCAGCATGTACAACGAGCAGAATCGAGCGCAGGAGGGTGTCGAGGATGAAACGTAAAGCTCGAAGAACGGTGTTCACAGTCTCCCGACTGAGACCGACTCGCAGATGAAGCCAAAGCACGAGGATCAAGACCAATCTAATGACCGGAGATACTGCTGTACAGTAACAAATTTGAGCTGTGTTGTATATCTGTTGAGGACAACACACCTGCATCCAGATTGTCTGCTGCAATTTCAGGCGCAGGAATCTCAGAGTCTTCCTCAATATCTGATTCCCTCGGAGGACTAGCGAACATCCGACGCTGATCGGCTCGTTCATGTTGGGACCGGGTTTGTCGAGAGACTGGTCTCCGTTTCTCCGGCAGTTTAGAGCATTCAGTGCAGCTGCACCAGACAGACGCTGGCATCGCAGTGGGGGATGGAAGAGAAAGGCGTCGTGAGACGAGCGCCCAATGCTGTTGCGATTGACATGGCATTGACAGATTGTAGAACGGTACAGCCGGCCGGACTAACACCGGCCCGAATTGCTCTAGCGGGCGCCGCCAACTCGCTGGTATTGCTAACCGAGGCCAGCTGACGCCCAGCATCGTGCCAACTGCCCGCCAAGTGCCTGTCAGGCACTTGGCGCCCAAGTGCCTCGGCCTTTGCCTCCGGTGGGAGGAGGTCGAGGTGCGGGCGAGTGTGCCACTGGGCGTCCCCGACGAGTGGCGGTTATGGCGTCGGCGAAGGGACCGTGGGGCAGGGAGGCTCGCGAGAGTGGGCTGGGAAGAGTCCTGTACGGAGCGAGCACTGCGGCCTTGCCGCTGTGGTGGTGGAGCAGACGAGAGCGAGAGAGACGAAAGTGTGACGAGCTTTTTTCTGATGGTCATGGTCACGGTTTGATTAGCGCTGAAGCCTAAGGCGTCTATCGACCGTAGTGTTGAGACATTTTTCTCATGCACAAGTGAGGGAGATCTAGATATGAGCCAGGACACGTGCTCTGGAAGCTGGAGAGTAGGGCTCGGCACCGTACCGTATAGTACGGCGGTACGGCCGTACTATACGGCTACGGCTGCCGTACCGTACTTGGTCCTATCGCGGACCAGTACGGTACGGTACGGTCCGGTGGGACCGCCGTACTCACCGTACCGTACTGCCGTTTACGGCCGTACTACGGTTGGTACGGTGATGGCGCCTGATGGCATTGATGCGCCGCTTATGTGGCAGATGATGGCCGCGATTTCCATCGGAGATGGGTGTCCGAGCTCGTCGGAGTCTGTCGGAGTGCCAAATGAGTCCGTCGCCAGCCATAGGCGGGCATCACTACTGCAGAAGAGTGCGACGGGTGCGCTTCACGTAACAAGGCTTGCTCTCAAATTTGTTGGATTTCTCTCATTTGAGGCCTACAAGGTGCCACGATGAGTGGCTGGACTGGTGCAAAGCCGTTCAAGACCAAACCTTGCAAAAAATTGCGGTGACGATGGTTAGTAACGGGTGTGACCGAGCTACGGCCGTACTCGCCGTATACGGCCGTACCCGTACCGTACCCGTACCGTAGTGGGCGCTGCCAACCACCACTACGGTACGGCAGCCCCCGTACCGGAGCCGTACGGCGCCGTAAAAATACGGCCGGAGCCGTATACGGTACGGCGCCGAGCCCTACTGGAGAGCAGCTGCAAGCCTTAAAAAGTTTGACGGAATGTCTGCAGTATCTCGTTCGATTCGGGTTGTGTCATAGGAGGGTAGTGCTTTGCACGATCTATTTTTTCGTATCTCCGTTACACTGAGAACGTTGATCCCTAGCTTTACTGACACACGCATCGCAGCATACTCGAAGCACGAGTCGAGTCTGATCCTTTTCGCAATTCGTGCAGACACTGGCGCTCCCTCGACTTGAAAGCACCATACTCTTAGCATTGAATTGTTGTGAGCTCAGGCAAGACGAGCATGCGAGTCAGCCTGAGTGGGAGACAAGGAAGCAGCGAGTCAAACGCCACCATCACCTTTGTCATCATCATGTGACGACTTCTCTTCTTGCGGGCGGCGCTCACCTTCGCAGCTTCGTCCCGCCGTCTTTCTTGGCCCCACCCTCCACTCCCTCTTCATTCAAGCTGGACGACTTCATTCCTCATCTTCATATTTTAACAAAACTCTCCCCTCCTCGCCTTGTGCAAACAAGCGCACCCTTGGTTTGATCTCATTTTATCCTCTGGTTTTACGCTTGGGGTTCTCGGGCTTCATCTTCTCCCTCCCGAATGCCTGGGAATCCCTTGTGTACAGGTGTCGATGCTCACTCGTTCCAGAACTCGTTCTTCAAGACTTTCCCATTCCGACGTGCGTCCGTTGTGTCTTCGGGCCAACGGAGCCTTCTGTTCTGGTTCGAGACGTGAATGCCGCGTGGCTTCACAGGGTGTCGATGTCCTCGACACACCTTCGTTCTCCTAATCTTTGCCTCACCGTCACCTTCGCTCTGACATGCTCTGTCTCTCTCTCTCTCTCTCTCTCTCGGCGAAGGACGAGCACGCCTACCTTGTCAAATATTCCAAGCTGGACAAGGCCCGTTCGAATCGGGATATGTTCTCTGGGTGTCGACTCACTGGCAGAACCTTTTTGTTTCAATTTCCATTGCTCCGGCGCAGAATACTTATTCGACTACTTACTACTAGAGCTACAAATATTTATACCTTGGGACATATCCTGAGGGTCCCTTATCGAGTGAAAAGGCAGCGGAATATTTCGGAATCATAGTGGGCTTACTCGGCGATCTCGGCGTTCGCCATTTACCGCCAACTTCAACAGGGGTGCGCCATCTGAAGTGCGCACGTGGAATCCAGAGTATCCATCTAAATATCTTCTGGATTACTCGATTTCCTTCCGCGATGAGTTCAGACACTCGCTCATCAGAGCACCTTCTAACTGTCGCCGTCCTATCACTATGCATTCAGGAGGTCCCCGTTCGATCCGGGTAGTGTCTCTAGCTAGGTCTTGACTTGTTTTTTTATATATTTTCTGAGTGAAGGCAACTGTCCTCGGCGCATCAAAGTCGGGCTCACGCAGCGCCTCGGCGATCTCGGCGATGGCTGTCTACCGCTACTGTACCATTTCATTCAATTCGTCCGGATCACGACTTTTTTGATTTCATCAAAACTCGCCCAAAAATCGGAAAAATCGAGAAAAAATTATTGCCGGGGTCTTTGAAAATTGAGTGTGACCGTGACACGACGAATTGAATGAAATGGTACAGTAACTTCCACAGGCATCATGTAATACATATCGGTCCATTCAAAATCTTCTCCATTACTTGACTCCCGTCCCCGATGACTTCAGACACTCGCTCCGGAGAGCACCTGCCAGCTGTAGTGTGGCCGACACATGGTACCTTTCAGCAGGTCCCCGTTCGATTCCGGGTTGTGTCTCTAACTTGGCGTTATAGTGATTTTTTTTTTCTTTCTCCCACCTCATATGGTGACGATGCGGAGTTTTGTTCAACAGTGCAAGCGTTTGCCGAGGTTTAATCGTAGGCTCATCAACCATTTTACGCGCTAGCATTGTGTACAGTAAAATACAGGTGGATCATTTCCAGTCCATTAGCGGCCAGTCCAAGGGACAACGGCGCCAATAACGAAAGATCTTCTCGATGCTCCGATGGGGAATCACCTTTGCATCCAAACCGTCCGACACCGTCAACTCCTCCGTCGCCTGGTGGAGCATTTTGTCCTGGCTGCCAACACGCAGTAACTGCAACGGATAAAAATAGGGATATAGCTCCGCGCGCGACTTTGCCATCTTGTAGAATGTGTTTGCAAGGTCCGCACGAGCACCGCCGGTGGTCTCTTCTGGATGACTCGATTCCCTTCCCCGATGAATTCAGACACTTGCTCGGGAGAGCACCTGCCAGCTGTGGGCGCCAATGTATACAGTGACGTCAGGCGGGAGCCTCTTCGCTTCGGGCCCTTGTTAATGTCGAAGGTAGTATCTTTTTCTTTCCCCGCGCCAGAGTTTCATGGCAGATCGAAAGCTCAAATCTGGTGAGTGGGAAGTTTCTCGGGAAAAGTAGTACTTACTGCTACCGGGCTTTTCGAGAAAAAGAAGGCAAATGTAAGGATACTCACAACCAGCTCCGGAGCTCCGGAGTCCATCGGGTCCGAGTCCTGCGTAGAGTTTCGCTCGCCAGCCTCGCCATGATGAACGGCAGTTCTGTAGATGGAAGCTGCTGCTGGGTTTATTTAATGGTGACCCCCTATTTCAACTTTGATTTATTTTCAACCATATACTACCCACTGTGGGAAGCGCGAACACCTCCGTAAGGTGTTGTGCCAACACCTCAGCAAGGTCCGAGTCGGCGCTGAGGTGTTGGAACGACTACCCTTTGAAGTGAAAAACACTCTTTCTTTTTTTTCTTTTTTTTTTTTTTTTGGAGCGTTTGATGTAATGCAATTCAGTCTGCAGAAGCATTCTAAACAACATCCGCTGGGTTCACTGGGAAAATAACCAGTATATGCCGGGAAAATAATCAGCTCGAGAGGAAATGCCTTTATGCACGTTTATACCAGTGTGGGACTCCTGCTGTGTCGTTTATCCAACACCTAATTTCAAGGGCAGTATACCCAAAGTGAAAAACACTCGAATTTTACATTTGGAGGAGACTCTGCATGATATTGTCTGGCGAGTCACAGTAGATGCTCGGTGAACGAAGATTCAATTACTACCCCCCATTCAATTCCATCCAACGCAGAGTATTTCGGCTGGAACACCTCGTGATCCCTGTATGTGAGCTCCACAACCATACCATCCTTGACCCCATCGCTCAAGTGCGCCATCACGTCGACCTGCTGCTTTCGCTCGAACACGCACGAAAATTGAGTCAGCCGAGCGATGCCTTTTTCGTCCACTGCCGCACTAAGCATTCTTGTGTTCAGGAATTCCACAATATGAGAGTCTTTCAGCCGGCGAACTGAATGCAATCGGAGTCGGCGGAGTGCAGGGCAGCGCGTCGAGGCCGTCGTCGGGATAGGCATAAGCACGGAGAGGAAGTTGTCATCGCTCCCAGTACCACCAGCATCAGCGAGCGTTGTCGGTTCTCCGATTAGATGCAGTTCTTCGAGTAGTTGGAGGCAGTTGAGTGCAACGGCAAGGTCGACTGAGCTAACCCAGATTACCTCCATATGAAGGTGTTTCAGGAGGCAGATGGCTCTGAAGAAGCCCTCAATGTTTCCACTAAAGCTTGCCGAGATTTGGAGAGAGCATAGCGCCGGAACCTTCATAACATCAAAAAGGTGGGCGCCGTCCTCACGGGGAGGCAGTAGATTCGTGGAAAGGTTCATGTTCGTCAGATGAGGCAGGGTAATCGCATCGATGGGCGGAAAGGTGATGGTGTATCCTTTGAGGGCAATGTGCAGTGTCTCTAGAAGCTGGCAGTCCACTAGGAACGGGAAGGGGAACACAAAGAAGTTGGGGCCATGGATGGGTATAAACTGCGGGGGGGGTATTGCTATCTTGAGATGCAGCAGATTTGCCCACTGGACAGATTGGGGCAGTGGGCAAAGGTTCCCCTCGAATGTAAAACTTCTGAGAGAGCTGGTGTTTAAGAACTCCAATACAGTTTGGAGCAAGTCCGGGGACGGATTTTCCCACTGACTGCCGAAGAGATGGACATGTTCCAGAAGAGGAACCTCCGCCGCGGAGAGCCCAGAGAGCGGAGTGAGTTCTTCAGGAGTGAATGCAGCGATCTGGAGCTTCTTCCACCGCCGTGAGACCGCAAGGAGCGTGGGCCATAAAACACGCGCAATAGCCGCAGGCCTAGGATCATGACGCCCAGAAGTCATCAATGTGTTGGGGTGCCTGATCGATATTTTTACTGGGACAATCCCAGACCTCTGGAGCCACGTGGTGATTGTGTCGCACAGCGGCGTTATCTTCGATGTGTTGGTGGGGACGACAACGCACATCGAAGCCCAAAGACAGGGCATGCTGAGCGCAATGTCATTCCAGCGCTTGCATACGCTCGCAAGGAGAAGGGGGCCTTCGGTGCCGCTGAGAGCGGCGTTTCGGCCATCGGGGAGAGTGCGGAGGAAGACCTCGCGGAGGACATCGTCGGGAACTTGTCGGAAAGGCGAAAGGAGCGCTTCGTGGGCGGAGATGGCCTCCCTAAGCTCGTTCCGCTTCTGAATCGCTGCACTGAGCAGTTCTTCCAGCCTAGAGACCTCCTCGTCGAGCTTGGAGGCGTCCTCGCGGGGCTTTGTTAAGAATCCTCGGATGGCGTCGCATTGCTCGGTGCTTGGGACGATGTTGGTGTAGAGGATGTTGTTGAAGGGTGAATGAAGCATCCTGAAGGATATTAGAGCTGCCCTGGGGCCTCTGTGTTCACCCACATTCTTTGCGATGACGGTCGAGATCAAGGGACGGTGTCGTCATGCAAACAAGCCACAACTGTGACTGATCGTCAATGATACCTTTGGTCGTTCCGTGCGGACTAACTCTTGAAGATGCCTGTAGTGGTACCCAAATTCCGCTCTCTTTGATATTTCAGCCACCGGAACTGGGAATGGGCGGGCACGCATTTACAATTACGCGAAGATGTAACTTCCAAAAATGTGCGTCCGACTCGCCGTGATCATTCGTGAAATGGGATAACCGGACGCGGATCCGGTTATCCGGTTGCCATCAGACACCGGCCGGTGCGGCCGGTTTTGATGGCACGTCTATACACCTCTGAGTCTTATTACCACCACCACAGTCCAATGCCGAGACCACAGTCCAATGACGAGCAACCACTTATACTACCGCAACCTCGCCGCCCCTGAGCCCCGTAACCTGCGTCTGCCCGTACCCCTCATGCGATGGACGGCAGCTCCAGCCCGCTTTGACTAGGAAGGTACCCGCGCTGGCCTATGGTGACTTCAGGTGCGTCTCAAAAGGTTTTCCTCATGCTCGTCATTGCTGATTGACCAGATAGTCTCAACCTACTGTCATCACAATTTCCTTCCCAACCCCGAGTTCACTGCTTACCACGCGCCCGCTCGCAGCACTACCTACAACCAGCACACATCCAACGTGCCCGCTCTGCCTCGATGCCCGCGCAGTCGTCCGTTCCATACCTATTCGGCCTATCATTACCCCCCGAGCCCATCCCATCGTCTCGCTCTGCTTCCCGGTCGTCGTTGAGCCTCAGTCTCGCATTCTCGCATCTTCTTTGTCGACATCTCAATGACAGTGACAACGAAGGAATCTCACCCGCAGCAGCAATGACTCGAAGAGAAGGATCAGCGAGAACGGAAGCGACAGGGTCAGAGTAGAGATGGGCAGGTTCGGTTCAAATAATCGGTTCGAACCCGAACCTAACCGAACTGAACCCAGGTTCGGGGTTCAGGTTCGGGTTGTAGCGGTTTTTGAACTGAACCTTGGGTTCTTGGGGTCCAAAATCCAGGTTCAAACCGAAAAAAACGGGTCCGAACCGCCTGAACCGACCGAACCGAACCGAACCTTGAGGTTCAGGTTCGGGAAATCTGGATTTTGAACTGAACCTGGGGTTCAAGGTTCGGGCAAAAGAGGCCAAGAACCGGACTGAACCGGACTTGCCCATCTCTAGGTCAGAGGCTCAGAGCACGTCGGAGCGCGTGTTGAAGGGCAAGGGCAGCGCATGGTGAACGGACTTTGCTTTACATACGTCTGTCTCAATTTGTACGTTTTCTGTAGAAGACTTTTGACGGCTTCTTGTGGGCGTGCCACACGGGCTGGTGGTGCAAGGACTACCGTACGCAGGCCTCAGTACGTGCGGGAAGGGGAAGACGGGCTCGGAACAGACAGGAGAGAGGACCGGCAGCCTGCGGCAAGGCGGCAGGTGATGACGGATAGTTGCCTGAAATCCGCCACTGCACGTGATTTCCGCATTGGGCAATGCGTTACCCGGGTCACATTTGAGTCACGCACCGCCGGAGACCACGATTCTGAGCTCCCTGACCACACTAGGCCGCCGTAAAGACCATAATCGATTAAATTGAAATGACGTGTATATCGGTGGAGAGCAAAGTGGCAGCAGCAGCAGTGGTGGCCAGTTGCGGCTGTCGAGTACTATCCATGCTGAGGGCAAGAAGAGATTCAAGAGAGTGGTGATACACCTTCATTTGCTGCTCTAGATACATGGGTTGGGCTACATATCTATAGGAAGAGGTCGTACATAGGAAGAGGTCGTACACAAAAGAGTGTATCAAAAGTAGTCGGTAATTACGGCGAGCGGGGACGACGCAAGGGAAGATGCCGACGTGAGGCCGGTATAGAGGCGCCGGTAAAGGCTGGGATGTGGGTGTTGATGCATTCGCATGTGTGCACGCTTGATGGCGGGCGGGTACATCGTCATCGTCCGAGGTTCTGCCTGTGGGCGCTGGAGATGGTGCGGGGGCAAGATACGGTGTTGGCGAGGGAGAGGGTGCTGTCGAGGATGCGGGATGGGAGGTTGTGGACGACGAGGTTAGGGATTCTGGGGGCGACGCTGGTGTTGGCCATGGTCACCGGGTTCTGCATGGGAAACTGGAGATGACATGGGGAGACGGTGCTGAGGTGGGGAGGGTTGCTGTCGGAGCCTTGGTGCTGCTGGATGCGGGTTGTGAATGGCGAGGTAGTGGACGCTGAGGACACTGGTGTTGACGGTGGTGGGGGAAAGAAGTGTTGCTTGTTGACGTGACCTCGGCGGTGACCTCCGGCGTAACATTGCCGGCGGTGCCCAAAAGGGAAATCACGTGCAGTGGCGGAATTCCGACAGTGATGACGGATCCGGTGTGACTAGCGGTCACAAATCCGGTTCTTCCAATAGTCGAACTTTCTGGACTCGCCCTGCGTCGGAAGGCTACTCCTAACGATTTTATGCGGGCATGATGTAAAAGTAGAAAGATCCGCTCAATGCTTCCATGCGGAATCACCTTTCCATCCAAAGGGTAAAATCGACGGTGACCGGCCATCGCGGTCGCCAGATGGAGCATTTTGTCCTGCCTGCCTACACGCACGAACTGCAAGGGGTCGAATCAGCCACGTGGGAATGGGAACCACCGGGAGTCCAGCATCTTGGAGAATGCATCCGCAAGGTCCTCCCGAGGGCCCGGTGGAGGTGTCTCCGCCCTAGCGGATTCACAGTCGTCTAGATGAAAAGTGAAGTTGTCGTTCTACTGTATTATCCATGTCTCTCGAATCGCCAGATCCAAATGAAATCGGGCGCACTAATCTGAGCCACATGTCTGATTGTAATCTAATCTCTCCCACACTCGCTCTTCGATGTCTCTCAATCTTGCCACAAATGACTCCAAACCCGCGCGCATGTCGTGCACAAACTACACAGAAATTTTCAACTCTGCATCCTTACTCCTTCTGTAGCAAGCAAGCCTCGAGCAATGTTGTCGCGCAGGAAGCGCTGTCCGTCAAATGCTTCTTCGGCAGATCGCTCCCATGAACCCCACTACTTCCGCACGGAGCCCGGTGTCATATAACGAGCGAGCCGTTGAGCCCGCTTCCGCCGCCCTCACTCCACCCTCCTCCTGCGCACAAGGCTCTTCCCGTCTCAAGGTGCCTCAGTCCTAACACGTTCGAGTCATCCGCGCCGTATCGAGCAGCAGATTCGAGCTACTCGAGCAACACTCGACTTCGGATTGATCCTCGAGCCACCAAGCGTGCAAGTCAGCGAGAACACACGGACATGCAAGATCAAGCATGGAGAGGAGGACGCGGGACGGAGGCGGAGCCCAAGCATTGACCGCTGAGGCTGGCCCACGGTGAGAAGTCCAGACTGAGGTTCGTACACTGTCATCATGCAAATCTTTCGCTTGCTATCAGCCCGCAACGAAGAGAGACAACTTGACCGACGAAAACGGTATGTTGTCAAGCACGCCGAACGCGCGATTACAGGCGACGCATGGCAGGATGAGCTCAGCTGGCAGTGGGAGTGGGCTACAAGGTGTGTCGTTGTCGCAGCAACTGCTCTTGCTGACCTTTCATTTTGCCTTTATCGTCGTCGGGGTCTACTCTGGGTCGCTCATCCACACGCACGACTAATAGTACTCACATTGAAAGGATATGTGCACACCGGGAGCAGACGTGCAACGAACGACGAAGGGATGCGGACTCGGATATAGTTGTGGTGCGCTATTTGCTGACCTGGCCTCAGCCGTTGCTAATTTTTACAATCTTGCTTCAGTGTTATTAGGGGCACACCTTCATGACGAACGCACACACAATGCGCACGCCAACAATGCACAAATACCACCTCGGGGCAGGCGGGCTCGAACAGTTGCTGAGTTGCTTTGGGTCGACGATGATTGACTTTCCGTACTATGTTTTACTGTAGACCTTGCAATTCAAAAGACATGAGTGTGAATTTATAACCATTGAGTACCTGTTCTTAGGGCGGAGCGGAGCGCAGCCCTCTCTTGTCCTGTTATATCCATGCACATTCACTCCGAACTCTCCGAGTCCTCCGGTCTCCGGACTTACCGGAGACCTCGGAGGCTCCGGACTCCAGGCTCCGGACTCCGAACTCCGGATGTTCTCCGACATAGACCTAAGCCCTCGGGCTATTTGGGTTTTTACGCAATGAAGGTTTACTGAGCGTTTCCCATATTGGGACTCCATTCTTATTGTTCTTATTGTCTCTCGCTTATTTCCTTATCTATCGATAATCCTTATTGTCTAGCTACTTACTTCTTCGTCTCCTCCCGGATCCCTACTTACTATAAATACCAGTAGCTACTCGTCTTGTACTTCAGTTTGATTATTAACGTTCTTGACTACTCGTCTTGCCTTTGCCTCTCTCTTCCGGTCATCCTCCGACTTGCTCCGCTTCCGCTCCGCTCGTCGACCGGAACCTCCCGTCTGGTCTCCGGCCAGGGTAGTACGCACACCCTTACTCTCCTGTGGTGCTTGCGCTCATTCCGGTTACATCCGGTATCTCCACTCCGGTTACCCCTCCGGGTCACTTCCGCATATCTCCGGCACGGGATTTAACACGTCCGCAAGATTCTCCTGTTCCCGAAATGTGTTGTCGGTGTCCATTGCAAAGAGGAAGTGCGTGAGATGGGGACAAATAATCTCGGTCGAGTCCGTCAAGTCGGAGGGGATACATAGGGCGTTCAATAAGAGTTCGAATTCTTCGATGTCGTTGTCGTAATGGAGGCCGGCGTCTTCCTCTGAGCGATACAAGAGGAGATATGTGAGCTCTGGGCAGCGCTTGAGTATGGAAAGGACCGGCGTCATGCGAGCCTCGATCGTAGACACCACAATAAGTGTTGTTATTCGGCAGCATGAGCGCTGCAGGAATTCGAGCTCAGCCCTTCCACCTGGGTCGCGCACGACAAATGTTTCTAGGCCAGCGGCGCCCTCTGAGTGATACAAGAGGAGATGTGTGAGCTCTTGGCAGAGCTTGAGAATGGAAAGGACCGGGGCTATGTGAGCCTCGCCCGTAAATTCCACGATGAGGGTTGTGATGCGGCAGGATGAGCGCTTCAGGAATTCGAGTTCGGCTATTGGACCTGGGTCACGGATGACAAGGGTTTCGAGGGATGGGGTCGTGAGATACTGAAGCAAGTCATCCTTGAGCACATGGAGAACGCGGAGATGCGCAAGATGCATGGGTTGGGAATCGATTGGTATCAAGCTCCACCACGACCCAAGCATACACTGTGCAAGAGAGGGCATGCTCCTGAGCGGGCTCAAAGGGTCGGCACTCCGCGAATCCATCTCATCGACAGAGAAGTGGGTGATTTGGCGCCACGGAACCTGGAGCGATGTTCCCAAGAACTCGAACAAGTGGACCGCGCGCAGAGCAGGGGCAACCAGAAACAAGTCTGCGATGCGAGGATGTAGTTCAAGATAGAAAAGCCTAAGATCCACTAGCTGATCGAGCTTTCCCTTTGCTGCTTCCAGTAATTGCATTGCGTCCTTGTCGATGTACTGATGGACCCCCCCAATGCAGCGCAAACGCCATCGGCGGCAGTGGGGTAAGAGCAGCTCCAGGAAAGCACGCAAGTTCTCCGCGGTATCGTGCCGGACCCAGACTCCGAGAGACGCGCCACCGGTGCGCTCCAGCTGAAGCTTCACTGTCTCCGGATTCCCGGGCTTCATAGAGGCCCAGAGGGAGGGATATCGGGTGAGCGCAAACCGCCAGGACGCGCAGACGGCTGAGAGTGTCCATGGTGGAAGGATGGCACCTGCATCGTCGACCAGCAGCGATGCGACTTCGCTCAAGACGTCGCCTGGGAGTCGGCGTACGGCAGACATGACTTTGCGATACGTGGCCACTTGCTCGAGCGTGCGTGCGTGCTTCTGACGGAGCACTTCCATGGCTGAGTCGATATCGTCCACCTTGTCGTCGCACTCGTCCAGGAAGGCGTTCATCATGCCTGCCTCGAGCTCAGTGGGAGCACGATCGACGCAGCGAGATCCGCAAACGGAGTCGGCGGAGCGGTGAGGTCAAAGCAGGAAGAGTCGAGTTCCCTTTGTCGATTGAATAAGTCCTGAACAGCACGGTAACGGTCGAAGAACGCACATTCTTGTTTCGTGATGACGGTCAAGAAGAGAGCGTGTCACCGACATATCTGGTCCTCCGATACTTCACAACACATCGCGGCACGGCGGTTCCACAACAACTTAATTCTCATTCCAATACAAATCGTAGTAGATAAACCCCTCATTCCCGATTTTTTTTTGCTTTAGACCTTCAATAAGTTTTCGCTTTCAGTAAGTTTTCGCTTGCCGAGGCGTTCAACTGAGGTCCAGCGTGTACCTGCGGAGAGCGTCAATAAACTACGCAGGAACGCGAGATGTTAGAATAAACCACAGAGCACTCACGTCGTCGGCACGTTAGACTGCTTCAATCCCGTGATAGTCAACGGGACGCCTCCGAAGCCCAAGATCGACAACGCCCTACAACGCACCATCCCAATCAGCTCACTGGCAACCCATTCCCTCTGGATATTAAATACTCACCGAACATTTACGTCGACGTTAATCAGGTCGAGCACTCCGAACGGAATAATGGCAAGCGACGCTTCGGCGCCCTGCGTGAGCAAGACATTCGTGATGTTGCCCGAGTTTTTGGTGCCGCCGAACCCCTCGACGACGACGGCTTTGGAGCCAAAGTTGTGGTTGAACGATGCGTATACGGTGCCGTTGAGTCCGGCCATGGCGGTGATGGAGTCGATCGTAAGCTCGAAGGGGAGGACGTTCTTCGCTGTGTGAAGGGGGAGTGAGTAGAGAGGGAGAGGGAGAGAAAGATTACCGACCATCGAAGTTGATCCTGGATTTGAGTGGGAATTTTGAGTACCGGAACAGCTGGTGTACGGCTAGCATACGCACGAAACGAGGTTGGTCGTCAAGCTATCCAGCTGTGAAGAAGAATGTTCAGTCCCGCGTCAGCCAAAACGCACAAGAGCACGCTCACAGTCAAGAACACATTCTGGTCTGTCACCAGTCCGAGATTGAGCGCATCGATGACCTCGCCGAGGAGGTTACGCTCCTCGAGGTCGCTCGGCGTAGGGGAGGCGAGCGCGTTGGCAAGGAGAGTCACCGCGAGGAAGAGCGACTTGAAGCTGAGCATCTTGAAGCTTGGGCGAGAGACCGCCGGGAGACCAAGGACGAGGATTATATATGTAATAGGAAAAGCACCCGCGTAGGAAAAACGAACGTGGGGAAGCATGCGTGCGGAGAGCAGGTGACGCGGTTCTTGATCTCGTTCATTTGCCTACTGCGGCGCGTTAACACCGGTATGGTCGCAGAGCTGCTAGTATAATACGAGAGTCCCCTCTTTGCCACAATTATCATTTTCGAGGTATCATGAGGGTGGAAGGGCCCGTACTTGGTCGCGAGCGAGAAGCCGCACAATCACCGTCAAGTCAGCTGGCGCATTTAGTGGGCAAGACTGTGATTGTGCCATCGAGTCTGCTGCCGTGTTACCGGACGCGGACTCTCACGAGTGGTCTTCCGTGTCTTGAAAGAGCGCTAGTGTAACGCACATGGGCACGTGGGCAGGAGGACGCAGAGAGGAATACTGTACCATTATATTCAATTCGCTATGGGGTGTGACCAGTGACCCGATTGGCGAAGTTGGGACCTCGCCAAAATCGCCTAATCGGGTAATGTCACGCGCCGCAGGCGCGAAAATTGTGACAAATTACCAGATTGGGACGCTTTGGGACCAAAAAAAATGGCGGTGACCGGTGACCATGGCGAAGTTCCTCGCCAATCTGAAGGCCTGTGACCCGTGACTAGCGAATTGAATATAATGGTACAGTACACCGCAGAGAGGAATACACCGCAGAGAGGAATACACCGCAGAGAGGAATACACGACAGAACTCGAAGGGACGCCTCCGGACAGGATTCCGAAAATTTTGAGTGGTCAGAACCTGCAGCAGTGCAAGCGTTGTACAAGTGGGATTTAACTCGCATGGTGCGTCACTCGCCATTCTCCGGATCCGGGATTTTGACAAAGCTGTGGTCTTGGCAGATTCAAAAGGACCTGCAGATACACGTCGATTTCCTTCGCAGCCAGGCTAGCGAAAAGGTGAGTCTAGATCTCGTGCCGCAAAGAAGTATGGAATCTTACGTACGACCTGAAAAGACCGACGACGAGAAAAGAAGACAGGCGATGGCCAATCTGGTGGTCGCACGGAAGGATTACAATGAGATACAGCCCCGCTGAGAGTGTTCTTCCGACTTCGTAGAGGCTGTCTGATTATTAATTATTCCCCCGCTGTGAGGAGAGAACCTTTGCTTGTTTGTTGAAAAATTCCATGTCTTGTTCCTCCTTCCAAAAGTTTTCGCGTCCTCGTCGTCCAGTTGTCAAGTATCCGAGATTCGAGTCCTGCCCCGCCGAATCCCGATACCGGGCCAGTTGTCACCAGCGGGATGTGTTTCGTCTGAGTTTCGTCTGAGTGGCACGTTTGGCTGGATGCATCCGGATAAGACGAACGAGGGCCAACATCGCGGTTTGACGACAGGAGCAGCTGTGATGGCTGTCACGGCTGTCACCCGCCTCCTCCTGACTCTCACTTGTCTTTTCTGGCGACTCAGAGTCGTGATTATTAGCTGCAGGCTATGTATCTATCTATATTTTTAGTATTTACACGGGCTCGTCAGTTCCTCAATCTCCAGAATCAAATCTACACCATCCAGTCAGCTTCAACCCCTTCCTTGCCCAAATAACTACTGAAAACTCACCGGCGGCTGATGACACTCATACCCCTCATATATCCTCGTGGGCCTCGGGTCGCCCAAGATCACTCTGGCGCTCTGCATCGCGTGTTCCCGCCTCTTCATCGTCGCTTCCAAGTCCCTGTTCTCTACCTTCCCCGCACCAACCCCCAACCCAACCTCGACGCGGTCCATCCACCACCTTACGAGCCAGTGCCGTAGAACGTGCTTGTAGTACACGTAGAAGCTCCATTTGTAGGCGACGATGACGCGCGGGTTCATGTAGATGCGCGTTGGGTCGGCGGGGTTCGGCAGGGTTATTTCTCGCGATGTCGATGTCGAATTCGTGGAGAAGTACCGCCGCAGGTCGTACGGCAAATTGAAGCATTCAGATGAGAAACATTCGCCGTGTGCGATGTTGGACCCGCGGAATGCTAGTTGGGTGTTGCTGCTGCTGCTGCTGCTACTGCTGGAGTTGCCTGCTCGACGCATGCTGGGATGCAAGAACGGGTCGGCGTCCATAACGACGATCCCGTTCCAGCACGTGTACACCTCGGCTGGCTCGTCCTGCATGACGGCGAGGAACCCTTGCGGCTCGAGGAAGTACGGGTACAGGCCCGAGACGGATTTTCCTAGGCGGTCGCGCACGACCCAGAGGTCGTATAGCCTTCGTCCCCGGTCAGCGGAAGAACACACGGTAAGGCAAGAAGACATAGACGCACCCCCACTGCTGGAAGTCCATCCCACACGCCATATCGTACTGGCCCTCCTTGGTCCACAGCAACTCCGCCATGCTCTCCGCCTCGACAAACACGTCGTTCGAGAACAGCACCTTGTCCCACCGGCCTTCAGCCACCTCGCCTTCTCCTTTTTCCTCGCCGTCTCCTTCACTATCACCATCAATATCCCGATCCCAGCCCAAGCGCGCACGGTACAGCGGCTCGAGCACGATATTGCGCAACGCCGCGAGGAACTCGATCCTTGGGGGCTTGTTCTGCATGGGGTTCGGCCTTTTGACGCCGGCGGGGAGCAAAGAGTCGTCCAGCTGGATGAGTATGCGATGCGGGACTCGGGCTGCGACGAGGTGGGCATCGAGGATGCGCAGGAGGGCGGGGGTGCTGTCTTTGCTGTGGGATTCGACGATGGATACGAATACGTTGTCCTGGCGTTTGAGTTTGATGAGACGGAGGCAAAGGAGAGGAAAGGAAACGACTCACAGGCCCGAGGTAGTTGATGAGCTTCAGCAACTCGGTCGTCCAGCGCGGGAGGACGGCCTCGTTGTCATAGAACATCGCCGCGATAAAGATCTTCTCTGCCAAATCATCTAGCGTCAATACGCCAGACAGAAATTCGAAGAAATTCGAAAACTCACGGCCATCCGCATGCCCTTCCCTTCTCAGCTCCGACTCGACGTTCGCCCTGTCCACGACGGCTTTGTATCGCCTGTCCCCCGGCGCCTCGCGTGTGCGGAAAAGGTAGATGGCGAGGATGATAATCGCGAGGTAGCTGAGCAACGCCGGGATTGTGAGGACGTGGCGCTCCGAGTTCGAGTTCGGGAGGTTGTTGGGTCTCCGGTTGACATGCTCCGCCTCAACGTCTGCATGATCATGATCATAATGCCCGTCGGCAACCCCTAGCTCCAGCTCCACGTCGTCGAGCTCGCTGGCGACGGGCAACGGAACATATCCCCTGCCTCCCCTCCGATTCCTCCCCCTAGCCCGACCCCACACAGCCCATGCATGCATCCCAAGCATCCACCCCGCCCACACCGGCAGCGCAAACACCGCCGTGACGAACATCGAGCGTCCCTCGGGGTGCGCCTTGTGTCGGGGCCACCACAGCGCGACGAAGAGCCCGACGCGGAAGAGGACGAAGATGACGAGGAATGGGTGTAGGGCGGCGAACAGGCGCGGATGCCGCCCCGTCAGCGCTGTGTATTTTGTGGAGAGGAGGTATACTGTGTGTGTGAGCCAGGAGGGGAGTCGTCCTTGGACGACGGTCGTCCATTTCGATGCGAGGGATGGTTTTGGTTTTGACCGAGAAGAGACGGGCATTACATGTGAGAGGACGAGGACGTGGTGGAGAAAGGAAGGAAAAGAGTATACCGAGATACGTGTACGTGAGACCCAAGGCTGTGTTCACCGCATTTCCATTATTGTCGGCGGAACAGTGGAACAGTTGCCTTATTGGTGCGATAATCATCCGTGTCAACCGTCATAACATAGCCGTAAGTGACTACAGAGCAACAGAGAGCCTCAGGGTCCAGACGAGCAGCAGGTGAACCGCGTGGCTCGTAGCTCTTAGCTCGGCTTTGAAAGTTCTACCTCTAGCTCGGTCCCGCGTCGGCAGCGTTGCGGCGTTTCGAATCCGATTTCTTCCCGCGACTTCAAACTTGCGTGTTTCTGATGGCCTACCCACGCCTTCATCTTCACTTCCGATGACAGCAGGCGAGGTAGATCTTTTACTCGATCGCCAAGTACCCGTTGCCTCCTGAGTCAGACTCAGTCAAGAATCCAATAATGATCGTCTGAAGAAAGGCGATAAACATGAAGCATATAGAGAGAGAGAGGATTAACAGTTTTTCAGAAATCCTAAATGAAGACATGTTCTTGTCCTTCATCATGTTCCCGACGTACGTCGCCGCCATGACGCGCATGTACCACGGGTTGCTGTATATCGGGTATACTGCAAACCGTCATCGTGATTCTCTCTCTGTAAATGCGAAAAAACAACAACGCACGATTATCACCGATATACCCGCCGGCATTGTACCCATCTCCATTGACCCCGCCGACGTACCCATCGCCGACCGTCGCGTTGTACATGCAGTGTGGATTTATTATGATTGAGAAGCATTTCGCAGCACCGGATCGTCGACGGCCCGATGTGACTGATATGTCAAATTCTAGTGACATCTTCTCTTCTTGACCGTCACCACGAAACCACGAATGTACGCTCTTCGACCGTTAACGTGCTTTTCAGTACTGATTCAATCGACAAAGGGAACTGGACTCTTCCTGCTTTGACTTCACCGCTCCGCCGACTCCGTTTGCGGATCATCTCGCTGCGTCGAATCGTGCTCCCACTGAGCTCGAGGCAGCCATGATGAACGCCTTCCTGGACGAGTGCGACGACAAGGTGGACGGTCTCGAATCGGCCATGGAAGAGCTCCGTCAGAAGCACACACGCATGCTTGAGCAAGTGGCCACGTATCGCAAAGTCATGTCTGCCGTACGCCGACTCCCAGGCGACGTCTTGGGCGAAGTCGCGTCGCTGCTGGTCGACGATGCAGGTGCCATCCTTCCACCGTGGACACTCTCAGCCGTCTGCGCGTCCTGGCGGTTTGCGCTCACCCGCTATCCCTCCCTCTGGGCCACTATGAAGCCCGGGAATCCGGAGAAAGTACAGCTTCAGGTAGAACGCACCGGTGGCGCGTCTCTCAGAGTCTGGGTCCAGCACGATACAGCGGAGAACTTGCGTGCTTTCCTGGAGCTGCTCTTACCCCACTGCCGCCGATGGGGTTTGCTCTGCATTGGGGATCTCCATCACGACATTGACCAGGACGGACTTGGATTACTGGAAGCAGCGAAGGGAAAGCTCGATCGGCTAGTGGATCTCAGGCTTTTTTATCCCAGGCTACATCCCCCCATCCCAGACTTGTTTCTGGTCGCGCCTGCTCTGCGCAAATTCCACTTGTTCGGGTTCTGGGGAACCTCGCTCCAGTTCCCATGGCGCCAAATCACCCACTTCTCTGTCGATGAGATGAATGTGCAGAGTTCCGACCTCGTCAGTCTGCTCAGGAGCATGCCCTATCTTGCACAGTGTGTGCTTGGGATGTGGTGGCGGTCTATACCCGTGGATTCCCAACCCTTGCATCTTGCGCATCTCCGCGTTCTCCACGTGCTCAACGGTGGTTTGTTTCCGTATCTCACGACCCCATCCCTCGAAACCCTTGTCATCCGCGACCCAGGTCCAATAGCCGAACTCGAATTCCTGAAGCGCTCATCCTGCCGCATCACAACCCTCATCGTGGACTTTACGGGCGAGGCTCGCATGACGCAGGTCATTTCCATTCTCAAGCTCTGCCCAGAGCTCACACATCTCCTCTTGTATCGCTCAGAGGAAGCCGCCGGCCTCCACGACGACAAGGACAATGAGGAATGCGAACTCTTATTCAACACCCTCTGTATCCCCTCTGACTTAACGGACTCGACCGAGATTATTTGTCCCCATCTCACGCATTTCCTCTTTGCAATGGACACCGACGAAACATTCCGGAAACTGGAGAACCTCGTGGACAACAGCTTCATTTTTTATCTAGACGACTGTGAATCCACCAGGGCGAAGATACCTCCAGAAGGCCCTCGTGAGGACCTTGCGGATGCATTCTCCAAGATGCTGGACTCCCGGTGGCTCCCACGCCGACGTGCACGTGGCCGATTCGACCCCTTGCAGTTCGTGCGCGTAGGCAGGCAGGACAAAATGCTCCATCTGGCGACCGAGAGGGCCAGTCGCGCTCTACATTTGGATGCAAAGGTGATTCTCCATCGAAGCATTGAGCGGATCCTATGTGATTTGCGCGGTTGTCCTTTGGACTGGCCCCTACTTGGATAGACGCGAACCACCCAATATTCAATATATCTACTTGTACATCATGTTCGCGTAAAATCGTTAGGAGTAGAAGCTTCCAACGCGCACCCGTGCTCACAAACAATCTTTTTACAAGTACTTACATCTTCGCGTAAATGCATGCCATTCTCAGTTCCGGTGTGAAATATCAAAGAGAGCGAAGTTTGGGTAACACTGCTGGCATCTTCAAGGGTTAGTCTGCACGGAACGAAAGGTATCGGTGACGATCAGTCACAGTTGTGGCTTGTTTGCATGACGCTGTCCAGCCTGTCCTTGACCTCGACCGTCATCGCAAAGAACGTGGGTTCACACAGAGGCCCCAGCGCAGCTTTAATACCCTTCAGGATGCTTCATTCACCCTTCAAGAACATCCTCTAGACCAACATCGTCCCAAGCACCGAGCAATGCCTCCTCAAACGCCTTCATATGGACGTAATCGGGGTTAGCTGAGGCTAATAGCTCAGTCGACCTTGCCGTTGCACTCGACTGCCTCCAACTACTCGAAGAACTGCATCTAATCGGAGGACCGACAGCCTTCGCTGATGCAGGTGGTACTGGGAGCGATGTCAACTTCCTCTCCGTGCTTATGCCTATCCCGACGACAGCCTCGACGCGCTGCCCAGCGCTCCGCCGACTCCGATTGCATCGAGTTCTCCGGCTGAAAGACTCTGATATCGTGGAACTCCTGAAGACAAGACTGCTTAGTAGGGCAGTGAACGACAAAGGGGACTTTCGCACTCAAATTCTTCAAACGCGATTCAATTCATCAGATTCAAGCAACCCTACACCTTCTGCACATCCAGCACAACACCCACCATGGCGTTGGCGTCAAACGTATACGTCAAATTATAATATGCCAAATCGTTCAGCGTCCCCGCGCCATACACCAGCGTCCTCCTCACGTTCACCGCTTCCCCTCCTGGACTCGGAACGGTGAGACGTAACGCCAGCCCAGGCAGCGCCCCCGTCCCGTTCTGCATGAAATCCGCAGGGAGGGAGAGGTGCGGGAAGCCGCCGAAGAGGAAGGTGACTTGGGTGCTGGTGATGTTGGCGAACAGCGGCGCGGGGAAGAAGAGGGAGGGTGGGTAAGTTATGTTTATGCGGGCCGCCGCCGAGGAGGTGGTGGTGTTGGTGCTGGTGGAAGAGGGAGGGAGGGGAGAGACGACGGCGGAGATCGACCCGCTGGTTGGATACAGCTGCATCCGTCATCAGTTTTCAGAAATCCTGATGAATGAATGAAAACGCGAAACGCGAAACGCACATTCAACCACCCAACCGTCCCTTTTCCATCCCCCGAATCCCAAAGCACCGACGCGGGTACATACGCAGACTGGCTCGTCGCCGCGCCCCCAATAACCTTCTCGTCCGACTGGATCCCGCCGACGCTCAACCCCGGCGCCGTGTACGCGGTGTAGTTGCGCGGGGTGTTTGGGGCGTCCCAGGGCGGGGAGATCGCTTGAAAGGAGGAGAGGTGCCCGTGGAATTTGAATGTTGTGTTGCTTGTGGAGGAGGAGGTGGATGTGGAGGAGGATGTGGAGGATGTAGAGGAGGAGCTGAGACTCTTGAGCTGCGACAGCACGGACGAGGGGACGTATGGGTCGTGGAATTTCGCGACGAGTGGGGTCCTGTAGTTAGTCGGGGTGAGGTACGGTGAGTATGAAGAGATAAAAGCGCACAAAAGAGTCGCAGGCGCGTCACCGAAATGCTCTGACCCGATAATCGGTTTAGGAATGGGCGCGGTACCGTCGTCGATGCCCCCGATGAGACCGGTACTATACATTTCGGCTCGAAGAAGATGGGATGGCGAAAAACGCAACGCACATCTGACCGCCGAGAATCCCATAATACGCGCGCTAATAACATAAAAAATCTCACTCAGCAAAATGAATGAATAAAGCGAGGTCGCACCATATCGTAGCCATACGCCCGGTCCCAGGGCCCACCGAGCGTGCGTAACGTGGGGTTATACAAACTCCCGATGGCGCTCCACGTCTTTTGGATGATGGTCTTTGCGTGCTTGGCGATCACGGACGAGGCGGGCATGTACCCGTGCAGGGAGAGCGCGTAGAGCGTCACGCCGGTGTAGGTTCCCGAGTTGAACTGCAAGAGGGGGAGGTGTTTGGGTTAAGAGTAAGAGGAAGGGGAAGGAAAGGAAGGGCACCTCCGCAAGAGTCCCATAGAGATTGAAGTTGTCGACCGCCTCTTGCGCCCACTTGTCCCCCCAGGACGACATGTTCTTGTCGTTCATCAAGTTCCCTACGTACGTCGCCGCCATGACGCGCATGTACCACGGGTTGCTGTATATCGGGTATACTGCAAACCGTCATCGTCATTCTCTCTCGTAGATGCGAAAAGCCAACGACACGCACGATTATCACCGATATACCCGCCGGCATTGTACCCATCCCCGTTGACCCCGCCGACGCGGTACCCATCGCCGACCGTCGCGTTGTACATGCTCTCCTTGATCAGCGCGACGAGCGGCGCGGACAGCAGGTGTTTGAATTCTTCGAGGACGATGATGAGCGAGGTGCAAACGAAGAGCCCGATGTTGGTGTCGTAGGAGCCGTAGAGCTGTGGATATGGGAGTGAGAGGTTAGGATGACGGGATGGAGGGTGAAAGGATGGAGACGCACCTGAGGAGGATAGACTGCGCCAGGATCGGGTGCACCGGGTTTGCTTTTGTAGGTGCCGAACCAGTTGGTGTTTGGGTCGGTGTACTGAGGGCAAGTCAGCTCGAGAATCCAGTGCAAAAAGAAAGACGCATGCGCACTTGGACCGCAATGCTATTCCATCCGAGTTCACGTTAGTGCCTGATAATCGGGAAGTATAGCAACGCACACGTCTCTCAACAACGTCGACGCCAAATCCGCATCGCCCCTTGCGTTCCGCGCCAGCAATCCGACCGCATACCAAGCAGTGTATCGCGGGGAGTTGAACTACCGGTGCGTTTTGTTTTGTTAGCTGAATGAAAGCACTGGCACTAGGGACGACTCACGAGGAACGGCGGCGCAAAGTTATCATCCAGAGCGTCAATCACGTAGTCGAAGAGCCGGCGCTGGTTGCCCGACAGGGTGTCCAGGTACGAGGCGTTCGGTGCCCGGAGTTCGAGGTCGAAGCCGAGGGAGCGCGAGCCCAACGCCAATGTCGACGCCCAGAGCCAGAGCAGCGGGATGAGTGGGAGAGAGAGAAGCATCGTCGTCCCTGCGCATGCGCCGTCGTGATGGCTCGCGTTAAGTATGGAAGCGCGAATTCAGGGCCATGTGATGCCCGTATTGGATTTGGTGACGGATCACGGATCACCACGGTCCGGTGCCGGTGTCGGACGTCGGGGCGGGAAAGCGGGGTTGATGCCATCAGTCTTCTGTTTACCCATGTTGTTTCACCATCCTTATCCGCCCCGGCCAACCGCTAGCGCTCTCTCGACATTCTGTGACGGAATGTCGCGAGATAGAAGCACCCAAGTACTCCCGCGTCAGATCTTCCTGGCAGCGTTCATGTCCTCCGTAGGCTCCACCCACGACGCGAACGCAGACGACGAGAAGCACGACTTCACGACCACGCTAGAGCCGGTGCTGGAGGAGACCGAGGTTGGGTACCATCTGTACAAGGAGACCGTCGATGAAGGGCTGAAGTGGACGCCAGAGGAGGAGCGGAGGGTCTTGCGCAAGGTGCGTGCTTATCGCTCACCCACTGGCAGTTTAGCGTCCGATGAGCATATCAGATCGACTGGTATATCCTTCCCTGCTTCTGCGTGACCCAGGGATTGGCGTTCCTCGACAAGACCGCTCTCAACTATGCGAATCTCTTCGGGATCAAAGCGTGCGCTTCAGTGCCTGCCCCCACAATGCAAAACTGAAGCCCCCTCCGCAGTTCGCTGCACATAACGACGGCTCAATTCGTGCGGGCAGCGTCTATTATATCGGCTTGGAATACTGAAAACCAGATTACAGGCTTGGTTCGCCAGCATCTTCTACATCGGCAAGTCCTCCTCCATCGCCCTCCTTCCCAGTCAGCACCCTCAATTCTCTAAACAACAAACAGGCTACCTCGTCGCTGCAGAGCCCATGACCTGGATGCTCCAGCGTTACCCCACCGGCCGCGTCCTCGGGATCATCTGCTTCCTCTGGGGCATCGTCGTAATGTGCGTGTATCTCGTCCACATTCCCCCTGGCTGAAAGCGATCCACTCATGCATCAGGACAACCGCCGCAAGTCGCTCGTTCCCCGGGACCATGGCCAACCGTTTCATCCTCGGTCTCCTAGAAGCTTGCGTTACGTGCGTCCATTTCTATCTTCCTTAGACTCAGAGCCATATTATGATATCAGCCCTGGACTGGGATTGATGACTCGTACGTCTGGCGCATTCCTCCATCCCGGGTCGATGTCTGACGCCTTTTTGGGATAGCATTCTGGTGGAAACTCGACGAAACGCCCTTTCGGCATCTCACCTGGGTGCGTCTCTTATCCTTCCCTGTCAACTAACCTAACCTAACCGCCGGAAGTACTGCTTCAACGGCGTCTCAGGCATCGTCGGCGACTTCCTCGCATACGGTCTCGGCCACGCGACGAAGAGCGCAGTCCCGCCGTGGGCGCTCATCTTTCTCGTAAGCTCATGTCCATCCATACCGCTCTCGACTACTGACTGATATGATCCATCCGCCAACCTTGAAGGTCCTCGGCGCGATGACCACCCTCTGGGGCATCTTCCTCTTCCTCACGCTCCCCGACTCGCCCGTCTCTGCAGGGTTCCTCGATCAGCGGGAGAAAGCCATCGCGATTCGGAGGGTTGCTGCGAATCGGGTGGGCATCCATCCATCTCCGAGTCTCTCTATCCAGTTATGCGCTTCTAACGCGAGTTGTAGACCGGGACGAAGAACAAAGTTTTCAAATCGTACCAAGTCGTACAAGCCTTTCGCGATCCAAAGACCTACCTGCTCTTCCTCGCGAGTATCGCCGCGCAGATACCCAATGGCGTCGTATCGAATTTCTCAAGGTTGTCTTATTCTCCCTTCCCTTGCCTTCCTTTCCTCTACACTTTCGCTAACGCTCCACTGGCACTGCGCAGCATCATCATCAGCGGCATGGGCTTCACCCCCTTCCAAACAACACTCCTCGACATCCCGAGTAACGTCGTGCAGATCGTATCGCTCATGCTCAGTGGATATCTTGCGGGACGGTTCAAGAATAGTCGGGCGCTCATGATGGTAGGCGTCTTGCGCGCTTCTCTTCTCTTCGCTCAACAGAATTGAAGTTCATCGGCAACGCGACATGTATCGTCGCTGCGGCAGCACTGACCTATGCGCCGCATCATCAGAAGTGGGGGTACGATTTCCGACTCTCGTCACCTTAGGAATAAACTAAACCCGCATGCAGCCGCCTAGTAGCGTTCTGGTTCACTTCCTGCCAATCCGTCGGCTTCTCGTTGTCATTGGTCATGGTCTCCGCCGTGCGTGCCTTTTATCGTCTCATGAAGAATCTAATCGTTCATTCTGTGGGAGTATAGAATGTGGGCGGCTTCACGAAGCGCCAGGTAACCACGGTGGTGACATTCATTGTGAGCTTCTCAATCGTATGGGTATTGAAGGTTACTGACTACTTGCAGGGATATTGTGTACGTCGGTCGGCACGAGTACTTTCGTCTTTGAGCAACTGATCACCGGCATCGAATCGGTTCTCCAGGTCGGGGTGCGTATCTCCTTCTTACTATTCCTTCTCCTTCGCCCCCTTTCCCTGCCCGCTCAAGCCAATGCAATCCGCAGAACATCGCCGGCCCACACGTCCTCCTCCAATCCGAAGCCGCCCTCGGGTACCCCACCGCGACCAAAGCCATGATGGCGGGATACGTCGTCAAGACCGCCTGTCATCTCTTGCTCGCGGGGTACATGTGGAACGAGAACCGTCTGCGGGATCGCGATACCGTGATTGGACCGGAGGAGGAGAGAGAAAGGGCGAGGAAGGCGGAAGAGGAGGGTATGGTGCGTGTTTTCTATGCTGCTGGATCAGCGAGTTAACGTGTGCAAAATTGCAGAGAGATGTGACGGAGTTTGATAATAAGTGGTTCCGCTACGTGCTTTGAAGAATATGTTCATGTTGTTGTTCACTCCGAAGGCGCAACAGGGTTGAGGGTTGCTAAGAGATGGGCTTTTAGGTTCTATGTTTTTTTTTTTTTTTTTTTTTGGGTGTCAGGTGCCATAGTATGGGTGATATACTGTACAAAAAGTATTTTTGACATGTTCCAAACTGGACACACCTTTTTCGTCGGTCAACTACGATTTTCGGTGTTATGTGAGGACAACTTTGAGATTTTATTACAACTTGGCGCCCTCCTGCATGTACAACTCTGTCCTGGATACAGGTTTTTGAAGGCCATCTTTTGGTATCGAAAAAGACAACTTTGTGGAGATTGCATAGCAAGTGCAACCTGTTGGGGTGCATCTCAACTTGAGGGGGAACAAGCAGTTTCAGGGTAACATCTTTATAGACAACATCCTCAAATCGGCGAGAAGCGACTTGGCCGAGTGCACCTTCCTCGTTGAAAACTTCCTCAGCCGTGCAACTTCCTTAATTGCAAGTTCAACTCAGGGCAAGACAACTTCCACAGATGCAACCTCATGGGAGACATGTTCAAAAAGGGTCCAACAACATCTCCAGGAACAGGAGTGCAACTTTATCCAACAATAGATGGCAATTGCCGGCAATCAGGTCATCAGGATAGGTCAATCAGAAAGACGACCCACGGGTTGGTGACTGTGATAATGTTACCAGGCATAAGGTCCATAGCCTCACTCTACATTTCAGTTTCTGAACCACCAAGTGCATCAGTCCTCAATTGACAGTTCAAGATCACTTCTTCATATGCTTTTGTACACTGGGAAAAGTCCGGAACCCGGTGTTCATCAGTCGGACTGTGCCGTGTATCAATCCTATCCTGTCCTGTCCTGTCCTGAGATCAGTAGCCGAGCTGATCTGCCTGATTGTCACTGATAGCTTGGGTCCGAGTGGACGAAGTTGTCCCTGGGGAAGTTGTCCCTTGAGGCGAACATGCCCCGCATAAAGCTGCACGCTGGTAACATGCATCCGGAGAAGGTGTATGATGTTACAAGTTGTCTCCGGGCAAGATGGAGTTTCAACTGGTCAAGTTGACTTGTCATGGCCATCTAAAGTTGGAATTGTTATGACGAGCAACATGCATCCGGAAATATTGCACTTGAGTTTCAGTCAAGTCCAGCTTGCACTAAACAAAGTTGTGTTCAACAAGGTTGCAGATGCCTTGGTGAAAATTGACTGCTGAAAAGTTGCACTTGCGCTAGAAGAACATGTAGCGGAGATGAAAGTTGTTTAAGTCAAAGTTGCACATGTGAATAGCGAAGTTGTACAAAACCAAGTTGAACATGCAAAGAAATGCAACATGTAGCATAAAAAGACTTGTAAATTCTCAAACGTGCCCAAATACTTTTTGGACAGTATATCTCCCATACAGGTGTTCTGTTCTTCCTTGTAACACAGAGACACGAGAGAAAAGAACAGGCCCTAAGAAAACCAAGGCCAAAAGAACCATGGGGGTAGGGGGGGAGGGGCCAAGCCGAAAAAAAACTTTTGAGAGGTATTACAACCAGGTCTCATAACTGTCTAAAACACCCCCAAAACCACTTAAAATCACTTTAGAACTTTTGCTCGCGCTTAGCAGTGACATGATGTCAGTCACACTTTTGTCACACTCATATAGAGGCTGTTTGAAAATAAAGCACCTGGCAGGTAAATGGAAGGCCAGGAGGTCTATAATACATCCCTATATGTAGTCTATACTGTAATAAGACCGCAAACATTCTCATATATTCTTTTAATGTTGGCGCTGGCTGGGTTCGAAGGTGCACGTGATCTTATCTTATCGTGAGAAATCACTACCCGATATAGTAAGCCGGAAAAAAAACTTTCCGACCCTATATCCGATTTTCGAAAGTTGGCACCCCCTTGGGTGCGGCTGCTGAGCTTACCTGTCTACAAATTTGGATGTGGCAGCTACGTGTTCGACGCCGATTTGATGCCAAATACAGCTTCACAGCTGCGCAAAGACTGTGCACTCTGCGCTATCTGCGGTCATTGATGAATCGGAGCAAATTGGGATCCGCCGCGCTCAAAAGCCGTCCTTTTGTGACGACCGTGACACCTCTTCTTGCCTTTGCCCACCAGCATCCTTTCAATCGACATGGCCCAAGCAAACGACACCATCAAGGACGCTGGCTCCCCGTTCTCCCCAACATCGGATGACCAGAACCCTCCGGACATCATCCTTCGTTCCGCCGGCGCAGTGGCAGTGGACTTCTACACGCACAAGTCCGTGCTTTCGTTCGCTGCGCCGTTCTTTCGGAGCATGTTCGCATTCCCCGCACCCTCTGCCGACGACCAAAACGCAAACCCGACTCGAAACGGTCTCTCGGTCGTCGTGATGCCAGAATCTAGCGCGGGGCTGCGGCAGCTGCTCCTCGCCTGCTATGGGCGGGTTGTAGGCGACGGGCTCAAAACCCTGGACGGGGTCGACGAGGCGCTGCGCAGTGTGCACAAGTACGATGTGGCTGGGGCCAAGGAGTATCTCCAGCAGGTTCTTCTCGACTTCCGGGACCAGGAACCCTACCGAGTCTTTTCCATTGCCTGTCACCACTCTCTGTTCAGCACTGCGTGCATGGCAGCGGAAGCGTCGCTAAAACACCCACTTATTGCGCCGATGGACGACATCCCCGAGCTCGACCGCATCCCAACTGGCCAGTTTCGCTTGCTTCTACGTTTTCGCTTTGAAGCGAGCCAAGCCATCTGCAGCGAGCTCTCTGACTACGTGTACAAATTCAGCCCGCAATGGTATCGCGAACCTGATCAGACCATAACGTTTTGGTGGCGCGATGGACACGCGGCGAGCTGCGGATCGTTTGAAGACTGGGAAACAGGCGCTGAACCCCCGCAGTGGGTCAGCACACATCTCGAGACTCTCAACAAAGCCGCTTTGGAGCGTCCAGAGGTTGATCTCATCGCCACGAAGATCGCGACCATCACAGCGCCGATGCTTGGCGCCATCGCAAAATGCCCAATGTGCGTGGAGTTCGCGGCTGAAGAGCTCCAACGGATGGCAATTACGGTGCCGGCTCAGGCAAAGCAGCGTATTAATGTGAGTGCATGATCCAGCAGTCGCAGAGGTGCCCATTCAACTGACGGTCCACCCCAAGGCAATGATCCCCGACCTAGGTCTCAAGCTTGCGTCGAAACCTGAATGAGTGCTGACATTGTTGGTCAATAAGTAGTACGAAATATGTAGGAACAACCTTGAGAAGTGAGCGCCAAGAAATAACGATTCGATTACAAATTGCGTGTGTCAAAAACCCAAGCTGTAACCCCCGGACGAGTCGTCCGAGTACCAACAATCGGAATATTCTTCTTCGTCACTCCCATCCACATACTCCCGCTCTATGTGGTCCGTGAGGCAACCGATCTGGGTGAGTCGCTCAAACACATCCTCCGCAATATTGCTCAACCGATACCCACTAATCCTTATATTCACCTTATGAAGACGCGCGCACTCGCCAACTTCTGGGCTCTGCGGCAACCGGAGAGTTCGCGACGCCAGCATCTGCGCAAGATGTTCGCCATCGTCCTCGAGCTGTTGGTAGTCGTCGTCGTTCTTCATCGCAACAGTGAGCGAGCGCAGGTTTGGGAGGATGACCGGTTTGCCAGGAAGGTACTGCAAACGCGCGAATATATCCTGCCTCCCGATGAAGAGCTCTGTGATTTCGGGGTTCCGTTGGAGGAATGCTGGGATGAATCTGGTCTCCAGCCCGCCTCTTAGCTTGAGCGACGTGAGGCTGAATCCGGACCGCTCTTGCAGACCTCCGAGGATGTCGACACGAGTGTTACGCGGCGATTTGAGGTTTCGGATATCCAGCGTTCGGAGGTTAGGCAGTCTGAGTCGTTGCAATAGGGGATACCGGAGGCTGCCCCACCCCTGCAGAGTCAGGTGTTCCATGAAGGGGAGCGTGACGACCTCCGTGGCAGCCTCCAACAGCTCGGTCACCGACGCAGGAAGAGTCGCTTCCTCGTCGAATCGAATCTGGAAGAACAAACCCTTGCGGAGGGAGTGGCACTGGGACAGAATCGCATGCACGACGCGGGCCTCGAGCGAACAGCGAAAGTCCAAACTTTCGAGCTGCGACCACGGGAAAGGCGGGACCGCGCCGGTGTATTGCGGATACGCCGATCCGTGTGGCACGACTATCTTCAGGACTCGTAAACTCGGGAGCTGCTGAAACAGATTCAACATCTCGTGTATAGCGACTGTTTGGTCGTGGAGGCTGTTGCGAGGAGCAATGCGTAACGTGCGCAGCGCAGGGTAGATCTGTGGTCCCAGCTTGACGACGTCGAAAAAATGTGCCGCAGCGAGGACGAGGTTTAACTTTTCGACGCGCGCGGTGAACTCGGGGGCTCGGAAGATTTGTTCCAGGAGGGGAGATGTGAATTTTGAAACGATTTTGTCGGGGGGTGGCTCGCGCGAGGATACAAGGATGGAGATACCGTGTGGGTGAGATCTTCTAATGAGCTCGTCCACGCAGCGCAACGGATTCTTCCGGGGAACAAGACCAAGGGAGAATCGAAGCGTATCCCAGATACGGGGAGAGCCAAGTGCGATGGAGCGCCATCGAGAGGAAACCTGGGAGAGCACGATGGGTCCAAAACTCCGGTGGGTACTCCCGAATTTCGTCTCCTGCTGGACATGAAGGATGAATATTTCGACCAGGATTTCGGCGGGAAAGTGGCGCAGAGCGGAGACGATGCGACGGAGGGCCAGCATTTCTTCATCCTTGATGCTCTGGAGCCGGGATAGCCGGTCGATTGCCGCTTGATTAGCACTCGCAGTCGCGGACTCGTATTTGTGTAGAAGCCGGGCCTCCTCTACGCCGGCGGCGATGAGCTGGTGAATGAACTCCGATTCTGAGTCGCTCGGAGGTGTGTTAGAGTGGAGAAGATGCTGGATATCCATGAATCAAGCGACGATTCGAGGTGGTGGTCTGGGTCAAAGAAGGTGCGTCACGCGTCATCATGATTCCTTTGGCTATGTTTGGCAACGGCCTGGGGCTGCGACGTGGCACTGCCTTCAGTGATTCATCTCATTCGAAGACCGCATGAACTCCAGATTGGTGTCTAATTACTGCAGTATCTACGGCAAAATCTCGTCCAAATCTGAACGCAAAAGAACGTTCGGCCGCAACAGGATGATGTGGTCCGAAGACCGAGGTACCTTCTTGGCTATTCCAAGACCACTGGTGAGCACTACGACATCGTTACCCGGTGTGCGCTGCTTCTTGTTATCCTCCCACATGTTTTCCATCGTTTCTGGGTCGAAGGTGTCTCCAGAACGCATGCTGGTGATGTAAAGGTCGTCGGAAACCATCTGCGTCCCGATGACGCGGTTCAAGTCCAATACGGAGTCTACAACGGCATCAACGCCTTTTCCAACCGACCTATCAACGGCTTGGCCATCGATTCTCGCGTTGGTAAGTGTGAGGACGGTGGTTACGTTCCAGAGAAGCTCCCCGCGCAGGTCTTTGATTTTTGGCGCGAAGATACTCTGTGCATTCTTGCGGGTCATAACTCGCCATCTGGACGCGTCGGTGGGATCCTCTGAGGTTGGTGAGCATATTGACCTTCGAAATTAGGACGCGCTCTCACCATTCGCCCGCAGGGTTCCATACAAATTCCCGAGCATGCGGTCGATGTCTCGTTCCTTTGCGCCGCAAACCCATGACTCCAATATCGGAGTACACCATCTCGCCATCGCAGCCTGCAACATCATTTGAACGACAGTATCGGGAACGTCGCAGGGCTTGGCATGGAAGAGGTATTGCGCCAGCTCTGATCCGACGAGGTCCGACAGATACTCTTTCCACTCTGCAAACACCTCAGCGGAATTGTTCGCAGTTGGGCGGGGGTACGCCTCCGAGTCGGCAAGGACAGTGGCAATGTGATAAAACTCGGAATTGAGGTTCTGCATTTTCCGCACCACGTCGCGTGTCGATGCCAAGTTGGCGGTGACTTTGAACTCGTCGTTGTTGACAGCCTCCGTGCGAGCAAGCTGTAGCTCTGCCTCTAGCCTCCGGATCGTAGCCTCCATCGCCCGCATCTTGTCCTGCTGCTGCAACCCTTCGCCGCGCAACGCTGTCGGCTCGGCATGCGAATCTACGCGCGATTGGGCCATGTCCTTGTTCCGTTTGCGTACAGGTTCTTCGTCGCCCGCGGCCGCACGAGGAGCGACGGGAAGCTGACGCCTTCCACCGTCGTCACGGTCTCGGGTTGATTGCCTCTCTTCTTTTCGCTCGTGAGGAGATCGATCCTCGAGACCCTTGGAGTCCCCAGGGGTCCTCGGAGCTGCAAGGTGTCGACGTTCTCGGAGTGGGGTGCTCGAAAGTCCGACGAGGTTCGAGACCTTGTTGATGGTAGTGGAGAACATGAGGGAGCAGACGTCTATCGATGCGAACGCCGCTTACCGCAGTTTGCATAAATACGTGAACATGGGCTTTTTTGCATTGGCCCACGTCCGGCGAGTGTGACACTCCGCTGCATCGTTCGTGGCACCTGTTGACTTGTATTAGACGTCGGCCACGTCGGCGACATGCCCGAGGCAGCAGCTCCCAAATAATAAAGTGGAATTACGACAAAACAACGCATGTTCACTGACAATGTGAGCCGCTGTTGATGCGACGTGTGTAGTTCCGGCATGATGATAACACCTTTGTTCCCGCCACCTTACCTCCGCATTCAAAGTCCGCGTATTCGTTGCCACTCGCTACTTCTCCCCATCATGGCCCCTCGCCCAGCTTTCAACGGAGTCAAACGCAAGCTCATCATTGGGTTCGATATTGGAACGACATTCTCCGGCATCTCTTATTGGTATGTTGTTGCCCACCAAATCAGCCACCGCGTGGCACTGATGCGTCAGCCAGCCTTCTCGAGCCAGGCAAGACTCCGCACATTCTTCCAGTGACCAGGTACATGATATTTGTGTGGAGGGCCTCGCCGACTAAGATGGGCAAGGTTTCCGCCACAGCCGCCCGTTGGAGGGGATTCGAAGGTTCCTTCCGTGGCGTATTACGACCGCAATGGATCAGTTCGAGCAGTCGGAGCAGAAGCGATGGAGGAGAGCGTCAAAGAGATGGCGGCGGAAGAAGGTTGGCAGAAGGCGGTTTGGTGCGTTCTGATTCGCTCAGTTGGGAACACAATCGAACACAATTTCCAGGTTCAAATTGCACCTGCGCCCAGGATCACTTGCTCTCGATGTTCCAATCCCGGCGCTACCGGCTACAAAATCCGCCGTCGATGTCTTCGCTGACTTCCTAGAATACATGCTCAAGTGCGCACGCACCTACATCGCTGAGCATTATCCGAGCGGCGATGCGATGTGGATTACCCTGGAGGACACTATGGAGTTTATTCTTACACATCCAAACGGTTGGGAAGGAGAGCAGCAGGCCAAAATGCGCTCGGCGGCTGTTCGCGCGGGTCTCGTTCCCGATACTGCAGCAGACCGTGCGCGCATTCACTTCGTCACCGAGGGGGAAGCTAGCTTGAACTTTTGCATTCTCAACGGACTTCGGCTTGCGACGGACCCGTTGAATGTGCGAAATGCTATCTCTCTCACCCCCAAGTATTCTGACGAATTTACTCTTGTAGGAAGGCAAGGGTGTGATTATTGTCGATGCTGGAGGTGGAACGGTGGATATTAGCGCTTACCGCAAAGTTTCAACGGAGAAGGGCGATTCCTTCGAGGAAATCGCGCAGACCGCATGCGGGTTTCTCTTCTATTCCCGCCTGACAGTTTGCTCAAACACCAACAGGTCTCATGAAAGGCGCCGTCTTCGTAACCAAGAATGCTCGGGAGCATCTCGAAAGTGCGTGGACCTTACTTCTTCTCATTTTCGTACGCTGAGCCTGCACCTAGTCAAGTTACGCAATTCCAAATACCTCGACGACGTCGCCGAGATCGCCGAATGTTTCGACCAGAGCACCAAGCTCAAGTTTCGCAATCCTGAAGAGTTCTCCTACATCAAGTTCGGAACACTGCGCGACAAGGACCCGGGTTTCAACATCGTCAATGGCCAGATGAAGCTCCCAGGGTTCGCATTGATTTCTTGGAAACAAAGAGCACTAACTCTTATTCGCTGAACAGGTCGGTCGTAGCCATGTTCTTCCAGCCCTCGATAGACGCCATCGTCCGTTCCGTAGAGCGACAATGCTCTGTGTCGAAGGTTCCCATCTCGGTGCGTCGTAGACGATAAGCCTTGGAACTCATGCTAAGAAGAATTTGAAACAGAGTGTATTCCTCGTCGGTGGATTCGCGGCAAGCGAATGGCTCTTCTCCGAGCTCAAGCGGCGTCTCTCCTCCATGGGGCTTGATGTCTCCCGTCCGGACTCGCATGTGTTCGTCCGCTCTTTGCGTTAACGCGCGCATTGACAACATCATTTCCCAAACAGAAACAAGGCTGTTTCCGATGGTGCTGTTTCATTCTATCTGGATCACTTTGTTTCCGCTAGGATTGCGAAGGATACCTACGGTATCGTAATGAACATTCCATATGATCCTTCCAACAGTGAGCATGCGAAGCGTTCCCACCTGGTGTACATAGACGCCGAGGGAAAGGAACGCATCTCGAACAGATTCGCTTCCATCCTGCCACGAGTAAATCCTAAATATTCGCTCATTGACCAAGGGAACTGACTTTCTTCCAGGGAGCGACTGTTTTCGAGACAGAGGAGTTTCGCCGCGCGTTCTCATTCTGTCGGTTAATGCGCCCTGCGAACATCGATGCCGACATCTTGCGATACCGAGGCACACATGATCCCCAATGGGTAGACGTCGACTCCGGTGTGTACCTGTCTATGGATTGGTGTACATTGAGGCGACTATACTCCTCTCAGAAAACTATTCCACTCTCTGCACAGTAACTGCTGAGACGTACGACGTTGCTAAAACTCTGCCCGCGCTCTCTGGTTCTAAGGGGAAGTATTACCTGCTGGACATTGAGATTGTCCTCTCGTTTGGGAAGACCGAGCTCAAAGCGCAGATCGCATGGAAGGAAAATGTGAGTCAGGTCTAGGCTTAGCAAATACAATAATCATTCATCCTTTAACATAGGGACTGGAAAAGAGGTGCGCACTGCAATCGTCGTATTCTAAATAACGGGATGATATCTAACGGACTTGCCAGAGGGCCCGCGGAGATTCTTTACGAGCGGTCGGGCTGACTTAAGGTAGACGACCATTGAATGTGACTTGGAAATTGCACTTGTTGTCTCTTCTTTTCTCTACGAAGACGTTGTGTCGTATATTTATCGCCGCAAGGGGAATTCTTATTCAGTACTTACATAAATCGTTTCGCATCAAAAGTGATGGCGGAACGAAAATTAGTGATCGATCGATTTCCACGCGGCTTCTCTCTGCTCCATCATGTCCTCCGAAGACGATACTCTCGACGCGCTCCCAGCCGCGCCGGTGAAGAAGCGGCGTATCCAGCGGGCCTGCGACATCTGCCGCCAGAAACGTCGCCCCGTCTCCATGTCACCCGGTACTGATTTGGCAAAAACAGGAGCTTGTATGTACTGCAGCCCCGCTGTATGAGCACGTCTAACTGTGGATCTACAGGCGATGGTTTGCGGACTACTACGAAGAAGTGTACGTTTTGCTCGGAGAATAACCCAGTGATGGCACTCAGCAAAACACCTCGAGAACGGCACAGACTGCTTATGTCGGTTATTCAAAACATCGTTACTACTCCAACGGCCCCAAGAGCTCCTTCAAATCCAACCGCAAAAGAACCTTCGACCGCAACAGCGGGATGATGCGGTCCGAAGACCTAGGCACCTTCTTCGCGATTCCAAGACCACTGGTGAGCACCACCACATCGTTAGCGTGACTGTGCTTCTTCTTCTTCCCATCCTCCCACATGCTCTCCATTCCTATCGGGTCGAATTTGGCTCCAGGAGAAATGCTGGTGACGTGTAGGTCGTCCGAAACGATCTGCGCGCCGATGGTCCGGTTCAGATGCAATACGGAACCCACAACGGCATCTGCCCTCTCTCTGATCAAAGAGTCGACAGCCTGACCGTCGATTCTCGCGTTGGTGAACTTGAGGACGGTGGTTACCTGTCGGAGAAGGTCCTCGCGCAGGTCTTTGATTTGCGGCGTGAAGATGTCTTGTGCATTTTTGCGGGTGATAACTCGCCATCTGGACGCATCGTTGGGATCCTCTGCGGTGGGGTGAGCGTATTGACCTGCGAATTTGCGCGTGCGCTCACCACTCGCCCGCACAGTTCCGAACAACGCCACGAACATGCGGTCAATGTTACCTTCGTTTGCGCCGCAAACCCACGAGTCCAATATCGGAATACACCAGTTCGCCATCGCCGCCTGCAACATCATTTGAACGACAACATCGGGAACGTCACAGGGCTTTGCATTGGCGAGGTATCGCACCAGCTCTGGCCCCACGAGGTGAGAGAGATGCGCTCCCGACTCTTGGAACACCTTGGCGGAATCGTTCGCAGTTGGGCGGGGGTACCTCTCCGAGTCGGAGAGTACAGTGGCAATGTGAAAAATCTCCGAATTCAGATTCTCCATGTTCCGCCCCATGTCCCCTGTGGAGGCCAAGTTGGCGGTTATCTTGAACTCGTCGTTTTTGGCAGCCGTCGTCCGAGCAAGCTGTAGCTCTGCCTCTAGCCTCTTGATTGTGACCTCCATCCCCCGCATCTTGTCCTGCTGGCGCAACACTTCGCTGCGCAACGCCTTCAGCTCGACACGCGAATCTGTGCGAGGGAGGGCCGGGGACTCGACTGGCTTCAGTACCGCAGCGGACTCCCTCGGCAGGCTTTCTTCGTGCGCTCCGTTACGAGCAGTCACCTCGACAGGGGAATCTGCATGAGGGATGGCCGAGGACTCGACTCTCTCCACCACCTCCCGCTTCATGCCTTCGGTCCGCTCGTCTTCGTGCGGGCCCACACGACGCCCGACGGGAAGCTGGCTCCCTCCATCGTCGTCTCGACTTGTTCTCTTCCCATCCTTGACTCGGAGCTCGGGGGCTCGGGAAGACGGAGTGCCAGTGGATGCACGACTCGCAGCAGGTTCTTCGTGGTGTGAACCTGGGTGGTGAGGTCGAATCTCGAGACCTTGGGAGTCACCAGCGCCTGTCCGAGCTTCAGGGTGTGGAGTTTCCCGGAGTGGGGACAATCCGACGAGCGTAGAGACCTTGTCGATGGTAGTGGCGAACATGTGGGAGTGGGCGTCTACATGCTAACGCCGCTTAATCTTCACTGACAATCCACAGACTGGCCCCGCAGTCCCATGATCAAAAAAAGACCTGTTATCGATGCAACGTTGCCGACGGGGTGCCTCGGCGCTTAATCTTCACTGACAATCCCGCAGTCCCATGATGAAAAAAGAGTTGTTATCGATCCAATGCTGCCGATGCGAAGCCTCGGCGCCTCTCTGACTTCTCAGCGTAATAATAGCGCGGCCTCGTTCCCTCCACCTTACTTCCTCATTCAAAGTCACCACGTCCTTGCTGCCCTCACCTACTTCTTCCCGTCATGGCCCCTCGCCCGATTTTCAAAGGAGTCAGACGCAAGCTGATCATTGGGTTCGATGTCGGAACGACCTTCTCCGGCATCTCTTATTGGTATGTCGCCTTCCAGTCAGCGCCGCGTCGCACTAAAGCGTCAGCCAGCCTTCTCGAACCGGGCAGAGCTGCGGAAATCCTTCCAGTTACCAGGTACATTATCGCTGCGTGAAGGGCTCACGCTGACGGAAATGGCGAGATTTCCACCACAGCCGTCCGTTGGAGGTGATTCGAAGGTCCCCTCTGTGGCGTACTACGACCGCAATGGATCAGTTCGAGCAGTCGGAGCAGAAGCGATGGAGGAGAACATCCAAGAGCAGGCAGTGGAAGAGGGCTGGCAGAAGGCGGCCTGGTGCGTTTTGACCCACTCAGTCGTGAACAAAAACATATTTTTTCAGGTTCAAACTACACATGCGCCCAGGATCAGTCTCTCTCGACGTTCCAATCCCCCCGCTACCCAGTACGAAATCTGTCGTGGATATTTTTGCAGACTTCCTGGAATACATGCTCAAGTGCGCACGCACCTACATCGCTGAGCATTATCCGAGCGGCGATGCGCTGTGGATTACCCTGGAGGACACCATGGAATTCATTCTTACACATCCGAACGGCTGGGAAGGAGAGCAGCAGGCCAAAATGCGCTCGGCGGCTGTTCGCGCTGGTCTCGTTCCCGACACGACGGCGGATCATGCGCGAATTCACTTTGTCACCGAGGGCGAAGCTAGCTTAAACTTTTGCATTCTCAACGGACTCCGCCTTGCCACAGACCCGCTGAATGTGAGCGGTCTTATCTGGCCCCTTCCTGCGTAGTCTCATTAATCTCCCGGTGTAGGAAGGAAAGGGTGTGATTATTGTCGATGCCGGAGGTGGAACAGTGGATATCAGTGCTTATCGCAAAGTTTCAACCGAGAAGGGCGATTCCTTTGAGGAAATCGCACAGACCGCGTGTAGGTTTCTCTTCTGGTTCTGCCTGAGAGTTCGCTAACATACCAACAGGTCTGATGAATGGCTCTGTCTTCGTTACCAGGAACGCTCGGAAGCATCTCGAAGGTAAAGTACGATCTTCTGATTATTTCGTATACTGAGCCTGCCTGTAGTCAAGTTACGCAATTCCAAATATCTCGGCGACGTCGCCGAGATCGCCGAATGTTTCGACCAGAGCACCAAGCTCAAGTTTCGTAACCCAGAAGAGGTCTCCTACATCAAGTTCGGAACATTGCGCGACAAGGATCCGACTTTCAACATCGTCAACGGCCAGATGAAGCTCCCGGGGTATTGATTTCTTGGAAACAAAGAACTGTGTCTTATTCGCCTGAACAGGACGGTCGTAGCTACCTTCTTCCAGCCCTCGATAGACGCCATCGTCCGTTCAGTGGAACGACAATGCGCAGTGTCTAAGGTTCCCATCTCCGTACGTCCTGTATCAAAATCCTTAGAACCTGAGCTAAGGTGAACCCGAAACAGAGTGTATTCCTGGTCGGCGGATTTGCCGCGAGCGAATGGCTCTTCTCCGAGCTCAAGCGACGTCTCTCCTCGCTGCGGCTTGATGTCTCCCGTCCGGACTCGCATGTGTTCGTCCGCTCGTGGCGTTATAACGCGCACCCAAGTTAACAACACCATTTCCCACACAGGAACAAGGCTGTTTCCGACGGTGCGGTATCGTTCTATCTGGACCACTTTGTTTCCACAAGGATCTCAAAGGATACGTACGGTATCGGAACTTACGTTCCGTATGAGCCGTCCAACAGCGAGCATTCGAGGCGTTCCCACTTGATGTTCATAGACGTCACCGGCAAGCCGTGCATCGCCGGAGGATTCAGTTCCATTCTCCCGCGAGTAAGGCCCAACTTGTCCGGGAACCCGGCAAACTGACTTGCTTCCACTGGCAGGGACAGAGTGTTTCCGAAACAGAGGAGTTCCGCAGCACCTTCTGTATCCGCGAGACAACGCTTCCCGCCCTTTGGACCATCAATGTCGATATCCTGCGATACCAAGGCACATATCAAGACCCCCAATGGTTAGACGTCGACTCAGGTATGTATCTTCCTCTAGCTGCATCTAACATTGAGGCCAATATATAATAGAAAACTACTCCACTCTCTGCACAGTACACGCCGAAACATTCACCCTTGCTCAAACTCTCCGTCCGCTCTTCGGCACCAAGGGGGTGTATTACCAGCTCGACTTCGATGTGGTCCTCTCATTTGGGAAGACCGAGCTCAAAGCGCAGATCGCATGGAAGCAAAATGTGAGTCAGATCTAGGCTTAGCAAAAATGTAAACTTCTTAATCCTGTTACATAGGGTTTGGAAAAGAGGTACACATTTTCGTACTCTAAATAACTGGATGATATCTAACGGACTTGGCAGAGGGCCCGCTGAGATTCTTTACGAGCGGTCGGGCTGATTTAAGGTAGATGACCATCGAATTTGACTTGCTAGTGGAAATTCCATTTGTTCTCTCCTCTGTACGAAGACGTTGTATGAATATTTTTCGCGCAAGGCAGAATTCGGCGGATCGTTCCCAGCAAAGGTAATGGCGGAACGACAATCAGTGATCGATCAATCTCCACGCGGCTTCTCTCTGCTCCATCATGTCCTCCGAAGACGACACTCTCGACGGGCTTCCAGCCGCGCCGGTCAAGAAGAGGCGTATTCAACGAGCCTGCGACATCTGCCGCCAGAAACGCCGTACGTGTCGCTCCGTCTCCATGTCACCCAATGCTGAGTTGGCAAAAAAACAGGAGCTTGTATGTACTGCAGCCCAGACATATGAGCACGTCTGACTTTGGAGAAGGCGACGGTTTACGGACGACTACGAAGAAGTGTACGTTTTGCTCGGAGAATGGGCTGGATTGTGTCTATTCGGGAGCGGCGACGACCACGGTGCGTGGCCACTTGTTTCCGTGCCAACTGGTCTCGACCTTTGTCCAGAAACGCAAGAGGTGAAGGTCAATACCGAGGCATTCGCCCAGCTCACTCGTATTCAGCTATACCGAGGTCCTGGAGGGTAAACTGGCAGAGACAGAGAAGCTGCTGCGCAAGGTACGTGCTCTCCGGGTTAGCAGAGACATCGCACCTATGACTATGGCAGTTCACCACGCACATAACAACCAACAAACCTGAATGGAGCACCGACTCCCCTATTCTCCAGCACCCTTCACTCCCTTCTTCCTCTTCGACAGTGCGACCCAGGCCAGGTCTCGCTGTCGAATTCGCCGCAATGACCATCCGGGCGGTTAACGCCGAAGAAAATCTGGAAGACTCGGACGACTCGGACGCAGAGCACGTCCAGCTAGCACGGGATCTCAACGCGCTCAAAATCAGCGGCCACCGCGAGCAGTTCATGGGCAAGTCGAGTGGGGCGATGCTTGTCAAAGTAGCGATGGATCTCAAGGACGCGTATTCCTCCCCGGCACCGTCCGCATCCCTCAGGTCGCCCGTGTCTAGGTCTCAACGGATGAACGAAACGTGGAACACCAGGAGAATGGAGTACTGGACCTCCACTCCTTGGAGACACGCTGGGCTCGCTCGGCCGCGGTACGTCTTCCCTCCGGCAGACGTCCTCTCCGATCTGGTGGATTTATACTTCACGCATACGAACGCATACGTGCCACTCCTCCACCGCCCGACCTTTCTCCATCTTCTCAAGTCGTCGGAACACCTTCGGGACGACAAATTTGGCGCGATTGTGTTGATCGTGTGTGCGATTGCCTCGCGCTTCTCAAACGATCCGAGGGTTGTCGATGGCGATGGTACGACAACAAACCTCGCGTGTGGGTGGAAGTACTTTTCGCAGTTGTCGACCGAGCTGGAGCATATGTTTGATACGCCGGGGCTGTATGATTTGCAGCGATATTGCGTGCGTTTCTCCCTTTCCCCTTTCCACTCCTAACTAACTGGACTCGTGGTCCCACTCAAGCTCGCCGTCCAATTCCTCGAAGGCTCCGCAACACAAGCCACCTGGCCGCTCATCGGCATCGGCCTGCGCATCGCCGAAGAAGTCGGCGCCCATCGTCGGCAGGTCGCCGGTATCGGTGCGCCTGGGTCTGCCGGAGCCAGCTCGGGACCGCATGCGCATTCCGACACCGCAGCGCAAGGCATGGGATTCAATGCACGCACGCTCCCGGGACACACCGTCGAGGCTGAGCTGTGGCGACGGGCATTCTGGACGCTGGTGTATTATGATCGGATGGTGAGCTGTACGCTCGGGAGACCATGTGGGGTGCAATGGGACGAGTACGTTCTCTTGCTCTTGCCCGTTAAACGGTACATCTGACTCGAAATAAGCTTCGACATCCAGCTGCCTACCGCCTGCGACGACGAGTACTGGGAGATGTCCGACCCCGCGCGATCGTTCCGCCAGCCGCCCGGGCAGCCATCCACCATCGCGTTCTTCAATGCGATGTTGAAGTTGAACAACATACTGTCGTTCGTGCTGCGATTACTGGTGCGTTCTTGCCTCTCCTCACCCTTGCATTCTTCACCTCCCGAGGTAGTACTCGATCGACAAGAAAAGCGGGTTGATGCGCCGGGACGACGAGCGATGGGAAGATCATATAGTCGCGGAGCTCGATTCAGCGCTCAACAAATGGGTCGATTCGATACCCGAACATCGTGCGTCTTCGTTTGGCTCGCTCTTCCATATGACCCTGCTGAACAAGCATAGTCCGCTGGGATCCCAACCGCGCTGACCCGCTCTTCTTCAAACAATCCGTCGCGCTGTATTGCGCGTATTACCATGTCCAGATGACGATTCATCGTCCGTTTATACCGATGATGAGGAGGGGTGGGATGCCTACTGTGCGTTTCCATTTTGCTGGGACTCTCCATCGTGTGCTGATGCTGATACTCGTAAGGGTCTACCATCACTCGCGATATGCACCAACGCCGCTCGCTCATGTGCTCACGTCGCCGATGTTTGGTGTCGCCGGACAAAAGGACAGCCAGCGATCATTTTATTGGTGCGTCCATTCCTCTTCGTGCCGCCGAGGCTCACGAAATATCCACTAGCCCGCACTCACCGTCGCCGGCGTCGTCCTCCTCCTAAACGTCTGGAGCACAAAACGCACCGGGCTCGCACCGCATATGAACACCACCATCGACGAGGTGCACAAGATCATGGAGGCCATTCGGGCGTGTGAATCCCGGTGCGTTTGTGTTGTCGCTTCCCGTTCGTGTTCAATCCTGAATACTGTTTCGTAGATGGCAGATGGCTGGTTTATTCTGGGATATCCTGCATGAGCTGGCGAATGTGGGGCATGTGCCGTTGCATGCTGCTGGATCTGGGACGTCTCAACAACCGCCGGCGCAAGACCACTCGAGTCCAGAGAGCACGGGTGGTGGGAGTAGCGGCAGCGGTAGTGCGACGGCTTACTCGCAGTCGTCTACGTCTTCTCCCTCGGGAAGGCAGGCAGCGACAACGGGAGCGGTGCCTACGTCTTTTCCCACTGGAACCGCGAATCCAAATCCGACACCACCTGTCACGACCTCCGGCTCACGACTCAAACGAACGCATTCCCACCAACCTCGCGGCACTGACCCTGCCGCTGACCTCGTTCAAGCCGCAATTCCCGCAGACGCCGCATGGGCAGACCCACTCGTCAATCCGGGCGGAGGGACGCTAGGCCTGTGGGCGGATGAACCGTTTGCGTGGTTGGGTGCGCCGGATCAAGCCGAGTTTCTGCCCATGTATTCGTCGGATTTGGGGAGGGCGACGGCGTATGAGATGCAGAGCCAACAACCTTTCCAGTCAACCACGTCCGCGATGTGGGCTGGCGGTACGGCTCCCGTCTCGCTGTTTACCGGTGGCGCTGCGGCTCAGGCTGAGCCTGATCTCCTCGGGACATTGGATATGTCGATGTGGGCGAATGCACCGCCCGGGCTTGGGTGCGTTGCGTTCCTTCTTCCGCTTTCGATGCCTCGTTTAGTTCAAATACTGACTGATGTTTTTCTTTTAGGGCGAACGATTGGGACACGTACTTCAGCTTGATGAACGAGATGGACCGTTGAGGTGCGTTAACGTTCGGCCGCCCGATCTTTCTTCCGCCTGTGTGATTACTTAATTCGGGCCTAGATTCTAATGTCATAAAGCAAATATAGACACTGCAGGCTGCAGCGACATGTACAGCCTGCCCGACACTCAGGCACTGGTAGTAATCTATGAACCATCATCGCTTGTGCTTGGCATTGTCAGTTGCGGTGTACGCGTGTCCAACTGTCCATCAATATCTCCACTGACAGAAGAAGGGCGTAAGCAAACGGGGAATCCGAAGCGCCTACGTTCTCTTCTTGCTCATTCTTTTGGCCGCTCGCCGTTCTACCATGCTCCGTGAGTGAATTCGGCCAGCAATCCATCCATTGAGTCCGGGAATCTATCAAGAGCCGGCGAACGGCGGAACGGCTTCTCATAATTGATAGATAGACGCCGAGTTGTCTTGTTCTTTTACGGACAGCCTGGCTCCTAGCATGCGGTGCAAACTAGGCTTAGCGATTGGTCTCCTATAAATGCGTGCCTGTATGCCGTAGGGCCGCGTGTTTTCAGCGCTAATGCACGATTCGGAGCCCTTTGCGTTCTCGTTCCAATTCAGCTTGCACGCCGTCCGGAAAGCGCAATATATCAGTCACTCGTCTAGCTCCATGTACCAAGCAGCCAGCTTCACGACGAGCACGAACACTTGTCGAAAGCGATGCATCATCCTGGCGGGCGGTTTGACAAGCTGTCAAATAAAAGGCAGTGGAGCTCAAGCGAACGCCGGTGCCATTTACCGAATGGTATAAATGGAATGCGAAAACATCAGCCGTCGCTCAACTCACCTTGTCTCTCCCCACTAATGCCGGCCCTTTCTCGCACCCGCCTCGTGGTTCTGTGTGCGTTTGCTGGTGTCCTATCGTGCTATTCAACTCATCCTGCGCAGGCACCGTAACCCTGTTCGGCCTCGTCGCACTCGGCTTAGGCGCCGCTTTAACGAACACGACGGAGAAGTTCCTCTCGGTGTACTTCACGTATGCTGCCCTGGCGATTGCATCCGGTGTCCTCACGCTCGTGAGCGTGGTACCAATGTGCGTTGACAACGGTCTTTCCAGCGCAGACATGCATACTCACGCCAGCATCCAGGATCGTCCTCGAATTCCTCCGACCAGGCGGACCCACCTCCATGATATTCGTCGAGATACTCGTCCTGGGCTTCCTCTCCATCTTGTGGCTCGCCACCGGCGCGCAAACCGCCAACGTCCTCCAAGCCCTCGATGCATTCGGCTTCGGGTCCTTCTGCGACTCTAGCTTTGGCGATGATACGCTGAGCAGTATTTGCGGAGAGACGAGGGGAATCGCGGCGTTTGGGTTCCTGAACTGGCTTTTGCGTGCGTTCATCTTTCTCGAAGTGCAACAAGTTCACTCAAGCGTCTTCGTAGTCTGGGCCTACATCCTCACCCTCATAGTCTTCTCCGTGCAAGCCGCCCAGCGCAAACACACCGGCGTCTGGACCTCGTCCGTCGCCAACGCGCCGTTCGGCGAGTCCGCGCCCGCAGAAAAGGAGTCTGTACCGCAGTCGTACAACCCGTACGCCGGCGGTGCGCAAACGCAGGAGTACCAAACAACGGGAGGGACGGTCCAGGCCGGGACGGTGCATGTTTGATGATTTGCTTTGGCTTTGTGGGATGCGTGTGGCAGGATGGCGATGAACGATGTAATGCATTGACGAGTGGAAGATGTCTTTGAAGACCCTATGTTTACATTATATGCCTTGCCGGCGCCGAATACTACTCTGAAAACACAGAACTGCACGCAGCATTTTCATCTCTACATTTGCTTTGCTTGGCGACGAGTGAGGGCGTGTATTACTTCGATGAACTGATCGCAAACATTACGAGGTGAATTGCATCTCGGCGGCTTTCTGAAAGAAACGACAAGCTTCAGAGGAGTTCTACGCGGACGGAGAACAAGCGCACCTGCTTCAAAATGTCCGATGCCTCCCGCGCGATTTTGGCTCCAAGGTCAGTCAACGCCGGGAGAGCTGATGAAAAACAGCATGGGCAGCCGGCAATGCTCTTGAGGGTGTCGCCAGATATAGCCGGAACCAGACGAGCAACTGTTTCCGCAGAGGGCTGCTTCCGACATGCTTCTGCACATCTCTGAATATGCACTGCGAACCACCTCGCGGGCAGTGCCTGCTCTCCGTCCACCCTGGGACCACAACCGTCCGCATGCCTGCAGGACATTGGTTGCTGCCAAATGAACCCTTGGTGCAGGACAAACAACAAGGAATTCATCCGCTCGGAGGGCACAGACTGACTGTATGTCGACAGTTTCTCGGCGAGGGCCGTCCCGCATTCTTTGTGAAAGAGTTCCAGCAGCCAGAGTTGATGCGCTGACATCAAACGGTATTCCGGGGGCGGCGGATTGTGTTTGTCGAAAATAGAGGTGGGTTGTTTCAGGGTTTCGAGGGCCGCCGCCTTCGCAATATCCTCCAGCCCCTGATGACATGCAATGGCGAAAATACGGTGGGGATGCTGTAGTAGGAAACGAGGATCCAGTAGGACTGCGTGGATCTGCGAGAGCCCGCCAGTAATGTCGTACTTTTTCGCTGCCTCGTACGCACCGTCGACGCCGTCTAGGTCCCGGAAAGCGAATGAAGCGGAAAGGCGGGGATAGCACAGAAGTAGGAGCTTTCCCAGAACCGTGCTGGGTTCGGGAAGCATAATGATAGGCTTTCCATCTCGGGTTGGGTTGGCATTGGACCCAGTGGGTGTCGGGAAGGCCTGCATGTGCTTGAAAAAGGGGGAGGAGAAGGCGAGGATGGCCCAATGGACGTGGAAGTGGACAGAATCTGAGGATTGAATGATAACATCGGGTGGGTTGTTGTCGTCGGCGCCTGGGCAGAACGGCGCGTCCGCATCGCGCGCGGTGGGTGTGTCGGCCATCAGCGTCAGTGGCAGAGGGACAGTGTTGATGAATTCCCACGAAAATGATGATGTGACCTGAGCTTCTTTCATCTTTCATGGCGCAAGTCGGTGGCTCAGCCTCCATGGTCCCACCCCTCCAAATCATCAACTTTCACCTACCCTTCACCTTCGGTCCCGACTCCCACGACCAAAACCCTCCGGACATGATCATCCGCTCCTGCGATGGCGTCGATTTCTATGTGCACAAGTTGATCCTCGCATTCAGCTCGCCGTTCTTCCGCAACATGCTCGCTTTCCCCGAACCGACGGGTGAAAATGCGAACCCCACGAAGAATGGGATTCCTATCGTAACGCTCCCGGAACCGGGGGAGGTGCTGCAGATCGTGCTCGGGCTCATCTACCCCCGCCAGGCGCCAGTACCCACAACGTCCCACTGGCAGTGGAGGTATCTGCACTTTTTCCTGGATGCATACGAAGCTGCGCGGAAGTACGACGTCGCCTCAGGGGAGGAGATTCTCTCCTCTATCCTCGACGAGCCCCATTGGCTGGAGGAGGAACCGCTCGTCGTCTATAAGATTGCCTGTCGGATTGGCCAAACCAAAACCGCGCGAAAGGCGGCGCTTGAAACGCTCAAGACGCCTCGCACGGCCGCTCCGTCATGGCAGCTCCGGGACCTCACTGGGCAGCAGCTCTGGAAACTGTACGACTTCCAGTACAGAGCCGCAGAGGGGCTGCAGAGGTCTCTCGGTTTATACATCCTGGGCGAGAGTCTTGAAAATCTCGGGTACTCCGATCCGCGATTTGTACACGTGTGGTGGACTCCCGATGCGCACAGCGAATTCTGTGGTCCCATCGAGGAGGGCGACTGGAACAATCCGGAAACGATGACCATCTACCCGACTCGGTGGTTCCAGGAACACATCGCGCGCATTCAAGAGCTGTGTCTCATCCGCCCGTCGCCAGCATGGATTGCCAAACGTTTGCTGGAGCTCTCCGCGTCCGCACTGGACGACGTTTCGCACTGCCCACGGTGTATGGACAAGGCAGCTGGTCATCTGGGTGAGATGGCGGAACTTTTCGAAACGAAGGGAAGGCAGCGAATTGCTGAGGTGAGCTGTGACGTTGTCTCTTCATGTGGATTCGTTTTTTATGCGTGTTTTCAAAGATCGTAGAACAGTATGACTTTACCACTTCGAAGTGATGTACCCTTCATTTTGTGGCTTTCTGATCTTATTTCAACCATTTCCTGACAATAAGTACTGTTTCATCCACAAGATGCTAGCCACTTCAATGTTTTTCCGTGCAGTCCGGCGGCCCGACTCCGGCACCGCGTTACTTTCCCAAGAGTCCACGTTCCTTGATCCGCGTGTCCATCATCTCTTTGACCTCTCTTTCATCCTCCTTTCATGGCTGCCCCGACCACTCGCAATGCTCTCTTCCCCTTCGGACCCAACGCAAACGACGATAACCCACCCGATATCATCGTCCGCTCCTCCGACCTCATCGATTTCCACGTCCACAAATCGCTACTTTCTTTCAGCTCGCCCTTCTTCCGCAACATGTTCGCGTTCCCGGAGCCCACCGGCGCAAATGCGAATCCAAAGATGAACGGGATGTCTGTGGTGGATCTCCCGGAGTCGGGCGACGCAGTACGTCTCGTCCTCGCCCTCATCTATCCCGGCGTGTTCACCGGCACACCTACTCTCGACGGCTTTGTCGAAGCCTACGACGCTGCGAGGAAGTACGATATCGCCTCTGGCGAGCTGGTCCTGTCCGCCATCTTGGACGACTCTCGCCTCCTTACGACTTCCCCGCATCGTCTCTTCGTCATCGCGTGCCGACTGAACAAAGAGGACATCGCGAAGCGCGCTGCGCAGGAGACCCTCAAACTCCCTCGTACCGCCTATATCTCCCCTCCTCCACCCGAATTCAAGCTGCTTCCCGGGCACCAGGTCTGGAAGCTCTATGACTTCCAGTACACAGCTGCCGAAGCGCTGCAGAAGACGCTCGCGTCTTTCAGCAATCGCGCGTTCGAGTTTGACAAGGGGGAGCGATTCGAGCATGTTTGGTGGCTTTCGGAGGGTCATAGCGAGCGCTGCGGTCCAAGCGACGAAGAGGACCCCATGGACAGCCTGACCTATACGCTGCCGGCACAGTGGTTCCGCGAGCACATTACGCGCATCCAAGAGCTGTGTCTCATTCGACCGGACCCAAGCTGGATCGCCCAGCGCTTGGTGGAGTTCTCGGCGCCTACGATGGCAGATGTGGCGCGGTGCCCAAAGTGCATGGTGAATGCGGCCCTCGATCTGAAGGAGACGGCGGAACGTTTTGAGGTGATTGGACAGCGGCGCGTTGAGGCGGTGTGTTCGTTTGTTTCTGGATTTTTGCGCTGGCTGACATTTTTCGGAAGCTCGGCAAGCTCAACTACGTTTTCACGTCTGCCTAATAGAGTCTGCCTCGACGTCTAGACTACTTGTACCTGTATGCGAGTGAACTATATCGCCGATTATCCCGAACGTTCGGCCGAATCAGACCGGATCTTCGACCGGATCATTTTTGGCTGACTCAGACGTCGCCCATCTCCAGCGACCACAGCGCTGCCAGTCCAAAAGGCAGAACACCAACCGTCGAAGGGCTCAATCCACCGGACCTTTCGAGGCTCTCTTCGTCGTCCCTCCCCTTCGCCCATACCACAAATATTGCTCTAACTGCGGATTGCGTATTGAGTCATTGACCCGCAGTGCTAACCTTTGCATTGAAGGCTGCAGCTGGCTCCGCAGACAATCGCAGTGCTCAGTGAGTGCTGCGCCACACTCAATGCCGATTGAAAAAGTTCCGCAGCGGCGCGAAGATTTCTGCGGCCGCGGCACAGTCAACAGATTTTTGCCTTAATAACCACCCATTCCCCGAGACGCGTCTCCATTCACCATGGCAGGTATGTACTCTCATAATACCCTCCCAGAACGGCTAGAAATGTTCTAGGAATCATGTCCTACTTTGGCAAGAAAAATACCACGCAGGCCACTCGAGAAGCCATCGTCGCACTCCGCCAGCAATCCCACTTCATCGAGAAGAAAAACGAGTACTTGCAGAAGGAGATCGACCAAGAATTGAAGGTCGCCAAGGCTAATGCTATCTCGAATAAGCCCCGTACGTCCGTCCTAACCCTCTCTCCGCATTCAATCATATGCACCTACTTATTACCCAAGTCGCGACCCTCGCACTGAAGCGGAAACGAGCAAAAGAGACGCAGCTGGAGCAATTCCGAGGGCAGCATCTGCAGATTTCGGCTCAAATCGATACACTCGAATCAGCCAATTTGAATGCAGCGACGATGGCTGCGTTGAAGAACGCCTCTGAAGTTCTCAAGCAGATACAGGGTAACATGTGCGTCAACAGTTCCTTCCGTCGCTTATTGGCTGACCCATATGACCAGGACGGTCGACGTTCTCCACGACACGATGAGCGACATTCATGAACAGCGCGAGGTTTCGAAAGAAATAACAGATCTCATCTCGAATCCAATTGGTCTGAATGACGACTTGAGCGATGTGCGCTTCCCCCCGCTTGACTCCGTCCACAATGCTATCATGCTAACCTGTATGTAGGAGGATCTCGCCCGAGAGCTCGCTGAACTCGAAGAAGAAGTGCTTACCGACAGACTAATCGGTGCAAATCCCGCACCATTGCATCTTCCTCCTGGTGCTATTCGTACGTCTCTCTTTTGTGTCTGTGCGTTCTCAAGTGACGCAGAAGCAGTTGCGCGGGATGACGAGGAGGAAGCCATGCTGCGGCAGATGCAAGCTGAGATGGCGATGTAATGCGCGGTGGCTTCACATATCTTGCTGTTCGTACGCGCATGTACGACTCATCACTGGGTGTATCAGAAGCAGCTTACAATCCAACTGGGGATGAGTTGGAATCCGTTGTACCGATGGCTTGTTTCCCAGTGAAATCTTAGTGAATGTCAATGTGCCGAATATCAAGACCGTCTTGGGTATTTGTCTGGCATGTACTACTGAGACGCGACGTATCTCGGTCTTCAAACGAGTGTTTTAAACCGTTAAACCTTGAAGGCTAGCTCGGTGCTGGTACAGATAGCGATGTGATGTCCTCCGCAAAATACATTGAGCGAAGTAATTGGCAGTGAAGCAAACGAACGAGTGATTTTCAACAGTCGTAGCAGACTCCGTTCAGACTTTGAGTTTGATGCAATTGCCTCGTGGGCAATTTGTGTGATGTGACACTTTTTTTCTCCTTCCGCACCATCATGGCGCCGCGTCCCAGGTTTCCGCCCTTGAGCTGCTCAGTACCGTCAGCGCTAACGATTCGCAGCGACAAGCCCCCGCCCGCAGTAGCCGATTTGCTCGAAAATAATAATCCGCCGTTGCAAATCGACCTGCCATCGATTAACGCCTCGATATCCAGCATCGAGACGGAGCTATCCAACTTCTCAGAGGAGTCCTCCAGCAGCGAGGAAGCGTCTTCCAGCGGCGAGGAGGAGTCTGAGTCTGAGTCTTCCAGCAGCGAGGAGGAAATTGGAACAAAAATCACGGCGAAAAAGCACAACGACCGACGAGGCGTCCTCAAGGCGGCGCTCCGCCGCTATCGAGCAATCCTCTCGCCGCTCCGCAGGTTTTCTTCGGATATCCTGAAGAGAATCTTCGGCATCTGCGTCGAGTCGGGGTTCCAACGATCCGGAAAACCAGTCGGGCCGTGGGTGCTCACGCAGATCTGTCGCTTTTGGCGCCAATGTATGCTCGACAATCCGAAATTGTGGTCGCGTCTCCAAATCGACGGAACGTCTTCCCACTCGCAAGTCGCGCGCCGCTATCCCCTCGTCGCACTGCAGACGCACATCCTACGCTCCGGCCGCGCTGATCTCGACATCGACATAAAATTTGGACACATGACGGCCAGCGACGAACACTGGAGCAACCTGATGGCTTTTGTGATATCCACCAGCTCTCGATGGCGCACTGCTTCACTCTCGTGGGAGGACAGCAATCCCTTGGCTCTTCAGAGCATCTCCGTCATCGTCGGTCGTCCCCCACGTCTGCGTCGCCTTGAACTCCACGGCAATCTCGCAATCATCCCACCAGGTACCGGGTTATCGTCCATTATGCGCGCCCCGAATCTCCGTCACTTTGAAATCTCGTCCACTGGCGATGGTCCGTTCGAATACGCCACCTTGCCGATAGTCTGGAATGAATTGGAGACACTGCGTATCGACACAAAGATGACCATTGGCATGGCTCTAGCTGTGCTACGCGCCACTCCAAAACTCAGGGACTGCTCCCTCATCAACGTCACCTCGTCTTCCGCACCTGAGGACGACGCGCCTCCTTCGCTCATCCACCTCACGTCGCTTACTCGTCTTCATATACGCTCGCCACTCGGAGATTCCGTGGATGCCCTGATTGCGTCCATTGATACCCCAAACATCGAATATCTTGTCGTCGAAGCGCCTACCGCACCGTTCGTTGCGCTCATCGAACGATCGCATCGCCAGTTGCGTGGTCTTCGAGTGGACTCTGCTCACTTGCCTTCTGTTCTCGCTCTCGTCACACTCAGTCCGGAACTGGTTCATCTTGAGGTGAAGACACGCGAGGATGCCGGTGACTTGGCTGAATACCCGGATTCGGAGCCTTTTCTGCAAGCGCTCACGGTTCCCCCGGGGACTTCGACTCCTGTCTCCCCGGCGCTTTGTACGAAACTTCAAACTATTCGCGTCAGTTGCGCGTCAGACAGGGAGGTCATTATCTTGGCCGCCGTGATTCACAGTCGCTTATCCGAGAGCTCTTCCACGCGAACATTGCGTTCCGTCTATGTGGACAAGTATCTCGGAAGTAGTGGCCGATGGCAGCTTATGGATGAGGAGCGCATGACCCGGCAATTCGAAGCGGTTTTCCGTCACCCGCCTCCGCCAAGGCGAGCACTGGCACGCAGGTCCACGCTCGGTTGGAGACCTGGCAAGCCCGCCGTCGGCCGGGAACCGAAAGAAAAAAAGCAAAAAAGCAAGTTTCCCACTTGGATACGTATACCGGAGATGAAGGTGCATGAATTGGAGAATCCCCGAGATTAAGCATTTGAGGTCCGCCCCTCGAAGCTAATCGGCGCCCGAATGACCTTTTGGCAGACAAATATTTCTTGAGTAAAAACGTGTAACGCACATCTAGCGCCTGTATATAGTATCGATGTCATGCTAGTTTCTTGTTCTTTCATCCGGTGTGTCTGCGTCGGTGTATGCCGCGATAAAAAGATTTTATCCGAGGCAGGGTGCGCCCGCCGTCAGACCTTGTCTCTCCTTCAGCAGAATGCAGTGTTTCCGCTCCAGTTAGAAGAGGAATGTGTCCGACGCCCAGCTTGGATGACGATTGTATATGAGGCGCTCGGCCTCGTCGTCGCTGTTATCACTCACCACTACTTGGAGTTGGCCCTCGCGGTCCTTTTTCATCGATTCGTGCAAGAATTCGGCCTGTTGAATCCATTCCCTCTACGCGCTCCGTCCTTGAAGCCTCGTCGTTCTCTCTCTCTCTACTTCGCTGGCCACCACTCACCCACGATCCATCCAGCTCCAAACAGCGCGCCAATGCCCAACATCATCCCCGTCACGTATCGTTGCGTCCTCGTCTTCTGCTCGCGCATGAGCTCCTTCTTCACAGCCCATGCAGCCGCCTGAGCCACGGGATCTGGTGGCTTGTACCGCTGGCCAGGGTGTCGATTGTGCCGGTCGTGTGCACCTGGTAGAGGGTCTGGTCTTCGTCGAGGAAAGGGCGGATTGGGCGAGGAGGAGGGGTGTGGCCGCGTTCGGGAGGTGGAAGGTGATGACGAGTGGGTCTGTGAAGGCGGCGGCGACGAGCGTGCAGCTGCTGAGCGTCGATAGCGAGCAGCTGTGTCCGACAGATGGCGCGAATGGAGCGTCGATGGGTCCTGACGAGGAACAGAAGGAAGGGTATTGTCGTACGCGCGTCTTTCAAGCATCAGAATCAAGCCAAGAACGAGGAATACGCCACGCACTTGGAAACCGGATCCCTCAAGACGTTGTACGCTTGGGTAATCTCATGGAACTGGGGCTTGGACTTGTGGTCGGGGACGTCAGGGTGGTGCTTCTTGCTCAGCTGGGTGATTCATGAGAGGTGGTGGACGGTGGTGTGGGCTGGATGAGACGCACAGCGAAGAAGGCTGACTTGGTGGCCATTCAGCTTCGGACAAGGACGGAAACGGCAAGACGGACCTTTATCTGCGCTGGAGAAGCATCGCGTGGCAGCCCGAGCATCTCATAGTGCGTCGTCGCCCTCCGACAGCTCGACGAGCAAAAACTGCGCCGGTACATGACGGCGGGATGAGAAAAATGATGTCACCCTGATGATCCGACCTGATCGCATCACTCCACACTTTCGTCACATGTTTACAACCGTCGAATGAAATTTGTGGCCTTGGGAAACGGCTGCCCTCTCAATGGGACTGAACCGTGAGCTAGATTGCTTTGCCTAACAATACCTAATCTCCTTTCGATCTCTCACAACGCCTCGCACCAAGTTTCTGTTGTTGCCTGCAAGTTGCATCTCAAACTTCCTCCTCTTCAACGCATCAAGTTCTCTGGGGACAATCCCACTAAAATCCACCCAACCCGCGTGCTGTCCCCAGAGACAAAAAAAAATGATCGTCTAGTACGTCCTCTCTTATGGCAAGCAGTGGGAGTCCGAGTCGAACCCACGCTTGCCGGATTTCACCGAGTCCGACCCGTCAACACACGACGCCCCCTTGCATCACTCCGCTGAACCGGGACAAAATGCCCATCTCTGTGAAGTTGGCCACGGGCATTCCGCTTCTGAATTACTCCCGAGCACGCACGCCCCGGACCCAGGTAGTCACATATCCCGTTGATATGATGCATAACCAGTATGCTGTTCATGACGGTGACTCGGGCGGGCGCAGAATAAGTTGGAATCATAAAACATCTGACTTCTGACTTCTGGATAGCGCTTTTTTGTTGATGTTACATTCGCCACTAATGACCAGTGCGACGACCAGCGACTTTCATATCTTCCATTGCTCTGAACGAAACCCGTCTTACTCTGATCAAACCGCGCGAGGGACTGATATCAAAGTTCCAGCTGGTCCATCCCGCTACGAAATGGAGCCTGCGATATCGCGATCGAAGATTTAAAAAATGTTACTCTCTGGACGGATGCGTAGCGGCCCAGCCCCGTCGCGAACGGGTATACCTACGTCAAACGTCCTTAAAATCCTCCGAAGAGTAAGTAGATGCGCAAGAACGCGTCTGGGCTTAAGCTTGACGTTCAAGGTGCTTTTATTGGATGTACGCGTCTTGAGCTTGAGCGCTTGAGCCTCTGCCGCTTGTTTGCCAAGGGGCAAAAAGAAAAAGAATCCTATTACAGACGTGGATTAGTAACCTAACCCGTTGCGAACGGGTGCACCCAAGCAATTAGGGAATATGTCGGGTGGTAGGATATGCACTCAATAACACTTCTAGGTTTTACGTGGAACCTCTCAGGCTGGGTTCATTCTGTTACCCCACACAAACGATGGGATCAGCGGGACTTGAAATAGACGAACTCCAAACTCCGCCGCGTCACGCGTTACACTCTTCCTTCCCGCCATCATCCATCGACTCTCATGCTCTCTGGCGACAGTTCTTAGGGTGCTGTGCGGTTGCTATTCACCCTGTTCTTCAGATTGTGCCCTGATATCGCTCCCGTATCAAGGATCTCACGCTACTCTGACGCTGTGCTTCCGATTCTGGGCGGGAAGAACCTTCTACTATTTGTACACAGATGGTGAGATGATGCACTACAACTACTCAAATGACGGTAACCACGTATACAGAGAGTCAGAAGAACTATGTACAAACACGGTCCGTTTTCCATGCGCAGCCCCAAGCAAAAACTTTGCCGCAGGCGGACAATAATAGTTACAACTCAAACGGATAGCACCGGGGGTGCTCGCTACAAGAACCCATCAACGGAAGCCTCCCGCGCCAAACACATGGTCACGAACCTTTTCTTTGGGATATACATCGTTCTCGGGGTACCGATCGCCCAAGGGATCCCGAGTTTCCTTGGACATGGTGTGCATCTGGATCACCAACTTATTTGGTATTAGCGCATGTCATCCCGCCCGACGCCTGGAGCTCACCCGATCGGGTCTTGTCGCCCGTGAATCGTACCCTTCGGAGTTTGTATGGACCTTGGTTGTCCCTGTGCGAAGCCTCTCGCGGCCGTTCAAACTACAGCCGAAAACAACGCATCAGCAAGTGCTCGGGGTGGACGGGACTCCGTCTCACTGGGCAAGGATAGAGTTCGAGAACACTAGGAAACATATCGGTGAATTGACGCACAGCTTCCTTTACACGGGCTGACGTACATTTTGGCTGCATGAGGAAGAATGCGATCCAGACGACTGATAACTGAATCAGCGCGGGTTGGGAGGAGATGAGCGGCAGCGTACGGTTACTTGGCATGCTGAGGTACTGCGAGACGGGTGAGTCAAATGCGTGGACATACGGAAAGCGGACTAACGAGGATGAGTTGCAGGACTCCAGCGGCGCTACGACTGGTCAGACGCGAGGTTTAGTTTGCGACGGATACTTACCAGGTTATGCTGGTCGTTTCTGCGGCCACCGTCGTCAATCAACTACCCCCAACACGACAAGAAAGCACTCACCAACAGACCACATAATAAGCGTATCGATCATCCTCTTCGTCTGCTGGAACGTGCCTCCTCTCGAGCGAATCCTCCATAGATAAAAGCAGAGCGATGTCGCAATGAGTACGTCCACCGAGGGCCCGATGGCGGATACACAAAGCATAAGCCACTTGAGCTTGGTCTGGAATATCGCGAACCCGCTCGACTCCCAAAACTCGACGAGCATGAGCATATTGAAAGTGAACCGGGCGAGGGTCAGGATGGAGCAGACGACTGGGATGAAGATTGATTTGGAGAGGGTGTAGATGCGGTAGGCGAAGAATGACTGGAGATGGGGAATTGGGATGGATCAAGGACTGGCCAGGTGGGTTTACTCACCTGCACGACGAGGTTGATACCAGCGGAGAAGAGCACAGTCATCTCCAGTGAGTGCGGCGGGTTGAAGATGTGCTGGACTTGACCGTAGAACGTGACGACCATTTGGTACAGCTTTCAACTCGTCAACCTTCAGCAAAGCGGATAAACCGACGACGCACGGCATGCCATAGGCTAATCGAATGTCCCAGCTCGATTATCCTGTACCTCGAGGTCAGCACACTCGAGACAAGGACGGAGTCCTCACCAAATCCCTGCGACCAGCGCCTTCATTCTCCGCGGATCGTCCGAGTACAAGCGGTAGTACTGGAAAGCTTGAACGGAAGGATTAGATATACTCACGCGATGCACGACATATTCACCTTGCAGAGTGCTGACTCCAAAAAGAAAGGTCCCTGGGTTGTCGATTTGAGAAAAGGAGCGGCGCGAATAGGGGGAAAGCACCTAACACTGCGCCAATGAGCACAGCGCCCAGAGTGTTATCCAGCGGGGGCAGGGCCTCAGACATTGGAGTGCACTGGCAAGGTCGAGTTTACGGTCTTCGGGGGAAGGTAGCAGATGGATGCGAGAGGCAAGGGGAGCCGGGCACAGCACCTATATATTCTCCTGACCGCCGACGAGCCACCTTCCATATAAGGCAACATGATTGCCCAGGCTCCGAGATGGAACTCAGTCGGCCAACAGAAAACTATTATAGTATGCACCGAGCCATAAGGCGAAACTGATACTGGTCTATTCTGAGTTTGAGCCGCTGCGAGCAGGTTTCTGATATGCTTCGTCGCTCGGGATCGTATCCAGCGATGCAGCCACGAAGGTGTCGGGCTTTGAATAAAACATTCATTTGATCATCTGTCTGAGACTGTCTCTTGCGAAGCGGGTAAAGTCCGTGGATGTAACGTCGTAATATCGTGGAGCTAAGCGGGACACCCTGTTCTTTTCCCTCCGTCGGACATTTGATTTCGGGTATCCAGAAAGCCGTCTGCCAGTGACGACCCCGACATTCAATGAGTGCGGTGATAGCTCTCTCGACCCTGCTATGGTCGCCCTGGAGGCACTGACAAGTGTTTAAATTGCTACCGTGGTCTTGTTCCCAACATCAATCCCGGCCGTCGGCAGGGTAGTCACCCGATCAGGGCTCGAAGAAGTTCAGAAGAACATTCAACAGTCGGGTAATTTTTGAACGGCGAATTGAGAGTCAAAGGTGCTTCCACTGCGCTGGGGCCAATCAAGCCGCAGTCCGCCAACCCTTGTGGCACCATCCATGTCTGGCAAATGATTCGCATGCGAAATTTGGCAGTCGAATTCTTCTGGTAGCTGCAATCACAGATCGAGGGAAAAACGGACGGGAATAACTACGTTCGATCAGCGCCCGAATCCAAGAACCGCATGACTCTGAGCGAAACCTTGTGTTTGAGGAAAGCGTCAGCAAATCAGCCAGCGTTTTTGAGCGTAGAGTGCTTGCCACCATCGGAGGATACCTGCAAATGAATCGGTGCATAACCCAACGAATCAATCAGAACTAGAATAAAAGTCGCAGCAGGAGAAGTCGATTCTCAAACCACCGTCATAGCTGTGGAACATTTCTCAACGAGCTCCAACGCCACAAGGTCCTTGCATGTAGCCTTCGTGGCAGCGGAATTTGACGTCGAGAAAGATTCGTTCTCGCGAACAAGTCCTTGACATGGGACGGATACTGTATACGGGAGACAGAGATACCAACTTTGAGCGTTCCTTGCGGAACAGGAGATGAAGAAGCAGCCGGGTGCCCGGAGCTAACGGACAAGACCATCCGTCTATCAAATGATCCTACAGGAAGCCAGCGGCCTTCCAATAAGAAACCCACCGCACAACATGTTCATCGGACAACGGATGGGCGTCCCGCAAAGCGAAGTTCACCCCCTGCATCATCTCAGTCTCGAAGTTTGCCATACCAAATTCCCGGTTTGCTTTGCTAGTAGACTTCTCGGATGCCCGCGCAAGATTCTTGAAGAATTCGAGGAGTTTGATTCCGGGCTATGTTCATATTGATTACGCACAGGTTACCTCGTGCTGAGTCTGGAACGCACCAAATTACGGGCGGTATCTTGGTCCGCCGATGAGGCGGCGTTCGCGAGCGCCTGGTACCAGTCCGAGAAGTCCACGATTTGTGTTTTCTCCAGCACAGCGTGTAGGGCTCCGACGATGTCGTTCCACGCGACCGGGCGGGGATGGACGAGGTTGAACACAGCTGTCGCTGCATTAGGGCTATTGGTGGCCAATGCCGCGTCGACAACAGCTTGTGAGGCGACGGTGAAATCGATCCACGAGACTACCTGTATGGTAATTGAACATCGCCAGTGAGTGCAAACAATAAATCAAGGGTACAGACACCTTCAGCCTTGGGCAACGCCTTCAACCCAACGCTCGTTTTGACGAGGATCGGGAACCAGTCATTCGTGGACCAAACGCCCGTCGGCGGTCCACCGCAGATTTGCCCAATTCGTAGAATATTCGCGTCGATACCGCTTTTTGCGATGATCTACCGCCACAACTGTTTTAACGAAGAACTTGAGAAGGGAGTAGACTGACCTGCTCAGCGACGAATTTACTCTGTCCATATCCAGTACTCCCACCCACGCCCACGTCGATTTCTCCCAACTCCAGCTCAAGCACACGTTCAGGACAGGGACCCCTCGTAGCGCTATCCCATCCCAACGCGCTTGATACCGAGCTCGTGAACACGAACTTGGCGTTATGTTTCGTCTGCGCCGCCAGTTGAAGCAGATTCCTCGTCCCCTCTAAGTGCGGTTCGTACGCATTTACCCCGAGATTGAAGTCGAGCGTCCACGCATTGTGGATGATCACTGTGACATGAGAGAGAATCTAGACGACAGACGACAACGTAAAGCCAGGCACTTGAGCGAGAGGACAAGGTTGCCGTACGCACCTCCACATATACTTCGGGCTCGACCCCGAGATGTCGTAGATGTGTCTGGCCCTCGATGAATGTCACCTTGGCTTGGGTTCCTGTTTCCACCGAGGTCAAGAGCTCGACATCCAGTCCACGTTCCTTAAATGCCGCTTCATGTCTCTCCAATCCAGCGGTAATCGACGGCCGGTTAAACGCGTAGACCTTGTGCACGCGGGGATCCGCGAGCAACACCGCCAAGATGTGCGAGCCCAAACTACCCGAGGATCCCGTTAAGAGGACAACGTGCTCGTGCGGCGGTAACCCAAGGCGCCGAGATGCGAGCGGGAAATCGACCGAATACTTTTCTATGAGTGCGCTGATTGTGGACTTTGTCGGCGTATCCGAGTCCGCGGCGGCTTGGTCTGGGCTCTTTTGCGGGACGCCAGCGCTGGCGTCGGTAATACTCTTTTCAATGAATGTCGCCAGCTTCGACACCGTGGGATGAGCGTAAACGATATTCTGTTCCACGGCGGTGACAGATTTCTGGACTGCCGGGTCGAATGATGCACGAAGAGCCGCGACGATGCGTAATCGGAGTAGAGTTGCGCTTAAACTACAGTCGCATGTTTTAGCCGCGTCTGTGTGAAAAAAGCTGACGAACCTATCGAAGCCCTGCGTGAACAGGTCGACGTCTGGCGATAGCATCGCAGTGGACGATTCGGATTCAGATTTCGCTTTCGACGTCAAATCCTGAGCCAGCTGGAAAAGCCACGCGCGCACACCCTCCGCGTCCCAGACCTCTGGAGCTTTCACGGTGTCGGAGTCGGCGCTATTTTGTGCGACCGAATCGTATCTGCAATCGGAGCGAGGTTATTTTCCAGCCACGCGTATAACCAAGTACGCACATGGCATCGATCTCCGGCGCGTACAACTCCAACGTCGCCTTCCTCAACACGCTGCCCTTGCCTGCGCGCGGGAGAGGTTTGTCTGCGGAGGCGAATAATATCATCTCTTTGTATATCCGACTGAAGGACGGTGCGACGGCGTTGGCTTCCTCGATAAGCGGCCTGGAGAGCTATCAGAGAACAGAGGAAGATATGAAAGCGGACGCACCAAAACTTATTCCTCAGCGCAGCAACCTGTTCGGCGTCGTTGACGTCGATGGACAGGCCTGGTGCAGGCTCGATGAGGATTCCTGCGCGGTCGCGGTCACGTCCGAACATAATGGTGCCCGATACCCTATTCAAGTTCAAAGTCGATATGTAGGTCAATGGCGCGAGGTTTGGCAAGACCCACATGGGATTGCTCATGACGATATTCTCCATCGGCGCAGGCACCGTCTTCTCTGCGATACTGTGGACGATAACATCGTCAACCCGGCCGACGCTGTATAGTATTTGGCTTAGTTCGCAAAGAGTCTGAACGGAGCGTACATCTTCCACAAGTGTGGTTTCTCCGGATGCGGAACCCACAAATCAGAAGTCGCATAGCCAGGAACGTCCGCGAGGTTCTCCACGCAGAGATGGTGGCCGTCGCTGCGCTGTTGATTTGGTCATGGTCGTGAATGCGAACGAAATAAAAGAAAAGGCGCACTAGAATCTGCATCTCGAAGGTTCCATCGCCCTGCGGCTCCCAACGCAAATTGTGCAGATTCCCCATCTCTGCGTACTCCCACAGATCTTGGTCTTCCGGGCGCCGTATAAAGTGGCTGATCCCTCCAAACTCGGTCGCCGCATACAGTGTACAGATGTTGACACCCGCCGCGTGCAGCACATCACCGACTTTCTGAGGGATAGCGCCGCCCGAGATTCCCTACACAATCGTGAATCAGGGGACTATGGCGGAAAGATGTTGACGCCTCACAATATGCCCAATCGACCTGAGCGTCTCGATATCCTCTGGCGACTTGGCCCATTGAATCGCGAACGCCGGGAACCCCATCATGCTCTTCGACTTTGTGCGCTTTGCATGGTAGAGGACGTTGTCCGGCGTAGGCATGACTGGAAGCAAGTGCGGAGCAGTCGCACTGGGTGGGTACATCGCGACGGTGATTCCCCCGTAGATCGGGTGGAGGAATTGTGTGTAGAAGCCCGCGAGATGGAACCCAGGGCAGTGCATTGACGCGACGGGCTGGCCAAAGTGTTTACGGACATCGGTCACTGCCGCTGCGAGAAGGGTTAGATAAAGGACTGGGTAAAGCAAAGGCGCACTGAATGAGACCCAGTGGGTGATGATACGGTGTGTTTGAGGAATGGCCTTAGGGAAGCCGGTGCTTCCGGACGAATGAAGGTAAGATGCGATTAAGTCGAGGTCGACGGGCGTGCTTCGTCGTGGGTAGGGCGTTGCTTCATGGTTCTGCGTCTCTTCGCCCAAATACGGATAGAGTTGGTCGAGCGAAGGCATCTCCTGTACGGCCAGCCCATACGGTGGGTCCTCCTGTGCAAGCTCCTTGTGGATCCCAGCCAAGAGCGGCGCGAGAGTGACCCCAGTGGCGAGAATACGGTGGCAATTGGTCTTCTTGAGCAGCTGGACGACGGCTGCGGGTGAATTCCGCGGAGAAATGGGGAAGGGCTGTAAAGCGTCATGGGGAGGGTATCCAACAGATCCAGAGCGAAATATACGCACCACAAGCCCAGCAAGGAACAGTCCAACCATGGCCGCCTGATAAACAATCCCATCCGACAGAGCAATTATCGCGACGACCTCGTCCTCCAGTCCCTCGCGATTCGGTCGAAGGAGGTGCGCTGCTCGCTCAGCCGCCCGCGCAAACTCGAGGTACTTGATGGTGACGATGTCCTCAGACGGCTCGGGTTTGGCGAAGACGTAGAACGGTGCGTCCGGGTTGTGCTTGGCGTTGAAGGGCACGACATCTGAAATGGGCCATGTCGCGGATTCGGGGTGGAAGGTGAATGAAGACATGAGAGTCTCATTCCCATGGAGGCTGATTGAGCCTAGTGCCATGACGGCACTTTCAGCCGCTCAATCTTCACTGTTCCGCCGATATCACGAGGAAGCCTGGTCGCATCCGATGGCGAAGCTCGACGAGTGAATCGCGGCGTCGTCGTAGTCGTGCAGACACCCGATTGGGCCATCACAAACCCGTGATGTGCCGAATCCGGGCCGGCAGCCGGATTTTTATTTCCGCATCTGAACTTTATTATCCACCCAGTCCTCGGCTCTCACCCGGTGCACCTAGTTTTTTTTACCGCGTATAATAACTATAATAAATCCCTACCTAGTGCACTTGGTGAACAAAAAAAAACCCCCAGCTGAAGTGCGTTGGCTTCAGTGGTGGGAAGTGCCGGGTTCGACTCTCGTGTGCACATATTCGTGAAATTGGTCTTTTGCTCCGTTTCTTCGTCCAAATCCATTGACCCCATGCCGTTGCATTAATAATTAGAGAACACGGTAGATTCGCTGAGCCTTACAAACGTATCCGCTGGGTCTATTTCTACTCTTTCGAATCGTCAGTCTAAGGCTTGGTTACATCCATAATTTCCGCGAGGGTCTGGTTTCGAGTTCTGGCCTTCGCATTTGATGGGTTTGGTTCTTTTTTTCCAATGGCCTGCTTTTCAATCGCTTTCTGTGAATGCACTTATTTCCTCAGACTGAAGTGGATCATTTAAATCATGCGAGACTAGCCATCGCGATCAGCATGACAACGTGGCCCGGCTCGACCTGAACACTCTTCAGAACCGCCATGACGCAGCTCTCGTCCAGCTCCGCTGCTTCCCCGGCATCCTCCTCGGCCGAACAATCCAACAACACTCAACCCAAGCCCGAGCCAACTACGATTCACAACCACACGCACAACCACATCACGACGCATCGTCACGAAACGAAGCTCGACACGACCCCGCTCATGCGAGCTCTTGAGGCCTTTGCGCGCTCGGTCCAGGGATGCGCATACCCGCAGATCCATATCTTCAAACTTCTTGTTCTTTCGATGGACACCGTCGGTCCTGCATGCTACGGTTCCTGCGATCCCCCGCGCAAATCACCTTTCGATACCCCATTCCCCCTCAACGTCTCTCACGTTTGTTGCGCCTGGCGCATGGGTGCACTCGCGACACGAGAGCTGTGGTCCTCCATCCGCTTGCATATTCACACATCCTTCACCCGCGGCGAATCCCCGGACCGCGATGCATTGACGGCTGCTGTGCTCTCGGGAAGGCTTCGATTTGACCTGTGCGGTGGGCCCAGCGCAGGTGGGAAGGGTGCATTCCAGCTGTTGAAGCTATATCTTGGGCGTGCAGTGGATCTAGATGTCCGTATCCTGGTCGTTGCTGAATGGGCCTTTCGACCCGCTTCCCTGCCCGCGACACTTGTTCAAGGTGCTACAGATCCTGGGATCGAGGATAATGGGGAGGGAAACGACGACGAGGACACCACGCTTTCTGCCTTTCATCTTCTCCTTCGCCGGGCATCCTGCTGGAAGAGATGCGAGATGCCTTACACCGCATTGTGTGTCCTGGAGCACCTTCTATCCAGCGCTGGCCCGCGTGACGATGCCTTTCCGCAGCTGTCTGTCTTGACAATCCCCGATATGCAATCCCAATACGCAGACCACGAGCGGCCAAGACTATCCTCTCCATTGAAGGTCTTCCAACATGCGCCCGCCCTCCGCAAGCTCAGCATCCACGCCGTTGGCCCAGACGGGATTATCCTCCCATGGGCGCAACTCACGACCGTCAGTCTTATAGAACATCGACTACGCGACACGCTATCTCTCCTCAGACAGAGTCCCAACATCATCCGGCTCAAAATCATCTCGAATCACTCCTCTGCCTCCGCCGACGATCATCATCCGGGTTCATTTTCACAGGCACCGGTGACACTCTTTCGATTGCGCGCGTTTCTGCTGTACTCCCCCGCTCGCAGTCTGCTTGATTCCCTGACACTGCCGAACATGTGCGAGCTTGATCTGTGTAGCCTGCCGGACTATGCGCAACAGCAATCTCTGGACCGGATCGTGGAGAGATCGGAGAGGTGCTACTACGCCACCAAGAACAGCGCTGTGGAAGAGAGCCGTTCTCGGGACGATGGAGAGTTGCCAGGTTCCATTGCACCCACATACTCCGGAATAACGAACCTCTGTATAAGCATGCTGGAGGAGAGGATCGCCGGCGGAGGAGCCGGAGAAGCCCTCGTTTCTGTGCTTCTGTGTTTTCCCCAGCTTGTCTCCCTGATGGTGTATGAAGGCATCGACAGATTGACGCAGGATACTCTGGGTTGGTTTCACGGCGGCCGGAACTTGAGCAACGGCTTGGGCGTCGACTGGAACGACTCGGACGAGTGGACGATCAAAACAAATCCGTGGACCGTCCTCTTGGCTGGACTGACGCCCTTCCCAGGCACCGACACAGTGAATTTTCCGGGCTACTGGCCGCTTCCCAATTTGCGCAAGCTCACGCTAGAGGGATGCACCAAGTCGATCGACGTCAGAAGCTTGCAAGCATTTATTCAACCGCGCGTGGAGACTGCAACAGCCGTGTTGCCCTTTGAGCTCGACGTGGAAATCGTCTACGGCCGCCAACCTGGCAGCGATCACAATGGCAGTGGATACGCCGAAGTGCAGGAGGCGGAGTCGATCAGAAAGTTGAAGGAGATCTTGAGGAGCGACGCTGGGAGCGGGGTAAAGTTGACGGCTGATTATGTGCCGAGACGATGGGACGCGTCCCTGGATCGCCAAATGGTGAGCCCCCATTCACGCCTAACGCTAGCTGAGCTTACTTTGTTGTCAGATGAATGAGCTCTGCGAGTAGAAACTTGAAGACCCCTACATGTTTTATTCTTGATTCTTTCCATCCTGAGCGAACTTGAAGATGTTTTAGCGAAGACGTTTTTGCTAGAGTGCGTTGCGGGGACTTCTCGCGACGAAGTAGAACACAGTTGGGTAACGTTCAGGAAGGAGCGGTAGTCAGCGTTGAAGAATTGTCCCAGCGCAGATAAGGGTCCTTTGTGTCGTGCAGGAGGTCGACCTTCAAAACGACCGCGGTCTTCCATGAATTTTCGAGAGGCTGGTGAGACGAAAGATGGGTACAGGCAGGTGGATCATTTGTTGTGAGTTGGGTGTCAAGGCGACGGATCAATTTCCGAGAGACGCCGATGGCCTTTTCCTTTCCCCAGGAGCTCATCGCGCAAATCGTCGGCCTGCTCACAGACGATGCCGAGTCGCTGCGTACCAGCGCCCTCATCCACCCGTCCTTCCTTCACTCGGCTCGCACCGGGCTCTTCTCTACTCGGAGCGTCCGGCTCACGAGGAGAAACGTCTATGCTTTCCGTGCGCTTGTGGCTTCATCCCCCGACGTCCTCCCATACATCCGCTCACTCAATATCTGCTTCTATGGCGAAGCGACCCTCGATGCCGAAACGCTCCTCAAGCTCCGATGGGTGACCCACCTCACGACGCAGAGCGACCCATTTGGATTCCGCCTTTTGACTGCGGATGAACGGGCGAAGCTAAGCGAAGCAGTTGGCGGGCTGAGGAGCGTGGAGATAGACGTGGACAAGCTGTACGCGTTGCCGTATTGGGCGATGCTGCTGGACAACTGCGAGGATCTGCAAAGCTTAAAGCTCGAGGCGTATCGGGTGGCTTGGAAAGATGAGAAGGAGGTGACAATACCGATGCAGGTTTCGACCATTACGACAAAGATGCGGTTGCGTAGCTTGCGCGCGGAGGGCAATGTCAAGATCCTCACCCCACTCGCGGCGTGGCTTCTTCCGCGGGGTGCGTTGGACAACCTACAGTCGCTGATGCTCAATGGCCAATACTCGAGCGCCGACTATCAGTCGCCCGAGGAGGATAGGCGGCCAGCGCTCGTCAAGGCAGCAATGGGCTCGGTGAAGGAACTGACGCTGTACTTGGATCCCCGTGCGTCCCTTCTCGATTCTCGTCCGTAACTGAAATTTCTGCACCCAGCAATGACCCTCGACCTCAATCACACCCTCGCTGGGTTTCCCCAACTGCGCGCCCTCCACCTTCGCGACGGACCCGGCGCCAAATTCGCCCGGTCTTTACAGTGGATCGTCGACTTCCTCGCACTCCGTTCACCGACCCAACACCCATCCCTCGAGGAAATAACCCTCGATCACGGCGTCCTCATGCGTGAACTGCTCGATGTGCCTGCGGAGACATGGGTGAAGCTGCAGGACGCCTTGCTCGGGCCCTCGTCTTCCCAATCATCATCATCCTTCCAGCCAACAACGACTCCGTACCCAGCCCTGCGCACATTCACCCTTCTCAACCCACCGCCGTTCTTCGAGGACTTTGTCATAGACAAAATGGGACGGATGGTTGATGATAGGGTGTTGAAGTTCGCTGGGGATGATCACGGGATGGGGAGGAGAATGTGGGGGTGGGATGTTTAGTTTAGTCGAAAGAGTGGAGTGATGCGGATGTAAATGCGAACATAGGTCGGCATTACTGCACTTGCGAAATGTGTAGACTCACAAATAAATGCATGTAAAAGGAATGCACTCTTTCAGGTATTCGTCATGTTATTCACATTCCACGCGGACCTTCCCGCTTTCCCGTGCACCACGCCTCAAACTTTGCAGAAAAGGACCTGGGTTGTTGGCTAGTTAGGAGAAGGAAAAGCAAACGCAAGGACGACGGACCTCCATCTTCATATCCCTGATCTAGTGCGTGTTCTCCCGCGCACCACCCGTCGAACGGTGTCGAAAAAGACCTGCCTCGTGTGGCACTCAGCGGAAAGCACAACAGGCTGAATAACGATGCACCTACATCTGCATATCTGCGCTCGCACTCGCGTTCGGAGCCGAAGCATAAGCACATGCCGGAGTCGAGGGCAAATGCGGAGTTGTTGGTGATGAGCGCGTTCGTGTGAGGGCTCGGTCTTGGGCGACTGGATTGGTAGACTTGGTGCATAGGGTGGCGATGAGATTTAGTTGCAAGCCAGCGCTCCCGAGAAAAAGAAAACACACCTGTTCATAATCTCGCTACAACTCGCTCCGCGAGTCTGTCATTGTCGATCCCTCCCCACAAACCCACACTGTGGTTCAATGCAAGGAGCATAGCTCTGCGCTCGGCGGGGGAGAACCTGCTAGGTAAACTCTGAGTGGCGTAGAGTTAGTGGAGAAAAGTGGAGAAAAGTACCAAGTTGAGAGCAGACGCACGATCTCCGTCATCGTCATCGTCATCGATGAGCTACGGTACTCGGCATTGAGGCGACTCGGAATTGTTGTTGAGGGCCTCAGGGCCTGAGGTCGGATAAGCGCAGAGGAGTGACGAAAAGGATGGGACTGGGACTGGGGGAGTCCCATTTTGATTGGGGGAAAGTCCTAAAATGGGTGATGCGTGGGACTTGCGCACATCAAAATGGGACTCGGGGAAACCACGGAGATGTTACCGGAGATATACATGATGGAATGATGGAATGCCGATGTGCCGAAAGCCATTCCAACATGTCGAATATAATTAAATAAAATATGAATAAAATATATATAGACTGATTGGGGTATACTCACACGGGCAGATCATTAAAAAAAAGCCCCTTGTTTAACGATTTATATCATTACTATCTTAGTCCAAAAAAAGCTCTTTGATATGAGATCTGATACTTTTAAAAACAACCTCGCTGAAAGTGAACCCGATATAGCAGCAATTGCGACGCATATCAAGGGCTACGATCAGATAGATAACGCGGCTGATGTTAGATTAGCCGTTTGTGGACACGATATTGAGACAATAAAGGCTCTTGATCCGGGCTGTGATACCGGCCGTAACGGGCGGCCAGATATTCGTCTCAATATCAGCTAAATCAGGTCCGGAAACAAGGGCCCCGATACGGCCGATATCAGGGTCCAAAAAAAATTGGCCAGATATGTAAACTATCGAGGCGCTTGTTATCTATCGGCCGATCGTCGGCCACTCATCGTCCACTCATCGTCCGCCAATCGTCCCGTCAAAAATCGCAACTTCAATACACGTTTGAATATTTTACAAGTAGATACTGAGATGTTCAGGTTTCAATCCAGAAAGAAAGAATGAACTCACCGACGAATTGGCCAACGTTGCTGCAGGATATACGCCTCGATTACCTTCTGCATTCCCAAGATTCCTCCCGAGTGAACGAGATCGAAGTGCTCGCGATGGTGGGACGCGCAGAACTCGCATTTTCGCGGGCCGAGCCATGTCCGGCGGTGTATCTTGTAATAAAGGTGAATGATGCGCTCTGGAATTGGACATGAGTGAGAAGACGGAATGGAGGACGAAACGCACCGAATCGGTATCTCTGGGGAATAAAGTACGCGAAGATCCATCGCTGGACCTGGCCTCGACAGTGGCGTTGATGCTCACGCATACGCCGCCGAAGGTTCTTGGTCGACCCAAGTTTGACCAAGATTCGGTGGGCGACAGGAATGGGCTGGTCGGCGGCGATGATGACGTGCTTGTAGAACCAGCCTGGTCCGTCGCCGACGCGGGGCGGGACCCAGATTGGGGGAACGAGGGGCGCTTGCATCTGGATCACTATAAGGGAAACACGACCTGAGACTCAATCGGCAGGAGAATACGAGATTGGACGTACGCTGAACGAATCAAAGAACGAGCTCCGCCAGTGGGGAGAAACCTCAGCAACGCAGGTAACGCGAGACGGGCTTGCGGGAATGTGACCGCAGTGACGCGATCTTCCGTCCCGACATGCGACTGCATTGAAAGGTTGTGCAATGACGAGCACCGTGTGTTCTGCCCCCCTCAGGCTGTACCACTGGCCTTCTTTCCATACACCCGTCGTCCCCGCCTTACATATTCCCTCCTGCAGACCAACTCTTCAACGAGACACCGGCGGGCTAAAGGGTGGAAAGACATGCATGGGCAAGAGGAAAGCACGGGCTGAGTCGATGAGATTCAAGGTGCGTCTGCTTATATTCCTTCTTCTCCGCACCAACTGCGCACCCGCCGCGCTTTTACATCCCCCATACTCGCCAGACGAGTCAGCACTGGGCAATGCGAAGCTGAGAGGACGCAGCAGCTTCAGCGTCAGACAGAAGCCTTCTAGTTTGCCGAGAACGATACGAACGCTCCCCGGAGACGTCGATGCATGCCCGCAGCCGCTGACGGGCCGCCAGCAACGATTCGGAAAGGAATCTGGGAAGTAACGAAGTGGCTCGTGGCCATAGATGTTTTCGTGGCGCCGGAACGTTCGAGTTGCGTGTCGAGCCCTTTGCCTTTGCCAAGAATACTGACGACCACCGACTGCCCGCGCTGTTCGTTTGCCCCCGCTGACACGCGCACCAACACCGCCGACGCGACTCATACCACCCTGGCGATCAGCCGCGTATCTCTCATGCAGTCGGCACGTCTGCAGCGCCAGATCCAACTGTTATCCGACAATCATCCCCCACGTTGACGACCACTCCCTCCCGACACCTCCCCGCCTACAGACCCCACCGTCTCTCTCTTCATGCTCATCGCAATTCGACTTGTGGTCTGCGTGTGCATCTGCGACGTCTTCAGCCTCAGTTCACCGCCCGAAGAATAGCCAGCAAGACGAACACGCACCTCAAAATCACAAGAAGGTGATGTTGCAGCCGTTTCAGCTTACGGTATTTGGTAGACTGGGACAATGAGGATGTCGAAGTACTTCGCGGCCTCCGCCCGGACAATTTTTGGGAATCGATTCTTTGTTTTCGAAAGCACGACACAAGTAATCTGAAGAGCACAACACGCTGCCTCGCATCCAATGAAGCACACCGCTCCGAGCTACCCCGACCAACTTCCTTGACCGACTCCGACCATACCAACGTCTGAATACCGCCTTCGAGGCCGTCTGAGATGGTGGGTGGACGAGAAAGTGTCAAGTCGTTTTGATGGCATCGTCACAGTATCGTAACGCATCGGCACGGACGATTTGCTCGAGATCGTAATACAATTCTGCCGCGTTCAGATAGAAGAACAACATGGATTTAAGGCTACTATTACATAGAGATCTAACAGATTGTACCTGGTCAACTACGAGAAAGATTGAGAACTACACAACGACCACCCGAGAAGTTGTACCTAGCATAATGTGACAATACATCATCGACCGAAACTGTGTCCTTGATATCCTGCATGTCGGACGAGTACGTTTGAGCAGGGAAGTATGGGTAATAGCGAAGGAATAGATTGCGCATGCCAGCAGGTAACGGCGCCTGACGTCGGATGATGAAGCTCACTTCGCCTCGCAAAGTCAAGATGCTTTCGATGCTCCCAGGAATTGCGGTCGCGGAGTTGGGCGGGTAATAAAGGACGAGGCTATTACCCAGATGGGTGCTGGCACGAGAAAAGTTGACGCCATTTCGTTTATAGTGTGCCCGAGTTCCATCTGTTTCGCGCGGAGTAGAATCCGAAGGAGCATTGTATGAAGGAAAGGTTCGTTCGAAGAGACTCTTCAACTCCTGGATGACCTTGGGACAGTCCGGCCGACGCAACCACCGACGCAGACTGGCGCCACGCATGAAAGCCTTGGAGAGCGTGCTCTCAAGCTGCCCGCCGATGTGGTCGTTGGTGTTGATTTTCTGAAGGAAGCCGATGACACGTTCAAAGGGGAAGCACCACCATGAAATGACAGGGCCAAAAAGGAGGAGAAAGTCGTGGATGTGAAAAGCGATATGGATATTAGGTCGCATGGCATGGGATCGAGTGTGAGGATGGACGGAAGGAAGGCCATCGACCCATTTCTTGAGGAGGGTTCGGTACTCGTAGGCATGAGCAGGTGTCATCGTATGACGAAGGACAAGAATTACAGCTGTAAACAGCGCCATCGTATGATCCAGCAAACTCAGTAGTCAAGCTTCCTGTGGGTCGTGATCACCCCAGAGGAGAACGAAGGCGATCGGCAGATATATCGTAGAAAGAATCCGCCATTCGGCCGCCTTGATAGTTCCGGCATTACTCTCTCCATAGTTTGACGGTACCGAGTCCACCCACGAAGGCGTCTCGGTTTTGGCTATGACCCGCTGAATAAACTTGATGTGTGAGAGGTTGATGGTCCTGGGGATGAAGGCGTCGTTGCTGCGAGGCTTGGTGCGAGGCTGGGAGCAGTCAGTTTCATTCAGATGTCACAGACGACAGAAAGACTCACCCAAGCGAGCAGTTAGTTGCAGCACTGTTTCTTGGTCTTGACCAGACTCGGAGTCATGTCCAGGTTGAGCGAAAACGCGACGAAGCGAAGCAGAGAGAGGTTGTTACGCATAAGATGCTTCCGCATCTCGTCTTCCGATATTGCTGGAACGAAACGTGGGTCGGGGACGTCTGCCATGTCAACGTCGCCATCCTCGTCATCGTCGTCGGCGTCTTCATCATCGTCTTCAAGCAAGGGTTGAACGAGCTTTGCTTGGATAGTGTGGATCTGAGACAGTTCTGTTTTCGGATTTTGCAGGTGATATGCTGGATTGCATTTTGCGTGGTCATACTCGACCCAGTCGTGATCGAACGCGGCACCCATCATCTCCTTATGTTTAGCGATCTTGGCGTCGATCCGGAGGACCTTTCGACAGTGGTAGTGAACTAGATCCTCGAGAATACAGTGCATTGAGTCGACAACAGCCATTCGAGTCGGGTCCCAGTAAGGAAGACGCCAAAACTCGGACCAACGCACTCCATACTTCTCGAAGATGGCGTCACGGGCCGCCTGCGTTGGCGCGTCCCGCCACGCATACGCCTGAGTGCGCAAAGTCGCGATGTCCTTTTGATTCCAGTTGTCATGATCAGTGCGATGCATCGTTGTGACACCGTAGCAGTCGCAAACAGAGCAGTAATGATGCGAGTTCCCCGCAGCTAAACCGACGGCTTTCCGGGTAGCGGGTAAATCGTTGACACTCATCGCAATGGCCAAATCAACCCGTCAACCAGACGGGAAAAGGGCAGTACGGGAGAGACGGATGCCTCGCTCCCATCCCACAACAAAATCATCAACGAGAGGGCGGAAGTAGTGGTTTATCTCATCGGAATTGGGCTCGTCCGGTCCTAGAAGGATACTAATCCACATGAATTCAGGCCGATAGCGAATGTCTTCGACGAGATTGAGATTGACAACTGCGAGGATGCCGATGGAGTTATGGTTGCCGCGTTTCCTCGTCCCATTCGTATTGAAGAAGTCAAGCATCACTTGGAACGCGAGCCGCAAGCGACCATCCCGCTCAATGAACAACTTGCCAGGAACAGGGCCTTTGAAACTGCGCAAGAATGCTGCCTCAAAGACGTTATTCACCGACTCTGCTGATGGAGGTGCATCGGGGTTCTTTGACAATGCTTCGCGCACGGCGGCTAGTGCGGTATCAACAGACTCTTCGCACATAGTTTCGATACCGGGTTCAGCCACCATAGCAGCCACATAGTCCACGAAGGAGGTGTAGACGAACGGTTTGACGGGTCGCAGCTTCCCCTGGCGCATTTCGAGAAGTTGTTTGCCGCACAACGTGGCGACACCGTCTTTAGGGTACACGTAACCTTCACAGGTCTCGGGGTATGACGGATCTCCGGTGAGCCTGTCCTTGGTCGGCTTATGTGTATTGTGACACGACGGGCAGGTAGCATAAATGACGGTCTTGGGGTCGATTTTGAATTTACTGAGCGCACTTTCCAAGCTAGTGAGGAGCTGTTTAAGAACGTCCTCCTGCTTCGGGTTCGGCCGGTCTCCAGTCGATCCGATGGACATCGTGAGCCGAATGATCATGGTGACCAATTCGAGAATGAAGTTGCAAGGGTTGGTGCTGATTCCGACAATGACATGACAGATAACTGCCAGGAGAATCGTTACTTGCGCTACGGTATCGTAGTCTCCAATGGAGTTTTCGAAATGGTGTTCTGGGGGCTGTGAGTCGGGTGTTCAGTTAACGAAGGCGGCAATAACGTACCAGTATCATACTCAAGCTCGTCCGTCGAGACTGACTTCGGGACGAGGCGACCCACGACATCAACAAGGGAGTCGAGCGCGCCGGCCTCCGTTTTAACATTATCCACGAGTGCTTTGAAAGTGGCGTCATCTTGGTCGCGAGATTGCCGGAGGCGAGCGTTTGTCCTCGAGGCCCGGCTCGTCGGAGGATCAACCTTGTCGGCGGGAGTTTTGATACTCGATAGCAGCCTTCCTGCCGCCATAACAGTGGTGGTCGCGGCGTCGAGGGCTTGGGTCAGAGCCGCAATATCATCGGGGCTGGCGTTCAGTGCGTGCTGTAGGTCGAGGTCTGCATGAGCGGCGCGAATCCGTTGCAGAGTCTCGTTAAGAAGAGCTGTATTCTGCTCCCGGGATTGGATTGCTGATGGCCGGAGAGGAAGTTGCTGGAATTGCACAGCTTCAACGCTACGCAAGGCCTGCGAGGCCGACAGGGGAGCAAATGCAGTGGGGACGTCAGGGACCGTAGCCTGAAAGTCGTCGCGGGAGCTGAAGAGCTTCGAATGAGCCTGACTGCGGGGATCAGCGCCATCATCCGCAACGACCAGGCCTGTAAGGAGGTTGGCCAGGTCGTCGATATTCGGGGGCGCTTGGGCGTCTTGGTGAGCTTGAATGTCCGCTTGATGCGATACTCGCTGGAGTTTCGCGACTCGGTGATTACGGCCGCCATTTAGTGGGCAGTTCTGGCAGTTGTAGTGCGTCGGCGGCATGGGCTGAACGTGCCAAGTCCAATTCCAGAGGCTTTCAAAAATGAGACGCGGGCTACGTCAGGATAACCTGACGTAAACGTCTAGGTGTATCGGGAGAGGCGGGGTGTGCTGAGAGGCGACGATAGATGTTGGACTTTTAAGCACCATGTGGTGCTCCGAGGGGAACAATGTCATATGCATCCTTGTTTTTTTTTTCTCCCTCGATAGATATTGTACATGTAGCGTTACAGGCTAAACATAACGAGGCAGATGGCGTACGGCACGATGAGATGGCGCCAGCCACCCCCGATATGCGACTCGAGGAGGAAGAGGGTGAAAAGCATCTGCGGGGGTAGGCGAGGGAGAACATGGGCTAAGGAAAGTCGTCAGAATCGAGAACAAGGATCAGCGAGAACAAGAAACTCACCGGCATCAGCAACACCGTTGACTGGGCCAGCGGCACGTGGAGCAGCTTCCTGGGGAGGCGCGCCGCAAGTAGGGCAAGTGTCGCATTCGCGACAGAAGTATGGGTCTGTGCAAAATGAGCGATAGATACATGCGGATCATTGAGATACTCACAGAGAGTCGACGAAGCGGATTTGAATGCCTTGCTGGAATGATGAGAAGAGGCCCTCGACTCCGGGCGGGAGGCGGATTGGCGGTGGTGGTGGTAGTGGCGGGGGCAATTGCAGTCCATGGTGAGCTGAGGCAACGTCGTCTGGTGGCGAGTTTTAAACGCTAATGACAATTAGCACTCAGACAAAAGAGACAAAAGGAGGGCGACTCACCGGACGAGCCCACGCGCTTGAGATAGCCCCGCCAAGCCAGACGATGAACGATTTGCGTAGCACTGCCGACGTAGACGTCTGGCAGTACTTGCAGTACTTGCAGTACAGTCACCGCTGCCGACGGTAAACGTCTGGCAGCAAGCGACGACCTGGAACGGGCGGGAGAACGGTGACGACGGACGAAAGAGAAATCGGTCAAGTCCAAATGATGGCACGTGGACGACACGGATGCAGATCGGCCAAAGCTTACTCTTGACCACTGGCAGACGTTTACGTCGCCAGCCCCGGCCAACTAGTCCTGGCAGACGTTTACGTCGCCAGCCTGGCTGCGCTGACCGCGCTATTACAGCGCACCGACAAACCCTCCTCTCGCGATGCGCGTAGCGGCGCCGATGCTATCTCGGCAAGCGCTTTTTGTCTCTGCTTTTTGTCTGATTTCTCGTACCGCATGGAAATCATTGCACTTTGGTGAGCGGAGCTGGTTTTTATACGCACCCGACCTCAACTTATGCCCTCTGTTTCGATGAAGAGACCGCACGAGCCCTTATCGCGACTCGGCAGTCCTTTCTCGTCTACGCTGAGGCTACGCAGCGACCCATACAAGTTTCATTATCAACAACGACGAACTCCTACTATGGACAATAGTCCCCTCCTCCTCATGCGCGATTCGACGCTATTCCTGGCAGAGTACAACGAGCAAGCGTTGGAGGTGAGTACCGGTGAGGGCCTCTGGCCATCCCGAATACACTCTAATTATTATCTTGCGCAGGCATCCCCCTTCAAAGGCTGGTCCCCTCCGGACGTGCCAAGCGCGTCCATTCGGCGTCTGATCTCCGAGCTCGACGACGTCCATCTTTCGGAGGTATGGCTATTCGTATGCGTGAAAGTCTGCGTCTAACCCGCTTCAAGGCTCCTCTCGCCTCGTCGGATTCCGAGCTCGAGGACGTTAGTCTTTCGGAGGTATACCTATTCGTATGCGTGCAAGTTTGCGTCTGACCCGCTCGAAGCTTCCTCCCGCCTCGCCGGACTCCGAGCTCGACGTTCTTCTTTCGGAGGTGTGCCGATCCATATGCGTCCAAGTCTTCGTCTAACCCGCTCGAAGGCTCCGGTTTCCACTCCAGAGCCGTTGCGAACTGCAGAGCCGCAATCTGTGCACACTGAGGTCAGTGTTTAACACACGCATGACAGCAATCTCAGACGACTGTAGCCCGTGTGTCCTCATGGCTATAAACGAATCCAGATCTGCCCCCATGGAATTCCACGATATCCTACTGTCAATAGCTCCGTGGGTGGTTGCAGTGTTCTGAGAAGACCTCACTCATGTCGTTCTTATTTGTTCTTATCAGCACGACGAACCAGTGTGGATTGGAGCGTTCGATTAGGACTCAATAGTATACTACATGATCTAAGCCAAAATATTATCTTGTTATTTTACCTCGCAATCTTTGAGCATACAACCCAACACTATCATACATTATCAGAGTCAAAAACCAGCCACTGCGTTGCTTAAAATCTCCTGCTTGAGGCCAATCGTCCGATGGCGAAGTGACCAATGTGACGATGCCATCAACTTGACTCCCACACCCATCTCAGACGTTTATCGTCGGGATGGCTCAGCGCTCGGGATAGCGCAGCTAATCTCAGACGTTTACCGTCGGGAAGGCTCAGCTGTCATTTACCGCCTCATTCGTTGGTGGCGTTCGGTCGGCGTCGTCCTTGTCGGCGTCGTTTCCTCACCATCTCAGACGTTTCTCGTCGGGAAGGATTATTTCACTGTATATTCGAGCTACACGAAGGTTGCAAATCGGCTCGCCGCACCCACTCTCTCGTACGCAAATGCCAGTGCGGCAACCAGTACGAGAACCTTGATAAAGACATTCAATCCCGCAATGACTGTTGCAGCGAGGCGGCGCTTGTTAGTGTTCTTGCCCCAGACCAAGATCTCGTTGGCGCCTGCGATATCCCGTGACTTGGCGGCGAAGATGGTGGGGACACCGGCAATGTCTGCCGTCTGGAAATCTATTAGTGACGTCCGGGTATCTGGAGCAACCACTCGCCGCAATCGTCTGCACCCATTCATTCGGATGGACCCTCAATTTGGCAATCACGGTCCCGCTCCGACGGTCGTGAACGTATACCATTCCATGGTCGCTGCCGCTGACGATGGCGGTGCACCCGTCCAAAAGGCACACTTGGCGAACGCGCTTGGACTTGGTCACTGGCACTGGGAAGCTCTTGACGAGTTCGCGATCTCCCAGGCGATACAGATTGACACCAGTGGAGGGGTCGTTTATGCAAAGCACGCCCTTGGTCGCGTCCAAAGCCACGTCACCACTGCAGAACGTTTAGTCGGTGCGCTCTGGCTGAACGATGCTTACATCCGGGTCCCGACATCCCATGCTTTGGCGGCGGCCGGTGCGACACTTCCGTGCACAATGTAACTTTCAAAACGTCAGATACATTTCGTCGACAATGAAATAAAATGCTCACATAAGCCCGCAGTAAAGTCCAAATGCAAGGAGCTCACGCTCGTTACCGTGCATCGCTCCAAAGGCCACGGCTCGGGGGAACACAGTTTGGTATCTTGTACGAGAAGACCTCAGTCATGACCATTGCCCCGTTCAGCGTGTACATCTGGAAAACGCCGTTGCGGTTACAAACCGCAAGCCGATTGGTCGTGGCGTCAAACGCCAATCCGCTTATCTCTGCGGGATCCGTCAAACGGCGGCAACCGACTTCTTTGAACGCGCAAGCTCCTCCCTGTCCCGCGTCAGTTATAGCGCACATAAATCAGGTGCACGCACGGAATCATCCTGGCGCCAGCACAACAAGTAACCGCCCTCGGTTCCGAAAACGAGGGCCTTGCCGACGTCGTCCTCCCGCTTGAGCCAGAGCAAGCTCGTTGTTGCGCCACGGTTATTGGACGATGCTGGATACTGGACCTGGCGCAGCGTAACCAGGTCCCAGACCTTGGTTCCATCCGAACCTGCAGAACGTAAGCAAGGCATTCGGTCGGCCATCCCGAGGCTCACCTCCACTGGCTAGAAACTTTCCGTCCTCCCGAACGCCGAGGCTGAGAATGGCGCCCGAATGACCGTAGAGCTTGGAATGCAGGCGGTAGTCGGTATTCATTGCAGCGCGTTATTGCGTGGATATCTTCCTGAGTACAAGGTTTGCGAAAGGTCTTTATAATTCTAGATCTGGCGCTACGCGTACGAGTACAATTAGCCCCTTCTTATGCACGGGGATAAGAATGCATATGCACATGCTTCCCATCACATCAAATCACTGCTGGACAATAATAAGCCAAGGCCTAGGGATGCGCTCAGTCGATATGTCTACCAACTCCTTCCTCGCGCAGGTGGAGAAACCACCTGCCCCAATCGTCTTGCTCCTTGCCCACACCGATATCGGCAAGCCAACTTTCCCCGGGCTCCTGATGCACGAGGACTTGGACGACCTCCCGCTCGCCCCCAATAAGTCCAAAGTCGCCTTTGTCGCTCCTTCGAGTCCTCCTCCGACGTATCCACCGGCACCAAAAATGATGATCCGTGGTCCGGCTCCCATCAGCGCGGTCTCCAAGGTCCCAGTTCCTCCCGGCGCTGCATCCAAGGTCCCAATTCCAGACGGCGGTGCCTCTCGTGTCACGGCCAAGCACTTCGCAGCCGCCACAGGCTGGTCCGATGAAAAGATCAATATCTTCACGGTGCGAGAGTGTCTTGATTCACAATTAAAGCTCGTGCTAAACTTTGACGACCAGACTTTTGTCCAAAAAGTCGCCGACACTTACTTGGACGCAGCTCTGTCCGCAAGCCATCAAGATCCGCAACTCTTGAAGGAGGTGACTGACCAGGCAAGTCTCTCTTTTGACTATCCCCTGCCAAATCGTTGTGCTAACGTCGGTTGCTGGATAGATCGCGCATGCTTTCCCTGAAGTCGACGACTTCGACTCTCGCTGGCCCATCGACACGGTCGTGATAAACTGGTGCAAAGCTTCGAGAGTAACCGAGAAGAAGGCTAGCGAGAAGGCTGTAGTTCAGACTCTGGACAATGCGATTAATCTGCGCGCGAAGAAGGTCAAGGTATGTCTTGTCATCTATTGCCAGTTTCTCATCTAACACACAAACTCAGCGCGTTTAGTAGTCCTATAATTTAATCTGAGAATGTCTTGACTAGTACTAGTACTTCTCCTCGAGTCGACGAGCCACCCAGTCCTTGGCGCAAAGTGTGAACTTGCGTCGGCGAAGATTTTGCGTCGGCCGATGATCGCATCAGCTGACGATGGACCTTTCACATCAGCCGACGATGGCGCATCCGCTAAGTCGCATCGGCTAGCGATATCAAAATACGACAATAAAGACACAACAATTAGCAGCTGGCCTCAAAAACGCATGCATTTCCACTCGACGACCCGCGATACCGACCCACAGTACCCACATTTTCATCCGCGACACCCACCCCGACATATATTCCATGGTCAACAGCCGACTCCTCGTCAAATCACCGGCGCGTTTGTCTCACAGCTTCCCAATCACGTAGCTGACCGTCTGCAGAAAAACCGCAAGCAGAGCCGGAAAACTGTCTCCGTTCGATACTACCATACCTTTGGCCCACCCGTCCAGATATCCGCACCAGTGCTCCGCCATCCTGTTCCCACCTTACACAGCGACTTCATTGCCATCGATACCCTCCTCGCCGGCTACCATATCCAGCCTCGCGTCCATGAGATCTTCGACGGCGTCCAACACCGCGACGATGACGGTCATTATCATACGGACCATTACAGAGCCTTCTATAAGAATCACAAGGGCCTCCCTCGCAATCTCTTTCTCAACATCCAGGGCGACTTGGCCATCGTGCGGATGAGTGAGGGCCAACCCGTCAATTTGCGCAGGAGCGATCGTCGCATTGCCGACTATATCGCCGTCTCGTACGTTCTCGTCCTTTCAACGTTCCCCCCCCCCGACTCAAATCTTCCCAGCCTTAAAGCTGCCATTGGCCAGGTCCAGCAGCGTCGTGCGCCCAAGAAAGCCCTCATCAAGATCCTCTCCATGCCGAACCACTATACCTCCGCCTGGTCGTAATATACATGTAGAATCGATTCATACAACGCGTACTAGTCTAGATCTATGGTCCTGTACTTAGTCACTCAATCTCAGTATTGTAACGCAAACTGTGTGTCCCTCGACGAGTCTCGACCCGTTTTGACGAATCTGGTCTATTGGTGCGCGTGTAGATGATCCTCACTCAAGTTCTTGGCGCCAAACAATTGTTCCATTTGTCAGCATTTGTAGCGAGTACATTGAAAGAAATAGACAATTAGAAGATGCGCTGGGCGCCTAACAATAGAAGGATGGCTTTAAAACGACGTTCGCCAACACGTTCTCCCTGTACAGCGCCTTTCTGGCGTTGGAGACGGCGGAACTGAGCTCAGACTGTCGAAGGAACGAGGAAAGAGGTCTTATTCCCGCCTCGAGGCTCTAACTACTGCTGATGTACGGTGGTTTGGCGGCGAACAGTCTCTTTGCCGCGGCGACACTTCTATCTCCTTTCACCCCACTCCATCTGCCCACCCCCTCAAATCGCAACGTCCTCGTTGCGCAAACCCTCCCTGCTCTCCTCCTCTACCTCCTTGCCTCCAATCTCTGCCTCTCCTTCTTCATCGGCCATTCGCAACTCCTCCTCCACAAACGCAGCACCTCCCACATCTGCATCCTCTTCTTCATCAGCAATGCCTAACTCTTCCTCGATTGCAGTCTGCGTCTCTGCCAATGCCGTCCCCGTCCGCGGAATGAAGCGACGTAAACGCCTTGCGTGGAACCTTCCCGCCAATGGCAATCCCTCCAGCGTTTCCAAGATGTATGAGTTCCGGACTCGATGAACTACTCGTCGCGGTGCGCTCCATTTTATGGCCATTTTCCGCTCAGCGCTGACCGTATTGTCCAAATCGTTCCGATAGACCTGAACCAGTTGGCCTGCGCGAAATAGGACTTCTCTCGGCGCTCGAGCCTGTACGCGTGAGTCGAATTGTGTTTTCCTTTTATGCGCGTGCTCAATGATTTGTGCGTATCCGTCTAGGCGTTGTTGGTCCCTGTACGCCATTTGCACGTCGACGTTGTTGGCGTTTGGAGGAGTCCCGGCCACATCTGTAGGTGTGCGATTAGTGTTGACCACTAGCCCAAATAGAAGTTCGTTTGGCGAGTACCGCAAATGCGGTAGAACACGATTGTTTAGGATCTCAACTGCACCGTCCAGGTGCTCCGGCCATTTGTCCGGCAGTCCGTCCAGACCCACGTCCTCGCCGAGGTCGGGGGCACATAATCGCTTTAGGACCGCCAGCAACTTCGCGTTTGTCCCTTCAACCAACCCGTTCACCCACGGCGCGTATGCTGGTGTGATGTGCAGTGTGGTACCCTTGCTCGCGCAGAATGCCCGCACTTCCTCATTGTCGAATTCTGGTCCACCGTCGGCCATGAGCGTTTCTGGTGCCGGATACTCGCTGAACAAATGTTCTAGCGCCGTCCTCGTCGTACGCGCCGACGCCGCTGTTTTGAGTTTCTTTGCCCACACCCGCTGTGCATATACATCAATGAAGAGGGAAATCTTGATAAACCCGCCTTTTCCTCGGGGCATTGACAGGGTGTCCGTGACCATGAGCTCGAATGGATGTCGACGTGTAATAGGTTCGAGTAAGGAGTGCAGATGGGCCGCGCCGAAGCCTTTGCATTTACCGCATTCGGTGATCGCTTCGACGATGGATTGGTCGAGCTTGGGGCTGGCGATTTTGCTCAGTAATTGTACCTTGATCAAATCCCGTCCGAAGTGGCCGTTATTTCGGTGGATGTCCCATGCCATCGCCTTGGCCACTGCGCGCGTGACGCACTCCTGCCTAGTTTCTGCCCACACGGATCTGTATCCTGGTATTCTCCACAGTTTACCATCCGCAATGGTGTAACTTTTTGCTCGATGCCGTGCGCGTCGTTTTTCTCGTAGGCTGGTGCCCTGGTCTATTTCCAGGATTGCGTCAATCACCTCTAGGAAGAGCTTTTCGTCCCGAAAGCGTTCTCGTATAGCTTGGTGCTCCGGTGCAATGTTGGTGGTCATGAGCGTAAAAACATCATGATGCAATTGTGTACGCGCCTCCCAATCTTCGGGCACCGTCCACTCGTGGCCATCTCCGGCAATATGCTCTCGACCGATGTACTGGCGGCTGAGTCCGTCTGCCGCGGGGTTTAAAAGACCTGGCCGGTGTCGCACATCTATGATCTGGTGGGCTAGTACGCCGTCCCGCCAACGCGAGTGGGTCGCGTTAAGCTTTTCATTTAGCAGATTATCACGAAGCGCACGACAGTCGGTCTCGATTTCGACAGGAAAACCCCAGATGATATCGTCGAACTTGTCCAGGCAATATTTGAGTGCGGCGAACTCTAGCAGGAAAGGTTTGTATTTTTCCTTGCTGGTCGATGTCCGTTTGGATGCAAAAGCCACCGGATGAGTTCGTGTAACTTGCTTGCCCGATGGCGCGGCATACGTGAAGCGTTGAGAGAGCATTCCTGCAAAGCCGTATTTGCACCCGTCCGTCGTTACAATAAACGGGGTCCCGTCAAATCTGGGTCCTTTCAGTACCGGTTCGCTAGTGAGGACAGCTTTCAGCCGCAAAAATGCCTCCGTGTGCTGTCGATTCCAGAGCTCATCCAGCTTGAATTTCTGCATTGCCTGCCGGTACGCGTTGCGACTACCATGCTTTGGCATTTGCACCAGTTTGCACAGATCCGAGAGAGGTTGTGCGATCGCTGCGTAGCCCTTGATGAGCGTCCGAAAATAGCCTGTGAGACCGAGAAAAGCGCCGAGATTTTGGATGTCTCGCGGTCGCTCCCAGTCCACCACCGCAGTGAGTTTTTTCAAGTCTGGTGCAATACCGTCCTTGCTCACGCGTCCGCCTGCAAACACCGCGCTCGACAGGAAAAATCCAGACTTCGAAGCCGACAGCGACAGCCTTTTCTCCCGTACGCGAGTAAGTAAAGTGACCGTGTCCTGGAGCATTTTTTCAAAGTTGTTTCCTGCCATTCCACCATCATCGACGAAGAGCTCGATTAGAAGACCAACAAGATCTCCCAACGCGTCTGCAGTCAGCTGTGCAAATGTCGACGGCGCTCCCGTTAGCCCAAAGGGCATCCGCAGGTATTTGAAAAACCCGCGGCCTTCGACGTAGAAGCAAATATATGGCTGGTCCTCCTCCATAATTGCGCATGCGTAGAATCCCGAAGCGAAATCGAATGTGTTTATCCACCGATGGCCGCTCAATCGCTGCTGCTTGAGCCGAATATCGCCCTGCGGCATTGGTGGGACCTCGGTGACCTTGTTCAGATCATTAAAATCCTGGCAAATCCTCCATTTTGTTGGCTCTGAAGCACCGGATGGTGTGTTTGGGACTTTATCGCGCGGAGGGAGGTCATCAAATACGGTGGGGAAACCGTTTGCTAAGCACTCATCGTTGACTCGGTGCTGGAGTTCGTCAAGCGTCAGACCGCCTCCGTCGTGGGCCTTTTTGGCAAGCGTCGTTGCCCCACAGCACTTGACGTCTCGGTGGTTAATGGGTTCGATGATACCAGCCTCTGACATCTTGTCGATGGCCTTGTATAGGTATTCGCGCTGGGGTGTTGTCAATGGCCGCTGTCGGGGGTTGGTGCGGAACTTGGCGTTCTCCCGTTCCGGGATGTTGAGTTTATGCTCTGCCCCATCCACGGGCAGTACTTCGCTCATGGATAGCGCAAAGCAGTCTGCAAACGAGCGCACTACCTCCTCAACTCGCCGTCGTTCTTCGACCGACAGATCATCACCGATCTGGACTTGTGCCATTACTGCTTCAACTCGAGCGGCCAGGAATGGATCTGTTTTGCGGGTGAGGATAGTGGGATCGGCGATGTCCACCATAATGGGTTGTTCCTCGCCGATGTTTGGGTCGGTAGGTGTATCGACAAGCCAAATGTTGCCTTGATTTTTCTCGCTGCGGAAACGGACATCAATACCGGCAAGTACGGTGTCGGCTGGCATGTGAGGTGGGACTTCCCTCGAGGGGGGTATCTTCTGGCCCCCCACTGCATCCACACACTTTGCTCGCTCACGATCTCTTTTGCGGTCTCTCCGGCCTTTGCGCATTCGGTATGCAGCACGCTCTTCATAGCTCCTTCGTGGTACATTTTCCACCGTTAACGGCCTTGGAATCGGTGTGTTCCTTGCAGTTGTTGTATCATCCTGAGATTCGTCATCGCCGGCAGTCTCTTCTATTTCTAGATCAACAGGAAAATGCACTCGCCTCGAGGGGGTTGCGCGTTGACCCCCCGGAAGCTTCTCGCGCGTTACAATAGCTGGACTTTTTGCATGTGCTGGCTCTCTGTCTCGTTTTTCCACTGTCAATGCGTCAACCTGTGCCTCAGGCGGCTTGACTGGACTTTGGACTTCCCTCACGGGGAGCGCGCACTGACTCCCCGGAGGTTCTTTGCGCATTTCTCGGATTTCGGGACTTTCGGCGGACTGGTTCGGTTCTCCCTTTTGCAAATTTATTCCGCACTCCTCCTGAAAATACTGCTGGTCAATCGGCTCTACTTGTGTATCATTTTGGACTGGCCTCGCGGGGGACGCGCTATTATCCCCCGGAGAACTTGCGCGCTCTTCATGTGTTTCCGGACATTTCTTTGACTTCTCCTCCTCTGTATTTTCCGAAATTTCCTCAAAACATCGCTGAAAATCTTGCTCGTCAATCTGCATAGCCGTCAAACTATTCTGGACTGCCCTCGCGGGGGATGCACGACTATCCCCCGGAGATTTTGCGCGCTGTCCCGGGATTTGGAATGAACTACCCTGCGTCTGTATAGGGCCTTCATCTGTTTGTTCCAATAATCTGTAGTCTGAATGGACTTGCCTCACGGGGGGTGCGCGAATACCCCCCGGAAGCTTTGCGCGCTGCTTGATGTCCGTCGTGATCCCCACAATGTTACCAGATTTTGGCTCGCGAACATAAAAGTCATTTTGAATTGACTTTCGTGTTCCGCTGGCATCGTCATGGACCCATAGAACATCCGTCGTATAGTCGTGAACAGCGTCAAATGCTTGTAGTAATGGCTTCCCGAATAGCATTGCCCACGCTCCCTGGCTGTCGAATATCTCGAAATCCCCATTCCGCTGTACGCCATCCACAATAACTTCTCCGCGCCATGTCCCATTCGACCATATGACTCGTCCATCCGCCATGCGCAACCCTCTCGTTGACGCCAAAGGAGGTGTAAGCCGATGTCGGACTTGCTCAAAAACCGTTCGGTCTAACGCGTTCTCCATCGCTCCATCGTCAAAGACAGCACGTATGCGAACCGTCTCGCCCTGCGGACCCGCTAACGCGACTTGATGTACAAACGGCACTGATTTCCTCTTGCCCATGTTTGTGTCGACCACCGAATACAGATCAGAGATGTTGACATTCGAGAGCGAGTACATGGAAGGTTTTCTAAGGGAATCAGGCGCAATTACGTCCCCGACTTGAGCCTCCGCAATGTCAGGGACTGGTACGCCTCTCGGCCGATAAAGGTACCGGGCCGTCAACTGAGCAAGCTCTAAGCCGACGGCCCTTCCGCTTTTCCCTGTTCCTCGACATGGTCTGCATACCAGACCGGCACATATTCGTAATGCCCACCCAGTTGATCCGACACATACTGAGGTTGGCCAGCATAGTCGCCGGCGTAGGGTTGTCCGACATAATGCATCGGTGCTGGCGTTGGCTGCGGTGGACCACGTGCAGGCCCTCCCGCCATCGCGTCCCGTCGTATGCTGTTTGCGATCTTTCGCCATTGGTTTTCCAGCTGAGGCATACTCGCATTGGGGCAGTTGGCAGACAGATGGCCCAAACCGCCACAGTTGAAACAGGCGCCACGCGCCTCGAGCGGCGCTGAACCCGGTCGGAGAGGGTACGGATAGTACTCGTTCGGGCTTCCCCGGGGATTCCTCGTCTGCCAGTCGCGTACTTGAGCGTCGTAGGCACGGCGTCCATCCTCCGTGTCTTCGTGATGTTGAGGGAGATTGCGTAGCATGTCCGCAAGGCGCTCCGGCGCTGGACGCAAGATGCGCGGCCCCGGTTGACCCAGCGGTCTATTGGCGACGTTCTGCTGGCCTGCCGGTGGTGGGGGTGCTCCGAAAGCAAAGGCCGGGTAGTTTGGCTGGCGAGGGATTACGAAGCGTTGCGCGTTGTTGGCCATGGGCGTCCACGTGCGAGGGGAAGGTTTAGGTACCGGCGTCGCCTGTTGTTTTTCCTTCAAGAAGTCGATTTTGGATATGGAGAGGTTGGTACAGGCCACCTGAAAGTCTGCCCAATTCGCAATCGTGCTGCCGGGATCCAGCAGTTCTTGCATGAGGATGGGGAGCTTCGTTCGCACCTGGTCGATGAATAAACCACTTGGGTCCGGTATGGTCTCCGCGATCTCTCTCATCTTCCTGGCCCAGACAATATGCCCCCACTGCTCCACTCCTCCGTCTTGTATCTTCTTCCCGACATCGTCCACCTTGAGTTTCCCCGCTTCCGCCATCAAGTCCTTGACCGCCTCCGGCCCCGATCGCTTCACTGCAACGCGCGCCGGCCATCTCGTGTCGAAGTTTGTCTCCAGTAACGCCCACGTAAGCGCTACAACGGGGTTTTGCGCACCAAGCCTCGCTCGCAGGTCCTTGAGCCATGCTTCTGCCTGACTCCCCGACGCAACTGAGAGCTCGAAATTCTCGATCTTCTGGTCGTCCGTGTACGGCGTCGCCCTCCTCAAGAATACTCTCTTCAACCCCTTCATGAAATCCTGCGCGTTCTCCCCTACGCGTCCGTCCCCGTAGAATACGGCGTCTTCGGGCATTTCGTCGTTGTCTGGCTGTGGTGGAGGTGGTGGAGGTGGCGGTGGTGGAGGTGGTATGGCGGTGGTTGACGGTGGATTGGGTGTTGTCGACAAAGAAGATGGTACGAATGTCGAGATGGACTGTGAGGTCGCTCCCACGTGTGCAGTCGGTGACGGTGTTGCTAATCCTCCAAGAATGTTCGTCGGTCCCGAGGCAGGCTGTGAGTCAGCCTGTGTGCGCGGTCGCGCAACAAACTGCCCCTTGAGATTTCGCGGCTGGTCCGTTTCTGAGCGGTGAACGAGGCTCTGGCCTCGTGTTTCGGTGATAGCTGTGGTCGCTGTGGTACGGTGTTGCTGTCACGGTGTCTCCGTATCTCTGTGTCTGTGGCTCGAATCGCGCTCTGGTCACCAAGATGGAGACGGCGGAACTGAGCTCAGACTGTCGAAGGAACGAGGAAAGAGGTCTTATTCCCGCCTCGAGGCTCTAACTACTGCTGATGTACGGTGGTTTGGCGGCGAACAGTCTCTTTGCCGCGGCGACACTTCTATCTCCTTTCACCCCACTCCAGCGTTCTCTGGGCTCACCGACACTTCCTCCCTGTCCAACGCGTCTACGCGTGGAGAGATCACTCCAACCCGCTCGACTCTTGTCCCCAAACCCATCTATAACCCTCGCCATGAACGAAGACACACCCATGGATCCGGTGGATTCGCAGCCACGCGTTCCGAAGGAAACAATTGTGCCTAGCAAACGTGCGGCAGTGGCCGGCCCGGAACGCGCAAGACTCGATGCGGTTGGTGCCCATTATCGTGCTGAGACAGCTACTGATGGATTCTAGGCTCAAGCGGAGGTGGACCGCCTCCAAGGCGTTGTGTCCGATTTGAAACATGTCCGCCGGACGCTCGTCAACGATAATAATCAGCTCCGCAGTGAGCTCACCGTGACCCAGAGCGCCGCCAGCTTTCTCCAAGATCAGTCCGGCGAACTCCAAGCGAAGCTGGCTGCGGCTGGCAAGCACCTGCAGAATATGGAGCAGCATGAAGCCCAAATGCAGGGGCAATTTTTTACTGACCAGCAGAATCTTGCAATGCTGGTGCGTCCAAGCTTGTCCACGAAAGAGTAATTGCCATTGATGAGACTCTCTGCAGATTGGCCAAGTTACAACAGTCCAGAAGCACGCCGAAGAGACTACCGAAAGGGTCCATCGGCTCCAGAATCGCCTTGTACGTTAATGGCCACAGTGTGGGGTATAACTGACGAGGACAATACAGCACGAACGAGACAACGAAATGTTCCAACTTCGCGCGCAGATCAAGAGCTCGGCACATAAAGAAGCGGCGATGTCGACACCCAAATGCCGGGGACGCCTCAGCACCGAGCTTTTGAGAAACACGAACACGCGCACTACCGAGCTCCCGCTCGATCCCACTCCCATTCCAAGTCAAGGTCCCGCGGAGACACCAAATCAAGGTCCCGCGGAGACACCGAATCAAGGCCCCGCGGCGACACCGAATCAAGGCCCCGCGGCGACACCTCACGCGTCCGACGCAGCTGCTGCTGCAGTCTTGGAGTCGTTGGCCGAGTCGATGGACGTTGATGTTCGCACTTTGATGACCCTTATGAGCGGGTTATCGAAGTTGGTCATGGGTGACGGAGCAGGCGTTGTCGTCAGCCCTCGGAAGACTCGCGCGGTCAAGGCAAAAGCGGCCAAGAAGAAGCAAGTTCAGCCACAAGATAAGAACATGGCTAATGCGGCTCATGTAAGTAAAAAAAGCTGACACGCTGTTTCGGAGAGAATACTCACATATAACTCCAGTCCATGCTGCGCAAAGCAACGTACACACTGTTCGCGGTCGAACAAGGGAGCGATTTCATCTTCCACGCATCGGCGTCGCCGCGGGAGGTAGAAGCCTTTGCCAACGACGAAGGCACTATGCCGGACACCCTCGCCCAACGGGACTTCAATCCGGGATATTTGGACTCAGCCTGGAATGCCGTCCAAAAGGAAAGGATTATTGATGAGGTGGTCAGGGCGGATAAGGCGAGCTTGCAGCTCATCGACAAAGGCCACATTAAGCGCGAGTATTTGGAGTATGTCTTGTCGGAGCAACTGGAGAGAATTCGAGGGGATTGGAACCAGTTTCAGACGAAATACAACGCCGAGGCCGGTCGCATGGAGACCAAAACAGAGGCATATGCTCGCGCCAAGTTCGTGCTCCTGCAGCGTCGCGCGGCATCGAGAAGAGTCAACGCGCAACATGCGGTTCGTGTCGAGCTCTTTCACATTTCATTCGCTAATACTGTACAATAGAAATTCCAGCGTCGTGTTCATACAGTGGAGGCCACGATCTACTTGAAGGAGGCCGACGGCGCTAAAGATCTTGCTACGTGGAAGAGAATGCTGGAGATCCTCGAGTATCTTGGCCCAAGCGGCATGTCGGAGGAGGAAGAATCATACATCATGGCAGACGGGGCCAAAGTGATGGCGTACAAGATCAAATTGTGCGTGTGGCGGGAGCCCAGCGTGGCGGATTTCATGCGGATGGTGGACGCGCAGGCGAAACGCATCGAGGACGTCCACGGGGGAAATAAGGCCGCAGTGAGGGTTTGGTGCGAGGAGCCAGGCCATAGAGAGCCTCCGCCGGGTCTTCCCAGATGCCTTTACAACGGCAAATGGCTCGAGTCGAAATCCACCGTATATCAGCAGGAGCTCCGAGTCTCGGAGAAGGTGTTTGCTCTTTTCATGACCGCAACTCAGCGCATGGAGTAGAAAGTGTTTGGTATCTGTAGCTAGGCGTGTTTGAGAAGGTGTTTGCTCTTTTCGTGACCGCAACTCAGCGCATGGAGTAGAAAGTGTTTGGTATCTGTAGCTAGGCGTGTTTTTTGGTAGATAAATGGCAGTATTCTGCTCAGAATTGGGAGTTCTAGCAATGAGCGCGCGATGTACCGCCGTAAACGGCTGGCAGCAACGCGAGCGCTCGCATCGGCCGGGTTCTGACGATGAGTACACGATGTGCCGTAAACGGCTGGCAGCAACGCGAGAGGGTTTGTATGGATGTCGAAGCTGTGCCGCCGGTAAACAGCTGGCAGCAGCGGGTCGGGCTTGACATGGCGGGTGGACTTGGAGAAATGTGACATGTGATGATCGTCACAACTAGTCACAAAAATTCGTTTCTTGTCGAAGTCCACCACCAACTGTAGCGCCTATCGTCGCATCTCAGCACACCCGCCTCTCCCGATACACCCAGACGTTTACGTCGGGTTATCCTGACGTAGCCCGCGTCTCGTTTTCGAAAGCCTCTAGAAACACTCAGACGTTTTACGTCGGGTTTTCTCGGCGTTGTTTTGTTGTTGGCCCGCAATGGCCTCTCCACTGGGTGCTTTCCGCCTGGTTCCCCTCAGCTCGCTCGGCCCCGAAGAAATACCACCCGTAAGTTCAATCTTGCGCGTCTACCTTTACTCGTTCTGACCAGACACCAGACTACTCCGCTCTTTAACGGTCTCGTTCGTAACAAGCGTGGTGTCTTCGCCGTCATCAACGGCGACCGAGAATTCATGACCAGAATCCCCACGCAAGAGCAAGCGCATGCCCCCTCCTCTAGACAAAAAATCGAGGGGGAACTCTATCGCACGGCGTGGATGAATCCAGAGATGCCACATCTCATCTTTCTCCCTCGATTCCACATCCTCAATTGCTCTCTACTGGAGCCTTTGAATGTGAGTCCTCGTACGATCCGTCTGGAGCCCTTCGTCAGATATGGGCCTGTCGAGGACATCCGATTCTATCCGGAGAAACTTGAGTCTTGGGTGTTGGCTCCCGATATCGTGGGAAAATGGTTGCAGATTGAAGGGTTTCTGCGCACCGTGCTCATGTGGTTATGGGACGAGGCGTGCGAGCTCTTCCCCGATGACTACCGCGGCTCCCTCCATTGCTTACCTGTGTCCTTCGGGTATGCCGACCACTACGACACGCAAGGCCGACTGCTCAAAGCTATCTTCCAGTCTCGCGATGCGTTCCTCCCGTTGCTCGCCGGCATTACATTGAGAATGCTCACTCTCGACGCATCTTCGCGTCCTCAATGGCGGGAGAAACTTTTGAAGCAGACCAAGATTCAGCACCAGTTGTGGGATGAGCTGGAGCACGTCGTGACACAGATCGTCCGCGGACCTGTGGGGGGGATCGTCGATCTGTCAGGCGACCTCGCCGCAACGCGAGATATTGACTGGATGTTTTCGCTCATCATACAGAATAACATCCGGGTCCCATTGTACTTCTACCTCGGCATGACGAACCCCGCCCATCTATCTGCTTTTCCCTCCATGAAATCCATCCGTTTTGAGCTCGACGACACAGACGTCCGTCGCCTTTCTTCGCTAGCAGGCGAGGTTGCATCCAGCGAGTGGGTGTATGTGAAATCCAACTCCCGCTTGTGGGGCATTTTCCCCAACCGCGACGTTCCTCCTGCTCCACCTTCCGCGCCCACTCCTGTACGAGAACTCCCTCCGGTTGAGGCTGGAAGTGGCCAAAAAGAGGGGGAGACTTTTCGGGCCTTCTTCGTTCGTCGTGCGAAGCAGAACAAGCACAAACTCGATCGAGAAAGCTACGCAGACAGGCAGAGACGTCTTCAGCGTGAGAAAAATGCTGTCACGGGCGGTATCGGCAAAGCTCGAGTTTTTGTTTGGGAGGATACCAACGGGGATGGGTTCTACATCCGGCGGGCCAGAAGCCGTGCTTATGCCGTGGAGCTGTGGGACACGTACGCACCATCCCAGCGGCATTTTGACGGGTTTTCAAACCAGTGGGATCTATGCGCTGATGTAGAGACGGACGCGGACGCGGCGGCCTTCACCTATGATGATGAGGACGACGACGACGAGAAATTGCCGCGTTGCATCAACGACGACACGCGTTGCATTAACCGCGATGCGCCGCGCTTCATCAACGACGACGAGGACGACGATGACGACGACTTCCTTCAGCGCCCCGCCTTCCCTGAGATCCCCAGCAACCTCTCAGAACATGTGCAATCATTGCTGGAGGACGGCACCGCGGCAGTGCAGAACGTTGATGCTTTCTACGAGCCGGAGGAAGAGCTCACGGCTGAACTCCCGGGAGGACCAGGAAAAATGGACACTGTCGAAAACACACTTCGGTTCCGCTTCGGCTTCACCGAGTCCACCGAAGAGTTCTCTGACCTCCTGGACGTCAAGGGATGCCGCAATGCTCTCGGGGACGATCTAGACAAAGGGCCTCTCGGTCAAGGTGTCCAAGCTCTGCTGCAATCACTCCTAGCTGCGAAGATTTTGGCCGATGTTCCGGCAGATCTTCTCGACCTGCGCCAGGAAGAGACCACAATCTGGGACCGATGCGGCGTTGACATCAAGTTCTTCGAGCGACGAGATGCAGAGGACTACAGTTCCACCGTCTTCGTGCTTACGCCTCGCGGAGAAGGATCGAATGATCCGTGGAAAATTGTCGTCTTCAGCGCCGCGCTTGTCCTGCACATTGTGCGGCTCGAATTCAGGGATTGGCGGGACATTGTGCAGGAGCTAACCTACCTTGGTTCGGAGTTCCACCTTGTTGTCAACGGTCCTCTTCAGCCTTGGTGTCCACCCAAGCCGAGCTGCGTCGGCCTCGGTGCTCGCATGGAGGGCTACAAACCGACCCAGCTGGACTACAAGGTGTATGTGGATCGGCGGAACAAGTTCCTGAACTCTAGCCGAGGTGTGCTCGCTCTCTACGCTGGAGGGATCGTTGCTCGTATTGCGCGACTGGTCATCGACCAACCTGGGCATGAGTTGATATCGGATGATGTCGACCATCAAATCGCCGATGTCCAGGTTCGCGATCCCACAAGTGGAGGCACCCTCTATTATCACCGCCTGACTCGAGAGGAAGAAGATCTCATATGTGGGGTTTATTCAGTCCAGATGAGTACGTGTAATTCATTTGTTTTCATCGAAAATTACATACTGACTCGTGGCTTTCAGGCCAACTCAGCAGAGCGGAGACTAGCGGCCACCAAGTCGCGCGAGTTTCATGGTGGCCACAACCCGCCGCATTCTTTAACTCCGGGCTGCATACTGGCTGGTGGTCACCTAACTGCGAGCGGTGGTTCAAGGGGTTGCTCGAGCAGATGGAGGCGGGAAACGGACGACTGTGGTCGCAGACGAAATGGAAGAGGAACATTCGCTTCTACCAAAGTTCGCTCCGCATCTTCAACTCTCAGAACCGCCTGGGCATCGAGTATCTGCGCGACCATCTATTGTAGATGTGCTTTATTATTATTACTACATACAATATGGACAGCTGCACGCTGCATGTATATTACACAGATGTAAATTAGAATAACGTCTTTCAATCCCTTCGTTGAGTGAGCAAATCGTCCGTGCCGATACTGTGACGATGCCATCAAAACGACTTGACACTTTCTCGTCCACCCACCATCTCAGACGTTTATCGTCGGGATGGCTCAGCGTTGGGATAGCTGATCTCATCTCAGACGTTTATCGTCGGGAAGGCTCAGCTCGACCTATTTACCAGCCTCATTCGTCGGCAGCGTTCAGCGGTGACCTCATTCTCATCGGCGTTGGTCCTAGAACCGATGCTGCGATTCTCGTCGGCGTTGTACTCATTGTATTCGAGCTCCATTACTATTGAAAATGTCCACGTCCCTCAACTTGGCAATCATGCTCCAGCCACGGCGCGAACGCACATCCAGCACTCTTCTGACCCAGAGACGATTCCGACACCGAGCTTGAGAAACTCCGTGGTGCCCTCTCACAAGCCATCGTCTCTGAAAGCTCAATGTGGACTGGGAGAACGTCGCGGTCTCGAAAGGTGCCAAAGCGCCTTTGAAGTTGTATCCCAATCAAGTTCCCCCCACCTTTTCACCGGAAAGCGCACCTGGAAAGGCATACTGGGACCACCCGGCTAGGCAAGAGCTACCTCGCAAGGCAGATGCGACCGAGGCGAAGTGCACCTGCTTTAACCAGTGACGTTAGACCTAGTGGCAAGGAGACTTTGAGCGGTGCGTTATCTCCCTCTTCTGGTCACCAAACTCACAAAAAAAAAAAAACACAGACTCGGACAACTCGCGCACGAACAAAAGCTGTTATAATCTTCATCGACGAGATAGACTCAGGTTCACGTTCCTAGGCCGAAGGCTCTCGGCAAACGATCTTCCTCGTGCAGATGAATGGTGTCGCCCGCCGTTCTCGGAGCCAGTAACATTCCCTGGCAGCTCGATAATGCAATCAAGCGGCGTTTCGAGAAGCGCACATACATCCCGCTCTCTCGTCCTGAGGCCCGCGAACACATGATCGAGCTGCATGTCGGCGAAACGCCCTGCGAGATGAGCAAGGACGACTAGCGGCTCTTGGCCGGGCAAACGGATAGGTTCTCCGACTCCGGGACAGAATACCAGGCCGAAGGGGGTTTCCCCCCGGAGACAGTGAGAGTTGCAGCAGATGGTGCACCGTACTAGCCAGCCCCATGCCAATCGCACTGACCTTCGTCGCTCAGGTGCTCCCTGCACTCTGTGCAAATGAAGAGCGTGGAAAAGGCCGCAGTAACGAGGGTGTCGCCTGCGAGGGACCAGCGCCGGCCGAGCGGGATGAGAATCAGGTGAGCACCAAGCTACATATCCCATGGGTTAGCGGACGGGAGATTTGGGGGAAGTCGGTGAAGGGACGTACGAGAGCACCCGGACATTCGCCCTGGCGAACACGAAAACGTCCCATAACCCTGCTTGTGTCCGACTCGAGCAACTTTGAGAGGAGCTATAACCCAACATTCTCCTTCTCTGAAAATTATCGCGCGTGAATGGCTTGGCATGCTGTCTTGGCATGCCCGTCCAATCGTAGCCTCGCCATTGCGCGTTATCATGCCTCCATCGTGCGTCAATCCAGCCTCAATCTCCCATCGATGCATCTTTCTCGCCGGATGGGGCTCTCTCTATCTTATCTACATCTCATCTTGCTCTATTGCCCGCGTTATCACTCCAATCGTACGGCAAACGGGCTGTTATCATGTTTGAATCATTCCTGTGGTGGCGATTGGATTTTCCGCTACTATAAGCGCAGCATCCCGACTTTCCGGACCAGGCTACTTTGATCCCCATCAATATAACTTGCTTCTGACACTCACCATCGTCTCCCTCCTTGCCCGTGCTTCACTGTCCGCAACGTTCAACCTTCCTCTTAACCTCAAACTACCAAGCTGCGCATTCCCTCTAACCCTTTCTCTCGCCTCAACATCGCTCAAAGCCGTCAAACATCGATTCAAACCGTTAAGATGACGAATGCCATGGCCCACTTCAAGCTGCCCGTAAGCTGTTCGTCATAGAGTACCGTGCATCAAGACCAGCTTTGAAGACCCTGCCATGATTCCTCTTTGTCAAGAAATATCTAGACAAAGCATCAAGGCGTCGCCGTCCGATTCGCGCAAGCTCAACTTACGGCGACAACCTCCCCGGCGATCTTGGCTCCACATAAGGTTTCCAGAGACACAGAATGAGCGATGGAGACGACGAGGGATTTGGGAGTGGGTATGACGATGGGGAGAACGAGCGTGAACGGGTTGAACGGGCGTGAAGCGAGTCTGCGGGCATCTCCGAGTGCGTGTGCCATCGTCGTGTTGACAATTTACTGACCTTGCTGTTTCCACCCAGCCCTCAAACAGCCCGAGCTGCGGGATATCCGACTACTCACTGCAACCTGTCATGCTCCCGGTGTGTGCCTTTTTCATGAAAGTGTTTGCTCATATCCTGCAGCCCACATGCCCATGCGGATTGGTGCTGGCGGGCACCGTTCGTTCTGGATCCACCGTACCACCAACTCCACGATGGACCATCATGACGCCTTCCCTCAACGCCTCCACTCTCTGGTCGTGGCCCCAAAACAACATGTCCGTGTTGTGGACTAACGCCAGGGTAAGTGGTGTCCGTGTTAACCTCCGCGTATTCACGTTTTGTCTTGCAAAGCATGCGAGGGCTGGAGCGGAAATAGGGCCGAGACAATGCCAGGTTCTATAGATTGAGGTTCGTTTTTGTTTTTCCCCGTGTTCTTCGACTAGCTAAACGAGCCCCGATACATAGTCAGCCAGCGGCTCCTTCCTCCTCCTTCCCTATGCTGCGTCTGAGTCGTCGAGTATGGTGGAGTAAATTTTGGGCAATTCCGATGTGCAGCATCGGGGTGAGTCACTGCTATCCTTGCATGCAATGCCGGTGGTGACCCAATTGGTGTTTAGCCTGTATATCGAGGGCGCTGTCTACATTTGTTGTACTCCGTCTCTGTAATTAGAGTCCTAATAATTATTCTGACACCATGTCCGGGCAGCTCTAATGTCTGTATCCAGCCCCAGCTCCTGGGGCGGAGCGGAGCGAAGCCTGCCTTGTCATCATTATAAAGTTTGCGAGAAAACTGTGGAACCTGCCCAAGGTTATCCCGCACTACGCTCCGACCGTCGTTCTCCATTCAGGGTTCAAGACTATCCTATCCGTATTCGCACCAACCGGTCTGATGCGAGATACGGATGCAGCTTGCCGCTCGGGGACCTTAGGCCCACTCGAGATCGCCTCGTATCCGCTATTCTGAGTCGTTGAGACCGGGGATCGCAGCGGTATCCGCCAACTTGAGCTCGGCAGCGAGGGACGGCGTACCGTTGAGGCGGGCAATGATCTGGAGCGTCTCGAGGGCTTGTTCTGGGCGGCCAGCGTGTACGAGAAGCGCGGGGACTTGTGGAGGCCGAAAAACCAAGAAAAAAAAAACAGCAAAAAGGAAAAAGAAAGCCAGCGTCCGACACACACCATAAGCCACCTATCCCTATCCTTGCTCACCCCCTTGCTGCCCTTCTCCACCCTAAACTCGGTCCACCGTTGAGTATATTGGGCGCCGGCCGTTCGTCTCTTTCGGGGGATAAGAATGACGGTTAGTGTTGGCGGAAGGAGGAACATGGCCGGTGTCTGCAATGTGGGAATGACGGACCTTCCATAGCTACTCGATGTCGAAAGAGTTGAAGAAAAATCGGCGGCCCATCCAAATACCGTGCACGAACATCAAAAGGAAGTAGGACGTCGAGGTGGTCAGCGAGAGTGTGCGTCACTGCAGTCACGCTTCAGCCTCAAGTCCGCCTCCGGTCGCAGCTTCATCCTCTATTAGCCGCCGCTCATCTTCCATTCGTCGTCCAGCTTCCACCCTCCAATTTCGTATTCCCTGTGCGAATTCTGCCCAGTCGGTATAATATTCAAGATGCATCTTCCCTTACAGCCATCCCAGATGCAAGCGCCGCACGTTCCGCCGATTCGGGTCCCGGCCCGTGTCAACGACGGACCAGGTAGTGTCTATGTACACATCGTTGACCCCGCCGACCAGCCCATTCCTGTCGCCCACCGTACTTTGGCCAAAATTGGGTCGACGAAACCTTGACGCATGCGCGAGCATCGCCGCCAGTGTCGCTACCAGGTCCAGCGATGGATCCTTGCATACTGGGTTCCTCTCCGCTATCGTCTCGGTGCGTTTATCTTTTCCCTTTCGTCTCCGCTCACTAATGCCCAGTTCCAGAGCGCATCATTCACCTTTATTACAAGATACACCGCCCAACTTGGCTCGGCCGGCGCAAATGCGAATTCTGTCCCTCGTACCACTGCGAGCAGTTTGACTTCACGCTTTCTGAAAGAATCTTGGGAATCCAACAAGTCATTGAGGCGTATATCCTGCAGCAAGGTTGGCCAATTCGTCGGTGAGTGCATTCTTTCTTTCGGAATTCAAAACTGAACACTCTCAGTATCTACTTTGTAAAATATTGAAATGTGTATCGAAGTTGTTTTTGGCGGGACGATTGGCGGACGATGAGTGGACGATGAGTGGCCGACGATCGGCCGATAGATAACAAGCGCCTTGATATCTGACATATCGGGCCAACTTTTTTTGGACCCTGATATCGGCCGTATCGGGGCCCTTGTTTCCGGACCTGATTTAGCTGATATTGAGACGAATATCTGGCCGCCCGTTACGGCCGGTATCACAGCCCGGATCAAGAGACTTCATTGTTTCAATATCGTGTCCACAAACGGCTAATCTAACATCAGCCCCGTTATCTATCTGATCGTAGCGCTTGATATGCGTCAGAATTGCTGCCATATCGGGTTCACTTTCAGCGAGGTTGTTTTTAAAAGTATCAGATCTCATATCAAAGAGCTTTTTTTGGACTAAGATAGTAATGATATAAATCGTTAAACAAGGGGCTTTTTTTTAATGATCTGCCCGTGTGACTCGAGGGTACCCATAAAGGCCAGGCGGTACGTCAACAAATCTAGGATGTCAGCCTGCGTGGGGAAGGACTTTGATGGATGCGACATAATTGATGGAAACAAGACACGGGGTCGCTCCGCTCCCCCAGAGTCCATGAACACGAACATGAACTTTGAACTTGAATGGTAACGTCCCTGCAAGATGGTGCCACGGCGACTCGGACGGTCCGAGTCGCTGTCAGTGTCGTTGAGTGGGGCAAAGGAAGAGCGGGTACCGGTGATGCGAGGTAGCCGCCGGCAGAGGTTAGCCACTGGAATAAGTCAGCATGCGCCGCGTTGAGGCAGGTTGGGATGGGCCGTACGATTGCGGCATCCACTGCCTATTCCCTACTCACGTTAGTTTTGTGTTGTTGGTTGCTTCGACCTTCGCTTACTGTACGGCAGCCTTGAGAACTAAGGCTTGTGAACGCTAGCAGGGCCTAACCCAGGGGAATCACTCACCGAGTAATGAGGTACCTACACGATGTTGCTCTCACCCTTTGCGTCGAGTCCCTCGTCAGCTGCTCGCTTGGCGCGACGATGGACAACACACCTGGACACAATGTCACATCCCTCTCCATCTCCCGCTGTCCATCGGAGTCATATTCTCTCGTGTATCCACTGGCATCTCGCATCTTTGTGTCTGCGCTCACTGTAGACGTTCGCAGTGCTCCGTGGTGCCACTGATCTCGACGTCCACCCTCACCCTCCTCTGCTCCAACCAAAAGAGATCCACCGGGCGAGCTCCCAAGCGGTCGTCGACGCTGGCGCAAATGGAAAGGTTTGCGGCGTCAATCCAGCTTCCGCGCGAGAGAAGCGCCTGACGCTGGTTATTTAACAATAAAACAGAAGCTTGTAGGCATGTATAGCAGCTACCTAGAATACATGAATGTTACCGAGTATTCCTCCGCAGTTCCTGTAAACAGCCAGTCAACCCTGACGGCGTCGCGTCCAGTCAAATGGACTGCGGGTTACGTCGACAATGACGGCGCTGTTCGTCAGGAATCCGGAGCGGAAACGCAGTAGTGCAGCGTCGGAAGTGATCCTGGCATGGCCCGAATCTTGCATCGTCATGCTGACTGTAAGTTAGCGGCTAATAGGACAGGTGCCAGCGTAGCAGCTGCACCGTGTTTGGGAAGATGCACAGCTGCACCTCGTCCGCTCAGTGCATACCCCAGCGAAAAAAGACATCAGCCCGCTGGCGGGCCTCGACAGGAGCTGAGGTCGTCGGACGTCGAGCACATTGGAAGGCTGCGCTGCGACGTGAGACATTGGGCAAAAAGAATATAAAGACGGCGCCACGCACATTGAAGGAAGCAAGTAGCGAACTCGCAGTGACTGCAAGCGAGGCGAGAGTACTTCAGATGAGGGTTCGAGAAGGACAAGAGAAGGAGGGGCGAGATGGTGGCAGGAAGAAGGGCGGAGTGAGGGCGGAAGTATATAAAGGGCCCGAATGGGCAAATTTCGTCATGATTGCGTTATACTCGCGAGTATTCCTTTGTATTAAGCACATATGTGCGGTAGCGGCGGCAAGCGCCTGTCCCCGACTCTCAAATGATTTTCGAACATCAAAAAGTCAAGGACTCGGACGAGTCGGACACCAACTGGTCCGAGATCGGCAGCGGCTTAAACTGAGAGGAGTCTACAGCGTGTGATACACACAAAGCTAAACAAATGCAGTCATAGGAGGTCATGGGTCTGCTCAGCTGACGGGATCCCTGCGTTGTGATTGGTGCGTCCGTTTTGGCGGGAGTCGTAACAGATTACTTTCACAAAACCCTCCTCTGTAGAGTCGGGGACTACGCGATCTTGATTAAATCTTGGGCGCCTAATGCGCTTCTTCTGTCAAATTTCACATCACTGTCACGCTTCTCTCTCATGCTCAAACACCCACGTCTCGCCAGTAGCACGCTCTCCTCGCCTCCACATGCAGCCTCTGAAGCTCTCTAATGCTCACCAATCGCCATCTAAAACGGTCAAACCGTTGTACCGAAGCCCTGCCCGCAAGACAGGACTCTGACCCACTTTGTTCCGAAATGAAAGTCTACTCGAAGGATCCTGATGGAAGGTACGCCTCAAGGCAACCTCGAGGCTTAATTTCTCATCAGGCATACAAACGTCTGTAACGAGCGTCAAGCCCTCCTTCTGCCGCCCTCACTCCCTTGCTTTTAGCCCGTCCATCTTTGCCCTCACATCCGTTCCTCTTCCTTTCCTCATCGTGTCCTCGCCGAGACCCGTCTCCCGAACGCCCAAAACCTAACCACAACAAGTTGTTCAACCCCTCCTGTGCTTAGGCTGTGAGCGCTAACAGCAAGCATCCCCGTTCAAGAGCTTCAACCTCGCCGCAAGGCCTTCCGGTCATCCATGGGCAACTATGCAAGCTCACAAAGTCAACAAATGTCGCGCTGCAACGGTCCGTCGCTGAAATCACCAATGACAAACCATTTGCAATAGCGGACGGCGTGTCGGGCGGGCGGGAAGGGAGCGGAAGGGTTGCGAGGGTGAGAGCTCTATCGAGTGCCCTCTGGCTGTGGTGCGCATTGTTGCTTCTGTGTTGTTCGCTGTCGCTAGGCTTAAGGTTTTTTTTTTGTCTTTCAGCTTTTCCCTCGAATCGGACAGGCTGGCGGCAGTCGCGCCTCGCTTACGATCTGTGGCTGGAGCGGAATGGGCAGGAAGGATGTGTTGGCGACTTCGAGGTGCGCGAGAGCTTTTCCGCATGAAGCTCACTCAGATGACTGTGAGCCGTGGAGAAGTGGACGATGTGCGGACACGAACCTGCAGGAGGGTTGAGCGCTGGGTGCTGCACAAGGAGAGGACGCCGGCAATTGGTTAGCATGGGCACTCAATCCCAAAGGTACATGAACTATCCTCCGCAACCGATTAGCTCACATTCCTGCTAGCAGTTCCTAGCGCCTCTCGCTACTTTTCTCACCCATTCCTCTCACCTGGCCGTTCTCTCGGCACTGTCCCACCCTTGCCCGCCGGAGTAGCGCGGACGAGCAAGGTGCCTGATTCGTCTCAACTGGGCCCATGCTAATGAACCTGCCAGCATGCGCTGGATGGCTGCTCGGAACGAACGCATGCGACGCACGACGAAACGAACGCGAGGCACGACGAAACGAACGCGGAAACGGACCACACGCATCGGTACGTCGTTGTTGCACCCACCTCAATAACCTACTGCGAGTACGTCATCAGTACCATGTTGTTTGCGTGCTAATTGTTGAATCTGCCTAGACGACGAGCCATGGCCTCCCGCGTACAAGGGCTCGCAGCAGATAGACGCCGCGAGGACAACATGACGGTGGTCGATATTTGTCGCAGCTGCAGCGTCACGGTACGTCCTCAATCCCAGGAGAATACTCCGCTTATGTTCCGCACCCTCCTTTAATTCACTGTCGCTGACTGCTGCCCATACACATCGCGTCGTTATCTCAATCGGTCGAGCTACTTTGCGTAGGTTTTTTGGACACAGATTTGCTACTCTGGAAACAATGTAATTATTACGGGTTTTCTAAATGAAAATTGCTAGACATCCTTGAGTTTCCACGTCCAGCTCTGGATCCTAAGGCGGAGCGGAGCGCAGCCCTCTCTTGTAATAAATCCCCACCCCCCTTGCGTCATGACAGCTCGGCATGCATGCCGAGGCGCGAACGTGCACTAAAAGTACTCGAAAAGGCTAGAGTAAGACTTGAGTGAGACTCGAAAAGGCTATGATGCGATCTTTGATACGATAGAGGTGCGTTATAGAAGGGTACATGATACGATCCAAAGATTCTGGCAAAGAAAGGCAGAACAGATGTGAAAATAGTCCCATATGGGATAAACCGAAGTAGCGGGAGGGTTGTGATACATGAGGTAGACATCTGGCAGATGCTCCCCAGGACGCTCCTTGCCTCTGCACCACGATGAAGCAACTCAAAGGTACTTGCCCATTGCCCGGAGAGACCATCTAATGCCAGTGCAAGTCCATCCCACAGAATTGGAGCAATCTGCAAACAATCCACCCATTGGTACTGCAGAATCGAAAATCACCAAAGCCACGGTAATCAGCAACCTTATCTCTGCGCTCCACCTTGTGGAGAAGGTCGCAAATGTTGCTCAGAAGGTCCAACTTACTGTGCCCGTTGCTTCAGTTCTGTCTGAGATTCTGCAAGCATACAAGGTACATTGAATAGCTTTTGGTTTTCCACTCATTAATTAAATGTCCTTGTTATAGGAAACAAAGGACATACACAGGAAAAGGGACATACTGCTTACTCGTATAACTGATGTCACCTTGGATCTCTGTGGCACTATCTTGTGTCTTGAGGAGATGAATCATGTTGACCTGATTGGGCGTCTCAAGGCAGATGTTGAGACATACACTGGGTATCCTTCTTATTCCTTGTGTTCTTTTGCTGCCTCATTGAATAACCTACAGACTGGTCCAGAAGGTTTATGCGAACATCACTGTCCAGAAGGTTTATGCGAGTATCACTGTCTTTGATGGCCACAAGCAAGGTTCCCAAATCTGGGCCAGCAATCATCTAGAGAGTGAATTGAGTGTGCTCAGTCAAGAGCTCACTTCATTTGCGGACAGGTTCAAGGCAAGTACTATGTACACAAGCACTATGTGGCACCCACCTTATATATAGACCAACCGCTTGGTGGACCTCGCCATTATGCATGGCAAGACCACAGCAACATTAGGCAAGGTTTATGATAAAGCGTCAGTTATATCTGGTTAGGATATTTACACAAAGCTGACATACATTCAGCCTTGAGGACAAGCTTCAGGAATGGCTACAATTCCCTCCTGATATGCAAGAGAGGCAAAGTACAACCCTGAAGTCCCATCATGAAGGCACTGGGTGTTGGCTCTTGGATGGTCACCAGTTCATCAACTGGCAAGACAATCCGGGATCTTTATGGATTCAGGGACAATGTAAGATTCTCCTAGCACCAGCAGTGAAGACTCTAATGTGATGGCAGCTGGTAGTGGGAAGAGTGTACTGAGGTAATGTCTACTATCACCATTGGGATTTGGGCTTGATAATTCTTGAATTATAGCTCTACAATAATCGACAAACTCTTCAAGGATAACCATCTCATTCCCAAACCAAACACTCCTGCTATTGCATATTTTTACTTTGATGTCGGAGACAAGAAAAGGCAATCTGTGGAAGTTGCACTTCGCTGCATCATTTTGCAGCTCTCAGCTCAATCCCTTCATCCACATCCTTATAAGGCTCTCAATGATCTATACAGCAAATCAATGGGCCAGGTGTTACCAACCTATCAGGATCTCTGGGACATTCTTGAAAAGCTACTCTTGGAGCTTGGCCGTACCTATATTGTTCTTGATGCGCTGGACGAGTCTGAGGATGCTGAACATCAACCGCTTGTTGAGCTTGTCTCTTGGCTCCGGGGCTGGGACAAGAGTCCATTGCATCTACTCTTCACCAGCCAATCCCGAGACATATTCACAAGGCACTTCAAGGGCATAGGATGTATTTACCTTGAGGTTGATACAATACGGAAGGACATCAGCCTCTTTGTTGATAGTGAACTCCGGACCAAGCACACTCTGAAACAGTGGGCACATCGTGCAGAGTATATCACAGAGAAAGTTATAGATAGGAGTAACGGAATGTAAGTGTTTTGTTTGTCCTTGAATATGAAATTCATACTCACTCTCCTTCTAGGTTTCGTCTGGCAGCCCATCTTCTTGTGGAACTTTCCCGCTGCAAATTGCCAAGCAGACTAGACAGGACACTCACCAATCTCCCGGGCGACCTTTATGGGATTTATGATCGTTTCCTGCAACAAGTCAGTGTTGAGGACTGTGCCTATGTTGAGAGACTTCTCAAATGGGTTGTCTTTGCTGGCCAACCAGTGACTCTAGATCAGCTGAATGATGCTCTGGCATCTGATTTCTCCAACCTGGACACATACAAATATAACCCCAATCTACGTGGTAGTGCGACTGGGGTTTTTGAACAGTTGGAGGGACTGGTCACCTACACTAGTGATGAGAGTGAGCCATCCTTTGTAAGGTTGGCTCATGCATCAGTGAAGGATTACATCTTGTCAGGGCGAGTGTCAAGTACTCTTAACTGGGATATCAGAGAGGGTCTTTCACATACCATGATTGCACAGACGTGCATAGGCTACCTTCTCCACTTCAGTGAGCACCCTCTCAATGAGAAAACACTGCCAGAATATCCACTGGCTGTATATGCGGCTCAGTATTGGTGTTATCATCTGTTGCGCTGCCATGACCCAGCCATCCTGTCTGCCTCAGCAATGCAATTGTTAGAGCCTCAAAGCAGCCAATATATTGCTTTAAATCATCTGCACCAAGTGGATGATCATTTCTCTGGAATAAATTGGTCACAACAAGCATTGTTGCCGCTATATGTCTGTTCTTACTTGGGATATACGGAGGGAGTGTGTCTTCTGCTTGAGAACAGTGCTGACGTCAATGCTCACGGGGGAGTCTATGGCAATGCCTTGCAGGCAGCTGCCAATGGTGGCCATACTGAGATTGGACGGCTTCTGCTTGAGAAAGGTGCTGATGTCAATGCTCAGGGGGGAGTCTATGGCAATGCCTTGCAGGCAGCCTCCAATGGTGGCCATACTGAGATTGGGTGGCTTCTGCTTGAGAAAGGTGCTGATGTCAATGCTCAGGGGGGAGAATATGGCAATGCCATCCAGGCAGCCTCCAACGGTGGACATACTGAGCTTGTGCGACTTCTGCTTAAGCACGGTGCTGACGTCAATGCTCATGGGGGAGTCTATGGCAATGCCATCCAGGCAGCCTCCAACGGTGGACATACTGAGCTTGTGCGACTTCTACTTAAGCATGGTGCTGACGTCAATGCTCAGGGGGGAGAATATGGCAATGCCATCCAGGCAGCCTCCAACGGTGGACATACTGAGCTTGTGCAACTTCTGCTTAAGCACGGTGCTGATGTCAATGCTCAGGGTGCACTGTATGGCAATGCCTTGCAAGCAGCCGCCAACAGTGGGCACACTGAGCTTGTGCTACTTCTGCTTGAGCACGGCGCTGACGTCAATGCTCAGGGGGGAGTCCATGGCAATGCCTTGCAGGCAGCCTCCAACAGTGGATATACTGAGCTTGTGCGACTTCTGCTTGAGCACGGTGCTGACGTCAATGCTCAGGGGGGAGAATATGGCAACGCCATCCAGGCAGGCTCCAATGGTGGACACACTGAGCTTGTGCGACTTATGCTTGAGCATGGTGGCGATGTCAATGCTCAGGTGGGAAGATATGGCAATGCCTTGCAGGCAGCCTCCAACGGTGGCCACATTGAGCTTGTGCGACTTCTGCTTGAGCACGGTGCTGATGTCAATGCTCAGGGTGCACTGTATGGCAATGCCTTTCAGGCAGCCTCCAATGGTGGCCATACTGAGCTTGTGCAACTCATGCTTGAGAACGGTGCGGACGTCAATGCTCAGGGGGGGGTCTATGGCAATGCCTTGCAGGCAGCTGCCAATGGTGGACACACTGAGCTTGTGCAGCTTCTGCTTGAGAAAGGTGCTGATGTCAATGCTCAGGGGGGAGAATATGGCAATGCCATCCAGGCAGCCTCCAACGGTGGCCATACTGAGCTTGTGTGGCTTCTGCTTGAGCACGGTGCTGACGTCAATGCTCAGGGTGCACTGTATGGCAATGCCTTGCAAGCAGCCGCCAACGGCGGACACACTAAGCTTGTGCTACTTCTGCTTGAGCACGGTGCTGACGTCAATGCTCAGGGGGGAGTCTATGGCAATGCCATCCAGGCAGCCTCCAACGGTGGACATACTGAGCTTGTGCAACTTCTGCTGGAGAACGGTGCCGACATCAATGCTCAGGGGGGAGAATATGGGAATGCCTTGCAAGTAGCCTCTAGCAGTGGCCACACTAAGCTTATGAACATCCTTTCCAGCAGATATCAAGATACAGTCCAGAAGGAGCTGCTAAACTCTAATTCTCCCCCACCAATAGTGGAACCTTCACCAAGTAGCCCGGCGTCCAAAGCTCCTAGCCATACAATCTTTGACAGGTATAGTTCTGCACCTCTACTTCAAGGCTTTTAGGCTGATGATCTCCAGAATGCAACCGAGCATATCTCATCCTGTGCTCCTGGAAGATATTTTTGCATGGGATGAGAAAATGCCAATAGGAGGCACCCTGTCATCTGTGCACACCCCCACCCATGCTGCTGCATGGCTTGCAGCTAACCCAGACCTCAATTTCTCTAAGGAACTTCCTGAATGGAGTGCTGCCTCAGGACCCTTTGCATATCAGCTTTCCTCTACTGAAGAAGTGTTCATGATCTTTTACACGCCTAATGCCCAGTTGAACACCCTTATCCATGATCTTGCAACTACTTCTGGATTCCCAGTTATCCTCCGCCCACCTGGAGAAAGTCCACTGTTTAACCAGGGCCTGGTGCAAATGGAGAGACTACGTGGGGGTAGTTCTGATGCCTCTCATTCATCAACTGCACAAGATATTCTGCAAAAGGCTGTGGATGCAGTCAAGTGGAAAGGAAAGGCCAAGGAAAATAGTGTGAGGGAACCATTGCCTACACTACCAGATTCTACAACATGGCAGCCAAAAGAACATATTGCAAACATTGAGGTTGCACTCAAGGATAGTGAGGCAAAGGGTCGGGTAAAACCAGTGCGCCTATACATGTGTTTCAAGGCAAGACCACTTTTGTGCTCATCAATCTTTGATTTAACTATCCATGCAGTCCAAACAGATTGATCGCACAAACCAACCAAGAGACTGTGTTATGTCAACCAAAGTTGAGGTGCAGCTGAACAACAACCATTTTTGGCTGGACTGGTCATATACCAACATGGGCTTCGTAGTTCATCGGCCTGACTCTATTTCCATGTGTTCCATGTGCGTATTTGATAGGGTTAATTAGATCCAGACTCATATCTATAGGTCCGTCGATCCACAATATGAAGACCCACAGTTTACATCCAAGCACACAAAGGAGAAGAATCAGAGCACAACAGGCGGTGCCTCACTTACCATCAGTCTCAAGCCATCGGGGGGATTAAGTATCCAGCATACACGCGGAACCAAGGATATTGAGGAGCGTACAGATCAGATGGTAAGTAAGTTGGTCCAGCTGTGGGGACCAAAAAAGTTGACAAACTTGTAGCCAAAATCCAAATGTCGTGTTTCGACAAGCCTTGGAGAGGAGTGGAACAAGCATGAACAACCTTTTCCCCAGAAAGATTTTCGATCTTGGGACCTCCGCTGGTACCCTACAAGTGGCGCATTTGGGAAGCCAAATAATGCAATCTTTGGCTTTGATCTTGAGTTGGATTTGAAGCATTCATCTGTACGTAGGCTTTGCATCTCCACTGCTGTCATATACTAAGAGACTCTAGGCTTTATACAAATCTGGGTTGCCAAATGATATTGGATGTGTGATTCGAAACCAGGTCATGATCTGGGCTGCCATTCCTGCACAGAGCACCCCAAAGCCAGAAGAACCAGAGTGGGTTCAAAGCTCAGAAACACCAAAGATGCTAGGGGTAATGCTTGTGACTTCAGTATGTATCTCTCTCTCGTTCTGTATCAGCAGGTACTGCAGAATTCAATCTTCTTTTAGACTTATGTGCCAAATGTCTTCACCGAAAATGCCCAAGAAACTTATGAGAGTGTTCAGCTGGATCTGCATGGTGATTCTGATATGATCAGTCGTGAGTTTGACTTCAGATTATATATTAGTGTTTGAGGAGTTGATCAACAAAACAGGATTGGAGCCTCTGAAAACTGAGCCAAGGACAATTGCTGACAATTATGTTGCAATTGCTCGATTACCTATGGCAGGGACCATTGTCAAACAATCCAGGTTCACCAGGTTCATGGAGAAACTGAAGTTAAAGAAGTCAGTCAAGGAGGAGAAGACCCACAAGCTACCTCTATATGAGGTGATACTGCCACGGGAGGCCATTACACGGCAGTGGATGGGTCCCCTTTGGCCTTCCATGAACTCACAACTGCAAAAGTTGGATTCTTCGAGCAATGAGGACAGTCACAATTGGGTAGCCTGGGAGCAGCAACCAGCCAAAATTCATCATATTCAGCGAGACCCTCCTGCGGCACGGCCCAATCAGCCACCGGTGGATTCAAGTGTTGCTACCACTGTGCAAACAGCAGGAACTTCAAAAGCTGACGACAGAAAGACTACCGGTACAAATATCACTACACCTGATGGGTCTGCAATAGTCATTGGTAAAAAATCCACTTAGTGGGGATTCACCTTGTATGTAACATGCACACTGTAAATATGTAGATTTTGGTGGAACTGAAAATGAAACTTAAATAAATATTTTCAGTAACAACTGAAATATGAGCTAAAAATAATAATAATAGGGCTGAAAATTATGCTGAAAATAGTAATTTCAATACCCCCTCAGTTTGTGCTGAAACTACCATTACTCTATCTCTTAATAGGATGTCTCACATCAGGCTCTAATTGACATGCTCTCACAGACTCCACTCGGACTCGCATGTTTGCCATGCCGCACTCTGCCAGACTCTGCACCTGCTCTGGCCACTCTGTTGCCACCTCTTTGTGACATAGGACTTGCTTTTGACCACAATGTGCCCTGCTCGCCAACCACTTGCAACAACATCACTTGACACTGGCTCAAAGCCTCAAATTAAGCAAGTTCACTCCCGAGCTCCCAAATACCCCCCAGCAACTGCAGCTGTTTGAGCAGCAGAGAAGAGGACGGACCAGAGAGCTCAGCGGCGCAACGAGGGCAATTCATCAGAGCCGGTCAAAGGACATGAAGCAAGGTATCAAGCCCCAAGGGTGCGTCCTCCATCTGAACATAAACCATTCCCTCTCATTCTTGCTTTCAAACAGACGAACGAATGACTGTTCGAACGTGTGAGAAGAGTCAGTGATCTTGTGACGAGTGATGGCATGGCGGTGTGCGCTTCTTCTCACACGCCGCCACGATGACCTGGCGCTCGTTTGCTAGCTCTCGCGCTTCCTCGCGCCCCATGGGCTTCGCACCCACCCTCCTCTCCCTTTCGTTTAGGACTTATTTGCACTCTGTGCTCCTGGTGTATAAGCAGACACTGTAGTAGTGCCAATGGGTTCTTCCTCGGCAACCCATCAGCACTGCGCCCAGAGCTCATCGCGTTGCTTCTTCCCCAGAAGTTAGCGGTGTCTGCTTTACTGCTGACTCCCTGCTTCTGCTTGGACTTTGTGAGAGCCAGGCAGAGCGAATGGAACAAGATGCATCCACCTCAACGTGCGTGGCCAGGCTGTAGCGCTGGGTAAAGCCATCATCCCTCCAATCCTCGGTCCCCGTCGACTTGAACGCACAAGGTGTTGCTCACCGAACACGAACAGGTGTGGTGAACTGACTTGAGTGAGAGGGGGGATGTGAGGAACATAACCAGAGCCGCATGGGCATTGGTGCTCTAGGTGTGTGCTCCATTTTCATGTGACAATGACAATTATGGTTGAAATACGGGGTCATAATTATGCGAGAATTGACACAGGTTCGGATGGTGTGCAACACAGGTTGAGCCCAACCTGTGTCATTTTCTTTCAGGTAGAGTATATGGTTGATATATGGGTGAAATACTGGGACATTATTCAAAATGCACACAACTCAGTGCTTTTTGACCAAAATCCACACAGGTTGAGCATTTTTTGACACAGCTTGGACGGAATGAAGCACAAGTGGCGGTTCTCAACACAGGTTGAATTAAAGGCAAAAATGCGACACAGCTGCAGGCAGTTCATGTATATTACAAAACACAGGTAGAATTATGAATACACAGGTGGGACCCATGGCAGAAATCCTGCACAGGTGTGGAATTCTCCCAGTCACACTCATCAATATCTCATCATCAAGTGCTGATGGCACAATAGATGGGCTGTGAGAGAGATAAACAACTTGTACCAAAGGCTGGTGGATGCTGGGGATTTGAACCTTCCAGAAGAAAACTCCGACCAGTTCCCACCGTGATTTTTCCCACTGGGTTTTTCGCCGAGGTTTCAACCAGCAGGCCAGCCTCGTGAGGGCCGGCCAGTCAAGGTTAGCTATCAATCCCTTGGAATCGGTGTGTGTGCCTTTGGTAGATTCAAGGTGTAGTGTTAGGATAGCCATCTAACGAAGCTATGATCTGGGGTAGGTAAACTCGTAGTTCAGGCTGTGAGCCCGCAAGTATAATACAACCACCCCCTTAATATTGCAACCATATATCAACCCTATGATCGCATCATATATGATCAGTTGGCAACCCGACTGTGACAAAGTTGAGCAATTCACCTGTGCCAGGAAAACATGGTGGTGTGGCTCAAATCTGGCCGACCTGTGTCTTTATTTTTCTCTCGTTCAACCAGAAAAAATGGACACAGGTTGGACTCAACCTGTGTCGCCACAATCCCAACCTGTGTCAATTTGCCCATAATAATGTCCCAGTATTTCAACCATATTGATATATGGTTGCAATATTACGGTCGAATTGGCACAGGTTAAGTGTGTTTCCAACACAGGTCAGTGAAATTTTGACACAGGTTTTGGCAACCTGTGTTTATTCCTTTTTCAATGCAAAAACAACAGCTTTATACCCAAAAATGGACATTGAATACAAACTAGTCAAATGATCTGGCTGATTCAATCACGATGCCATCAACAGCAACTTGAACAAGCCGGCACCCTTCCGCTCACCTTTGCGATAAACTTTTAAAGGAGATGTTCACCCTGTGGCTCATTTCACCGAGCTTCTGTCTGAGTCTGTCATCCCCAATGCCATCATTCCCGCATACTTTCCTTACTGCACAATATTTGCCAGTTATTTGAGGCTTAGGGGCTATATTCCTTCGACCCTATTCCTGCTTAACATACCACACGTACAAATGACACAATTCTTGTGCTCTGAGCAAGCCAATCGCATCTTGGCTCACTTTCATCCAACTGGAATTCAACTGCACTACCATAATGATGTTGTATGTATCAAGAGACGGATCAAAAAAAATCGATCCGCTTGATTGATGCGATGATCAGGATCACATCTTGACTAATTTTGGAAATGAAGAAAAAATGCGAACCTGCACCCCTGTGCTAAGATTGCAACCAATTATCAACCTGCGTCAAAAACCTCCGACCTGTGTTAAAAACGCTCAACCTGCGTCATTTTACTCCGAAAAACCTCCACCTATGCATATTTTTAATTTTGCAACCGTATATCAACCATAAGAGTAAGAGAAAAAACCGACACAGGTTGGAAGTTTTGATGGACACAGGTTGAATCTCAACTTTACTAGTCTTTAGTCGACAGGGTCACATCCTGATCACATCTGATAATATCTGATGTTCATCATCAGTTGAAACCTTTTCAATCAGGTAGAAAACTACAAAGAAATCAAGGACTACAACTCTGTGTCTACTCTGCCTTGTTTCTCATCCCAGATGTGATATTGTGCTTTTCGAAGCACCTCTCGGAGCAACTTAAAAAACCCTGCACTGGGGAATCACCTGCTGATGATGGAGCTGATGTGTGTGTGACTGTGAGGGTTGTGTAGAATTTCCGCCATGGTTCCAACTGTGGATTAGGAGTTTGATAAATCTATCACCTGTGGCTTGAGATATACAGGGACTTCCTGCAGCTGTGTCACATTTTCAGCCTCAAGCAAGGTGGTGGCGATTTTTTCAACCTGTGTGTCGATGCTTCCAACCTGTGCCGAAAACATCAAACCTGTGTTAATTTTGGTCAAAAAACACTAAGCTGTGTCAATTTTGAATTATGACCCGCCATTTCACCCATAGACAATGCTCACTGAAGATGAAATACGATTCGTGCACATAGCCCCGTCAACTCACGATCCAGCCAGCGTGTGCAGTCATGACACGTTGTCATGACACAGTCCCTATCGTCCCTTTCTTTCCCTATCCTTCAGCGCTGCGACGTTACAACCCGATCGTTGGAAACCGATCGACTTCAAAGCCCTGATCGTATTAACCCTTACTGTACGATCAGAACCCTTTCTGTTTCATGACTGCCTTATATACCGTAGGTTGTTATCGTCTATGCCCCCAGAGTCTTCGTACTCGTTTTACCCGTTTTACCCGTCGGTCGCCTGTTACAATCCGCTTTCATGGGTTCTCTCGCTCGACAACCCGCTCAGCTACCCGGAAGACCACTGGTGCTGACAGAATAACAACCTCCCTACTATCACCAACACCCGACCGACAATGGAAGCAGAAGTCGCCAACTTTGAGGCGATGAACGACGCTCAGAAGGCCGAATACCTCTTCAGCCACATAGCCCGCTTGAGCGCAGAGACGGTGGAACTCTGTCAGGAAAACACAACTCTGAAAGCACAGCAAGACACGACCGGAGGCCGTGTACAGACTTTGGACCATGTCCTTGGCGGCATTGGGACCCAGTTGGACGAGACGACCATGCGGGTTCAATCGATGACCAACAAGAATATGCCAGTGCGGATTCAACAGATGGAAACCCGCACACAGCAAGGATACGACCTCCTCCTGCAAGCCAGGGACGATCTAGCCGCGAAAGCGGCGACGCCAGGACGAACCACTGGAGGCACTAAGCCGGTTTCCCCGCCGAAGGACTTCTTGGGCGATTCGGACCAGGTGGACACATTCTTGTCCTACTGCTGGTTGGCCTGGCAAGGCAACCCAACCTATAACACCGAGGCCAGCCGAATCAACTACACCTCTCATACTGCAAGGGGGACGGCGCGGCGATCTGGAAAGACAGTGTGGTCCGTGCAATGTGCAACGGCACCAGCACATGTCCAGCAGAAGATCGAGGCTTTGCGCCAAGGGCATGACGGAAGTGCGACTGCGTTCTTCACCGTCCTCAACGCCCTGAACCAGACCGCAGGGTACGACAAGCCCAACTTGCTCCGCATCGTAAAGAAGGGGTTAGAGAGACGCGTAGCGCAGGCGGTCTACGGAGTTCACCTGCTGCCCCAGACGTACGACGCGTGGAAGAAGGCCGCTATCGACCATGACAGTATCCTGCGCCAGTGGGACATTACCGATGGGGGTTCGCAAGGCAGAACGACAGAATGAAGCTTACGCTGCCAAGCCGCAGAACCCGGCGACCACCCAGCCGAACACCAATCGCGGCAGGAACACAGGAGCCTGCCCCAACAAGGAGAACCCACACACCGGGTTCCAGAACCGTGGTAACTGGAACTGCTCAGATTTTACAACCAACGCTCCCATGGTCACATTCGGCACCACCACTACCACCCCGATGCCGAACACCGCTGCACCCGCTGCTGCGGGGCCCGTCCCCATGGACATCAGCCGAGCCATGAGCAACGAGAAGCAAATTCGGGAGGCAACGTGCTGGACCTGCCACCAGAAGGGGCATCTCAGCCACAACTGCCCTAACCACCGCCCTCAGCAGATCCGGGCGGTCCGAAGGAACGCAGGACCAAGACACCGAGCAGCAGGCAGATTTTCCCGACAGTCGCGAGTGAACTCTACGCCCTCCCATCCATACCCCGTCCGTACCGATGTAATACGCAAGAACAATCGATTTTCCCCATTGCCCACGTATTACTCGAGTGACGAAGACATAGAAACCGAACCATACTCCCCGCCTGGCAGGCGGAAGACCACTGAGAGGAAGCCGCTACGGATCCCGAAACCTGCAGAGGAACCCATTGAAACGCTGACTATAAGAGCAGCTGTGAAATGCGAAGAGCTGCAAAGCAACCCAACTCAAATCCAACTAAACTCAAACAAGCTGCGCGCAAGTTCGGGGAGTTCCAGCAAAGTATATGCTGGTTGCACACCCAGAGAGCTCGATAGCGACGATCCAACCAATGTGAGGAGCAGAGGCTCAACTCGAAGTCCAATGCAATGATCCAACCAAATGCAATCCAAAATCCCGTTCAATTCCAATCCAAACCAAGCCTATCCAGTCCAGTCCAATCCAATCCTTTCCAATCCCAATTCCTTCTCAAACCAAACTAAACCAAACCCAGACCGATTCGTCTCAGAATCACACGCGATAAGATTGCCTTGAAGATCACCCGACCCAGAGCCCGATAAGGGATGAATGCGGGGGCGTCGTATATATTTACAGTGAGTACATGGTGGTTTATATAGTAGTGAGTGTGTAATAAGGTTTATGAAAGCCGTTGGACGCGCGTATACGGCGACGCGTTGAACGCGTATGCATCGGCACTTCGTCAGCTCGGATCCCCGCTCTAGACCGCCCGAATATCAGCTGCTACGTCTCCTCCTCCGAATATCTCCGAGCACCCGTTTAGGTCCGCCTGCCGTGGGGTGCCGCACTGCTCAACTACTCGGCTCATCGTTCCGCTGAGGGACGGTAACACTCGGCTGATCAGATAGCTCTGATGGCCTGCTGCCACGCCAGGAACAGGTCTTGCCAGGACTTCGGCCCGTTAGGGATAAAGCCAAGGTGGTTCCATGGTCGTGATCTTCGCGTTCCCGTTCTCATGGTTGGTAGTTTTGGGTATAATCCGAGTCATTACCGAGGTTGAAAGCGCGTGGCAAGTGCAGAATCTGGAAAATCCAGGTGCGCACACTTCCCCTGCTCATCATCTCCCCTTTTCGTAGATCTTGACCGTCCTCGGTCAACTATGCGTCCTTTTCGGCCTGTTCACCATCCACGCGCAAAGATCTCCGCGTTACCGAATTTGTCAAATCAATCACTCGGATCACCACGCTGTCCCTTAGCTCCTGCCACGTTCTCTACGCCAATCTTGCGCCAATCCCCCAGCGGCTTCTCGTTTTACTCCGACATCCTGGAGATCTCCGAAGCTGCCCTTCAAATTCTGGTCATATGGACCGGTCACCGGGTCGATGACGGAGTCGGATTCCAAGCCCGCCCATCTCGTATCCGACTTTGTGGAATGGTCTTCTGGTCAGGTCACCGGACTCGATGACGCACTAGCAGTCCTGGCTTTTCCTCCTCCGAAACCATGAGCGCGGCATCTCGGCCTTGTGACACATCCTCGTCCTGACCTCATGTCGGACGACGAGCACAACTTCTACTTTGATGTCGGCGATGACTATGTGTTGGGAGTCGACCCAGTGAAGGTGTCTCCCGTTCCTGTCATTGCTGACCCTCTTGCACCAGCATTTCTACCATCCCCGCGCCTGTTCTTTCGCTCACTCGGTCTCGCGCCTCGCAATGCGCCGCTTGTCGGAGTCCTAATGCACTATCGCCGCCCAGTACGTGTATTTTTATCTCTACCCGCAATTCTCGGGCTCAACGATTCTTCAGAGCACGCTGGATTATGTGCACAACCATTGTAACGCGTGCCTGACCTTCTGCCGGGACTGTGAGTTCCATGGCTGGGGCGCTAAGTGCACTGCATGCATGAATTCCGGTGACTCGAAGCGCAAATGCACATATTCCGACTTCTCCGAGTTCCTCGATGCTCTGCGCTATTATCGCGACCACGTTCTTCCACTCCCTGGTGAGCTTTCTCCGCAATTCCCTGTTTCTCGTCTAATCGCCTGTAGCCATTCCCTTCGCACACGACGCTGCCTTGGCAAATTTCTACGGACATTGCAAGACCGCTTTCGCCTTATTCCGCTCCAACCGGTACTCCGTCGAAGCTGCGATGCTCGCTGATGCCCGCGAGCTTGTGAATGCTCTTGATGCGGCATTGCTCCAGTCCGCGCTACTCCTTTCGACCCACCCGCGCTTTCCGCACCTCCTCCGTCTCGCAATTAATCATCACTTCGCGGACCATGTATGGGCTGTCCCAGGTAGCCGTTGAGTAGATTGCAAATCCATTATCCTGCCGCCATTTTGCGCTCTATCCCTCTCGGACAACTATCCGAAAAAGGTATGGTGCTCGCCTTAAGCGTCCATTCCTCGGTTAACAACCCTGGTTCCTGTGCGCAATTTGCTCCGGATCTTGGCCGTACAAGCAAGTTTCACATGATTCGGTGAGTTCCCCGCCGCTTGCTTTGTCCCAGCCAAGTTTGCAAATCCTAATTGGACTTGTTGCACAGTTCCTGGTCGTAGTGTCTGGCGCCGTGTTGACGCGTACGCTGGCCATTTGTGCGCCGAGCCTGCCGTTTGACGCGTACGTCTCCCTCTCCCCTTTTCGTTAGACTCTTGCTGACTGTCCCCAGTCAGAACAGCCGACTCGCAACCGTTTAAAAGGTCAACCTATGTTCTGTGCCGACTCATTCCTCTCTTTCTACACTCAATGTCTCCCACTGGTCCCTCTGCCTCTAATGCGACTCGCGTCAGTGTCCAACGCCGCAACGGCTTGCTCGCCGTTGGTGACCAAGCCCAGGCTCGGTTCCCCAGCGCTGTTGCGCAGTACAAGTTTATCGCCGGTTGTGCAGATAACGCGGTATGTTTTCTGTCTCCGCGTTCAAGTCTTCAACTGACTTTACAGCAGCTCCGCAGCAGTCCTCAGTATCAATCCTTCGTTGAGGAGCCCGACCTCTTCTCTGTCCTGGTCAACATCAAGGAAGGTTTCGACGATGCCATCACCAAAGAGGCTCCCAAGACCCCAATCTACCACACCTTCCTCGAGTTCTACGACGAAGTTCAAGCTGGTATTCAACGCCGACGTGACAAGCGCACCGCTGCCTCGGTCGAGCTCGATCGTACGGCTGAGCGTCGTCGCACAGCTGCGGCTGCGTCTGGCGCCGAGCACCAACGCAAGCGCTCGCAGAAGTTCAAGGTATGTTTCTCTGTCACTTTGTAGATCTTGGCTGAACGCAGCTAGGCTCGCGCTCGCTCTCGCAGCGCATCAATTGTGTCGGCCATCTCCGTTCATTCGGATGCCGATATGCCTCAAGCGGGTGGAAATACTGGCTCGGCTGCGCTCGGTGAGCAAGATACCGCGATGGTGGTCGACCAGCCTGACAAGGTGCGTACAGGACTCATTTCGGCTGAGCTCCAGCGTCTGTCTGCCAGGCTTGATGGACTGATGCTCTCACAGGGCTTTCAGCCTGCTGCTACTGAGCAGCCTGTTCCTGTCGAAGTTCAACAACCGCTCGGAAACGCGCACCAGCCCGAGGAGACTCAGTCTCTCGACGAACGGGCCCTGGTGAGTGATTCCTTTCGACTCTCCTTCGCGCTCTCAACTTCAATTGAGCGCAGTCCACAGCCAATTCCGCACGTACGTCCCTGTTTGACCGTTTTTATGATTCATCAACCACCACTTTTTTTTAGCAACCGAGATCATTCCGCGGCCACACTCCGTTCCACCTCGCAAGAGGGCGCGCTCCAACTCGGGGGTTCTGGCGTGGGAACACTCAGCGGATGAGCTCGCCGGTGAGTTCATTCGTTTCCGCTCTGGTCTTAGCTCTGACCAATTTATTTCCCAGCAGCAGAACTCGGCACCAATGGCGCCAATGTTCAGGCCGTCGTTTCCCAAGCCGAAGCCGCAGTCGCGCTTCCCGAATTTCAAGAAACTGAGGGCTCCCTTCGACTACAAGAGTCCGAACTCCGCAGCCGGATCGCGTTTACTCACGCCCAGATCCGTTACCACCTCCAACACCGGCAATACCTCCTTCGCGACCTCGACCGGGTACTTCAACAGCAGCACCTTCGCTCCGGCAGCGCCGAGCAACTCCAAGGGCAAGGGGTAAGTGTCGCCTACCTGCCGTTGGACGAGTCTGACGTGCACCAGAAGAGCCCAAGCAAGTGAGTGCAACGGCAGTTGCCCCTTCTGCTGTGCACCTCACGTTTACGGAGGTTGCTACCGCGATTGAGGTACGTTTTCGATGCACCTTCCTGCTCTCATGCTGATTTCCTTTTGGGTGCAGGAGTATCGTCTCCCCGTCCCAAATATATATCCCCATTCTCATCGTCCACTCGTTTATCGTCTCGTACTGCCAATAGCCGCTCGTTTTCACAGCCTGGGGACTCTTCCCCATCCGTTCTTTACCCGTATACCCCATACTCGTCGCTCCTTAGCCACGCTCCACAGTCCTTTCGTGCAATACAAGTCAGATTCCGTCGGTTCCTAACTTGCGTCGCCGTAACTGCCTTGGCGCCGATAATCTCCTTTCAACGTCTTCCCATTCTTCGGTGTGAATATCTCGCTCATCGGAATCCTCCTCTTCCGGGTCAGGCTCTCCTTCCTCGCTGTCGAACTCCACGCTTGGACGGAGAGGTACTTTGTGAAACTGGAGGTCTTTTCCCGAGTATCCTTCCTCTTCGTCCATCTCCTCTCGTTCAAGTTCATCAAGCTGAGCCCGCGAGACGTCAATAAGCTCCTCGATGTTCTTTGGCAGCGTGATCTTATGCCGCTGTGCGAACGGTATTACGCGGAAGCGTGCAATCTTCCCATGAAACATGGCGCCGTTCATCTGGCAAACAAGGTACGCGTCCCCTCTGGTTCTTCGAACGACGACCATTGGTCCCTCCCAGCGTATTTTATTACGGCTGTCCTTTGAATCCTCAACGGTCGTATTTCGGACCAGAACCAGATCACCGGGTTCGAATTTGTAATCCTTGATGGTATGTTTATTCTCTTCTTCATACCGCCATGCTGCTTTCCGCTTCTCCTCCGATACTCTCAATCTCATCTCGTCGACATGCACCGAATGTTTAGCAAGCGCACGGGCCCTCAAACCAATCAACTCGTCCGTGGAAAGCAAGTGGTCTGGATACTCCACCAACCAAGTTGCTTCTTCGACGTCTAACGGAACCACAGGATGTGCGCCGCAAACCGCGAAGTACGGTGAACACCCAAGTCCGCGTCGGATGGTGATTCGATCTGCCCACAGAACTTGCGGGAGAAACCAGTACCATTTGCGCAAGTCGCCTCCCGTCGCTTTGTACAACGACTGGCGAATATCCCAGTGCCCGCTCTCCACAGTACCGTTGGATGGTGAGTTGTAAGGTGCGATTCTAACGCCCACGATCCCGTATTTCGCGGTTAGCCACTTCAGTGCAGCAACAAATGGTGCTCCGTTGTCCGTTACCAGCCACTTCGGACAACCCCAGCGACATATTACTTCCTCCAAAAGGAACCGCCCAATTGTCTCCGCGTTTTCGTTCCGTAGACCTCGTCCCTCGACATACCGCGAAAGTGCGCACCTTGCGTCGACGATATATTTGCACTGGTTCGAGACCTCACTCATGTGCATCACGTCGGCATGTATCTTCTGAAAGATACTCGGCGTCATCGTAACCACGGGTGGTGTTTTTATCAGCGCTGCTTGCCTCTGTTGACATACGACACAGGTCTTGACGTACCACTGTACGTCGCGATCCATCTCCGGCCACCAAAACCGCAGCTCGAGCATCGAGCGCGTCGCGAAGAAGCCTCGATGACCAAGCGAGTCATGGGCCGCGCGCAGCATATACATGCGATGTTCCTTCTCAACGACAAGCCGGTGCGTGCTCTCAGTTCCTTTCTTGTATATCTTCCCCTCCTTGCTTAAGAAGAACTGGCTCGCATAACGAATGAAGCGCTTATAGCGCAAGTCGTCCATACCCGCCGGTCTCTTCGTCGGCTCTTCCAACCACCGCCTCACCAATCGTAACCGCAAGTCCTGGCTCTTCGCAGTCGATGTGCGGTGCTCTTCAGGGTATGGCTCACGCTTCTCAGGATTATTCCGAAGCTCGGTATTCGGCAACAGCCCATCTTCGTGCTTATGTGCCAGGTTGAGATACTGAGGCACAGCAAGGCCTTCCAGTTTGTAGGCTGCGGCAACGGTCTTCGAAAGCTCGCGCTCCTGTACCTCGGCGCTCCCAATCTCCTGCTTGAAGTCTTCTACTGAAGTTGCGGCCCCTTCCATCGAAACCATGTATCCTCCGCGTGTATCGATGTCCTCCTTGAACTCGTCCAACGCTAACGGCTGCTGACCGAAGTAGTCCCAGTCCGGATGCGGCTCTGGCGGCTCATTCTCATCTTGATCCTCATCTTTGTTCTCCCAAACCTCGTCACCAGGCTGCGGTAAACGGCGCGAAAGTCCATCAGGTGGGAACGTTGCTCCACGTACGTGCTTCAACTTGAACTTGAACATTAGAATTTGCTCAATCCAGCGATTTATAGTCGCGTTTGGACCCATCCCGGGGTTGTTTAGCATGCCCTGAATGTACATTGCGTCTGTTTCAACCACCAACCTCCTGCAGCCAAGTAACCAATATTGCATCGCCTCCAGCGCTCTTTTCAACCCGTACAACTCGCGTTTGGGCTGCGAGAACATCGCTTCCCGGCGGTTCAAGGTAATGGATGCAAACTTTGCATAATACCGCTTCTTCGCGTCAAGTGGGTCGCACTGGTAAATCTGGATGCCTACGGCCATCCAAGACGTGTCAACTGCGAGTACAACATCCGAATCCCACTCGAAGTTCAGCGGCCGTAAGCATGGCGCGTTACTAACTGCCTCCTTGAGCTGCTCCATTGCCTTCTCTTGTTCTGGACCCCACTCAAACTCCACATCTCCGCGGGTAAGTTTCTGAATCGGCCTAGCCAGTACCGCGTAGTCCTTAATAAACATCCGCAAGACTCCAATCGTACCCAGGAACTGTCTCACTGCTGAGACATCCTTCAACGCACCCCATCGAGTTATTACACCAACTCGATCTGTGTCCGGTTTCCTCCCCTCGTAAGAACACAGATGTCCAACAACGTGAAATTCATCCGCGCAGATCACTGACTTGGTCCCCGATAAGGTACCACCGCAATATTTCACGCGCTGAACCACTCGATTGATGTTCTGAAAATGCTCCCAGACAAACCGCCGTATGCCAGGATTCTCAGGAATCGTTTCGAAACTCCCATCCGCACTTTGGTACCGCGATCCAGGTCCTCGAACAGGGATATCGTCGATGTAAGGTATCGTAACATGCGGGATCTCATCGCGCAAGATGTACGTCACGTCATCGTGGAAGATTGGGACTGAGTTAGTCCAACCTTGGGGTAGCTTGACCAGACGTAGCGCTCCGAACGGTGTTTGGAATGTCGTAAAGTCTCGCGAACCCTCCGCAATATCACGATGATCATAGCCCGAATATAAATCAAGGCATCCTCCACATGCTCTCCCTGCGAAATGATTCGCTAATTCCTCGGTAGCCGGCGGAAGACCCGAGTGTGCGATGGTTACCGCGTTCAAAGGCTCCAGAGCATGCACCAAGCGTATGCTCTTGCCATCCTTCTTCACCACTCCGAAGAATTTACTGCGGTACGACGCGTTCGAAGGCTCGTAAACGCCAGCGTCGATCTTGTTCTTGATTACTCTGCAGAATTCCTCAAGCTGTCCACGGGGAATAGGGATGCTTCTTTCAACCCAGACCTCGTGCTCTACTAACGGAAATTCAACAGGCGGGAAGAAGTCATGCCTGAAACTCCCCCGTTCCTCGTCATTCCACGCGAATGCACGCTCCTGCTTCATCATGAAGTGGTGCAGTGACTTCCTCTCTTCTGGCCACAAGAATTCTCCAGCATGCAGCTTATCCACAATCGCTTTCCGCTCCTCAGTATACCGACCAGTTGGGCAGAAATCCGAAGGATGGGGACTGAGCCCCGGCATGTCTTCCAACGGATTACCTCTAATGTCCCGCTTGATGCGGTATTTATCGGGTAGCTCTGTGTAGACAGGACGGATTTTTAAGCCTACAGGCTTGTACTTCTTGCCCGCAAACACTGAGACGCGCTTGAGTTTCTGTTTCGGGCTTCTCGGCGGGCGGACCGGGTAGACCGTTCCGTCCGGAGCCGAAATGAAATCAGCTGATTGACAGCATGCGCAGCGTGTGCCTTGGGTTAATACATGCACGATCCTCGTCTCCTCGTCGGACCCAACACCCCGGAACACCTTCTCTTGGTCCCTCGTTACTCCCGGCTTCTCTGCTTGGCTCCATGTGAACACGCCATAACTCTTTCCATCCGCGCCGTGCCTCATCTTCCCGCTTTCTCGAAACTGGCCAAATAGTGCCGCGGCCTTCTCGTCCTCTCGAATCGCCGTATTCCCGGTCGAGGCTGCAACATAGGCCTCTAAAATCTCTGTCTCCGTAAACACACCCCGCTTCGGCTTGAAATAGCTCTCGATTTCCATCTCACCCTTCTCGTTAAAGCCCACTTGCACCGCCAATTCACTGTTTGAGCCCGGCATTAATTCCTCGAAGGGAGACGAAAACCCTCCTTCTCCTGTACGTTCACCGACTGCTTCGGTGTCTCATCCTCATCCGGCACCTCCTCGACTGTCACCTTCCGCGCCTTTCGTGCACTCAACTCCTTGGGACCTTGTCCTCGCATAAAGGTAGGCACCACCCACTGTTTCCCCGTGTTTGGGTCAGTTAGGGTGATCAACTGGTCGCCATTCCGCGTGTTTCTGACCTCGCTTTCCGTCAGCATGTCGAACGGCCGCCCCAGGAGCACCTTATACGCTGGATCTCGGATGATGTGTACTTGTAAGTACACCGTCATTTCTCCGAACTTGAAAGGCACGTTCTTAGCCATTCCCACAGATTTCTCGAGCGCGCCATTCGCACTCTGCATATAGATCTGCAGGTTCGGGTCCCAGATCAACCCCGCCGCCTTCGCTTCCTCCAACGACATGGACACGATCTGCGAGCCCGAGTCGAGCACACACTCGATGACGATCTGCCCATTCACAACGGAATAAACCACTCGCAGGCCCGCCGAACTTCGCGCGACGTATACCTGTTTTGGTTGCTCGCCTTCTGGTAGGTTCTCAAGATATTGCAGGTATGGATCCGAGACCATCAAGGAGCCTTTTGGTACGTCTCCCGCAACTGTCGACATGACGAACACTTGCTCAACTTGTGGCAGCTCATCCATATCCAGCGCGTCAAACGCCAACTCGTCGTCGACTACCTCACTCGACGGTAGCTCGGCGGCATGGTTCGCCTCGAACGTCTCAACCACCTTCGTGTTCTGGTTAACCGGAAGCCGAACGCGAGTCAAGCGGAGCTTTTCTCCATCGCGCAACTCAGGTGAGATCCCGAATAAATCTCCCAGCTTAATCGTCACTTCCAGATTGTTTATATCACCAATGACCTTCTCCACGAGGCCTTCCTGTTGCACAGGCGCTCGAATACGATAAGATTTTTCCTCCGGTTGCAACGCTGCGTTCTTTCTCGGATACGACTCGACGCTGGCGTTCCATGGTGGAGTTCGGGCCCCCATGTGCACTGGACGTACGTTCCGGTACGGAAGCTCTGCCGCTTTTGTTTTCTCCCCAATTTCCTCCACTTCGTTCGCGATTCTGACCTGTTTCTGCACTTCAGGTCGTTCTCCCACTTCCGCTTTCTCTCTCCAATCACCGCTCCGATTCGCCATACTACCAGATCCTCGCTCGTTTCTCTCCGGAGGCTTCGACGGTTTCGCCGTGGATGCGGCCTCCATCCTCGAGCGACTCAAAAACCCTGGTTCGATGACCCGGCGCTGTCCTTTCCACCTCGCGTCAAAACGAATTGTTCCTGCGCTTGCGTGCTGTCTCCAACCGCCATTCGCGAGAAGTATGCATGCAACGCGCGCTGCATATCCTCTTCGCTGACTCCTGGGATGAGGGGCGCTACTGCGGGCTGCGCTGGCTGCATGGGAGCCGACGCCATGTACACCGGCTGTGCGGGTGCTGGAATCGCAGCCGCCTGCGGATGCACTAACGGTTGAGTCCTCGCCATCTGTACGCGCATCGTCTTAATCTCATCCCGCAGCATCTCAACCTCCCGATTCACGGTGTCGAATTCGTTATAGTAAACGTCCTCGTACGCCAGTGGTTGCGAGTACATATTCTGGCTCATTCCTTTCTTTCTCCAGTACTCCTCGACGCGAGCGCTTTGCGACCCTGGCCCGTTCGGAATATACGACCCATCGGCCAGTCTAAGTGCGCCGTTTTCCACTGAGAGCCATCCTTTCGAAATATGCTCATGTTTCTTTAGACAATTCGCCGAGATATGGCTGGGATCACCGCAATAATAGCAGTCCCGTCCACGACCCATACTACCCGGACGATACATGCGCTCATAGCCTTGCTGAGGTGATGCATCTCCCGCCATGACAATGTCTCGATGCGTGGCCATCTCGCGCGACGGCGCTGGTCCCTTCATATGCATCTGGAACGCCTTCATCATTTCTGCCTGGGCATTCCGCGCCTCTTTCTGCGCCACCACAATCGAGTCTCTAATACCCGAGATCTCTTCGCTGAGCTCTTCGATCCGCTCATCGCGACGCTCCAACTTCACAGCGGGAAAAGTCGACGAACGCTTGACCTCCGGTGCGTCGGGCCGTGCATCTACTGTGTCCGCCTCTTCTGACGATGCGAAACGCTCCGCCATATCAATGAGGTCGTCCAGCTGGATCGGGTCCTCCTTCCGATGGTCTATACGCGCGTTCGCTACTCCCGCCGGTTGTGCTTGAGCTCCCGCTTTCCGCAATTCCTCCCGGAGTAAGCGATGGCTAGAGATGGAGAGCCTGAGCGCTTGGGCGAAGGGTTTTTCGAGGGTGTCGAGGTATTTCTGGCACGCTTGCTTGTTCAAAATAATAGCAGGCTCTTTCGTCAATTTCTTGACCAGCCGCTTGAACTCGCGCCCGAATCTCTTCAACGTTCCTTCGTCTCCCATCTCGATGCCTCGATGTAGCGTGCAAAGCTTCTCCAAGTCTCTCAACGTCCCATCCTTCTCCAACTTTAACTCCGGATACCCTTCTTTCACATCCTCCAGGAAGTCTTCGAACGACTTAGTCGCCTCCGAATAACTGTCCAGATCCTTCCACAGGTTCCTCTTCTTCACAGGCAAGTAGCTAACGATGAGCTTCTTCTTCTCCGTCTCGTCGGCGACACCTCCCAACGATATGATTTGTTCCACCTGGTCAACAAAGTTGAGCAGATCGTCCACATCATCTGTTGTGAACTTTGGTGCACTCGAGTCCCACGACCGAGGAATTTTGAAGGTTGCTACGCCCGCTCCCGCTACTGCCGCTCCTCCTGCCACTGCTGCTCCAGCTGCTGCTCCCTGAGGCATATTTCCGCCTTGAATGTGTGGTGTGTGTGTTTGTTGTGGTGTTGTCGTTGAGCTGGACGCTGCCTGCTCGGGTACTTGCTCTTGTTGCAAGTGTTGATGTGCTTCAGAACGACGCCTTGTCGCGCTGATTATCTCGTTACGGCCGCTCGCAACAGGTGTAGATTTCTGGGGTTTGCCTTTCTTCGAAGGATAGCTCAATCAAGCTCGACGCAGCTGTTTTCTGCGCGACTCCTGTTCGGTCTGATCTCCGTAAAGGTGGCCTTTCGAAACCTGATCCTCCCTGCTCAGCTCCTCCGCCCGCTTCGAGAGTGTGGTCTGCCGCTGAGGACAGTTTTGGTGAGAGAGCCCGAAGACTCTCAAGTGTTTTTGTGTGTTTTGTGGCTTTCGCCGGTGGTGTGAATGTGCTTTAAAGAGCTATCTGAATGAACCCCCCTCGCGGTGGGCTCCAGATGAAACGCTGACTATAAGAGCAGCTGTGAAATGCGAAGAGCTGCAAAGCAACCCAACTCAAATCCAACTAAACTCAAACAAGCTGCGCGCAAGTTCGGGGAGTTCCAGCAAAGTATATGCTGGTTGCACACCCAGAGAGCTCGATAGCGACGATCCAACCAATGTGAGGAGCAGAGGCTCAACTCGAAGTCCAATGCAATGATCCAACCAAATGCAATCCAAAATCCCGTTCAATTCCAATCCAAACCAAGCCTATCCAGTCCAGTCCAATCCAATCCTTTCCAATCCCAATTCCTTCTCAAACCAAACTAAACCAAACCCAGACCGATTCGTCTCAGAATCACACGCGATAAGATTGCCTTGAAGATCACCCGACCCAGAGCCCGATAAGGGATGAATGCGGGGGCGTCGTATATATTTACAGTGAGTACATGGTGGTTTATATAGTAGTGAGTGTGTAATAAGGTTTATGAAAGCCGTTGGACGCGCGTATACGGCGACGCGTTGAACGCGTATGCATCGGCACTTCGTCAGCTCGGATCCCCGCTCTAGACCGCCCGAATATCAGCTGCTACGTCTCCTCCTCCGAATATCTCCGAGCACCCGTTTAGGTCCGCCTGCCGTGGGGTGCCGCACTGCTCAACTACTCGGCTCATCGTTCCGCTGAGGGACGGTAACACTCGGCTGATCAGATAGCTCTGATGGCCTGCTGCCACGCCAGGAACAGGTCTTGCCAGGACTTCGGCCCGTTAGGGATAAAGCCAAGGTGGTTCCATGGTCGTGATCTTCGCGTTCCCGTTCTCATGGTTGGTAGTTTTGGGTATAATCCGAGTCATTACCGAGGTTGAAAGCGCGTGGCAAGTGCAGAATCTGGAAAATCCAGGTGCGCACACTTCCCCTGCTCATCACCATGGCTTGGAAACAACTACCACTCCACAGTGCTGAGCGACTACTGGAAAGACTGCGTGCCAGACCGCAGGACATGGGGGTGGGCCTGTTCAACTGGACTCATCCCGCTCGATGCAGGGAAGTAACAGAAGAACTGAAGGACTTTGTACAGACCGGATACCGGCAAGAGGTATTGGAGGCCTTGCAAAGCCTAAAAGATGCTCCACTATTCATCCGAGGGGACGGGAGCAGCGCGATGATGCTCCCAGTCGCCCTGGAGGAGCTCTCTAGCGGGCGTGGGCTGGTGGTCGAGGGCCTTCTCGACTGCGGAGCCACCAACGGATTCATCAGCCAGCGCTTGGTGGAGGAGGAAGGGTTGGAAACCGAACAACTGCCGTTGCCTGTGCCAGTGTACAACACCGACGGAACCGCTAACACGGGGGGCGCTATCACCCACATCGCAAGGATGTGCATGAGAATCTGAGACCACACAGAAGTAGTCCAACACCGGGAAAGCGATGTGATTATTGGATACAGCTGGCTGCGCAAACACAACCCGGAAATCGACTGGCAAGAAAAAATGTTGCGGTTCACTCGATGCCCCACGAGTTGCCGCCGCCAGCGATTGGAGGAGGTATGGGAGGAGGAAGATAGCGCTCCCCTGGAAGCCAGAGATCGCATTTTCATTACCTGGATATACCCCACGGAAATGGGTTCCGAAATGCCAAAAACCCGCTTCGACATTCGGGCGACGCAGAACATTGTGACCAAGTTAGCGGCAGCTGCGTACGCAATGCAAGAGAAGAAGACTTTAGAGGAGCTGGTACCCGAACAATACTTGGAGGAATTCCGATCGGTGTTCGAGAAGCAGGACTTCGACAAGCTACCCGAGCGGCGCAAATGAGACCACACCATCGAGCTGAAGGAGGGGGCGGAGCCAGTACGAGGTCGTTGCATACCGCTGTCCACGGTGGAGCAGGGCGAGCTGGACGCGTTTATCAAGGAACATTTGGACACCGGCCGGATTTGACCCTCAAAGTCGCTGTTCACATCGCCCTTCTTCTTTGTAAAAAAAGAAGGAGAGGCCGGTCCAGGATTATTGCAAGCTAAACGACCTGACCGTGAAGAACGCATACCCCATCCCGCTCATTTCGGACATCATGCACAAGCTGCGACACGCGCGCCATTTCACGAAACTGGATGTCCGTTGGGGATACAACAATATCTGAATCAAGGAGGGAGATGAAGCGAAGGCTGCGTTTATTACAAGCCATGGCTTGTTCGAACCTTTGGTGATGTTTTTCGGGTTAACGAACTCGCCAGCAACATTTCAATCCATGATGAACGAAATCTTCGCCGACTTGATTGCGGAAGGCCGAGTAATCATTTACTTGGACGACATCCTCATTTACTCGGGAACCCTTGAAGAACACCGTGCTACGGTGAAAGCGGTCCTGAAAATCCTGCAAGAACATCAACTGTTCTTGAAACCCGACAAGTGCGAATTCGAGAAGCCAGAGGTGGAGTACTTGGGAGTAATCGTCGGGAATGGACAAATCCGGATGGACCCTGTGAAGGTGGAGGGAGTCAGGAATTGGCCGACGCCGGCCAACCTAAAGGAGGTGCAGAGTTTCCTCGGGTTCCTCAACTTCTACCGGCGCTTTATCAAGGACTTCGGGCTGTACTTGAAACCGCTAACGCGGTTGACACGCAAGGAAGCTGAGTGGCAATGGGGCAAAGAGGAGGAGGCGGCTTTCAGAAAACTGATTGACTTGGTGACATCGGAACCCGTCCTGCATTTCCCCACGGACAAGGGAGAGTGGAGGGTAGAAGCCAACTTGTCCTATCGCAAGAACAACAGGGAAAATGGGTGCTGATCGTGTTCATGTCCAAGGCACTCAACAATACGGAGCGACACTACGACATTCACGACAAGGAGATGCTCACCATCATGAGGGCACTGGACGAATGGAGACCCTACCTGCAAAACGGGCAGGACCAACCGTTCAAAATCTGGACAGACCACAAGAATCTGGAGTATTTTATGACAAGCAAGAAGCTGAATCGAAGGCAGTCAAGCAAGGGCGAACATGCTCAATCAAGTCCAAAACTCGGCAGAAGGCTTGGGGTAGGTCTGCATTGGCGTAGAGTCGCTCAGCATCATCACTGATCGCCAAATGACGCGGAGCAGCGGGGTTACAAGGTGAAGCGGCAAAGTTACTGATTGAAGTGGCAAAAATCACTCTTTTCAATCAGGGCAGCTTGGACAACATTTCTCGGAATTTAATCCCACAACGACCAGGGATGCATTCCAAGGTAAACTGGCCAAATTCTGTTTCCAAAGTTTTGAGCTCATCTTTGTCGACAACGTCGATCACGTCGACGCTGATGAGCTGCAGTCTGCGGGGACACCGACGACCGAGACAACGGCGAAGGCTTGAAAGCACAGGACGATGATGGACGACATTGACGTCGACGCTTGACCAAGCGCTTGATGACGTTGACGGTGCCGCTTGACGACGTTAACGGTGTGGCTTGACGACATCGATGCTGCCGCTTCACGACTTGGGATAGAGCCGCTTCATGTCACACCCCTGCCGCTGCAAGATCTTCAAGCAGGTGTACCTGGGGAAATGATTGATCATATATGGTGAGAGAGAGAAGGGTCGTGATCATAGGTTTGCGCTAATGAGAGGTGCAGTTTGATGCATCACTCTCCTCTAGCGCCTGGGCAGCTCTCGCAGGGCACCCCGCCTGGCCTTCCGCCATCAATTATCTCTGCCCGATGCACGCCGTGGCCCTCCCATCCATCACGCATGTGATATTCTCGCTACGCGGCGCCCGGATACCCGTATGCCCGGTCCCGAATTCCGTTCCCGCCCGCCTGTTCCCGCCCACCCCGTTAGCCGTTCGGCCCGTTCCCAGCGTGCCCGTTAGCAGCCGTAGCAGCCTGCGCTAGCCCACACGTTAGCGGCTGCCAGCGCAGGCTTAGCTGCTGGGCTATCCCGCTGCACACCTAGCACCATGGCTCCTGGCCGCTGGCCGGGCCGCACCGCCTGTTGCCAGCACTGCCCGCCAATTCTAACCGCCTTCTCATGCTTGGGAATTCCATCCGATGGCCATGGCTGATTAAGACTCTGATGTATCAGCCGCTGATACATCGAAGTTTGATTTATCCCTTGCCGATCCTGCCGCTGGACATCAAATCGGAAATTTCTACTTTGCTCAGCGCCACATTTTTTCCCCTAGAACTACATCGGACCCGAGGATACTCTGAACATCCCAAGTCTATCTCTGACCATTAAAAATCCTCAAAGAAGCTGTGGCGCTCTCAGATCTCTCTGCTTCTTGCTCTCAAATTTATCTTCCTGGTTTCAGTCCAGTGGATAGATTAGCATAGTAATTCCCTCACAAATCGTCTTAAGATGTCTTCTGATCCCATCCCGGGAATACATGACTCTGTTGTGGGCCATTAACGCTCACTGCAATGTCCATCAAAACCAGCCCGATGGAAACCAGGCACACCTGTACCCATAAACACTAATCCAGACTAGACCAAGTAAACAGTAGACCCTTGTGCAGGGATGGATTGCCAGAGAGTACGCGTACAGTGAAAGCAAGAGTAAGAACAAAGATGATGTGACATGATGTGATCTGGTAAGTATAATGTCCGTGATGTGATCAGTGAACTCGGGAACGGGTTTACACCCGAACAGCCTAATATTTTACCTTCAGCTGGCTTCACGGTGTGCATCGAGCTTCAAGGTCTACGCAAGCTTGTTTCAAATACATACAGACATTCACACACAAATTTTCGCAGTAGTGCGACCTGATGCTCGTTCTAAGCCAACGTTCGACTTCCCTCCATACATGGAATTGTAACTTGGCTTTAAATCAACACCTACCAAACCATGTATCTCGTTTTCTACCTCAAAGAACGGGACAAAATTCAGCATTGGGAGAATCGTTTCAGCAGGCGATCCCAGATACGGTTGCCACAGAAGAATGATGGCAAACTGAATTGAAATCAAACCTGTTAGCTGCGGTACAATGGATGCAGAATCGGTACAATCAAAATTGATTTGCATGTGATTCGGTACAATGATGGCATGAGTTAGGGTTAGCTGGTTAGTGTTAGTGTTAGTGGTGAGGTGGTTAGTTGGGTAGGTTTAGGTGGTTAGGGTTAGGGTTAGTGCGTTGGATATACTCGAGGGTACCCATAAAGGCCCACACGGCCGTCAACGAATCCCGGTGGACATGACAAATCACCAAAAAAAAGGCAGCTGTCAAAGTAATGTCCAGTACAATTTGTTACACTTTCGTTACAGATACACTACAGTCACACAAATTGTATTGAACGTGCTTCTGTAATGTGGTGACCGTATCTGACCTATACTCTCATTTCAGTCCCCTCTACAGGAATCTATTATAATTTGAGGCACCCGTCCTTATTTGCGCTCCCCAGAGGCCAAAGAGTAGGTGTTCTCATTTGTCAAATTCAAATTTGAGGCCAAAATGGAGCACCAATCGAAAGCTATACAAGAATTAGAACCCTCCATGTTTTTACCTTCTCCAGAATTTATCCACCTGCCGCAAACGATGCTGTGCGCTCGTGCCGGGTATGGACCCAAATCCGGTAATGCCATCGTCGGCTAATCATCTCCGCTTCTTCCCACCAATCATCTCTGTTCTTCACCACGATGACGCCTTGCCAATTGACTCCTCCTCCCTTCACGATGCCCCAGAGCATGCGAACACCCAGAGCCGATAAGCCAGGGCTCCATCATCCGTCCGCCGTCCGCCGTCCGCCATCTGCCATCTTTTCGAATCCGCCGTCATGACGCCGAGGCTATACTGCCGTGAGGGGACGGAGGATGGAGCAAGGGAAGCTACAGGCTCGGAATACGGGTCTCGAAACTGTCGTGGTTCAAGGTGTGTACCGCTACCACTGGCAGCGTCTGGCGCCAGGCGACCCCCAAGCCCTCTTGCACCCTCCCATGGCATCCCACATCTCGTCGCGAACATCTGTCGCACGAGTATCCGCCATCGTCCATTTCCGACCGCCACGCCGCCCACCGCTCGTCCCGAAGCGCTTAAAATGGTGCGGGGTTTGCTTAGGGACCAGAAGGCCCGGAATGACGAGAGCAGTCGCTAGGACAAGGGTGCATTGACTCTCGAAGCTGCGCTGAGGAATGGAGCCGAGATTTGGTGTGTACCCGTTACAGCACCTCTAGCCTTCCGTAACACATGTCCCGCTCGACTGACGCCTGTCGACTAGCACGGATTACAAGGGCGAGCACATCATCGTGATTGCCAGCGCAGCTAGCCCTGAAGCTGAGTGCTTTCCTGACGTCTGCAGATGCTTTCACCAGCCACACCGACCCATTGCGCTCACACTGCCGAGCGCGCTACCATCGTCCCACCTTCCAGCGTCCCTACCCTGTCATCTCCTTCCCCGCTCGCTCCCACCTGTACCGGCACCCAAACGAACCGGACCGGACCCGGTCTCCTTTGAACGGAGGACACGGAGGCACGCGGGACGATGTCGGTTGTCATCCCATATGAGCTGAGCATGCGCGACATACGGCAGTGGCGGATCGGGTTTCCTGAACGATCATAAGTGCCATTTGGCTCGTTACCTCGCTCAGCTTCATGTACACCTGTGCCGCTATATACTGTCAGAAATTCAGATCCATTGCTGATACTTTCGTTCTCGTCGTCTCTGACGACGTCGAGACATGCATCCTCGTCATGACATGTGTCTGACCGCCGTCATACGACCACATGCACAGGGAGAGGGCTCAAGGCTCAGCCAGAGATGCATGATGCATCAAATTACATCTCTCATTAGCGCAAACCTATGATCACGGTACGTCTCTCATTACCCCGAGTGATTGATCATTTCCCCAGGATAGGGTGCTTCAAGTACCGCGCCAATCCGCTACAAGGGTAAGAAAGCCGCTTCAGCAAGGCAGGTCTGCTCTCTCTCTCGACTGGATGAGACAATGAGGACGATCTTGTGGGTGTGGCAAAAGGACGGCCGTCCCGGCCAGCGAGGAGACGACTCCTGGTGGATGACCGAACCTGTACGCAAAGGACGCCGAGGATCTGAACGAGACCCAGAGCGACCCAGCGTAAAAAGAACTCAGAACTCAAGCAAAAAATCGGCCGACGGTGAGGAGGGAGGACGCAGAGCGGTCAACGCGGCAGAGGACGTGAACGCGAGAAGAACAAGATCGTGATGATGGTGCATGTCACGGTGTTGTTCGATCGCCACTGCCTTACCTCACACTCAGCCTGACTCGCGAGCTCATCTTGACTGAGCTAACAGCAAGGCAGGTCTGCTCTCTCTCTCGGCTGGATGAGACGATGAGGACGATCTTGTGGGTGTGGCAAAAGGACGGCCGTCCCGGCCAGCAAGGAGACAACTCCTGGTGGACGACCGAACCCGTACGTAAAGGACGCCGAGGATCTGAACGAGACCCAGAGCGACCCAAATGGAGTGAAGCTCTAAGAGTCGCAGACTCGCGCAAGGGTGAGCAGCCGAGGACCCACAAAGAGCTGAAAGAGGTCAAATGAACGGTATGGCGCCAGACGATAGGGACCGCTGATGTGTGTGCTTGGCGAACTAACTACAAAACTAAATCTGTGACCGAATAACACTAATCCCAAAACCTCTATACTCTGAATAAGACTTGTTAAATCGGTGTAAGGGGGTGAAACCGAATAACACAAATCCAATCAAATAGCTAATAGACACTAGCGAGTTCAGAACCCTGGGTACAGGGCCTTTGGTGGGGGTGCAGGGTAGGTAATTCGAGAGTTTGTAACGTGCACGTAAGACGTACTATCGACGAGCCTTGATGGGGCGGCCAAATACGATGTCCTAGTTCCTTAATCGGTAATCTTCCAAGTTCTTGTTCTTCTGTCTTCCTTATTCGGTCCTGGTTCCTAAATCCTAAGTCACTAATCACTATTCTTGTCAAACACTTTGATATCTTGATATCCGAATAACACTTTGCTCAGTTCACACAATCCAAATCCGATTTAAAGTTGTAGCCTTTGCAGTTTGTAGCTTAGCTAAACCCCAGATCGCAGCCTCAATAGGTGGGCGATTCCGTGGCTACAGTGTACCAAAATCCTACTTATATACCCTTGTCTGTGTCATATCCGAGTAGTAAATATTATGATGGATCATCCCTCGAGTCATATTTGTACGCAGATCCCTGATCTGAATTGTGATTGTTGTTATTTGGTATGATGTTTCTTCAGTTATCCAATTAACGGTTCTGCCCTTGGTACCAGTGGATAGCCCTCGTTCGTAGCTTTCCGTGCATATGCGATTTGTCCCAAAACGTCCAGTAGTTCCGAAGTTATTGCCTTCACTTGTTTTCCGGATAAGGTCACCAGGATCATTTTGTAGTCACTTGGGTCTTGTAATCTTCGGCATCCGACGGCTTGTCCCTCTTGGCTCTGATTCGGGTTTCCTTGGTCCGATAAGGTCCGGTCCGTGCTTCTCCGCCATCTTATCACAAGTCCGAATAACAAACGGCTATTCCGAGACTGCCAGGTCTTATTCGGTGTTTATCCCTTTGAGTGTTTTGCACCGGATTGGATAGGTCCAGGCTTGTGGGCTCTGCTGGTATGTGTAGACAGAGAACTTGGAATGCGCCGTGGGTCGTCAACCCCATTGCAGACCTTATTCACTGTTGCAGATATCTCCCAACTAGCTATTCGGGCTCATACTAGTTCTATGATGTGCGCACCGAATAAGCGCGAAAAGGTTGCCCTTCCACGCCTACTCCGTAAAGCGGCTTATCACCGCGACGTGTGGAATGAGAATTGTTAGCAGAGCAATATAAAAACTGTTGCCACAAACTCACCAAAGCAGCTAAAACAGCAGGAACTCATTGTACGAGATGACGAGCACCCAAAGCGTGCGAGACCGGCACCCGAAGTACACGGCCAGACGAGAGACGACGACCAGCACCCGAAGTACGTGGTCATGACCGGCACCCGAAGTACCCGGCTAGATGAGAGACAATGACCGGCACCCGAAGTACATGGCCAGGCAAGAGACGCGACCAGCACCCGAAGTACATGGTCATGACCGGCACCCGAAGTACATGGTCATGACCGGCACCCGAAGTACACAGCCATACCAGTGCCCGAAGCACAATGACCAGCACCCGAAGTGCATGATCATGACCAGTGCCCGAAGCACAAGGTCAGAAGAGTGCCCGAAGCACGAGACGAGCGCCCGAAGCGCAACATCAAACGAACACCCAAAGTGGTCAGACGAGGATAAGTGCCCGACGCACGAGATGCCCGAAGCATGAGAGGAGGAGGAGCGCGGGAAGCGCGAGAGGGGATGCACGTCTTTCGTAACGCGAGATGAATGAGCGCCGAGGTGGGAGATGAGATGAGGATGCCAATGTGCGAGACTCAGATAGGATGAGACGAACAGTGCTGTTGCGAGCAAAGATGGGAGGATTGGCGCCAATGTGCAATGTGGAGTACAAACGAGATGACTTGGTGGAGGAATGCCGCCGATACGTGAGATGGCCCAGGTGGGCGCTCGAAGCACATGTCGATAAGTGCGAAGATACCGGTATGACAGTCGCGGAGACAGGGGGGACTCGGTGGCAGTCGGTGCGGCGGCAGGTAACGTCTGCGAAGATGGCGGAAGAAAAGAAACGTAAACGATGGCGATGGCAATAGAATTAGTGTCCGTGGGGCCATGGCGGATCGAGATCGTTCAGCAAACGGAGCCGACGACGGCTTCAGATGGATGGATGGATGTGGCGCCGGGCGCTGTACGTCGACGGATAGTGGGACGACGGAAGAGAACGAGAGGCGTCCGTGGGGTCGTCACTGCGGCGATGAGGCCAGCCACAAGCTGCTGTCGTCGTTCTTCTACTCGTGCGACGTCACGGTTCGTATTGCGCGGACTACGGATTCTGATGCGGCATTTGATGCGGGTCGGGAGGTGCGGGAAGGATGGAACAAGCGTCCTGGTCTGAATAGAATGGAGGAGATCAATATGACAAAGATTTGGGTAACGGGCCTTTGTGTTTTTCCGTCTCCGTTCCTCGGCGTCTTCAGCCCACTTTGCAGGCTATCCTTCGGCCACTGTTACTGGTATACTGTCGAGAGTCCAAGTTTGCGTATAAGAGAGAGAGACGATGGTGGGTCCATTAAGTGGTCGCGGATGACGTCGGGGAATGCACCGTAAAACGTGGCGGGAATGTGGAGGAGGAGACTGCAATGAGGGAAGTCGACATGATGAGCACAAAAAATCGGCCGACGGTGAGGAGGGAGGACGCATAGCGGTCGACGCGGCAGAGGACGTGAACGCAAGAAGAACGACATCGTGATGTGATGATGGTGCATGTCACGGTGTCGTTCGATCGCCACTGCCTTGCCTCACACTCAGCCTGACTCGCGAGCTCGTCTTGACTGAGCTAACAACAAGTCTGTGAAGCGGCAAAATGACTGATTGATGCCGCGACAGTGCCGCTTCACTACCGCTTCACCAACTCCTCGGACGTCCAGAACACGACAACGACGTTGCCACGAGCCTGAACTCAGACGCAGATGTACAGCAGGCAGGGCACACATCTCAACGGCCCAGGTACCTCGCTTGCAAATGCATTACCGAGGAAGATACGGACGTCAACATTTTCCAACTGCGGCTTCACTGCCGCACATGTAGTGTTGCCGACGGCTGGCTACGGCTGGCTTTGGCTCGAAGCCATCAGAAGCCCAGCCGTTTACGCTGGAGCCAAGCCGAGCTAATAAGGAATGGCTTGGCTCATGGCGGCTATGGCTCAGCCCCGGCTAGCCATCAGCTCAAGGTCTAAAATCTCCTACCATAGCCTATGGACCACTTGGAAAGGTATAGAACACGCTTTTGTTGTGATTTGAGCAATTGATTTGATTTGTGAAATCAAGTGCCAAATATCACATTTTACCGACTCTCAGAGCTATAGTGATCCTTGAACTGGACTACAATGCACTGTAGGCATGTCCTAAGACCTCCAGCAGTCGTTCTACAATATTCAGAGGGCATGAGAAGTGCTTTGGCCGATGCAGAAGGACATACAGCCGTGGAATGACACGCTAACGGCTCACGCCGTGCGCACCTCCTTGACCTCCGCAATCAATGCCAAACGGTACGAGCAATATCGGTAGACCTTTCTACACCTACTAGCCATGGCTCAGCCAAATGTAAGCCAGCTCAAAGCCAAGCCAAGCCGTCTCGAGCCAAGTTATAACGGCTCGGCTCTGGCTGGCTCTTATCGGCTCGGCTCGATCGGCTGGCCTTAGCCGAGCTAGCCAACGGCAACACTACGCACATGGGGTGAAGCGGACAAATATTTTGGCCCTGTTGAGATTTGCCCGTACACTCTCAATCACTCTTCAACATAAGTAGACGTAGATCTAGACTGAGTCGCAGCGAATAAAACATGTACAGAACCCCACGGTTACTGCCCGTCAGCACATGCACTTGGTGCGACAAACGGAACCTCGTTACAGGTTGCATGATTCCTGTTCGATTCGGGGTGGGGTTCTGAGTAGGATTGGATCGTTTTCTTTTTTTTTTTTTTTTTCGTCCGTAAGTCATTTATTTAAATCTCCACATTAACTCGAGACATCTTGCGACTCTCGGACATTATTTTGTTCTGGTTGTTTGATACAAGTGAGCATCTTGTAAGTAACCCACCAAGCCGCCTGTGATTTTGATGCTAGACTCAGCATCCCGCTCAAGAAATCATTCTTATTACACAGACACAGACACGGTACAACAGAAGAGAAACAGCATCTACAGTAGAACACCACCACACTACACTAAATGCCAATCGGCAACGGGAACAACCCGATCCCCATATTCAGCGCCACCGCGCGCTCCGTCCCTTCGAGCGGCGAATAGCGGGGTAAAGCCGCCTGTAGGTCTTTATACGATAGATCCAATATCACTCCCGTCGACGGGTTATCCCCCACCCCGACGTCAACCCCGGCAGAACGCAAAGCCGCCGCAACGTCAAGCTGCTGTTTCCGCTGCGCGGCGCAGGTAAAGTGTGTTAGCGCAGGGCGGGCGGTGAGGAATTGCACGATGGAGAGGTCGGAGAGGATGATGATGCCGGAGAGTTTGAGCCGCTTGAGGGCGGGACAGCGGGTGTTAGTGGATGCAGGCGAGGGAAGCAGGACCGCGAGGAGGTTTGGGTCGATTTGCAGTCTATCGTTCGGGGTGTTGTTGGTGTTATCGGTATCGGGGGGCGGCAAGGACGGTTCCCCGGTGAGATGGAGGTCTTCGAGGAGGGTCAGTGTGTCCAGCGCACCGACGAGGTCGTCCGTCGTGAGCGGGTTGATATTCAGATGCAAACTGCGCAGGAACGGAATCGGCGCGAAGAACGGCTGGACGTTGTTGGCAAAGACCCCGCGGACTTCGAGCGACGCGAGCGCGGGGGTCTGCATGAGCTCGAAGATCTGGCGGCCGTCGGGCGCGCGGTGGCGCAGCGTCATGGTGAGCTTGAGGCTCGTCAGCGCCGGGAGGACGATGGGTTCCGCGGAGGGGGGCTCTTGGATGGAGATCTGGTGGCCCTCGAGCGCGACCTCGAGGGTCTGCAGGACTTGACACTGCTCGAGGAAGCCGAAGGGGAATACGACGGTGGTGTCGAATGCGAGGGTTGGCATGATGAGCTTGACGTGCAGGAGGTTCTCCCATGCAAGGCCGAGTGGGAGCGAGCTGCAGTGGCCGCCGAAAAAGAAACTGCGCAGGGAGGGAGTTTGGAGGAACGGCATGTCGACTTGGGGCAAGTTCTGCCCCGGCGTGAGGTCGCCACCGCGGTAATATAGCAGGTGCAGGTGCTCGAGGAGCGGGACGTCCGCGGCCGAGAGGGAAGTTGAGAGCGAGTTGACTTCTTCTGCGGTGGACAAGACGAGCTGGACGTTCTTCCACCGCCGGGAGACGGACAGCAGGGCAGGGAGCAGTGGGGATGCCGTCCGAGCTGCAGGGGACTGGGGGAACGCGAAACTCAGCGAGCTCGATATCTTCATCGATATGACCAGCGGCACCACACCCGACTTCTTGAGCCAAGCACGCGCCATCTTGGCCAGCTGGCGTACCCTTGGCCGGTCGCTGGCAATCGGCACAACGATATGCATCGCCGCCCAGAGCCGTGGTGTCTTGAAGACGATCTGCTTCCACCGTTTACACACGCTCGCAAGCAGCAACGGGCCCTCGTCGGCGCTAAGCGCGGCGTTCCGAGTCTCGGGCAGTGTGCGCAGGAAGATCTCCCGCAGCACGTCGTCTGGCGCCCGACGAAGAGGCGAGAGCAGTGCTTCGTGGGCGTGGATGACTTCTCGAAGTGAATCGCGCTGCTCCATTGCTGCATCGAGCAGTATGGAGAGTCGCGTCACTTCGGCGGCTAGCTTGGCCTCTTCTTCGCGCGGGGTTTGTAGGAAGTCGCGAATGGCGTCGCATTGCATTTGAGTGGGGACTTGGTTCGTGTGGAGGATGCGGTGGAATGGAGAGTCGACCATGTTTCTGGTCAGGTTAGAGCTGGACGGGAGCCGCTGCAAGGACGCACATTTTGGACGGTGATGGCAAGAGCCAAGAGACGTGACCGTGACTCGGCTGCTTCTGCTTCTGCTCCAAACACGACACAACTTCCGCTGATGGCCAGATCTCCATGGCCGCATTTTACCAGCTCGACTCGCACTCGGACCTCTCACTGGCAATCCCGACTGTGCCACCAGCCTGGCACGCCTGCGTCCTGTCCCTCGTTTGACTTCCATTAACTTCCAGCAGTGTCCGTTCGATACGGAGTCGGGACATAGCTCATATCCACCTTCTTTTGCTTCTTCTTCACGCTGGCACAGCTCTGGATCTCTCTCCATTAGTAATTCTACGGCCACGGCGTTGTTTCCGGGGACCTTGAAACGTCAAGCTCTTGTCAATGCTCCAAAGTCCTTGTCTCTTCAATGAACGTTGCTCATCCTCATCCTGCGCCGTACGTACACTGCTTGTCGATATAGTTGCCAGTTGAATGCAACCCCCGCGGCTCTACAGGATCTGACAATCGTATTTTACCACTCACTCGCCGGCGGCTACTCCCCTACTCAACTCGGACTCGGTCCTCTCACTGGCAATCCCGACTGTGCCACCAGCCTGGCACGGCTGCATTCTGTTCATGTAGATCTTAGAACTTCCAGCAGTGTCCGTTCGATACGGAGTCGGGACATAGGTCATATCCGCCTTCTTTTGCTTCTTCTTTACGCTGGGACAGCTCTAGATCTCTCTCCAACGGCCACCGCGTCGTTTTTGAAACGTCAAATGCTCCCAAGTCCTGGTCTCTTCAATTAAACTGAAGTTGCTCATCCTCATAGACCTGACATCGAATTTTACCCCCGACGGTACAGTACTTGGCCCGGCTCGACTGGGCCCCAATAATCCCAACTGCCTGTCTGAGCTCGGTACCGCGTGCTCCAGCATCGTAAGTATGCACTGTCCGTCGTCCGTTCGATGCGGACGTCAGGCCTAGGATATTTTGAAGATTGGTTTTTTGTCCACGCTTGTTTCTCCGCTACTTGTAGTGGGTAACAAGTAACTCCACTGCCCGCTCCAATCTATCATGTTATAGTCCTCGTCATCGCTCGGTGCTCGGCGCTTGATTTCGAAGCCTTCGTGCTGTACGCGTATCTTCGCTTGTCTGCCTTATGGTATGTTTCTAGCTCTACTCTATGGTCTATCGATACAAAGTTTCTGGTAAATTTAGTACAGAATCGGAGAAAGGTACGCAACTTCCACTGATTGCCAACGGCGAGTCTTGTCGAGCGCATTTTTTGAGGACCACTCCATCCCCCAGGCCCCCTCGAGCCCCACAATCCCGACCCAGCGCAGTTCATTCCACCTCAAGCAGTCTGTCCGTTCGATACGGAGGTCGGGCATTCGGTACATGTACAGGATTCCCACTTTTTCTTTTCTTTTCCTATGTCCCGTTGGCCATGGGGAGCCGGAGGTGTTCATTTCTGATTTCGCATTAAATTCTACCCACTCGGACCGTGTATGTGGCTCTAGCTGACATCGAATTTTACCTCCCTACAGGACTCGGCGCGGCTCGACTGGGTCCCAACAATCCCAACTGCCCGCCTGAGCTCGGTACCGGTGCTCCATCATCACTGTCCGTCGTCCGTTCGAGACGGACGGCAGGCCTAATAGAATATTTCGAGATGCCTGTTTTTGTCTTCGTCCACTGGCACGCCTGTTTCTCCGCTCGCAGGTAAGTTGACAAGTAACTTTGCACGTTCCATCCCATCCTCCGAGTCCTCGGCATCGCTCGACGCTCGGCGCTTGATTCGTGCTGTACGCGTATCTTCGCTTGTCCGTATTAGTACTGGTAGTATGTTTCTAGCTCTACTCTACGGGCTATGGATAACCTACAAAGCGAAAGGTAGTAAAAGTGCTCGCTCGTTACATATCAAAAATCACTCATCGCCGCCTCCTCCAACAACCGCATCTCAGCGTCGCTCAAGCCATCCCCCGCAATCATCCCCTGCACCACCCACTCCTCCGCAGCCTCGGACTCGGACTCGAGAATCCCGCGCACGACATCCCGTACTGCCCGTCCCGACGCATAGGCGATGTACACCAGCGCGAGCGCGAGGGTGAGCTGCGGCGGGCCGACGAGGAGGACGGCGACGGGGTCGGCTTGGATGGGAGAGGAGATGGTGCTCGAGCTAGAGGAAGAACTCGAATCGGAGTCCGAGTCGCTTGTCGTGGGTGTCCATCCACCAGTGCTAGACATCGGCCAGCCACCGCAAGCAGCGCTAGCAAACGATGGGGAAGGTAACGGATGTGCAGAGGCGTAATACGGCAGCGCCAGTGCGAGAAAGTCGCGCGCGACGAGGAGGGATTGGGCAGGGAGGTACTCGTGTAGCGGTTTCCTCATTCTCGTCGTCTCCTGCTTCCTCGTCGCCTTCGTCTTCATATCCGTGCAAACGAATGCCTCCGCCGGAACCCGTATGTCGAGGATATTTGGTCCCGCCCTCGACGGCGGGATGAGCTCCGCGCTGCCGACTGGATGGGCTTTCGTGCTGGGGAGCAGCCGGACGACGTGTGTCCAGGGCCGGTCCACTGGGGCCGGCAGGAGGGTGGAGGGTGTAGTGGGCGCAGACGGGCAAGGAGCGAGGTAGAGGTACGGGATGAGCTCCCTGGGTGCATTCGGGTTTGTACGCGGGACTTCTTGGATGTCAAGTCCCTTCGACTGGGCGTAGTGCAGGTCCGGAGAGGCGGAGGCGGCGCTGGCGATGTAGCGCTCGCGGAGGGGTTGGTAGACGGGCATTTATGAGTGGTGTGTGTATCGGGGTAGGTGTCGGTGGAGATGTAGAGGATGGAGGAAAGGAGGGAGACGACGGGCTTATTGTGCTTATCCTCCATGGCCATGCAGCCCTTATATCCGCTTATGCCTCGTTGCCGTTGCCGTGGCCCATGACAAAAGAGTACAAGGAAGGTGGTGCCGTCAGCCCCGAATGCGCTATTGTTTCTAACTTTCTTGTTCTCGAAATGGTCTGCGTATGGAGCTCTGAGATTGGCTTGACGGTCCGAACAAGAGGCCAGACTGCGTAGCGTCGTTAGGAAACAAGAAGCATGTTGTCCGTTGCGACGCACCAAGTTCGTCCAGAGTGAGTGGGTTTACACGCTACAATGATGCAGACGGAGCAAGGCAGCTGCTGCTCATTCTGTTGCTCGTCTGGTAGTGCGGTCCGCGACGGAGGTCATTTGGGAGAGTACGTCTGAGCTCGTCGTCGTCGTCGACGTGGCGGCGGATCTGATGCCAGTCACGGTGACCATCACGCGTCACGTACCGCCGTGTTCTTCCGGACCATCATCTTCAAAATCGTCTTGCGGCCCAATTCCAGCAATTCCACGTCGCCTGGCGCGAAATCAGGGCATGAAAACAGCTGGCGCCCTCTGTAGATCTTCATTCCAAGTTTACTCGGGTCCCGGCGAAAAACACGCACAACCAACACGCGCCTGCCAGTTTTCTTTTTCTGGTCCTCCAGTCGTCCTCTCGCCAGCTACGCTCGTCGCATTCTTCTTTGCTCTCCCTTACCTATGTATGCTTTGCTCTGCCGAGTTCTCGCCATTGACGATGTACTCCTGGCCGAGGTCCTCGTCGAAATACTGCAGTGCCGAATACGAAAACGACGACTATATATATATCAAATCAACGTTCGAGTGCTCTTCCTCCTGACGCTGTAGAGCATTCAGCCGTTCGCGTTGCGCACGCGGTGGCAGCAAGCGTCTCCCTTACTTCGTCCCGAATTATCGAACCTCACCGTGTCCACCAAGGGCTTCTGGAAAGAGACCGCTCTGGTACGTCCGATTCCTTCACGGCCGCGTGGTCCCGGGGTACCATCGTTTATTTCAGAGTCGTCTCCTAGCCTGATCGTACGTGGGCATGCACACCGGATACATTGTCTTCTTCGTCATCGATATCTATGCTAATAAATAATGCTCCGTTTCAGGTTCGAGGTATTCCTATTACAGGTGTTCTATTCCGTCTATTCTATTCGCCATGAAACCACTTGTCTTCGTAGCATACTATCCTGTCCGCGGAGGCATCAACCCTTGGGAAGGACTCCAAAACCAGCCCGTATGCGGATTCCGCCACCAATCAGGGTAGTTGGGATGTTGGTCGGTGAAACCCGTCGGTACTACAACTGGCTGCGGTGCCAGTGTGGTATACGCCGCGGAGTTGGTACTGGGATATGCTGATGGACCGCCGGATGGAACTGTGCTGCTGATCGGGTTTGTGTCCTGATAGATCCGTCGGCGGATTCGATAGCTCTGGATGTTGGCGGTGGAGATGGGAGGGGTGCTGTAGACGGCTTGTTGGTGAGCTAGGAAAAGGCGAGTGAGTCGTAGCTTTTTTTGTTCTCAAAAGAAAACTCACGATGCATGGCTCTGGTGTTGTTCAACACGATTCCAACACTCGCAGGTGCGCCCACCCAGATCCACGCATTCGGAACCACCCAGGTAATCGGCGGAGATGCGTCTATTCTGCTCCATCTACGTGTATTGGCGGGCTTATAATTTGTTTCAGTAACGGCAACGCTAGATTCTGACCACGGTGATCAAACATACCGTTCCCGCGCACAGACGCGCTACGAGTATCGCTTCGTTCTGGTAGTCCACATCGACAACCATGTGCGGCTTGAGTTCTCGTGCCCTCTTGCTATCGTATACCTCGCCTGCAGCCAAGGACGCCAGCTCGATCTCCCGACTGCGAGCGCTGCACCAGAGGATGAGCCCGGGATAGAACTCGTTGACGTCTCGGAAGGGTTGGAACATCTCCAGTGAAGTTGCGATGGTGGAATGGTGACTTCTACAAATCAGGTTGGTTATTATACCTGCCCTGCTCAATTGACTTCTAAAATCAAGCGCTGGTGAATGAGTCAACGGGACAGATGACTCTCTCTCTTCAAGCTGTACCCGAGCCCGAGGTTCAACTCAGCCTTCTAGCTTCAAGATACTTCAAGTGATAAATCTATCTTGTTCCTACCCGTAAACACACTCTTTGCAATTCAACTCAACGCAACGGAACCATGGCACTCTCGCCCGGGCCCGGAGGCGGTGTCTGAGGGTCCAGCTCAACGTTCCGGCGTCAGACGATTCACTTTGGAGCTTTGGATGTGATAAAACATTCGTGGATCCCTGATCCTGCGCGCATACACATACCATCGAGGGAGTATGAAAGCATAGCTGGTCCGGACTCCGTACAACGCATGCGAACGCTGACAGATTTTGCAGATCCAGTTCAATTTTTGTCAATGAAAGGCGCAAGTAAATGTGGGGAGGCAAGGAACAGCAACTGAGGTGAGGGTTATTCAATGAAGCTAGGCTGTCCAAGTGTTTTTTTTTCATTGGATATGTCATGTTGATGCTTACCGGCATTGCGACGGCACCGCCCGCGACAGTGTCGAATGGGGCGATGCCGCAAATTGCGGGAGTCGATGTTCCTGATTCTTGATGGCACATATAATCAACCGAAGTTCTTTATTCAGCGAGCTAATCTCCGCTTGGCGTAGATTTTTGACGTCCGAGCTTGGATGTTTCTATGGGCTCACCCTTTGTCTTCCCGATCTTACTCCTGACCAATTGACAGATTTCGTGCACAAACGAGCGGTAACTCCGTAGTGCCTACTACTAGGTATCCCTTTCACCCAGCATCTTCGTAGATCATGCAATGCCGGAGCATCGCTCTTCATTCATCGGAAGTCCGGCATGCATATAGCGCTGCCGCGAGCCCGAGGTACGCCTCGCCTCACATCTGATGTCTGAGTAACCGTTGGTAATAGATTGTCCGAAAAGTCACCGTCCGCCGTCCGCCAACGAGCCCACTCATATCCTTGTCAACACTGTTGATTCCGACATTTCCTACGCGCAGCTAGAGGCTCGTTGTAAGTAGTAGAAAATAAATAAACATATGCATATTCCTACGTGCGACCAGGCCTGAGATGGCATGACCTACTGATAGGCTGAATTTAGAAACTGACCGGTCCAGAATGCCGATCAGGCTTTCTATACTTTTCCGACAATGCAGGACTCGAGCAGGACTGCTCTATTGGGAAGCACAGCGTGTTCTGTGCAGTAACTGGGACCCTTTGGAAGGTTTTCGTACGACATGTAGGAAAACTGAATAAGTTTATTCATTGTCCATTGATTGTCCTAGTCATGTATCTCGGCTCCGCCGCCGCGGCAACCAATCGGCAGATGTTTCCGAATGCGGTTACTTTCATCGCGATCGCATCAGCGCGTGCCTGTGTCCTACCGCAACTCTGTCCGCCACCACGACGATCCTGCACGGATGAACTCGCCAGGTCTCGCTCATCGCTTTCCCGCAGAGATTTGGGTGGATATATTCGACCTTCGTTCCCCAGGCGGATGCACTATCCGATTCCAACCCCCGTACAAGAGGCCCATCGTGTCGCGAAATTATATCTTTTGCGGTTGTCGCAGGCGCGCAATCGTTTCATTTCCTTCCATTTCCTTCCTGACTTGCCTGATCTTGGTCCTAGGTCCGCTCATATTGGCATACTGTGGCGATGGGGACACCTGCATTGTGGAGCACCATCGTCTCTTACTCGGGCCTCGACGAAAATGAAGCTGCGCGACTCGTTCGTAAGCCCGAAAGTCGCCGTCTTATTTGGCTATCCCTTACCCATTATGTTCTGCTCTGCTGACCTCTCTCCATGGAAAATGTACCACACGCCGAGCCTCGTCGAAATACTGCAGCGCCGAATACGAGAACGACGACCATCTCAACTCAAATTTCGAGTGCTCTTCCACCTCCCGATGTTGCAGAGCATCATGCACCCATCCGCGACCCCCGTGCTGGCAGGCCCCTCCCGCACCTCGTCCCTAATTATAGAAATTCACCGGCTCCACCAAGGGCTTCTGGACAGACACTGCTCTACAGCACTCGATTCCTCAGAGGCGGCTAGACTTCGACTGGATCCTGGGGTATCATCGTTATTTCTCAGTGATCTCCTACCGTTAGGGTACGTGGACCTGCCCACTGGATACATTTCCGACTCCAAGTCACCGCATTGTGTGTCTTTTCGTCATGCATATCTATGCTAACATGCTTTAATGTCCATTCAGGATCGAGGGATTCCTACAGGTGTTCTATTCTGTATTCTATTGTCCATGAAACCACGGGCACTTCTCTCCGTATTCGACTGCATACTATCCTCATGTCTGCGGTGGCATCAACCCTTGGGAAGGACTCCAAAACCAACCGGTATGCGGATTCCGCCACCAACCCGGGTGGTTGGGATGTTGGTCGGTGAAACCAGTCGGCACTACAACTGGCTGTGGTGCTAGTGCGGTATACGCCGCGGAGCTGGTACTGGGATATGCTGATGGACCGCCGGATGGAACTGTGCTGCTGATCGGGTTTGTGTCCTGATAGATCCGTCGGCGGATTCGATAGCTCTGGATGTTGGCGGTGGAGATGGGAGGGGTGCTGTAGACGGCTTGTTGGTGAGCTAGAAGAAGGCGGGTGAGTTGTAGCTTTTTTGTTCTCAACCGAGAAGTAGCTCACGATGCATGGCTCTGGTGTTGTTCAACACCATTCCAACACTCGCAGGTGCGCCCACCCAGATCCATGCGTTCGGAACCACCCAGGTAATCGGCGGAGATGCGTCTATTCTGCTCCATCTACGTGTATTGGCGGGCTTATAATTTGTTTCAGTAACGGCAACGCTAGATTCTGACCACGGTGATCAAACGTACCGTTCCCGCGCACAGACGTGCTACGAGTATCGCTTCGTTCGCGTAGTCCACATCGACAACCATGTGCGGCTTGAGTTCTCGTGCCTTCTTACTATCGTACACCTCGCCTGCAACGACGCCAGCTCGATCTCCCGACTGCGAGCGCTGCACCAGAGGATGAGCCCGGGATAGAACTCGTTGACGTCTCGGAAGGGCTGGAACATCTCCAGTGAAGTTGCGATGGTGGAATGGTCACTTCTACGAATCAGGTTGGTTATTATACCTGCCCAGCTCAATTGACTTCTAAAATTGAGCCTGAAATTGAGCGCTGGTGAATGAGTCAACGGGAACGGAAAGGATGACCGTGACCCTCTCTTCAAGCTGTACCCGAACCCGAGGTTCAGCTTAGCCTCTAGCTTCAGGATACTTCAGGTGATACGTGTATCGCCGTGTTAACCACAAAGAGCCCTTGCAAATTGAGTCAAGGGAACGGAACCGTGGAGGAGCGGGCGTTGTGATGATGGTGGCTGGCTGGATCGCCAGATTGCAGTAGTTAGCACAGGGTGTCACTGTAGTCCGCTTGCTCTGATTTCTGCCCAGTGCCCACTCCAGCGTCTGACGGTTCAGCTCAACGTTCGAGTGTCAGACGATTTGTGGAAGTGATAAAACATTCGAGCATCCATCATCCTGCGCGCGCATACCATCGAGGGAGTAAGTATCAAATCGTAGCTAATACAACGCGGGCGAGCGCTAAATTTCACAGATCCATTTCAATTACTCTGCTCTAAACTACCTCAGCTGTGTTGAATCCAACTCTTTCAAGGCCTACTTAATTGGGGCATTCGACAGCAGCGCATGTCGCTTGGGTGTACAGGGCAGGCATGCCAATGCGGGACGGTCCTATTGCGAAAACCGTACAGTATATGGGCTGCATATGGGTGATCCTCCCTTCTCTGAACAAGGCCTGCCGATATAAATTAAATCTCGCAGCTCTGCGGCTGCGCAATCGACTCACCAGCCATTTTGACTTTGCCTTTCCCTTTTGAGATCAAGTTCTGCGGCTGCGCCGTCATGAAGGACATTCCCGGTTGCATTCTGACGCGTAGAACGGGTTCTGCGCAGTGCGTAGTGGCTGCGGAGCTTCGACAACCCGCATCCATCGCGGAGGTTGAGTCAACAACCGTGGTGTCGATGTGACGCTGTCACCCCGGCTCTTGCTCTTGACCACCATCATGCTGAATTCTGCCGCCCCACCTTCCGTCCTCAATCCAAAGCTCAAAGGTCCTCTGATCCCACCGACTCTCCCTCAAGCCTGCTGCCCAGGTTAGGCTCTGCTGAGAGTCAATGCTGCTTTCTCGCTTGCTCCCCACGTCTGTGCACGCCGATTCTTCAACCGATTTCCCCGGCCTTCACCTCAACTATCGACGCGGTCGCTTTAATATTCACCCTCACGACCTCTACGTTCCTCAAGCTCCATGTTACTGCCGAGATGGCAACAGGACCGTCAACCTTCCCGGCTTCACATTGCGCCAAACCCGCATGACACAAGAGCAATAAGCATAATCGAGTCATGAAAATCCGCCCGCCTGCATCGCATCTCTCCCTTGCCGTTGCTCGACTGCCCATGTCGTCGGAGCTCCCCACGGGCAGAAATGAACGGAACGACGGATCGTGATTTGCGAGCGCCGACCTGCCTTCTGTACCGACGGGTGGCACCACCCTCAATGCTCGAGTTCAGGTGAGAGATCTTATAGCAGTTTTGCCATTTCCGGGAAATTCCGAGATTGACAGTCCAGAGAAGAATGTGCACACGCGGCGGCGGCGCGCAGGTCCTCAAACCAATCTTCCGACCCTGTTGTCGGTTGCCTTTCGCAGCGTCTTTCAATGGCGACCGAAAATCTGCTCGGGAATGCTTCCGAAGTTCTACAAGTGTGAGCTGTTGTGCGCGAGGGACGCCTTTTGAGGTGCGAAGTTTTAGCTATGCGGTTGGCCATCCCTGATGCTGCCCAAACTCTTCTCCCCCGCATCTGTAGGAAAATTGGTCGCTGTCTTGCGCGGTTCCATCAACTAAGGTCGTTTCGCGCACTGAGTAATCCGAGCTAGACACCGTGATACTTTAAGCACGCATCCGAAGGCGCGTGATTATTCACAGGATGCAATACCCGATGCTCAGGCCACCACCCCCAGGGACCGATGGCCCAGAGCATGACGCATATGCGAGGAAATGGTACAAATGGCGCCGCAAGAGACGACACGGCCGGCGAGACAAGTCAATCCGGAGAGTGCAGATCTCATCCCAAGGTGTGCTACCCATCTCAACGCAGGAATGACGAACTCATACCTGGGCTGCAGGCCCCGGGCCCGAAAACACTATCTTAAGCACGCGACTCCATGCCTTCAGTGTACCGATTGCCTTGCGAGCGACGAGCAGGGCCACTGGACAATGCGGTAGCCCATGAATATACCTCAGTATTGCATGTCAACTTATCTTTGTTTCCAAACTCAAAAGGCAATTGAGATGAATTCAGTTTGTAGACTTCGGGTCGGCGCGTCTTGTAAGCATTCAGTATCCGTCAAGAATGCTAAATTCAAGGCTACCTCACCTCAAACAGCATTGCTAGGGTCCCGTTATGAATATCGGCACTCCTAGCCATCGAAGCTTTCGCCCTAGATCATTGAACCTCGATGCACTCGGTTCCGCGTCGAATGATTCTGTTACGAGTACTTGCTACTCGTCCATCAAACAGTTGACAGGGCAATTTAGCCTTATTGGGAAGCGCGTCATACGCGTTGACCCGCCGGCGGTTCGAATCTCAGTCGTGCCTTTTTTTAAGTAAACATAAATAGATCTAGAAGGGCGACAGTGCTGATGGCGGAGGTATATAGGCATCGATGACACAAACTTCGAGTCAGCAGAGGCGAGGTTTCAAGCTCAGATTAGAAGCAGATGACTGCTCAAGGAAAAGCTCGCTCGTCGCCATCTGAAATTGAAGAACACTCGGATTCGCGATGCAGATTTTATATCGGAACCGACGAACATTGAACCAACAAAGGACAACCGAAGCTCTCGTAGAGCTCGTGTCGAAACAGTACCAGACGATGATAATCCACCGCTCGCCTCCCTAACACCTCTGCGCGCAAGCACACCACGCATCCCAGCGGACGCAAAAGGGAAAGGAAAGGCAACTGTGAAGCAGCCGCACATCGTCCCAATACCTGAGCACATCTCGGACGATGAACAAGCCGCAGACGAGTAAGAAGACTTGAAAAATTAATAGCCAGGCACGGGAGAATAGTCAAGCCCAGCTGCCCAAATCAAACGGGATCCTTGCAACCGTGGCGAGACCTGCTCACAGAGTCAAGGAGCTGAGTGCATCAGCCGCCAGCGGGTTGTAGAGAGGACCATGCACCGTTACCGAGGGGAAGACGTGAAAAAGATCTGGATGGAAATGGGAAGTAGCCCAGCTGCCCGAATCGAACGGGATCCTTGAGACAGCGACAGAAAGACTATAGGATCAAGGAGCGGATGGATCAGCCGCCAGCAGGTTATGAGCCAGCTGTGGGTGGAAGGTATGAAGGTCCATCCTATGAAGGTCCATCCTGGACAAAAGTATTTCTAGTGTTTTAAAACCGAGATCTACAGAGATTGGTCCAGAATGTACGAGATCTACAGAGATCTGTCAAGAACTGTCAAGATTGGTCCAGAATGACCGAGATCTGGGTTTTCTTGGGAAATACTGGGAAACCCAGATCTCGGCCGCCAGTCGCAAAGTTTGGTTGAGATCTCGGCCTACAACATTACTGGACTTTCGATAGCTAGGGTGATTCTTGGCTTGCAGTTATCTAAATATTTGATTTGAGGACTTAGTCTTCATAGCAAGTATATCGTATGTTAAAAATCATACAATTTCATCGGATTAAAAGCTTAAATTTGTCTTAAAAATTGCAGAGCTTGTCCAGATCTCGGGCAGAGAGTCAATAAAATTGCTCCAGATCTCGGTGTATTGTGAAAGCCAAAAACCCAGATCTCGGGTTTTCACAGAATCACTTTTGTCCATGTACTTTGATGGACAGAGATCTCGAGGGTCTCCCCGAACCGAGATCTCGGGCATTCTTGGTCAAATTGTCGAGATCTCGCTCATTTCTTTTGCTCCAGATCTCGGGCATTCTGGCCTTTTCTCTGTAGATCTCGGTCAAACGGGTACTTTTGTCCAGGATGGACCGTTGTAGGAAGCCCCTCCCTAAGGTGTTTCCCAACACCTCAGGGAGGTACAACGGTCCATCCTGGACAGACTATATATAGCTGATATGCATGCACATAACACCTCATCGAGCTGTAATAGAGCACCTCGCTGACCAGTTTCGGGCTCTTTCCAACAGTTACAGTTTGCCGCGGTGTTGCAACAGTTTACTGAGGTGTTCACTGAACAGCTCCCTAGGGTGTTCAAACAGTTCACTGTAGGTTCCATAGGCATGTATTCCAGTACGATAGAGGGGAAGTCATGCTGCACCAAGTCCATCCACCTTCAACATGACCTGACGCTTACCAACTGGACCGCGGGATAGCTCAAGTGCGGTTCGAACAGTACATTGATGGGCAGTACATTCGCATCAAGAGCGGTACATTGGTCCCATCAACAGTACATTCAATCCATCATCGGTACGTTCAATTCAAGTGCAGTATATTGAAAAATACGTAGTACATTCATCGCAGAGGCTACAATAAGTGCAAGTACTGCTTGTAGGTTGTCGCAAACTCTTCAGGATACCAACGTGCAAACTCACGCGCATAGGCAACGGCACGGGTCACCGAAACCCGTGCGGGTTGCTCGCTCTCGACGAGGACTTGCCGATCAAGCTGCTTCGCTTTGGTCTTCTTACCGCGCTTCGATGGTGGTGGCTGTACGGCGGGCGTGGACACCGCCGTAGACGATGGAGCGCGGGTTCGCTTGCGAGTCGGCCGACAGAGTATCCGTGTTGGTGAACGGCGCGGGAGAGGCCGAGTGGGGAGGGAATTGGGAGTTGCCGAGTGGGCGTCCAAATCGCTTCGACTGACGAACACAAGCTCTGGGGGTCAGCCTTCGGCAAATATCGTAAGTCCGCGCAAGAGCAAAAAGACAGACCTTTGCACTTTAGAGTTGATCGGCCGGGGCAAATACGTATTTTGGCCCCACTAGCTAGGCCAAACTAATAATCGTTATCCTAGGCCGATAGGTGTTAGCTAGGATTGTTTTAACTGGAGCCTAACCCGCGCACCTTGTTTTGATCATAGCATCGTGAGTAATTGGTTAGATTAAGATTAAGCACCGGTCGTCGTATAGTTTACACGGAATTTGTCGTCGTCGGCAGACACGATGAACGCCGTGCGGGTTTTCGGGTTGGGTTAGATGGAGGGAATCTCGGTGGGGAGCTCGATGTCACACGGAATGATAGGCCGCTGTAGACGAACCGAGACACGATACGTTTAGTCAGACTGTGGGAGGAGGTCATGAATCGACCAGACACACCTCCACCAATCGCCGCTGCACTGCAGCTCCCTGAGGGTGGGCGAGAATGTAAGTACATATTTCTGCGTCAGTCATTAATCGAAGATCTTAGGCTCAATTGGAATCTTACGACTGAGATCATCGTAGTCGTCGTCGGCTGGAGAGTAAAGGTCATTTCCTGGGATAGAACGATCCAACGAAGCTTAAATGTGCTGAGGGTGGACCAGGCGTCGAAGTAGTCGGGCGTTACGGGCGACGCAGGGACTGTACGCAATTAGATCTTCGCCGAAAGTTGGGTTTTCAACGCACCAGATGGCTGAATCGGCTCGGAACTTGAACACCGCCACGACCAGTACTAGTACGCGTGGGGACCGGAGAGTCGAAGCTGTAAGGAATGAGGAAGATATCCGGCTCGGTCTTCACCGGCACTGGGACCGGCAACGCAGGTCGTTGACGTGACGCACGAAAGCTTCCGAGTCATTGAAGCTCCTCGATGTCAATCCAGTCGTTACGCGTGAACATCGTGGCGTTGGCCTCGATGCGGAGGCCTGCGCGGGGATTAGGACGCGAGCCGTTGACGTGGGTGCCAGTGTGGCCCATGGAGGAGGATGATATTGACGCACGCACTCCCGAAACTCCATCAGTTCGTCGACGGTGAGTGCCCCGATGTACTGCTGGTCAGCCGCGGAGTGCTCGGGCGGCATTGCGACGCGTTCGGCGCGTTGGGACGGAGACAAGGTGGGGGTACGGAGGAAAGAAGGGGTGACTGACCGTCGCATCACCACCCGCCCATACGCGGAAAGAACCGCCTTTGCGCATCAGCAGTACGTTGATTTGGACGTGCGGTGCATTCATTGGCGCATCAGCAGTACATTGATCTGAAAGTACTGCGCATCAATGTACTGTACGAACCGCGTTTGAGTAATCCTCACTGGACCGGCGCGAAAAACAAAATACCAAATGAATGAGATACCGCCAACCCAGCTGCGAATGCAGCCAAAGGGACCGCATGTGAGCTCAGTCGCAAATGCAAAAGTAGGAGACGAAGTCTCGAGTAAATGGACAGTCGGGCCGGGAGACAGCGTGAGATGTTGTGCTCACGAGGTCTGGAGAGATGATTGACTTGCGTTGAATCGCGATCCAAGAGAGACAGCATAGAGTGTGCTGTGCACGGCATGTATATTCGACATTGAGACTGGTTATCGTCAGAGAAGCGGCTGGACATGAAACGATAATGAACCAGAGACTCTCGTGCACAGACTCACATGCTCACCGACAATTGCCTGGCTGTTTCTGTACTCCATCGACACTTGACACCGGTTGAAAGAGCCTTCGGGCATGCGATGAAGCATAGCGAGATTCTATGAGGGATCAAGCTCACCTGCTGGATGACTGTGGCAGCTGCAGGCTGCTGCAGGCTGCTGCCGTTGAACATCGAACTCGGAGACACGGTCTAGGAGGGAAAAAGGCCGGACTTTGGAGGCTAGAAGTGTGGTCAACCGCGCTCCACACATGAAGAATGGATGGAAGAGTTTACCCAAGTGCACAATGTTAGTAATTCGCTGCGGTGTAACCCCAGCCGAAACGGCGCGTCAACTCGACTCAGACCAGAGCCAGCAATGCGAGCGCGATGAGTACATCACTTGCGATGGAGAAGGAGGGAAGATGTACCGCGGGCGAACAAACTAGTCCCTTCTCCAGGTATTCCATGTCTGGTTCGTCCAAGATACGGGCATTCTGAGTCGTTGCCGACGAGCACAGGCCATGCCAAAGGGCTCAGAAGTGAGGTTGGAGTTTGGAACGGTGCCGGCCCTTGTCGTGTGTTTGGGCGGATGGCGGCTAAAAGCAAGCATCAACGTGTATTCGGACATCATGATGTCGGCGTGCAATTCCGAGTTGGTCGTAAGTAACTGCAATCATATGCTTCACCTTGGCTTCACCACCCGGCGAGTACTCGTGTCTGCCATGCAAAGCAATGGCCTCACCCCCAAGTTGGAGTTACAAGCCGAGTACACCGAGGCTACGCTCGGCCATCTCGGACATTGTCGGTAGCGAGCGCCAATGGACTCACATGAAGTGGAACATTGCAAAATATTGTAGAAGAGTCTGAAGGACTTGTTATGACTTTCTGTAGAGGTACCTATACCTCAATCGATAGAGATGTTCTACCCCAATCAATTATTCCCCTCTCCCAGAGTTCATATGACTAGGTATATATGGCCAGGTCTGGGGCCTTTCCCCGACACTCTATCATCTATCAATCTGCACTACGACTACTGCCCGCCAATTGGCTTACTTTGGTTCTAACACCACTGTGTGATCACTCAACGCTAACGCTTGACCATTGCATCTTCGCGCAACACTTGTATGAGTAACGTCTACTCGTGTTGCCGCAGTATATCTTCTTTGCATGGATATCAGTGTGGTTTGGATGGAGCATTTGTTGGAGTTCTAGTATTTGAACTGCGACCATTTATATTGTCTTCAACTTAAGCTCAAGCTCATCTTACATTCACTCTAAAAACTACCCTTATCCTTAACAAGATGAATTAGGGACAAACTCAATACTGCTTGTGTTATGGCTAGAAATGGGAATTGTTGAGTAATTAAGGATTTTTATACCCTGAACTGCCGCATATAAATACCGTTTCAAGACGGATATTGCTCACCGTCGAGATCTTGGTATCAACGGCCTTATCCAAGTCGAGATCTCCGTTAACTATGGAACACACTTACCGAGATCTCGCCGTCCAAGGGATTACGAACAGTCGAGATCTCGGTGTGAGGGCACCTTGCTCCTGAGGCATGCATTACACCTTTTGTCCACTCTGCCATCACTACCGAGATCTCGAGGTTGGGTGAAAGTCAAGATCTCGATTGAGAATCACAATCCTACCAAAATCTCGGTAAGAAGTTGCAAGAGCGTCGAGATCTGGGTCTTGATGACTTTGGGCCACTGTACAGCTCAACATTCCAGCCTCAGTGATAAAACATTCGTGGATCAATATACATACCATCGAGGGAGTATGAAAGCGTAGTTGGTCCGGACGGCGTACAATACCGCACGCGTGCGAACGCTAACACCTTTCGCGGATCCATTTCAATTTTGTTAATGAAAGCCGCAACTTATCGGGGCAAGGAACGGCAACTGAGCTCGGTAACTCGGATGGGGGTGAGAGTTATTCAACGAAGCTAGGCTGTTCAAGTGTCTTTTCATTGTAGATGTCATGTTGATCCTTACCGGCATTGCGACGGCACCGGCCGCCGGGGGCGATGCCGCAAATCTCACTGAACAAAGCAATGTCTCGACCTATGTCGAAAGGCAAGCTGGAAGCTGGAAGGATTTTTGCCATTGGCCCGGAAATTTTAAATGAAGAGCTTTGCAATGCTGATGCTCATTGCATGCTCCATAAAGATGCCGGGTGATACGGGATACGGGATACGCACTGCGGAGTTACCGCTCGTTTGTGCCGCAAAATCTGTCACTTCGTCAAGCCATAGTCCAGACTAAACGAGGAATAATAAGCTCGGGACAATAAACGGTGAGCACAGTCCGGTATGCGCATATAGCGCCGCCGCGAGCGGCGAGCCCCAGGTACAGGTGCTGCAGTTCTGACTCGCTGAGCCTCCGAGGTGATGAACTGAATTTTTACTGTTCGGCTCACCTCGCCTAGCTGGTGGTAAATAGATGCGAGACTCAAGCGAGACTGTTCTGTTGGCAAGAACAGCATAGTCCTATGCAATAAGTCGGACCCTTTGGAAGGTTTCTCTCTGGTCGTGTACGGTCACGGCTCCCTTCCCCGTGTGCAATAAGTCGGACTCTTTGGAAGGTTTCTCTCCCGTCGTGTACGGTCATGGCTCCCTTCCCCGTGCCCGTGGTTGAATAGCACCAATTTGCTTTCGTGTTTGTGTTTGTTCGGCGTCGTCAGTCCGTAGGAGTTATGGTACGGTGTGTGGATCCCCGGTGATGTGAATCTGAATCGATGTTGTGGTTCGGTACATATAGGAGAATGGAATAAGTTATTCAATATGCACTGGCACAGCAGAGTTATGCGGCTTCGCCACGCGGCAACACTCGGCACATGTTCCGAATGCGGTTACTTTCATCGCGATCACATCAGCGTGCCACGCCACAACTCTGTCCGCTACCACGATCCTGCACGGATGAACTCGCCGCCAGGTCTCCCTCATCGCCTTCCCGCAGAAATTTGGGTGGATATATTCGACCTTTGCGTTCCCCACGAGGATGCACTATCCGATTCCAACACTCCCGTACAAGAGGCCCATCGTGTCGCGAAATTATATCTCTTGCGGGTGTCGCAGGCGCGCAATCGTTTCATTTCCTTCCTCACTTGCCTGATCTTGCTCTTAGGTCTGCTCGTATTGGCATACTGTGACGATGGAGACACCTGCGTTGTGGAGCACCATCGTCGCAGACACTGCGCTGTGGAACGACTGTCCCTTGTCGGAAACTACCCTCCTTCGTCTGGTTGCCCTCTCCTTAGAGCGCAGCCGCTCGCACCCGCTTATCCTCAAAGTGGCCGTCGAGGACAACCTGGACGCAAACCATTCTCCAGGCGCGGAACTCATGGCCCTGCTTTGCGCCCACTCGCCGCGTTGGAAATCGATCTACCTGTGGCACAACTACATCGGCTTCGAACTGCTGGCCAGCATCAAGGACCGCATTCCCATCCTCGAGAACGTTTGCTTCTCCCAACAGCACGAAGAGTGGCATGAACACACTGGGATGGAGCTCTTCGCGGAGGCCCCTCGTCTCCGAGAATTCACCGTCACCGGGCGGGCGGCGAATCTACCCACCGTTCCATACAGCCAACTGGAAACCTTTGGCTTCATAAATCTCTACCCGAACGATCTAGTCGACGCAGTCACTTTAATTCGACGCCTCGATGGATTCACTGGCGACCGCTGCTGGCTCCGCCTCGACGTTGAAGAGCCCAACATCGATCTGGAATCCCTGCCGTCCGTAACCTCCAACATGACGGCCCTTGAAATTCAACTCTCACTCGGGATCGAGCGGCTGGCTGCGGGGCTGTGGCAGCGGCCCGTTCTGGGGGCGCTGCTCGGTGCTATGACGCTTCCGACGGTCAAGAAGCTCAGCTTGATCAACGGTGTCAAGCTACGCTCTATCCGATGGGACCACAAAGCGTTTCTCCAGTTCGCTCAACGGTCGATGTTCCAAGCCACCCTCTTCCAACTCGAGCTGAATCGAGTTTTGATAACGGACGTCCAGCTCATCGAGTGTCTCGCGTTGACGCCGTGCCTCACACAGCTGATTATTGCCGACTGCGGTCCCGAACACCATGCGTTGGTCACCGACACACTCATCAGACGAATGTCCGACGATACCAGTCCGCTTGTCCCAGAGCTAGAGTTCCTCTCTGTGTCAACCCTTCTCGCGTTTTCGGATCCCGTCTTCATCCAGTTCATGAACTATCGAACGCGGTTGAAGCGCTCTTTCTCCGCTCGGCGATTCGAAGTGAGCATTTACTGGCTGCCCACGCGAATGCGTCCGAACTTGTCCGCAGAGCTGCTCGCCCGGGCCTCGGAGCTCGAGCTGAGCGGCTGGCTGAACTTTACCGAGTCCAAGGATCCGGAGTACGACAGTATTTGGGCATTTGCCGGCGCAGAGTCTAGTTGGGGCCGAGAGTTGTAGGCAGCTCTAGCTTGCCTTCTCGCGCCGCCTTTCCGACCCGTGTCCTGCATCCGAAGCTAATTCGTGCTTCGCGGTAACCATACCGAATCTTATTCATCGCCTCGGGCCACGCTGCGTCTATATAAGAGCCGTCTGCCTCCGCTTCTCCTACCTCGTCCCACCCGCCTACTTTCCTTGTCTCTGCCTACCGTACCAGCATGTTCTCGTCCGTCGTTCTGCTATCGAACCGTCTTCGCTCGCTGATCCTCGTCATAGCTCTGTCCTAATCCTCTTCTTCTCGGCCCTCTCTGTCTCTGGGTCCTCCGATATCATCACCGTTCAACCACTGGACGCACCTGTCTCAGGCGGCTCTGTAGTTATCCACTGGACGCCCAACGAAGACGTATCCTCTTTCTCCATCGAGCTTCACCACCCCAACTTCGTTCGCATTTTCCGTCTTCCTCGGCAGTACCGTTTACTGACCTAGATCAGAACGCGGATTTTGCAATCGCCAATAACGTCAACGCCTCTGCTGGCGAGTACAAGTGCGACTTGCCCGTTGTTCCTGCGACGTGAGCTGATGTGCTGTCCATTGGATGATTAAGCTTATATTCTCGTAGCGACGGATACACGCTTGAATTGGTCAACATCGAGGACATAACCGACGTCTATGGCTCTAGCCCCGAGTTCTCCATCGCTGCGCCGCCTTCGACGAGCGAGCAGCCAACTTCGACCTCGACCGTTGCTCGCGTTAGTGGGACTACGTGAGCCTCCTCCTCGTTTTTGGCGCATGGTATGTAGTTGACTCATTAACTCGTAGCACGTTGCCCGCGTCTGTACCCGCCTCCCCGGCTGCGTCTGGCATGTCCATGTCTATGCCTGGGATCGTATCGGCTACCTCCGCGAGCGCCAGCGCCAGCAGCTCAGCGAAACACAGCGGTGCAGCACCGCTTCTCGCTGTGAGGGAAAGCGGCTTCTTTGGTGCCTCCGCCGTCCTCGTCGGCGTGCTGTCCGCGGCCTGGATCCTTTAAAAGTTGGCGTTATGCGTGGCTTGAGTTTAATCTCCGCGCTATGTGGGACTCGTAACATCGGATGATCGTAGATACACTCCATACATTTCCCTTCCATTTCATGCTTCATGATTCTGCAACGCTCTGATTTCCATGCTCGTAGCTAAGTAACCTATGCATGCAGTTCATGCAGTGAATCCAGAAGGTCTTCTGCATTGGGCGAAAACAGAATTGGAAGTTTATGGATACAAGTCCTGTTGCGGCCGTTGGCATGCCTTGCTACACACGCATGCGCATCAAGAACAAGATCGCCGAAATCTTCTTAGTTGCAGAGAACGCACGAGGCATTGCGCTGAGTGACTCTAACATGATACAATAAATAGTTTCAGTATGGTACTAATGAAACTCTAGTCCAGCTGCACAATCAGTAAATAAGTCATGTCCGTAACAGTCCCACTACCACAAACGCGAATGCAGTCCACAGCGCAGCAACCGGCCGCAGAGCAGCGCTCTCCCCAGTCAATGACCCAAGGGAACCACCCACACTCCCAGTGGGTAAGCTATCCGCTGCTGCGCTTGCCTGTTGGATTCCAGGCTGCCCAGCGGGAACACCCGTACCAGTGCTCGCGCCAGCCGCAACTCCATTAGCTCCTTTGGCGGTCGCGGATTTGGCGGTCGATACAGCGCTACTGCTCCCCAACGGCGCTGTTGCCAAGTTAGAACCCTTGGGGGCCGTCGCAGAGGGTACAGGTGTGCTCGCGCTCCCACTCCCACTCGCCGATCCAGACGATTTCCCACCAGCCAGAGGTTGGTCCCAGACGAAGAACGCGTCGTCTGCGTACGGGAAACCCGAGTCCTTGAGGAATGCAACGTATCGGCCGTCGGGATCGCCGTACGTGGAGGCTACGGCAGCGATGTTGGGGTAAATTTCCTCGGTGACGTCCGTATCCTCCGAGTCGTACACATCTTTGGAGGGGTCGACGGTCATGACAAAGTCGACGGCTTTCTGGATCGTCGCGCCGTCAGCGATGCTGCTCGTGTTCCAGACGTTGGACGACGGGTCGACGTATTTGAGAAGACGGGCGGCGGTCTGCGGGTGAGGTGTGAGAGAGACGAATGGACGGCCTGGGGGAGGTACGCACAATCATGCCTGCGATATTGAAATTGCGATAATGGTAAGGTCTTGTACGAGTCGCTTCGAGAGGCTTTGTAGGATTGGAATGAGTACCAGTGCGAATAACTCGCTCAGCGACGCACCTGATCTCCATTCGCCGCAATCTGCCCATTGAATGCCCCACCAAAGTATCCTCTCCCCGTCTTGGTCGCACCAGCCGTATCGCCTACAAGGATCTGCAGCGCCATGAGCTGGCCGGCGAAATACGTCCCATGGTTGCTGTTCCCGCTCATCAGTCAAGGAAAACGCATGATAGACAGAACGCACTTTTTCGCAGTCGCCGCCTGTTGCGCTATCGGCGCTGTTTGTAACCAGCTGATGTACTGCTTGCACCACGACACGAACGCGTTGTCGAGGTCCTTCGTCCATGCGCTGGCGTTCGTCTTGCGGAGGATGAGCACGCCAGAGGCGACTTTGACCATCATGCGGAGATCACTGTCCACAAGTCAGTCAACGGTGGAGCGATAACTGATACGGAGATGGGACGTACAGAATGCCAGTGAAGGTGCCTAAAATAACGAAATTAGTCTGATAGATAGATAGATAGATAGACGGGGAATGCAACCGCACCAAGTTGGCCGTCGGGACCTAAATGCATTTGCGCGTAGTTAAGATTTTCGTTCATTTTTGTATCGCTATCGAGGAACCACGTCTTGATGTACTTGACTTATCTGCCGTGTGAGCTGGGTTCAAAAAAAGCCACATTTCACACACCGGCATTCGCTTGGGACTGTGCTGCCGCCGAGCTGCTCTGGAACGTCGACGCGAGGGCGTTGTAGAGGACGGCGTCGGAGAGGTTGAAGAAGGACTGGAAGTCGTCGGGGATGTTACGGTCGGGGTTGACCTCGCCGTCCCTGTTGACGTAGGGACATGTGGTTCGGACTAGGTGCGGGAGGCTGATTAATGGCGGAAGGGGTGTGAGGACGGAAAACGGACTTTGCGCGGGTGTAAGCTCGGTCTTGTTCTTGACGGAGGAGCAGTCAGGCCATCTGCTGCGCGGATATGAGGGGAGGGAAGGGGATGGATAGGATGGATTGCGCACTAGGGAGCCCAGCTCATGTAGTCGTGCTTGTTTCCGCTGGGAGCAACGACGGGCTTGAAGGTGACGCCTGGAGATAGTGAGCAGCGATAAAAAGACAAACGACGAAAACGCACTCCAGGGCCCGTGTGAATTCATCTCCGCGGCCCACGCAACGACCGTGTCCTGCGCGCCTTGGAGGCTGCTCGCAGAACTGGCAACCACAGAGCTGGGGTCGACAAAGTCGTTGGCATATTGGACGAAGGGATTCGCAGCCACGGCGGGCTGGGCGATTAAGAGTGTAAGAAGTAAAAAGATGGGGAGTCGAAGGAGGGTGGAAGCGAGTGAGGGTGAGGATGTAGCTGAGGACGTCCGAGTCGACATGGCGGGTACTCTAGTCCGGAGAGCGCGTCGTCGCCGTTTTGTGAATAGTCGTGGGTGGTGGACGAAGCAGAAGGAAATGTCGCCACTCCACTGCCGCATGCCGCCGAAACGTTTCAGGCGCCATGAATAGCGCACATCACCGCGATTTGGAAACGATCTACACATGCCGTTGTCTGTTGGGATGTCGACTTATTGTCGAGACCGTAAGTACAGCAGCCGAACGGGTGATAGCGACGATAAGACCCGAGGGTGAGGGTGCTCTTTCACAGCTTGGAAGTTACTGCAGGAGAGGTGAGATTCAGAAATAACTTACACGTTGACAACAAGATCGGGAGCAATCATGATATCTTTGGGGCGTTTGAAAATAACTGGTTGTGCGGGAGTCGCTTGAACGATGGAAGAATTGAATCGGGACGGGTGTGGAAGAACGACGAGCAACTCGGACGGAAACTTCATTGCGGCTGAGTAGAGATGATTACGGTGCCACCGCAGCAGCCTGAGGGAAGAACCGCGGCAGTAGAGAGCTCGGAGAGATCCCGAGAGCGAAGTGGATTCTTCAGGAGGACAGCGATCTGGACGTTGAACGGTTCGTCCGCAGCTGAGCAGCTGGTGGGCTTTTTCAAGGATCCTCGCATTGCGTTGCGGTGAACGACTCGGATATCGATACAGCGGATGTTATAAAAAGGTACCTGGACGCAGAGTGAAACTCACATTTTTTGCGATGACGGTTAACCACAAGCGGGGCGCCGTGATGTTATCACCGGTCAAGGCAAACACGCCACAACTGTGACTGATGTGCTTCTTTTGGTCCCGTCCACGACGGTACAACCTCGGTCCTGGCGTTGCCGGCGCAGGGGGACGCTGGCTTGGAACGTCGCTCTGACCCGCATGACTCAAAGCGTTCCGTGACTCAAAGATCATCGGTGTCAAAGTCCGACTCAAAGAACTTGAAAGAAGCTCTCGGTCTTTGTCCTCTTTGTGCTTTGAATGCCCGCCAGACGTATAAATACGACGCATGCGACGCTCAATCCCACTACCTGCTGTGCAAGTCTTCCCCCCCCCCTTCACAATCGTTTCCTCGTCCTCGAAAAACACCGCTCATTTCTTCGTCATACCTGATGCCACCCTCCCAACAACCCCTTCGCGAACGGTGCAACGTCGGACTCCGAGTCAACACTGACCGGAAAAGGATGCGTTCGAGAAAGACCCAACTTCCTACCACCGTCGCCCTCTTCTCGGCCGTGCCACAAAGCGAGAAGATTCCTCTGGCACTCGCAGGGAACTCTACAGCTCGACAGTTCATCCCCCACCTGTTCATACACTCGCAGTCCGCTCCTCCCATGACCTTGCCACTCGGAGACTGGACACACATCCTCCGCGTCCTGCCTGCCTCCCTTCACCATCCCGCTGGCAGTCTGGACATCCCACGCTCGAATCTCGGGCGCAAGTCGGGAGACCCGCAGATAATCACGCTCTACATCATACCAGACCACGAGAATGCCGCGCTTCCACTCGGACGGCGTCACCTCATGGCTGCACGCGACTTTCTCGCACTGGCGTTACCGTACCAGGCCGCTGCTCGCGCCAGCGCTGTCGATGCTGAGCTGCATCAAGGACCGGACGATGAAGATCTACCGCCATTCGAACCACACATCTCTGCGGACCCAGTACGCGTCCTCCTCACAGGTCCTTCGCGGGTGCTTCTGATCATCGCGCTCACTTATATCGCCTTTGCGGCAAGGTGTACCGTGAAGCACGTTATGCAGGCCGTTGTGGATGAGGACGAAGATGCCGAGGCGTGTGAGCTCCTGGGCCCTGATGCGACGATGGGATTAGGAAAAAGCGATATGCAGTGGCTGGAGTATTTCGCGAAAGGCGCGTTCTAAAGGAGGTCCTTCCTCGTTTAGCCTAAGTGAGCTCAGACATTCATTCACTAGAGACATATTATCATCTGCGTATATATCACGCTAATCTCATGAACATTTGCTCTTTGTCTTTTGTATGCCCTAACCCCAATATCACCGCAATCTAATCGCGATGTGTACCTCTTCAAGCTTGAAAACGGACCTTTCAACAGCACTGTATACTTTCCGTAGCGAAATTCTCTTGGCGCAATTCAAACCGGCTCAGCAGATACGATGTGTACCAGCATTTCACAACCAGAAATGTATAAAAACACACAAGGAGTCCATCTGGATCCTCAGTTCCCGCAACTACTATGCGCCTTACCACCGTGTCTACCATCCTCGCGTCCATCGCCATCGCCCTCGTCGGCGTCAATGGCCAGACCTGCCTCAGCGGCCGCGGCGTCTGCGAATATACGAAGAACTGCAAGGCCCCGGCGTACTCGCACATCCCAGGTTCGCTCCTCATCCCTCTTCAATTTCCATCACGCGTAGTGCTTACTCGAAGAAATCCGCAGGCCATTGCCCGGGCCCCGCAGACTTCCAGTGTTGCGTCTGGAACGGCTGTGTCGATTGTGACCCGGGCGCCTTGGATGACGGGGAAGAGACAAGAGGCTTCGAGGCTGATATCGAGAAGCGTCTGCCATGCTGCTAAATACAAGTTTGGGTCGTGGAGATGGTCGGCGCGCGACGGGGGGGTTTATTTTCTGCTGAAAGTCTGGGCTCGATTTCGAGCGTTCGCACAGAACAATTTGTTTGTATTTACCTAGCTATTGACTATGTAAGGCGTTTGGCTCTATTCGCATAGTCATACGGTGCTATTGCATTCGCGGCCAGTCCAAAGGACAACCGCGCCAATCACAAAAAATCTGCTCAATGCTCCGATCATCGAGTCCGATGCGGAATCACCTTTGCATCCAAATCGACCCAAAATCCACTGCGACTGGCCCACTCGATCGGCCAATGAAGCATTTTGTCCTGTCTGCCAACGCGCATGAACTGCAAGCGGTCGACTCCGTCACGTCGGAATGGGGACCCCCGGGAACGAAGCATCTTGGAGAATGCATCCGCGTCTTCACGAGGGCCTTTCGGAGGTAGCTTCGCCGAAATGGATTCGCAGTCGTCTACGTCGAAATCGAACTGATCGTCGCGAACATTCAGACCTGAGGCGTGCATCTCCTAAGTCCGAAATGTGGCGCCAGTGTCCAGGGCAAAGAGGAAATGTGTGAGGTGGGGACAAATAATCCCAGACGAGTCCGTTGACTCGGAGGGAATACGCAGCGCGTCGAATAAGGGTTGGCAGTTCCCGTTGTCGTCGTCGTGCTGGCCAGCGGCGGCCTCTGAGCGATACAAGAGAAGATACGTGAGCTCAGGGCAGAGCTTGAGAATGGAAATGACCGGGGTCATGCGAGCCTCGCACGTAAATTCCACAATGAGTGTCGTTATGCGACAGGATGAACGCTTCAAGAAGTCGACTGCGGCGTTTTCTCCTAAGTCGCGGATGACAAGGGTTTTGAGGGATGGTGCAGTGAGATACTGAAGCAAGACATCATCGAGCACGTGGAGAACGCGGAGATGCGGAAGATGCATGGGTTGGGAATGGGCCAGGATAATTGGCCGCCGGGCGGCAGTGGGCGGCAGTTGAAGTCGCTGCCCCGCGTATTTCGTGTTTTACCGTTGCAGAGTGAGAGTTAACAAGTTGCTGCAAGGCTGACTGGCTCCAGACGGCGTAATTGTACTTCTTAACACATGAATAAAGCTCAGCAAACATAAATATACTCACTTTTGTTCTTCGACATACGACTTGAGTGGGCGGCAGTGGGCGGTAGTTGGGCGGCACTTGGTAGCTGTGACCAGACAAAGTGCCGCCCGGCGGCTCTGGTGGCCATCTGGTCGGGCGGCACCTGGGGCGGCGGTGGGCGGCACTTCACAGCTTGTGGGCGGCAGTTGCGGCCGTTGCGTGACAGGGTAGGCGGCCGTTGGGCGGTAAGCTTAGTGCGGCGGCAGTTGTCGTCGGTTTGGGCTCAAAGTTCGTAAGTAAGATTTCATGAGTTTTTAGTGGATGGGACAAATCTTTGGGCAGGAAAGTCCGAGGGCTCTTAGTTACCTGCTCGAATGGCTGGAGTTAAGTTTTGTGAAGGTGTCGATAAAAATTGGTATAGCATTGTTACACGGTGCCGAGTGCTAGCGTATAGTATAACTCATGCGCTGGACTTTAAATGTGATAATCTTCGGGATTTTTGGAGCTAGATACCAGCAGTAAGGTATGAGTGAGTATCAGACACCGATTGAGATATCTTTCCCGGAGCGCAACCAGTTGATTTAAAACAGACGATTGATGTATTCACGAATACTTTTTTTGCGGTGGCTTGTACTATTTTTGCGAGCATGGTTGCTGCAACAGACGACTCAGGAGCATGCCATTTGCCCTGGGAGGAAGTTCAGAAGCGAGAAATTGACAGGCGCGGAAGTTCTCGTGATTTTAGCAAAAATGTTGCCTTCAAACATTGTGGAATAACTCACCGTGGAACAAATATCAAACGAAGCAACCTGGGACATCCTATGTGGCAAAGCTGAAGCTCACCAGGCATGCTAAATCTCAATATCATCTGTGGGCGGCAGTTTGTTCGTGTGGTTGATGGGCGGCAGTTTGTGACCGGTGCGTTACGGGAGTTGATGGGCGGCATTTTGTCTGATGGGCGGCAGTGCAGTTGGGCGGCAGTTGGCGGCAGTTGGGCGGCTGGGGCGGCCGATTAGCCCAGCCCGGTTGGGAATGCACTGGTATTGAGCTCCAGAACGTCCCGAGCACACATTGTGCAAGAGAGGGCATGCTCCTGAGCAGACGCAAGGGGTCGGAAGTCTGCGGATTCATCTGATCGACAGAGAAGCGGGTGATTTGGGAGCATGGAACCTGGAGCGACGTTCCCCAGAACCCGAACAGGTGCATCGTGCGCAGAGCCGGGGTAACGAGGAACAATTTTTCAAGGCGAGGAGGTAGGTCGCAGTGGACGAGCCTGAGATCCACTAGCCAATCGAGCTTTCCCCTAGCTGCTTCTAGTAGGTGTAGTGCTTCCTTGTTAATGCCCCAACCCCGGATTTCCCCAACGCAGAGCAAACGCCATCGGCGGCAGTGGGGTAAGAGCAGCTCCAGGTAAACATGCAAGTCTTCATCATGTGTGACCCAGACTCTGAGAGGCGCGTTACCCGTGCGCTCCAGCTGAAGCTTCACTTTCTCCAGATTTCCGGGCTTGATCGTGGCCCAGAGCCAGGGATATCGAATGAGCGCAAATCTCCAGGACGCGCAGACGGCGGAGGTTTTCCATGGAGGGAGGATAGCGCCAGCATCGTCGACCAGCGCCGACGCAATTTCGCCCAAGACGTCGCCGGGGAGTCGGCGTACCGCAGACACGACTTTGCCGTAGGAGGCGACTTGCTCGAGCATGCGTGTGTGCTTCTGACGAAGCTCCTCCATGACGGACTCGATAACGTTAACCTTCTTGTTGCACTCGTCCAGAAAGGCGTTCATCATGTGTGTTTCTAGGTCGGAGGGAGCACGATTTGACGCAGCGAGATCGGCAAGGGGGCCGGCGGATTGGTGAGGTCAAAGCAGGATAAGTTGAATGCCCTTTATCGATTGTCAATTAGCATGTTCACGGTCGGAGAACGTACATTCTTGTTTTCAGGGTGACAGTCAAGAAAAAGGAGATGTCACTGAATTGACATATCAGTCACGTCGACGATCCCGAGTTGTTCCGGTCCTCCATCTACAGCAACTTGATTCGGACCCAAATTATAGTAGGCGCGCTTCTGTATTCTGGATGTTTCGTTTTAGACGTTGATCCGTTCAAAAGTAGGCGCAGCGATCTTGGCTCGATCACAATAAAAGAACTAACTAAACTTGAACTAAACTTGATGCTTGTGGAGCCTCGGATGCTCTGTTCCTTCTACTCGCGCAACTCCTCTATCTTACAGCGAGGTGAGTTTAGCGAGGATTGGGTGTAAATCTGCACTCACCATTTGGCGATCCAGGGACGCGTCCCATCGTTTCGGCACATAGTCAGCCGTCAATTTCACCCCGCTCCCGGCGTCACTCCTCAAGATCTCCTTCAACTTTCTGATCGACTCCGCCTCTTGAACGTCGGCGTATCCACAGCAATCGCTTGCCGATTGACGGGCATAGACAATCTCCACCTCGAGCTCCAAAGGCAAGTCTGTTGTGGTCTCCACGCGCGCTTGAATGAATGCTTGCAACCGTCTGACGTCGATGCCTTGGGTGCATCCGTTTAGCGTGAGCTTTCGCAATTTGGGGACTAGTAGCCTGAGGGGCACCGCAGAGAGCCGTCACCTATGGTTTTATGATACAGACCACGGTGGTAGCCAGCGGGTCGGCTTGGTTGAGCCATGGCTCTAGCCAACCAGTTGACAGCTCATCACTGTGATGCGGAGGGGTCTCACACCCTCCCATCGCAGTGATGAAGCAGCCGGGCTACCATCACTGTGATCGCTGCCGAGGAAGCCGATGGGAGAGATGGGAGAGATGGTTATTAAATCCCGCTGCCCGTACCACATCACCGCCAGATGCGCCCGCCCGCCCCCCGACACATCACGTGCTTGTCCCCGAATCAGCCTCGGTGCATACCAGCGGCTTGGCGGGTGGGTTATCGGATATGATGATGTGATTCCCCATATGCCATTTTGTTAGTATCTCCATGCCGGAGTCCTTCTGCCCCCCTGTCACGGAATGCAGGAAGCGTCGATCTTAGGTCGGGATGTCCAGTCAGCGCCGATCTTCACCTAAATGGGAAATGCCGTTGGCAGTTGACAGGCGTCCAAATACGGATGGGATTTCTTGGGTTCATATTGCACGATGCAGGTAGTACAGACCCTGTAAACCATTTCAAGATCTTTCAAAACATCTATGACTTGTCAATGGGAACTTTAACTGGTCAAAAATACCCCTCCTGCGCGCTACTGAGGAAATTTGGCTTGAAAATGGCTGGCCAATTTCTCGTCCTGTCGGCACTATTTAGAATTGTCTCCGAGGAATCCGACTCTCTACATTACTCTCAAGAGCTTGGCTGCGGTACCTGAGGGATTGGCCACCTGTGGCATCCACAAAATCGGTGTGAAATCTTGGTTATTGTCGTGAACTGACAAAGAATCTTGAATATCTCGACGAAAACTGAGCCGTTTCCTCTGAAAATTTGACAGCAGTGGTATCGTGCCATCTGAAACATTTTCTGAAATTTTTGGTTTTTAAGCCATGAATAAATTCACAGAAAATATTCCAGGCCCTTGGGAGCGCTGAGGTTGGGAAGGCGGATAGAGGCAAGTGTCAGGTATGTTGGTGAATATTCTCGGATTTCTCTCATTTTTCTCTGGCAAACAAATGAGCAAACATCGTCAAGTGAAAGTGTCGTTAACTGACCTGATTGCACGCTTTCGAGCAAGTCGCTAGTACTGCCGCATAGCATTCTTGCCTCTCTTTCCATCCTCACTGCAAACGCCAGAAGTTCTCGACAAATACCAATTCCAGTGTTGCCCACTCCCACCCCAAAGTCCCCGGGACCATGTCCCTCGCACATTTCCGATGGCTGAGCTCGCTGTCGGCGGCCAGGTAGTCGTTGGTGTGTCGGTATAGTCAAGCTACAAAATCGCCTGCTCATTAACAGTGTCAATAAGGGCTTCTATCCAGCACTAATGGGCAAGTCTACTGCTTCCACTGTCCAGCCTGGGCTGCTGCGTGACGACTCGAGGGCTCTTGATTCAATACCACCGTGATGGCAGACGACACTCGCTGGCAGACGCAGACGCCACGCCAGCGCTCCTAGCGGCTAAAGACAAGACAGCGGGACCCGCAAGGTCACCACCGGCTTTTCTTCCATTCCCTTTCTCGAGGACCCAGCCCGTTGGCCACTCCACACACACGAGGGTAGGCATTTGACGACCTACAACAGCTCACTGACTTATATAGCATCCCACCCCTGCCTACCCATCTCGGTGTGCCCTGCGAGCCCTGACGGCCCACATCCTCCTTCCCATCCCCCTCCCCTGCCACGTCAGCGTCGGCGTTTCCTTGCCGCCAATGACAGGTCACGTGATTTTCGGCCACCCGGCTGTCGGACTTGATGCCCGTTCGTAGGTCTCTAGGCGCCCCAAAGAATATGGTACTTTTAGTTAGTCGATGGTGACCCTCCCTCTGTACCAGTTCTGTACCTGAGTGCCCGAGTGTGCTCATTTGATCCGTCCCCTTGCCCTGTCCCACCCAAGATACCGGGTATCAGATGGCTCCGTCGTCATGACACACCTACGCGTTCTTTCCCCCATTCCCCACCCTTTCCAAGCACCCTGAGCAACGATTTGCTTGGGCTTGTGCTCCACAGCGATAGGTTTTGCGCTGCTTTGTGGGTACGCGGCTGAGCGCGGCGGCGGCGGGAACGTCGCATTCACAATCACATGTCTGATTCCCTCAGCAAATCTGCGATTCCTGCACCAAATCTCCCGATTTATGGTGAGGATCCCCGTTTGGCAGCGCCTGACGAGCAGTAAGCGGCGGCGCGAGACCCAGGTCCCAAATGGGGGAAGGGAGCGGACCATCAGGCTACGGCTCTGGCCAACGGATGGGTAGAGCCATGGCTGCACCAAGATGATCCGTTGGCTAGGTCCATGACATTATGAAGCGGGGGCATGCCACGGGTGCCGCAGAAGCATACTCCCAGTCAGGCTCAGGCTCCGTGTAGCCCGATCCGTTGGCCCATGATGTGTCCGAGTCGGTGTTGGGCGCCTGCGCGACGCTCATTCCAGACAAGAACACATTGTACGGATTTGTTGCCATTCCATCGACGTCGCTGCCCCAGGCGCCCCAGTTGCCGCGGTCGTACCAACTTAGAGTGTCCCGTGTGCTCAACCTGCCGACATCTTCAGACACCGTCAACGAGGCAAGTCGAGGAAAACGCTGGAGTATATCAAATAAGGTTTTGCTCTCCTGCTTCAGGGAGATATGGAGGTCCGTTATCCCGGAGTATGGGAACAGGGAAGGTGCGACGGAACCTAGCAACTCTCCGTTGGCCCGAGAAAGCCTCTCTCCCTCATCCCATTCACCACAGTAGTTGGTGGTGTAGTAGCACTTCTCCGATCTCTCCTGGAGCCGGGCCAGACTGGACAGTGTCCAAAAACCCGGCAGGCTACACAGATCAAGCTCGTGCATGTTCGGCAGCGTTAGGGAATCGAGCAGACGGCGAGAGGAGGAGTACAGCAGAAGGGCGCGTAATCGAAAGAGTGTCACTGGTGCCTCTGCAAATGAACCCGGAACCGCGTCGTCGGCGGAGGAAGAGTGGTAAGTCGAGAGGATTTTTAGCCGGATGATGTTGGGAGTCTGTCTCAAGACCGACAATGTGTCGCTCAGTGGGTAGTCCATAAGACTGACGGTCGTGAGTTGAGCCCACGGAAGGACAATCTCGTCTGGACCAAGAGTGTGGATGCTGAGCTTGCGAAGCGCCGGCACATGTTGGAAGAGCTTCAATGGAGGGGATAGTCTAGGCCGGTCAAGGGAGGTATAGGATTGCATATCAGGGATTGTCAAAGCAGACAGCCGAGGAAAGGCGCCGTCCTGCTGGCCAGCGCCGGATTGAAGGTGCTCGAGGACACATAATGCCGGGTATGGCATTTCACATCTCAGCCAGCAGGATGACCGGCGGAGGAGAAGATTAAAAGCAGAAAGCGTGCAGTTCTCGTCATCGCTTCCCTCCCCTTCATCCTCGATATCATCCTGAGCAACCATAGAGTGTTTCGATGCAGGCGGAGAGTACCATGAAGAGGTCGCCCATTCCGCAACCAAGATACGGACATCGAGATCTATTGCACGCCCAAGATATAGCTTCAAGAGCTGAAGTGCACCCTGCCCACCAGTGCTGCGCTCACTGGACAGGTCAAATTGAAGCCCTCCGGAGAGCACAGCAGCCGTCAATGCATTGCGCGAATCGCGATAAGAGTCGCCGTGGATTCGGATGGATGCGTGGATATGCAAGCGGATGCAGGACCACAGCTCCCGTGTCGCGAGTGCGCTTGCGCGCCAAGCGCAACAAACATGAGAGACATTGAGGGGGAATGGGGTAGGCATAGGCATAGGCGATGTGTCTGTAAGCTTGTGTTGGCAGGAATAGTAACATATGGGACTCATTGTCTCCGCGGATGGCGCCAAAAGCTGGAAGATCTGGATGAGGATATCGCTGGGGATATCGCCAGCGATGTTCGTTGTCGCCAGGGAGGATGAGTCCACGTCGGAATTCGTGGTACAAGTCGCCCGTGCGACGATAGCTTGCTTTTCTACCCCGAGCCGATTGAGCTCCTGCTCAAGATCTGCTATGGAGTGTTGGATCCGGGCCATCGAGAGCTCAATCTGAGCAAGACGGGCTGAGTCGGTGTCCGATTGAGCAGCCATGATGGCGGAAGGAGAGAATGAGGAAGTCACGTCACGATGATGCCCGATTTGATCACAAGTTGATGACATCTTCCTTCTCTCTCTCCCGCGACCTCCGTCGTATACATGCCACATGTGGTCCTAATACAGTGTGTGACATTGAAGCCGTCCGCCCTTCGACCTTAGCTTGAAGCTCCACCTCAAGACATTACTGCAGCATTTTAATCAATTCGGCGCGCGATTTTGGCGTGACATCGGCGCCGAAATTGAGCTTTCGGCGGCAGCCATCAACCACCGTGACTGCCGAAATTTTTCGGCGCCCGAGATAGCCGGCCCCGCAGGGCCGCTCCCAAATTTGATCCGATCAGCTGGGGCAGTTTCGGCGGCCTCCTCGGCACGCTGTGACCGCCGAGAAAAAAAGTCGGCTTTTTGGGGACCGTGTGACATGTGACTGCCGAATTGATTAAAATGCTGGGCAAGGTAGGTCTGTGCGCTCTCGTGTCTGGAGGTGGGAGGAGATGAACGTGATCTTGCGGGTGTGTGGGAGGGATGGCTGTCCCGGCCAACGAGAACATCTGCGAGACGCCTGGTGGATGGCCGAACCCATACGCAAAGGCCACCGAGGGTCGACCCAGCGTAAAGAGAACAAAAACAAAACAAAAAACAAAACAAAAAACAAGACATGAGGGTGAGAGGGAGGGGCACAAAAAATCGGCTGGGAGTGAGGAGAGAGAACGCGAAGATGACGAGACGACGAGACGACGAGATGACGTGAACGCGAGAAGGAAAGAAGATGTGTCAATCAGATTTATGGGCACGGATCACACCACTACCTTGCCTCACACTCAGCCTGACTCGCGAGCTCGTCTTGGCTGAGCTAACAAGTACTTAGCAGCTTGCACTCGGGACGTGTCGCAGAGTTATCGGATTCAGTTGAATTTAGCTCCGCCTTCTAGTTTTGTCAGGCGATAGAAAGCGCTGACGATACTCTCGTATCCTATCATTTCGTGAAATGATATATTTTTCAGGAGGCACGCAATCGTTTCATTTCTTCCCTGACTTCATGTTGACCGATCCTTCTCCTACTTAGCTCTGCTGTGTTGTTCGGAATACTCGGATGTCAAAAACCTGCAGAACCATCGTTGCAGACACTACGCTGTGGAACACCCACCCTCTCCTTAGAGTGCAGTCACTTGCATTCGCGGATGGAGAGAAGGCGAAAACTCACAGAGCTTCTCCGCCGGAAATGGATCTACAATTACAAACTTCTCGCAAGCATTAAGACAAATGGTGTTCAAAGATTAAATCACAGCACACCCTCGACTCTCACAAGTCTTATTCAGAGTATAGAGGTTTTGGGTTTAGTGTTATTTGGCCACTGGTTTAGTTTTGTACTTAGTTCGCCAAGCACACACATCAGTGTCTTAAACACCGAGCAAGGTAGGTCTGCTCGCTCGCTGCCAGGAGGAGAGACAATGACAATGACAATCTTGTGGGTGTGGTGAAGGGAACGGCCATCCCGGCCAACGAGAATGTCTATGACGACGCCTGGTGGACGGCCGAACCCATACGCAAAGGACACCGAGGATCTGAATGAGACTCAGAGCGACCCAGCGTAAAAGGAACTCAAAACTCAAGGGACGAGAGGGTGGGACAAAAAATCGGCCAATGGCAGGGAGGGAGGACAGAGACGTGGTGGAGACCTGAACATGAGAGGAGACCGAGACGTGATGATCTGTCAGCAACAGCGGTCCTTGAGATAGCCGGTTGGGTTGTCGGGTTTCAGAACCCGTGATAGTGGACAACACGGTCCGCGACGAGAGGATAGAACGAGGTTTGGGTAGGAAGTCCCTGGGGAATAGATGATAACAACCTACGGTACAGGAGTGTACCTACAGTATATAAAGGACTGTAGAGACGGAAAGGGTCCTGATCATACAGTAAGGGTTAAATACGATCAGGAACTTGAAGGCAATCAGTTTCCACGATCGGGCTGCAATCGTTAGAGTTGAACGTATGGGGAGCGTTTCATGACATGATCACGGTGATGGTGGCACTTGCTCATCACTTCCTTGCCTCACACTCAGCCTGACTCACATGCTCGTTGTGGCTGAGCTAACAATGTTGGTGTTTAGACCTTAAATAGATTCTTAAACAAACTCTAAATGAAATCTTAAACACGGCTTAAATGCCCCAGTGTGAACCCCCCTAATGCTGCACTTGTCTTGAAGTGAGTCCATGCAGCCAAAAGACAGAGAGCAGCATCTCACCAGCAGCGGCATACATAAGGCTCCATAGACCATCTAAATGGCGCTGGAATGCTTGCTTTGGTGAAATCTAGATATATCGGTTAAGGCTGTCACTAGTCCATTTGAGCACTTACTGAAGAGCAGCCTTGGAGCATGCACAATTGGAGCAAGGTACCATGTGGTTAGGTCTGTTTGATGATTTGGGAACACAGCTCTGAGCTCATCAACCTCGTCAACTGACAGATGTACTCCATGGAGCTGAGGTGTATAGAGGATCTCAGGTGGTGCGTACAGATCAAGGTCCTCTCTAAGCAGTGGTTGAAGTCCAGCAGGATCATGGGACCAGTAGTATAAGCTCTGGTGGGCAGGGATTGTGAGACCATTTGTTGTGGTATCTGCTGTGTTTAAAAGGAAGAGGAAGATATCGTGCGTTGGAGCATTGGTCATGAATGTGCCAGCAAGTGTGAACTCGTCTGATGTATCCAAGATGTGGATATCCAAATATACCTTGGTTGGAAAGACTAGAATATGCTCAATGATAGAAGTAAGGAGCAGGGAATACCTACATATCTGTGCCCCTATTGTAACATTCAGTAAATTAGGTTCATGTTGTAATAAGAATTAACATCTTACACAAAGAAACATCTTGGTTTGCCATAATCTCCATTATTGCCTGCTTATGAAACTTGGCTCCACTGTGATGAAAGTCTATCCCTTCATACAAATGATGAAAGTTGCATTGATTGGATAATGATTGCTGCATTAAGCGGAGATCATCTATGGTGAATCTGTATCATCGTTTAGGTGCTGTAAAATGGCAAAGAACCAGATAGCACCTTGTCCATTCCTCTGAGGCTCTTTGTCCCACTGGATATTCCAACCACTCATCACTGGACCGATAATACCAGTTGAATATGTCTGGCTCGATATTGTATGAGGTTGGAAAGTGCATGATTTCACAGACGTTGTGGTTTGAGTCGATGCCCAGTGTTGTATGAACTTGAAAAGAGATGTCTTCCATCGGATTCAGCAGGGAAATAGTAGCCTGAGCTCCATCATAGAGCATGGACACTGCAGTCTCAAATGAGAGAAATTCGGAGAGCTCTTCAAGAGATATCCAGGGTGTGATTGGCCTCTGAAGCCCTGCATAGCTGATGTGCTGCAGAAGTGGCCGGTTCTTCAACCAATCTGATGTTGCAAGCTCAGAGGATCCTAGACTGATTTGCAGTCTTCCAGTTGAGCAGCAATACCACTCGGAGTAGCTTCTAAAGTTAAATTCATCCAGGCTCACCCCCACATCTTCCTGCAGGTATTGAGTAGAGGCCTGTCTGAAAATTAGTTCACTTGAAGGTACTGAGGAATCCTTTACAGTGAATTGTTGTATCTACAGGATGTTTCAGATAGAAAGATAACAACTTCTTGAATTTACCATGAGGTGATACACCAACTTTTGTGATATACTTGATGTGCACATGCCCCAGACAGCCCACAGGGGGATTAAATCTAGAATGAAACTCAGCCATTGCCTGGACACCAGGCTAGGAGATACCATCATGGTAGATCAGTGCATTCATAAAGCGAGAGTTTGCCACACCAAAGAGCTTTGTAAAATTGGAAGAGCTTCAAATTATTCAGTGACTGGCATTAGGAAGAAGAGAAAGAAATAAACTTACAAGATGTTCTGCTGTTGAATCACATCATCCTTCCACTAGAGCCCAAATAAAGTGATATTCTGAAGTAGTAAACTCACTCACCTTTACAAAGTCCAGCCCATCATAAGCCACAACAGTAAATGTCTGTGCCGAGGGAAATATCTTGGCTTGATAAATCATCTTCTGTCCAACCACAACACCCTTGACACGTCCAGTGCGAGTGGTACGGCGCTCAACAATTGTGGCCTGGTCGACCATGTTTCCCAGACGTATGTCACCCCACTTGACACGACGGAATTCTAATTATGCGTAAGACAAACAAATAGTAGGTGAATATCCGGTGCTCACGATCTTCATCCTTCTCCTCCTCACCAGTCACCTCGGCTTCGCGACCGTTCTGCTGGATCACCTGGTGGAATATGCCCCCAGTAATGGTGACATTATGGACATCGTTGAAGAAGGCGGCTTGATCCGCCCGGTGGATGTGCTGGGACGGTGCCAACACTTGCATGGGCCCAGTTCGGGCCAGCTGGATGCCAGGAGGACGGCGCTGGGATAGCTGTTGGCGGGGCATAGTAGCGGGGTGAGATGACGGCGAGAGACAAGGTGCGAGGCTGTGGGCTGTGCGAGGCTGTGAGCTGCGAGTGACTGGCAGATAGACGTCTTGCTTGGCTTCTAAGTTCCAATGCGTAAAGCTTTGAATTCGGCCGGCGTCTCGGCCCGGCCACTCGGTGCGACAGCTACAATTGAAGAGAGGCCGGTAAAATGGATGGATGACTGTGATCCCTGGATATCCATGTAGACGGATTTACTGGCCAGTGTGTGCAAAGTGACAGAACTTGAAGAAGGAAATCCAACGAAAGTCTGCGGTTCGACTCCCTGTGTTGGCATCAGCCTTTTTCTTACAGGATCCGTTTCTTCTTCTGTTCAGTTGTTGTCTACGTATTTCGCAGGTATAATTCCCGCGCTTCGCGGCATCTATATCTAGAACAGGATAAGTACTAGTAGCGCCGTCCTGGCCACGTCCGCCGCTCAGGAGTTAAGCCTCTCAACTAACCATTCCGCGCCCCCACATCCTCCTCCGCAGCTCATAATCATCCCCTACGAACCTCAACACACCATAATCAGCCATCCGATCCATCTTTCCCTTGACAAAGTCCTCGAAAAACGCCGTGGCCGCGGCGGGCACCGAGTCTGGGTGGGTGTAGGAGAATTTGTGCGGGTTGGCGAAGGTGACTGTGCGCAGGGCGGGGTATGGAGTCGTGAAGGATGATGATTGGGATTGGGAAGAGGAAGAGGGCCCGAGCAAGGCGTCCTGCAGCTTCGTCCATGTGTTCCCGGGCACAGCGAGGAGGTCCCGTCTCAGGACGCCGTGGTCGAGGGTGATTTCCTCGAGAGACGAGTGCTGCGCCGTCGAAGGGAGTGTGAGGAAAGCGACGATCCACTGTAGAGACGTGTCGAATTCGGCGTCGGGTCCGTCGCGGAGGTGGAGGGCACGCAGATGGGGAAAGTCAGCAAGGGTTTGGTTGAGCTTGAGAGGCATTGCTGAGTGCGAAAATTTCAATCGCGAAAGGACGAGAATCGAGGAGGGACGCACGAGGATCCAAATGCAGCGTCAGTGCCTTCACTGAGCCCATCGCGGCGTGTACAAGCGGTGGCCGTCTATCCTCCTCGGGCGATCCATAGTCGTCGTGGAGGTAGTAAACGTCCAGCGCTAATGACTGGACGTTGTCCAGTGCGCCTCGGGGAAGAAGCCACGCTGCCAGTGGAGTGAGTATCTTGACGTCCCCGCCAGCGCACAAGCTGCGTAACCGCAACAAGCTCGGCGTCGTCGATACCTGCTTCGGAATCGGCAGCAACACCTGCTCGGCCGTCCACGACGCCCACCCATTCGAGTCGACGTAGACGTCCAACGTCTGCAAATCGTCGCAGTGGTCCAGCAGCGTCGCCCAATACGGCAACGGGTACAGTTTATCGACGCGAAGGTCTATGCTCGTCAGCCCGCGCACTGCCTCGCGCAGCATCGTCTGCTCGGAGGTAGACAGTTGGCGGAACCCAAACGGGTCGCTGTGCGTCTTGAGGTGAGTCACCCATCGGAGCTTGACGAACGTCCCGGGTTCGAGGATGGCTATGGTGGAGTTGCGGCCATGCAAAACGAGAGGGATGTCGAGCGAGCGGATGTATGGAAGGACATCGGGGGACGAACCGACAAGCGCAGAGAAGGCGTAGATATTCGTCACTGTGAGACGGATGGTGGAGAAGAGTAGCGTGCGAGCCCAGGGAATGAAGGAGGGGTGAATGAGGGCACTGGTGCGTAGCGCAGCAGGGTCGTCCGATAGGTGGGCAACGATTTGCGCGATGAGCTCGTGAGGGAAGGACGAGAGTGGCATCGGCGTATGTCAGCGATTGATCGGAGTCATGATCCGTCGCCCGAGTCATGTTCTGATCTCACATGAAACAATTTTTCCTGCGGCGTTTGAAACAAGGGAGGGTCGGATCAGGACGGCCGGACATGGGGGGGAGGGGGAGAGTCCAAGGGTCAAAAAAAAAAATTGTGTAGGTATTACAACGGAGGCTTAAAATGAGCACAAACATCCCCAAACCTTTCTGGACACTCATTTGGGTGTATTTTGGCCCATCTGGATCAATACTGTGTTGATGGTACACTGGCCGCTCACGCCAATGGTCGGAAATCATCAAGTGCATGCAGCCACACAGCTAAAATGACGCAAAACTCGTTGCAATGCTTGTTTTGCCGGGTGTTCCGGCTACCGGTGGGACGTCAGATGGCAGTAAGGTAGTTGACATCCATGCTCGACGAACGCCACTCAATTCCCAAAAGGGAAGCAGCCGTTCCGCTCGAACGATTTTTCTATAAATTGGTCGGTCGATAGGACCCCCTATGTCAAGGATCCTCTGAAAAAATGGTGGCCGTTGACCCTCTGTAGCCTTCGTAAAATGCAATTTACTAAGACGTCTAAATGGCCATCAAACCACTAAACAGCTCACCGTTCGATGCTCACGACATCAACGTGTCTGTAATTTTGTGTGCACAGTTATAATACATGCTCAGACCTATTCCGAGAATTATAAAAAAATCCGTCGAGCGAATCGAGCTGGAGGGCAGATTTATGCGCCACAATGTGGCGTTCGTCGAGCATGGATGTCAACTACCTTACATTTGGAACGACAAAAAATGTTATATGGAGTGCACACTCATCTGTACATGTATCCTGCACATAACCTTATTTTATCTTATCGTGGGAAATCACTACTCGATAAGGCAGGAGGAGGGGTCCAAGGGCGTCGAGAAAAAAACTGACCCTGTATCCACTTTTACAAAGTTGACCCCCTCTTGGTTTGAAGGTCGCCAATGCTCCGGTGAAACGCGGAACGTGCGTCGGCGGATGAACTCGAAAACTCTCCAATCAACCCAACCAGAAATAACCAAAACCCATCCAACCAATACTGTACTATTTCGACAATAAGTTCAGAGTTTTTGATTTTTTTCACGCCCTTCTTTTGATTTTAGATGAATAAAACCAAGGACTTTTTTTTTTTTTTTTTCAGAACTTACGCATATGCGAACTTGTGATCAAAATAGTACAGTATATGGCGAGTAGGGCCGGCGAGCGGCAGGGCCCGCTACCTATTACTAGCACAGCACACCGATTGACAAGTACATTCAACATACCCTACACGGCGGATGAGGAAGAGTCGGGTCGGAATGAGAAACCAAAGTTCGACGACCGGAGTGTTATCACCCACTAGACGACTGTGAATCGGTACGGGCAGCACAGCATTTGCAGGAATCGTCTCATTTTCTTTGTTGTCCGGCCCACTTCATCCCTAAAAGGCTAAACCCACTACCTAAAGGTAGCGGGGATAACCAAGATAATCAAAGCAGCGCTGACCAGCAGCAACTGCACCAGTCCAAATAAGTAAGAGAGTGTCCGAGCTCGCCGTAGACAACGTTGAGCGCGCAAGTTCGGGGGTTTGCTGTGTAGATAGTATTAGCTCGAGCGTCTTTACGTTGTGACGTAGCGTCATTCATTTGCTTGCTTCTTGCCCATCTCGAGTCCTTCGGCCTCATCCCGTATGCATCAGGCCAGATCTGCAGACTTCCTTCGTCAAGCAATAAATCGCCGTCCAAAACATTGAAAAGAACAGCAACTTTGGATTCACATATGTACATGCTATGACTATGATTCAGCGCCACACTCTGGCTCAACTTTGAAAGTAAAAAATGTACGTGAATATCTCAACGAGCTCTTCAGAATCTACTGTGCCCCACCCACTGGTAAGAATTCGAAATGGTTGACGAGATTCTCAGAAAACTGCCTTATAACCTGCCTCAGCACGCCCCCAACACGATCCTTCGTAGATTTACACACGTCAATTTTACACTCCAAGAGGTCTCCCAACATCTTGCGGTAGTCCGGCCGGTTCGCCGACGCCTACATCTTGAGTACAGCATTTCGCCATTGGTCGTGACAGTGGTGAGAGGCGTCAAGCTTGCATTCGCTTGAACAACGCTGCACGCGGAGCAGCTGGTCGACAATACGCTGGAAGGAGAATGAGAGCGAGTGGTGACCCTGGAGCAAACGTAGACGCTCTTGGTCATTGAGGCCAGGACGGTCGAGATGAATCGGCGTGTGGAGGCTGAGAATCGCGGGTGGCTTAAGGTCGAATGCGCACAGTTGAGCGTAGTACAGCTCGCCAAGGAAACTGCGCATGTCCCGCGCAGCGGTGAGTTCAAGTTCCGGGGCGACCGACTTGCAGTCGCCTCCAAATATATTTCGTATCCAAGCCGACTGGACGCCAGTCATGATCTCTGGGGTTGAACAGACACGGTCAAACTGCAGGAGCTCAAAGTACGTTTCCGGCGGGCAGTCGTGGAGAATCGTGCCGTTACGAAGCTTGCGAACGATTATCAGTTTCACCCATCGCTTGAAGGACTCGAGGCGGTATTTGTGAGCGAATCGTCCGGCGACAGCGAGTTGACCGAGGTCATTTTGGGTTAGATTTTCATCGAGGAGCTGGAGTGGGCTGCATGCGTAGGGGAATGAGTAAAACAACGAAACCCCACAGGGAATAGTCGCGCACCCAGAGTAGTTGAATCGCAGATACGCCCTTAGCTCGTCGGCAGTGTCTCCTTTCAGCACAATCGGCCGCTCGTCTTTGTCTTCCTTCGAGTCTTTCGCCGCCTGTGCTAATAGCGGGCCAAACAGCGATAGATGATCGGTGTCTGGAACCAGGTAATGTCTATGTATCTGCGGGGACTTGAGCTGAAGCGCTTTATTTGGCTGAATAGTCATACTTTGAATAACGTATCGTCAACGAGAAGTACGCAGTTCCCATCCGGCCTGTAGAAATGCAGGTCGGGGGCGGGCGCTGCAACATCTACCAGCGAGTGAACCACATTGAGCGGCGCTGAGACTGCGGGTGCCGCGAGCAGAGAAGATACGACTCCGAATGCCAGTGGGCTGGACGAAGCATCCATCCAGTGCGCAGGTGCTGACTGGGAAGATAGCGGGCTAGAATCGACCCGTTGTCGTTGAGCTGGGCGGGGTTCGAACGACGCGGACGGACTGGCTTCTTCTGCTGTACGGCGCCTCGGCAGAGTGCTGATTGTGGACGTGGACATGGTGGGCAGGAGCAAATTGTAACTGATCACAGTGATCGCATCATTTGGACACGTGAGGTGTTTAGCGCGAGTTCAGAAAATTCTGCCTCAAACTTCTTCATTCACGGATTCATCTACAACTTGTGCTCAATAATGCATAGGATAATTCCAAACTACTAGTAGGAATTTTTTACGTGTTAATATATGGCTGGAGGAATTACTTACAGCACCCTACAGGCTACCTCCGCGGTTTGGGGTAGCAAAGATCCAAAACCAAACCTTCTGCAACAGAATCCTGCAGTTCCGCGGCGGTGTCGAGCTGTGGTTGGCGCTCGAACGAGCATCTGAATTCCATCAGCCGGGTAACGCCGTTCACTGCAGCATCCAACGTCCTCTCCTTCACGAATTGCACGATGTCCGAGTCAGCCAGCCCCGACATCCTCTTCAAGTGTAGAATTCGGAGCTGTCGGCACCGGGTCCTGAGGAGCGTGAGGAGGGCGTTTTCGGCATATGGGGCGAACGCCATAGACTCGAGATGAAGTTCCTGGAGCAATGGAAGTGCGTCAAGGGCGGTGATGAGTTGAGCAGAAACGAAGGGAAAGATTCGTAGGCAGGTGAGAAACGAAATCGGCCGAAGGAAGTCGCTGAAGTTGCCGCCAAAGCTCCCGTGAAATTCGAAGAAGCGCATAGCCGGGGTATGCAGGAAGTCGAACATATGCCGGTCCTTGTAGACGTTGTCGAGACCCGCGTGCAGTATGACCTCGGTAAGGTGCGGAAGCAGGATGGTCTTGGTTGCTGGAAAAGCGACTTCGTGGCCAGAACTGAGACGAATGTCTAGTCTCTGCAGGAGCTTGCATTCTGCGAGAAACGAAAATGAGAGGAGGATTGGGCGAAGGGGCTGCCTGTTCGCTCGCAGACTGTGATGCAGATGCACCAGTGTGAGTTGCAGATGCACCAGTGTTGTCCAGGATACGCGGAGCGGAAGGAATTCGGATGCCCGGCCGGCGGAACGAGAAGCTCCGCAGAGTATCGCTCTCCAGGAGATTCAGCCGAATGTTATGTCCCGTGGACGCCTCAGCCGGCAGCGGTTCACTCCAAAAGATATCGATATGGACCCGTTGTAGCTGGGAGAGATCGACGGCTGTCAGTGCGGAAAGCGGCCCGGTTTCGATTGTTTCCCTAAGCTCGAGCTCGATGCTCTTCCATCGCTGTGGGACGGAAAGAAGGAGGCTGAGCGGATGGGATTCAAGCAAGCTTGGGGAAGCGCAGCGGCGAAAAGACAGGGATAACTCGAGTGGCACAATTCCAGACCGTTCCAACCAAGAAACGATTATGTTCTTTATGGCCTCTTCGTTTTGCCAGTGGTCGACAGAGAAAGAGACCGTGACCGGAATCGCAGCCCAGAGGCGGGGAGTGGACAACGCGACTTGCCTCCAACGCTGGCAGATATGCGAGAGGATCATGGGTGCAAATTTAGGATGAAGTGTCGGAGGTTCAAGGTCATTAACAGCGAGGAAGACTACCCGCAGGATATCGTCGGGCACTCTGCGCATCGGGGAGATGAGCGCTACGTGCGCGTTGACGAGCTCCCGAAGCGCTTCCCGGGTCTGTATGGCAGTAGCAAGCAGCTTTTCGAGCCGAGAAACCTCCTCGTCGGCCTTTGCCTCCTTTGTACGCAGTGGTTTCTGCAGGTATGCGCGAATCTCGTCGCATTGGGCCTCACTGGGGACGACGTTGGTGTGGAGGATGTCGATGAAAGGTGAGGCGAGCATGCTATTCCGGTGAGTGACGACGTCGAGGCTCAGGATGGATGCCACCTCGCCTTTTTTCGACGTGGAGAAAGACAGAGCGTGGCAGATCCGATCGTCACCGTGACGCTGATGTTGACCGGATCTTTTTCTGGCTAGATTTGGTCGACGCCGGGGAATTGAAGAGCGACTGAAAAAAAATTCATCGGTGCGACGGAAAGGAGCGGGCAGAGCGGGTGGAATTTTTTCGGCATGCTAAGCGTCACTCCAAAGTGCCATGAGCGATGCGATCCCCACCGGTTTAATCCAATATCTCTGGCCTCTGGCCACGGATGACAGTTCGCTCAGCAATCTTGCACAGGCCTACGGTTTCAGCACCACGGCGACTTGGAATGGAGAGGAATGTCAGTGATTCTCCATCCGCAACAATCAAAAATCACTACAGCATCGAAAAATGGAAGGGCAAGGGCATTGCACTGAAAGATCGATGTGGATCTTTATGGGCCCAGGGGAAAGAGCCATTTGCAACCATCTAACGGAAATGTCACAAACCGGGCGCGCATAGCCTCGGTGTACTCAACAACATGCTTAATCGAGCCACTTCTTCAGCTCCTTTAGGTTGTTGCACAGGTTTCAACGTCGACCTACAACTCGGAGTCCGCTGGCCCAGCTGCATTCCAGCGCGTACGCAGGCAATGGAGATATACAGGTCCTGTTGCGCTGTTAAGATAAAACTGTTCAACAGCAACCTTTTTCGTGCTGAGCGGGCGAGTTGCTGAGGCAGAAAATGACTTTGGTTCAACAGCACAGGGGTATATGAGCTTGAGGAGACGAGGGGTGGAGGACAACGACAACGACTCACAATCCTCCACCGCGCCCTCCCTCCCTCTCTCATAATAGCAACATGCCTGCCAACACCCCCTGGACCCGCGATCTCGTCGCAGACGGAATCAACATTGTCAGCGGTCTCATCGCCAAGGACCTTGCGGCCCCGGACAAGTTCCCCACCGCCGACCTCGTCGTACCGCTGGCCACCATGGATCCAGTCACCAGCCCAAAGGGCAAACAGGCCGTGAACGTCCTCGTAGAGTATAAAGTCGCGAAAGAAGCCTATCAATGGTGTGCGAAATTCAGTACGCATTTTCTTTCATCGAGTTGGAGCCAAACTCACCTAATGTGCAGAAGGCGAGAAGGAAGCCATTGGCACCGTCAAGCTCGCGCGGAATACCACCACCAACAACCTAAAGCTCTCGGACAAATCCGCAAAGCTCCTCATCCTCGACACGATGGAGACATCCATCCGGGACGGCGGTCGGACATTGCTCATTGACATTGGGAGCGAAACGAGTCTGAATGTGCCAAGTGCGAAGATGGCGGGGGTGAATACAATTGTCAAGGCGAGGAAGCTCGTCTTCAAGCAGGTGTTGGAAGATGGAACGGAAGAGCGCGTGTCGGGGACCTGGAAGTATTTGTGTGCGATCGGGGGTTGTGGAAGGTTCTTCGAGGAGGATTCGTACTGCAGCAAGCATCGTAAGTAGACGTGTATTGTATAATTCCTTAATCTAGAGCTAATATGTCTTGTAGTTGTGTGGGTTTCTGACGACGTCGAGGAGCTTTTGCATGATCAATAGGTCCTGTGAGGTAGAACGCTGGAGCTACCGACTCTTACTGGGGCGACGGATATCGTGCTTGTAAAGCCTAAAGTACATTGTCATGAATGAATTCTTCAATCGGACGATGAAGCCACGCACCGAGCGCCGTCGAAGAGCCAACCTGATTGAACGTGCTTTGAAGAAGTGCGTTCTTAAATTGAACGAGTCGATGTGAGTCGACGATCACCACCTTCAACAAGAAGTCTTGGGAAGGAAACTCCAAGAGCACCGACATGCAAACTCTGAATTTCGTGAGCTGCTTGCTGTTCGAGGCCTTGAACGCAGAAGAAATCGAGTGATTCGGTAGAAACTTGATGCCGCTTGAGGCCTAGAGTGTAGAACTGGGCGGAGGCGAAAGACCTTGGTCGTCGTCGATGATGGTTGAGGACAAGTACTGACTGACTGATTCAGCGTGATTGATGGATCGGCATGGCAGCGAGTCACGGTGTGACTGGCTCCAGGCACGACCTTGTCTTCGCCGTCCACGACCTCCATGACCATTTGACATTCACCCCCGCAAACGGCCGGTTGCGCGTTGCCTTTCCTATCGAGCATTTGAAACTCGCATTGGCAACGTGCTCATCGCTCATCAGACAAATTTCGTCGGCATCACCACTGGCAGATCATCTTTTAAACCGCGCGCCATGTCGTCCGCCCACTCACGATGCTCTCTATTCTCCTCCTCCTCGCCACTGCCGCCGTCCGCGCAGAGGACGACACCCAGGTGCCCCTCGCAGCACCGGTAGACATCTGGGTCACCCTCAACGAGACGCTGAGTGGCCGGGTCTTCCAAGCGGCACCGTTTGCCCAGCCTTGTTTCGACGACCCAGCGTCGAAGGAGTGTCAGGAAGTCCAGGTCTGTCCTCTTCTCCTCCTCCGTGGACTGCTTGCTTAAAGCCATTGTAGGAGCTATACCAGAACGAGAGTGTGTCTGCAGCATCCAGCGCTGAGTTTCTACTGACTGACAACAGAGCTTCGCACGAAACAAGCCGGTGGATACACCTGGGGCCAGTGGGAGACCTGCCAATCCTCCAGAGCTCAATGTCTGCTCGACTTTGCCGTCCCCACCGACCCGACAGCGTTCTCCGCCCCGAATACGTGTGACCTCGGGAGCATCCCAGACTACTTCGTACGTCCTCCTTCTCTCTAATCTGCGACCGTCTCACTCTCCTCAGATCGATGTCCGTTCCGCTCAAGACGTTATCACCGCTTTTGACTTTGCTCGCACTACGGATATCCCACTGGTCGTCAAGAACACTGGCCATGACTTCAAAGGACGAAGCAGTGGTCGTGGCACGCTAGCCCTGTGGGTACACAACCTCAAGGATGTGCGTTACCTGCTCTTTGGCGATTCCCCGCGCTCATTCTTCCAGATCTCGTACAACCCCGAATTCGTCCCTGAAGGCTGCACGGATGGCGCGACCTACCGTGGCATCACAGCTGGCGTGCGTACTTCTTCCTCACCTCCCTGCCTCGACTCAAAACTTGTCCCCAGGCCGGCGTCCAATTCCATGAAGCTTTCGATTTCGCAGAGGCGAACGAGATTACCCTCGTCGGCGGTAGCGACGCCACGGTCGGATTCGTCGGCGGGTTCTTGCAAGGAGGTGGTCATGGAGTCTTGTCTCCGACCCTGGGGCTGGGTGTTGACCGTGCTGTAAGCAGTTCTCCTTCACATCCTGGCCTGATGCTCACAAAGTCTGCAGCTCGAATTCACCGTCGTCACACCCGACGGCAAGCTGCGCACAGCGAACAAATGCCAGAACGAAGACCTCTTCTTCGCCCTCCGCGGTGGTACGTCCTTCTCTCGCTCTACATTCTTCCACCGCTCACCAATCATGCAGGGGGCGGCGGTACATTCGGCGTCGTCCTTTCAGCGACCATCCTCGCTGGACCCGCAGCCCCAGTGCAAGCCGTCGTCATCTCCTTCCTACCCACCTCCGCCGCGACCAACTCGACACCCCTCGCACTCACCTCGTCGCTCTGGTCCCTCCTCGCGACACACGTGCCTACCTGGGCTGACGCAGGCTGGGGCGGGTACTCGATGCCGCAGCTTGCGCTCTTCGTGACACAGCGGCTAAGTGGAGAAGACGCCAAGGCGTCGATGAAGCCGCTGTTTGACTGGGCTGAGGAAGCAAAGGAGCATGGTGCGGAGGGCGTTATGGCCATGGCGATGGAGTTTCCCAGCTGGGCCCCATTCTTCACTGCGTTCATGACGGATGCCGGTGGAAATGCCGGAGCTGGGGTGCGTTATCCTTCGTTGCTGAAAAACAATCCATGCTAACCCCTCCCTCCAGAAAGTCGGCTACTCCGTCTCCCTGACCTCCCGCCTCGTCCCCAGAAGCAACTTCGCCACCCCCGAATCGCGCAGCACCCTCGTCGACGCCCTCATCTCCGCCTCCGGGCTCGCAGACGCAGCCACCGGTGCATACCCCGGCCCACCGCCCATAACGATCATCCAAATAACCGCGCCCACCGCCATCCGCACCGAGGACATCGCGCCGGGCCGGACGAGCGTCACCCCCGCGTGGCGCGACGCGTTGTTCCATGTTACGAGCATGGGGATGTGGAACTGGAATGCTACGACGGCGGAGATCAAGGGTGTGTATGACCGGACGAGCAAGTTAATGGACTTTGTGAGGAAGGAGACGCCTGTCGGCGCGTATGGGGTGCGTTACTTCCTTGCGTTTCTCCCGATTTTCATTCTCATGCGGCGGAACAGAACGAGGCGGACGTGTATGAGCCCGATTGGGAGCAGTCCTTCTGGGGCGAGCATTACACCGAGTTGTTGGGGATCAAGATGAAGTAGTGAGTCGTCTTGTCTTTCTTTGTCTTCGTCTTGTCTACGTGCTGAATGCGGAATGCTGACTCCGTGTGCTCCCTCACCAGCGACCCCGACCGCCTGCTTGATTGCTGGCAGTGTGTAGGGTGGAAGGCGGACTCGGAGGAGGAGAGGTATAAGTGTTATTTGTAGACTGTGAACATGATGGGACGGGTCGAGATGTGCGTGTGTGGGCAGGGGTTGGGAAGAAGCGTCGGGGCCAGCGAGGAGAAATATCTAATTAGCCTGAGGGCTTTCTATTGGTCCTTGTGGGCTTTCTGACGAAAACGTATCGCGCTAGTACTACAGCGCCTCCCTGCTGTATGCATATAGTATGTCGATTAGGTATAACGAAGACCATCTTCAATATTAAGACGAAGGAAAGAAACGACGCGGTCTCAATGCTCGCTCTTACTCTTCCTCATCGACCCATGCCGACGTCCGTGCCCTCCATCTGTACCGTCGCTCATCCGATTCGCACTGCGGTCTTCCGACTATGACCGTCGAGTCAGAACAAGAAGAAACAGCGAGCAACACAACACACCTTCAAGAAATCCGGATGTCCGGTCAAGTGGTCTACCTCGCCATCGATGTTCGTCTCCGTCATGCGACGCATTTGGATGACGACGCCCTGTAATGGTTGTCAGTTAGAGATTATGTAAAAATGAAAGAGGAAGGAGCTGATACCCCGCCGTGCGTGTCTTGAGCGTTCAGTGTTATTACACCACCAGCCATCTCGCGAATATTGGTGCGGTTGTTAAGCGACGCGAGCATCGAGTTTGAGAACACTTTGAATCATTAGTTGGTGGGCGTTGTAGCAGTTGAGGAGGACGTACGTTTTGGCTGCAGCAGATAGAACGTCATCCAGGTCACTTTACGCGCGAGTCAGCACTGGCATCGAGTCGAGGCTGGAAGGTGAACGATACACACAGTCTTCGCGAGTAAGGAACTGAACGCGTCGTGAGTTCAGTGAAGTTTGAATAGGACACAGGACGCACGAATATGAGTTGGAAGAGCCCCGCGAGACTGAGTTGTGCGTCAAGCGACAGGAGACCGAGCCGAACTGAACTCAGACTCACCTCGTAATCGCCGTGGTCTCTGCAGACTCGCTATCAGCAACCACGAGGAGAAGAAAGTCCCAGCGGCCACTCACCAACCGTCCAAACAATCAACGTATCCACGATCCTCCGACTCGGCGCACCTGGCTGCGTGCCCTCCTTCATGCGATACAAAAGCCAACACAACGACGCCGCCGTAAGCAAATCGACTGCCGGGCCGAGCGCCGCGACGGCAGTGAACACCCAGTGGGCTTTAGTTTGGAGCACGGAGAAGCCGGAGGAGGCGAGGAAGATCTGCATCAGGAGGATGCTGAACGCAAGACGGGAGATTGTGAGGAGGGTTAGGATCACGGTGATGGTCCATCGGCCGGAGAGCGCACGAATGCGGAGGGCGTAGAAGGTCTGTTATTAACGTGATTATCGAGGAAGTGATGGGAAATAGACCGCGGAAGGTACCTGAACCAAAGGAAGAATCAACGCGGTGAAGAGAATGGATATGGAGAGCGAATGTGGCGGGTTCAGGAGGTGCGCGATTTGGCCGTAGAATGTAACCGTCATCGAATACACCTATGGTGCGCAGAGTAGGGGCTTGGAACGTGGAAGCGAGATGGAGACGTACTCCATGCCAGACCGAGATCGAATGCGCTAGTTCAAGGAGCCTGCGTCGGCGGGAAATGAGAATGCATCGCAACACTGACATGTGGAGATCTCACATAACGGATGCCACCTGCGAGCGTGTCTGAGCGGGACAAGGCGAGGAGTGAGACAACGCACGAGAGCTTTTACCGCGCACGCGTCCTTGGGGTAGTTGTAATAGTACAAGAACATTTGGAGCACGGCGATTCCAAAGAGGAACGTTCCAAGGATAGCGCCTATTTCGGTCGTTCCGAGGGTGCCGTCGAGAGGCGGGAAAGACTGGGATGAGGTTGTGGACATGGTGAGAGGAGGAGAGAAGGATGACGCCGCTTTGAAACAGCATGTCGCTTTTGTATCCAGCCCCGAGCGCAGAAAGTGTCTTGATCAAATTAGCTGCCGCGGCCGACTTTGTGGGCGAGATAAATCGAGCCTAGATCGTCCGCGGAAGCAATATCCTCTTGTTTGGCAGATTTTGGGTAAATGCCCACGCGGATCTGGAGACAAGAGGGTGTCTCATCAAAATTAGGCGTTTAGCGATATTGGCACTCACTTGCGAGACAATTTACGGGAAGGCGCCGGTTCCTAATTCTGCTCTTGTGAATCGGGGTCCGTTTCGTATGAGACTGTTTGTAAATGTGGAGCCTTTGCTTGTGACCAGGATTCAGGAACAGATGCGCGGTCTACCTGGTCGTCGTCGAGACTCGACGGGAAGGACGTCAGTCGGTCCTGCAGATGGAGGACCCACACAGCCGTGGAGGCAGACGGTGCCGTGAGCGGGGGGATGTCGAATCTCGATGCTGGACATGGACGGATGGAGCAAGACCTGAAAGCCGGGATATCGGATCATGATGAGGGCCAACCTTATCACGCAGTCTGGACCGCCGGCGTTCATGCGAGTTCCCGGAGAATTGATCTGTCTTCAAGACTTTTTTAAGTTCAACTTGTCTGAATTTTGCACTTGTTATTACACATAGCGACCCCGAATATATGATTTGTCCGTTGACGTCGATGCTATCCGTCAATCCCACACTGCCAGCTCAACCACCCAGCCTCCGTCGCTCCTTGAATCGTCCGCACGAGATCTACGCCGAACTCGCGTGAATACGCGCGAAACAGCCACATCACCGAAATTCGAAACGGGCGCGGTACGATTTGACGCGCACACAGAAAATGATGCATTCCGGCGTCCGTGAAATCCCCGCGCGCATGGAGCTCAAGAACGGATAGCTGGGGAAGAAGCCAGAGTACCGCCGCAAGGAGGGAGTCGGTTATCACCGACTGAGCGGGATGCGCTTTGTCGCTGACACTGAGGAACTGCAGTGAAGGGAGCTCGCTGATCAACTCGACAACATCCTGCTCCGAGAAGGGGATATTGTTTAGAGTGAGGGAGTGGAGGGTCTCGCGACTCCTGAGACGGCGGAACATGGCTATAGCTGCTGCCCCCGGCCAGTAAGTCGTCGTGCCAGTGACCGACAATGGGCCTGGAAGAGGCAGGGAGTCGGATCTGATTTTGCCCCTCTGAATGCTGAAGGAATGCGGAGCGACATCCAACGCATTGAAGAAATGTTCAAGAGGAGCGCCCATTTTGGCGGCCTCGTCGATGAATAGCTCGAGCAAGAGTTGGCAGTCCTGCCGGAAACGCTTCATGAGAGTGAGAAGCGGACGCCATGCAGCCGGGCGAACCTCGCGGAGTTGGATGCTCGATAGCTGCTCCAGAGGAAGCAGGGAAATGGTTCGAAAAGACTCGGATCCGTCGTAATCCAAGCTTGAGAGTCTCGGTGCCTCAGTGAAGCACTGTAAAAGCTTTTTGTCCCGGAGCGGGTCGCTTGAAGGCCACGGCAGCCGGCGGTCGTGTCGGCGAACGAGGCGAAGGGCACTGAGCGACGCCAACTGGCCTACGATGGGTTCGAGGCATGTGAACATGCGTCTTGGGACGTCCAGGGCCACGGACTGCCACCTATGCGCGGTGGCATTGAGTATATCCAACGTCTCCCGCGGAAAGTCGTCGTGAGCCCAGATTGTGATGGTCAGCGGAAGAATATCCCCGCCGCGTTGGAGCGCCTGGCGCAGAAGGTGAATCATCCATGCGTGTGCCAGATGTTGATGCTGTGGATCAACTTGTAGCGGGAGATGAGTGTACATGTCGTTCGCTGGGTATGATGTGGTACGGAAACAGCAAAGGTGGAAGCCCCGCATGTCGAGGAATATGTTCGACCATAACGACGGTGTGCCTCTGACGACGTCACGGAATCGGGTGCAGACCTGCTCGAGTGCGAAGAGGTCGCCTCCCGCCATGGTCCGCAGGCCGAGAGAGCACAGTTCGTCTGGCTCATCCTCGTCACGAAGGCACAGCGCGTGGTAGTCGCCGGAGGTCGCTTCGATGTACGAATCGAAGGCGGATGAGTCTGGGGAGCAGTGGCTGAAGATATCGACGAGGAGCTCCGTGGCGAGTTCGGTCAAGGGCATGGCGGGTGAAGGTCAGCAGCCACCGTGAGCTCATGATGGAAGTCTGGAAGGTTACCAAAAGCGGATGTCACCGGCCTGATCGCCGTGTGACTCAGCTGTTTCCTGCCACGTCGAAGGTGAGCGCAGGCTTGCTCTTGGAGTCAACGCTGACCTGAGAATAGCAGCGAGATGACCCAGTGCACTGGTGTCTTCTCTATTCCAAGATAACCTGCGGCTTATCCCGGATACTTGAAGTGCGACAACTTGAAGGCCCTGCAAGCGTGGCTTCATCGGCTGGTTCTACAGTTCTTTGCATCTCGCTCCATACTTTGGTCTTTAGCAGCACGATCTGGGCACTCAACGGCTATCGATTGCCTCCAGCAAAAGTTACCAGCTCCAGGGTGTACCGCGCAGAATCTATCAATCATACAAAAGCCCCTCACTCGCAGCGACGTCTTCGGAAACCCACTCAACTACAAGACACATTAGCTCTAGATTATTCGAAGAAGATACAATACACATCTATGTACGATGCTTGGCACTGCAGTACGAACCCTCCTCAAAGAACCTTCCACAACCCCCGATCTCACACAGATACTTCCAGGTCCCCGACACGCGCTCTTCCTTTCCATCTCCCAACACGCGCTTGAAGACAAGCTCTCTCGCCTTGACAATCGTATTCGCCCCCGCCATCCTCGCACTCGGCACATTCAGACTCGCTTCGCTCCCAATGTCAATGAGCAATGTCCGACCGCCGTCCCGGATGGATTTCTCCAACGTGTCGAGGATGAGCAGCTTTGCGGATTTATCCGAGAGCCTTAAGTTGTTGGTCGCGGTATTCCGTGCGAGCTTGACAGTGCCCATGGCGTCTGTCTCTCCCTCTGCAGATGGGTGAGTTTCATACCGGAATAATTGGAAGAAAAATGCGTACTGAATTTCACAGACCATTGATAGACTTCCTTCGTGACTTTATAACCGACGAGGACGTTCACGGCCTGTTTGCCATTCGGGCTGACGACTGGCTTCTCGGTGGCCAGCGGTACCACGATGTCGCAAGTGGGAAACTTGACAGTGTCCGGGGGCGCGAGGTCCGCATCCTTGGCGGCGATCAGAGCGCTAACGATGTTGATTCCGTCTGCGACGAGATCGCGCGTCGACGTGGTGGTAATGGTGCTGGTGCTGGGAGGCATCTTGTTATTATGAGAGAGGAAGGGAGGGCGCGGTGGAGGATTGTGAGTCTATGTTCTTGTTCTCCACCCATCGTCGCACCAAGCTCATATACCCCTATGCTGTTGAACCAAAGTCATTTTCCGCCTCAGCAACTCGCCCGCTGAGCACAAAAACGGTCGCTGTTTAACAGTTTTATCTCAACAGCGCAACAGGAACTGTATATCTCCATTGCCTGCCTATGTGCTGGACTACCGCTGGGCCAGCGGACTCCGAGTCGTAGCTTGACCTGTGCAACCTAAAGGAGATAAGAAGTGGCTCGATTAAGAATGTTGTTGAGGCTATGCGCCTCTAAATGCCTGTGAAATGCCTCTTTCCCCTGTGCCCACAAAGATCAACATCGGTCTTTCAGTGCAATCCGCTTCCCCTTCCATTTTTCGATGCTGTAGTGATTATTGATTGTTGTGGATGGAGAATCATTCCAGATCTCCATTCCAAAGTCGCCTTGGTGCTGGACCCGTGCCCGTGCAAGAGTGCTGAGCGAACTGTCATCCGTGGCCAGAGGCAGAGAGGCCAGAGCTGTTGGATTAAACTGGTCATCGCTGGATTTATTGCTCCGCTTTGGAGCGACGCTTAGTATATATGCCGAAGAAATTCCACCCACTCTGGCCGCTCCTTTCCGTCGCACCGAATATCTTTCAGCGCTCTCCAATTCCACGGCGTCGATTTCCAAATCTAGCCAGAAAAGATCCGGTCAACATCAGCGTCACGACGATCGGATCTGCCACGCTCTGTCTTTCTCCACGCCGAAAAAGGTCAGGTAGCATCCATCCGAGGCTCGAATTCGTAACTCACCCGGAATAGCATGCTCGCATCGCCCTTCATCGACATCCTCCACACCAACGTCGTCCCCAGCGAGGCCCAATGCGACGAAATTCGCGCATATGTGCTTGAAGAGGAGGCAAAGCTTTCCGAGGCTGCTGTCCACAAGCGTACCGAACTCCGGGAGCTCTTCGACGCGCACTTAGCGCTCATCTCACCCATGCGCCGAGTGCCTGACGATGTATTGCGGGTGGTCTTCCTCTTCGCCATTCCTCACGTCAACCCCCGGAGAATCGCTCCTCTTCTCCTTTCGCATGTCTCACAACGTTGGAGGCAGGTCGCATTCACGACTCCTCATCTGTGGGCTGCAATCGTTATTTCTGCTGATGTGGACGAACGCAAGGTGCAGGCCGTGAAAAGCGGTATCATTTCTTGGGTGGAACGGTCTGGCATCGTTCCGCTGGATCTACTCCTGTATCTTTGCCGGGGACGGTACGCTCTACCTGGAAACAGACCTGCGACCGAGCTTCTTCGCCCACTGGTTTCCATCTCACAACGGTGGAAGAGCATTCGCCTCAGCCTCTCCCCGGCAGACGACCTCTCCGCACTTTCACAGCTCACTGCTACCGATGTTCCCCAGCTCCAACGAGTCGATATATCGCTCTTAGACCAGTTGTCCGATCGCGCACCGGCAGCCGCTGGAATCCATAACGCGCTCAACTTCCTCCAGTCTAAGGTTTTGCAGAGCTTCTCGTTTGAAGGGACCCGCTTTATTCCGACATCTGTCTCCTGGACAACTCTGCTGCATCTCGAGCTCACTCTGGAAGGGCACAGACTCGATACCATCCCCTTCCCACCATCCTGTCTCGCGGAATGTAACCGGCTGCAAACACTGAAAATTCGACTCGTTGGATACCAAGTGGATATTCCAACGACCGGCGAAACGATCCTTCTTTCCGACCTCACCGAGGTCAGACTCGACCTGGACCATCCACACATCTCTCTCGAACGACAGATCTTCGAGTCCATACACGCTCCGGCTCTGCGATCCCTGGAACTTTTCGGGGTCGTTTCCAACTTTACCCGTTTCTTCCGGACGACTCCGTCCCTCACATATCTACGCTTCGGCCCCTCTACGACTGATGAGCTGGTCGTTGCTCTCGACGCCCTCCCATTGCTCGAGGAGCTCCGTATCCAGGGCGAGCCACGTCTGGGTCCAGGGACGCTCGATGGATCGGTCTCTCAGACCCGCGTCGACGACAACTTCCTTGCAGTCCTCACGCCTTCCACCACGTCCCGCCCACGCTGCAGAGAGCTCAGATCGCTTCACTTGGAGAGAGTGGTTGCCCTCCCAGACTCGCTCATTGTGCAGTTTGTGAAGGAACGCACGCTAGATGCTGCGGTACATGGCGTTGCCCGGCTCAAGCATTTCAGATGTTTTGTGAGACGCGAAGAACAGCTCGATATTACCCAGGAGCTCAAAGATGCGGTGGCGGACGGTTTGTTCTTGGACGTTTGTTACTAGACCCTACGAAAATGAACATCTAGTCGAAATCCGCCGACAGGATTCGCTTTTTTCCGGTCGTTTGGGTGAACCTGGCGATTCTCGGAGGTGGTGGAGCGCATTTCTGGTGTGTTATGGGCCTTGGCCGTCTATCCTTCAAGTTCTGCGCTTAAAACAACTTTTTACCCGTCGCTACCGGTGGAATGCAGACTGGTAGAAGGATCGCATCGTGTTCATTGGTAATGCAATACATCCGCTAGATATTGCACTTCGGCAGACGGAGGTATGCACCACAAAAGATCAAAGAGAAATCAACACCGGTGCCATTACATTCTCCACCTCCACCATTCCCAGCCCATTTTCCACCTCCATCGTTCCCATCCCCATCTTTCGAGAATCAGGCTTTTCGCCCCAATGAACATAGCCCTGGAGATCACGACTCCCAGACCGACCCCAGCCGATCCAGCGCTTCCTTCCTTCGCCCTTCGGATCCTCCACGTCGTCATCGAGCACTTCCACATCGACCGTACCGCCCATCGTGGTCCTGGCGTGGAATCTGCCCTCGTATGTCGGCGGGAGTGAGATATGCGCCGGGGCTAGCATGTTCGATGCGTTTACGGTGATGAGGGACTCGATTGGCGCGGAGAGGATGTGTAGATCGAGGGATGCGGCCGTGGTGTGGGCTGTGATGTTGAAGGATGCGCGTTTTGCCAGTGGCTTGGCTTCGGAGGGGATTCTTGAGTGAGGTATGGGGACCAAGGCAGAGTACAACTCGGCGTCAGTTTGTATGAGGTTGACGGTTGCATTGATTGGCGCAGCGGCACCGGAGAGGTGGAGCGTTGCAGTCCCATCCGAGTGCGGGTTATTGAAGAGGTTCACGGCGACGTCGAGTGCGCCGCCGGCACTGGTGAGTTTCAGTGAACGTGCATTGTATATTCCCTCGATTTGTGACACGGATGTGCTCAGTTCTGCGTGGTCGGATATGAGATTCTGCGAGAGTACTGTAAGAACCAGAGGAATTTTTTCGAAAGAAACACAAAATGAACAGACCTGAATTTGGATTGGAGCTAGAGATGTCGTGACGGTAGTTTTCCAGGCGGAGAGATGCTATAAGTATATCGTTGTCATGCTCAGCTAGAACATAGTAAAAACAGTCCACGTACGCCGGCAAAGACGGGCTGTAGCACCGAGCTGAGGTTCAGCTCACCAAATTGCACGCGCGACATGTCCCTGAATATCTGTGCATATACCTCCAAGTCTGTCGAGAATTTGTTGATGAACAGGGAAGAGTCTCTGCTGGGAAGCGACACGGTGATTTTGAAGCGGAGCTCCGGGTATGTGTGGTTCCATCGCCGATGGGACTCGTCCTGTTCTGTCCATTTTGTCTAGGTATGCATGCGTATGAGCGGGCGGGGTTCTGTCAGAAGTAAACGAAAGACGTACGAATATCCCAACACCATGCTCCTCCGCCTCCTCTGTCCTGCGCTCCAGACGACACACTCTTGAAGCCTCGAGGTGTGTGTGGTTGCGAAACTGCGCAGTGACATCGACCTTGATCGTATCGTCTCGAGCGCTCGTCTGCAAAACCTCGACGGAGCCGGCGCTGAAGATGGCGCCGGGATGCTTGCGGATACGGCTGCGGGTGAGCAGGAAGATGTTGTCCGCGTCGACCGGGAGCTCGAAGCTCGCCTGAGCAGAGAACGGGTACATGGGATCAGAGCCCGCGTCTGCGTCGGTCTCGTGCCAATCGACGCAGATCGGGGTACGGTGCGAGTCGTCTGCGTAGATGGGCCACGATTCCGACTCCTCGTCCGATACGACCGCCTGCTGCGAGCCATTCAAAGCAGGGCGCTTGATAAATGGCTCAGCGACGAGCCAGAGCAAGCAGCCGAGGATGAAGCCGACACCGAACTTGCAACCGAATGGATCTCTGCGCCGGTATTGCTTGTTGCCAGGGCCAGGAGGTAAAGGAGTGTAAACGGGAAGGACTTCGTCGGGGGTCTGAATCTTGCTAGCCATCGTGGTGGGAAGAGTCAAGACACTTGAAGCGTTGAGCGCTTATTTTGACACAGCCCGTCGGACGACGTTCGTGAGACGCCAAGCCAGTGCGGAGGTTGTATAACTTGCCGTGGCCAACGTCGGCAAGTTGAGTGTCTGTCGGCGGACGTTGAAGCGTGAACGCCGAGGACGGGAAAAGAAAACTTGGAATCGTCACGGTATTCCGACTCCGTATTCGTATGCGAGGAACTCGTTTCCCCGGGCCAGCTTGAAGTTGTATATTGGCGTCTGCTCGGGAGATGTATGCCAGAGAGAATCTTCCGACCACTACCATGGTGGCGAAAGGCAAGCGACAAATGCAGGGTCTGTAACATCTAATTCCGGGCCGATGATCCGGAGCAGGCGTCACGCTGTCATCCTGTGACTCGACATCAACAAGTCCACCACGCCTCGTCAGCGATATACGGAGTCCTCGTACCAATTGCCGGTGTGGCAGAATAGCTCTGAACATGGATGGGAGCGCTGGCGCTCGCAATCTAGGTGAATGTGGAGCTAGTTCCGAGTCGGCCCTTTCTTCTTTGCGCCGTACGGGAGTCAAGATCTAGACCTAGGTGTGCACTACCGATATCATACGTGGAGTACATCCCTTACCGATACACAGTGTCCGACTCTGTTCACCCAAAGGTGGTCCGACGCCGGTCGCGACTTCACGAAAAGGGCGTCGTTGTCAAAGCACTTTCGGCCCATTGTCCTCTTTCCGCTTTGGTGGGCGCGCACCAATGTATATAACCACAAAACCGTCGTTCCCATCCCTCCCTCCCACCCATGGCACCCATCACCTCGCTTGCCACCGAACTCCTCGTCGAGATCTTCCGCCTCTGCCACGCAAACACACCCTCCGTCGTCGCATACATGCGTTCCAACGCCGACTCGGACTCGGACGTCTCTGAGCGCCAATACCAGGCGAAATTAACCTCCCTAGCGCTGAGGGCAGTGGCAGGAGGGGACTTGGCGGCCCTCGAGCAGGTGTGCCACCGTTTCCGCAATGTGGTGAATGGTACCCCGACGTTGTGGGCTGCTATCACGCTCGATATGTTTGGTTTCCAGAGCGCGGAGTACTACGGCGATGAGATCCCGGTGCGAGACGTGTTTGATATCGCGAACTGGATGGCGCGGGAGCGTAACAAGCACGCATGGCTGGTCTTCCTTCTGCAACGAGCGATTGAACGCGGGCAGGATCTGCCACTCACGATTACCGTTCGCGCACATCGACAATTCCCGCGGCAGACGCTCGACATGCTCGTTGCCACCGCCCCAAGGTGGCATGACGTTACACTCGACGTTCCATTGCGAATGTATCACCTCCTCGTTCCCGTAGCGGGCTACCTCGACACCCTCACGACACTCCGGCTGCATACCGTCTACGACCCCATGGGGCACCACGCCACCGCCACGCAAGGCCTCATCGGCGCCTTCACAAACGCTTCCCGCCTTGCGAATCTGGCATACACCGGCTCCCTCGAGTTCGTCTCCGATTTTCCCATCGAGCAGCTCTCGCGCGTGCAGCTCGGCTGCGTAGGCGCGTTCGACATGCGGCCGCTCGTCGAGCTGATGCAGCGCTGCAAGCCGGGGTGCGAACTCGCAGTAGAGCTCACGCTCGATTCGTTTGGAATTAACAGTCCGAAGATCCAGGGGCGCATGCACAAAGTCCTGGTTCACTCAGACATCCAAGCACTGCATATCGTCGTCGACGATGGCCCGCATACCAAGTCCATTACACCCCAGAATCCCCTCGTATCACTCTTCAACGCGCTAAAGCTGCCCAATTTGGAAAGCCTCGTCGTAAACGCCGGCAGCGCACTCTCCGTGCCCATCGTATGGCCTGCGACGCCCGCGCTCGACATGCTCAGCGGATCTGGGACGATCCTCCGCGAACTATACATCGTCGACGTGACCATCGCCCCACACGACCTCATCAACCTCCTCAGCGCCCTGCCCGCGCTACAGTCCCTCGGCGTCGGCGACAAGGACCACCCCACGCCGCCAGTTATCACCGACGCCTTCTTCGCGTCCCTAGTCACGATCGCCGGCGGTAGCCATGAACTTCTTCTCCCATCCCTCAACGACCTCCAGCTCTGGACGCTTGGGGCCTTTACCGACTCCGCGCTAAACGCCATCCTGTGCGCACACCTCTCGGGATTCAAGTTGTTGCGAAGGACTCGGAGGCTCAGGCTGGCGCTGATGTGGATGCCATCTTCCGCGCGTGTGTTGACTCCCGAGCTCGCGCAGACGATTGAACAAGGCAAGGAAAAGGGGTTGTTGGTGTTTGAGTGTGCTGCGTTTGATCTACGAGGTTGATTTAGATTAAATTTCACGTAGAAAATGCTTGCTACGTAGTATACTTATGGTTATCTTCGAGAGATGGAGATGGAAATGTTCAAACTTACTACGCTGTTTCTTCTTGAAGTTGAAGAGCTTAATTTCTTAAGCTTCATAGTGACGCGGTTTCATCGCCAGTAAAATACCGGTGTCAGTGCCAGTGGTTGCTTGCAGCATAAGGAAATAAATAAATTACCGGTCGATAGGATAAGATAAGACAAGACAAGATAAGATAAGATAAGAAATTGATATGACTCGAAATATATTCCTAGCGTTAATACAGGGATGGTCATCACGCGATCTCACCAAGAACGGCGTCCACCAAAACCAAAACCAACGCAGTGCATGTGCAGTGAAACCTCTTAGGCCGTTCTGTTCTTCATCCAGAACAAACTTGTAGAATACCCCGCCCCGCGCTTCCAAGGGCTCCAGTGGCATCCAGCCGGTAATATAATAACAACATAATAATATCCAAACGTGAATCCGTTTTGCAATCGGCCAGAATCCAGATTACATTTGATAAACCATCCAATCTGCCCTGTCTAGTTGTATTACTGGATCCGGAGAGCCTGCATGGACGTGTCCTGTAATTCACGTATTTTCGTATTTTTGTAAGCCGACGGGCTATCCCCATGTCGTACATCGCCCGAAATGAACAGATGTTCCCAGGGTGATGAGTGTCTCTACCGTGCTCTTTCTCCTCCTCCGGACTAGACTAAGAGGTCGGTCCGGTCGGCCGAATCTCTTATCCCCGCCCTTGGCACCTCGACATACGTACGCGGGGAAAAAACTCAACTACGCGGCGCCGGCGGGGGCATTAAGCCTCGTGTTTTCCGCCCCGTATCACATACAAAATCGTAATCAGAAACGCCGTTGTGGTGCGCAGCCTGGCCGCCGCTACTTATCGTCTCAAGATCCGGACGATATAGAGTGACGCTGGCAGCAGTGATGGACAGAGTCGTGGAAGCCTCGAGGCAGCGTGCGGAAACTGTGCATAGTCGGGCTGTACACAGTCGGGCAAGGGCAGAGAGTGGAGCTCGTTCAGCAAAGCAAGCGATGTGGAATGTGATTCGGATCGCGGAGGATGGCCATGGAGAGTCTGGGGTAAGCTAGCCGAGGTAGCCGAGGGTAATGCCGGGTGAAATGCCATGTGGCGGCGTGATGACTCGGCATTTTAACTTTAGTACACGCCCACACACACTGTGCGTGGTCGACCTTCATCTGGCTCTTGCTTTCGTGCTTCTTGTCTCCCTCCCGCGACAACCACAGCCCTCAGGCTCTCCTCTTGCATCCCGCCCATCCATCGATCCTCAAAACGAGCTAAGGACAGGACGACAGAATGACAGAATACGACTACAGCGAGGAAGCGCTGACGGCGTACCTCGCGACCCAAGACCGCATCTCGCGCTGGGCCGACACGACACATCGTGTCCCGCAGGCGGATCCCGAGACACCCCGCACGCCGGCGCTGTCCGAGGCAGCTCTCCCACGCCGGGAGATGCGCGACAGCAGGAGTAGTAGGAAACGCGCAAAGTCGAGCGGCGGCGATGGAAGCCGTGGACGCAGCTCGGGCTCAAGACGCCATCGGGAGGTGACGCCGCCGCCGCCGTTGCCGGCGCCGCCTCGCGGAATCAAGCTCGGCCGCTCGCATAGTGGCGGCCCGCCGCCGCGCCCGAGGACGGCCCCGCCGCCGAAGGACACTGCCGTGTACATCCCGGCACAACACGCCATCTACGCGGCACCGCGTCATCCTCAAGCGCACTACCAGCCACCGCCATTGTACAATGGTTCCCCTCCGTCGCCTCCACATCCTCACGGGCACCATCCAATCCCAATCCCAATAAAACACCGTCGCTCAAACTCTCTCCCCCAACCGCCCATGCAGCCTCACTTCGACCCGCTATTCGACCCGCTGCAGCCCACGTCCTACTCGTTCTCCGTCCCACCGGGTTTCGGCCCTGTTGCGCGGCCGGGAACCAACGGCATGCCCGTGCGCGACTATGAATACGAATACGAGCGGGAGCGGGAGCGACCTAGCCCGCCTGTACGAACCAACTCGAATCCCATGCCGTACAATGGTCATGGTCATGGTCATGGCCATCCGCATGCACAACGACCGATGTACGCTGCAACGCCCGCTCCCCCACCATTACGTGTCCCTCCTCCTCAGACTCGTCCCTCTGCGCAACCACTGGGCTATCCAACCGCCAGCATGAGCGCACCACATCTACATCTCGCACCCCACCCGCACGCGTCTCCTCCCCCGCCCGGTCCGAGTCGACTGGGGCCTGGATCTGGAAACGTTCTGAACGGAGGCAGAAACGCAAGTAGCAGCAGAAGATTGGCGGCTGGTCCCGCCCCAATGCCCATGCCCATGCCGATGAAGGAACCGTCGTGGTTGAAGAGGGTCTTTGCGTTTCGTGTGGGGATTGGTAGGAGGGGATCATGATTTTCTCTCTCTCTTTTTCGCCGTATGCTTTTCTTTTCTTTTTCTTCCTTTTGGGTCGTCTTGTCGTCCCCCCCCTCCCCACGCAATTCATGATCATGATCCTATGCTATGAAGCACTTTCCCCCTCTTTCGTCGGTGTACCTGCGTACTGAAACTACATACCCGACTTGTACATCTATACTAGCTCTCCGAGTCGAACTTGCTGTGACAACATGAATCTCTCACTCCTTTTCACCGATATAGCAAAGATCCGAGAAGCTTCCGAACTTGAATCTCTTAGACAGCGGATCCAGTAAGCTATCTATAAGTATGCGAATCTCTTCTCGAATCTCGGGGAGGAGAAGAAGAAGAAAGAAATATCCGGCCCGAGATGATCATATCATATCAGATATGATTACGCAGACTGTTATTCGTCGGATGAGTGATGGCCAACGCAGGGTGTTCGCCGGCGGGCCGGGCTGTGAGGCGCTGCGTCAACGCGAAACACTCGGACACTCACTCGATGAGCTGGCCTCGGAGGTCCGTACTCCGTTATCAGAACCCGATTCGCTCGAGCTGGAAGAGGGTTGCGTGGAACATCGACCGTTGAAACTTGAGCGAACTGCCAGGGAGAAACACCCAAGTTTTTTGTTTGCCATCGGATATCAAGCTGAGCTTCTCGACCGTCGGAAGCGTCAGAGCACCGAGCAGCGGGCCGCTGCCACAGCCCCGCAGCCGGCCGCTCGGTCCCGAGCGAGAGCGGAATTTCAAGAGCCGTCATGTTGGAAGTTACGGAGGGCAGGGATTCCAGATCCACCTTGGGAGCTTCAACGTCGAGCAGCGGTCGCCGGTGAATCCATCGAGGCGTCGAATTAAAGTGACTGCGTCGATCCAGATCGTTCGGGTAGAGATTTATGAAGCCAAAGATTTCGAGTTGGCTGTCTCTGTACATGTGGGTTCATGCCACTGTTCGTGCTGTTGGACAAAGTAAACGTTCTCGAGGATGGGGATGCGGTCCTGGATGCTGGCGAGCTGTTCGAAGCCGATGTATTAGTTGTGCCCAAGGTAGATCGATTTCCAGGGCGGAGAATGGGCGCAAAGTAGGGCCATGAGTTCCGCGCCTGGAGAATATATAGTTTGCGTCCAGGTCCACTTTGAGGAAAAGCGGCTGCGCTCTAATGAGAGGGTAACCAGACGAAGCAGGGTGGTTTCCGACAAGGGACACTCGTTCCACGCACCACAGCGCAGTGTCTGCGACGATGGTGCTCCACAACGCAGGTGTCCCCATCGCTACAGTATGCCAATACGAGCAGACCTAAGTTAGGAGAAAGATCAGTCAAGGAAATGAAATGAAACGATTGCGCGCCTGCGACACCCGCAAAAGATTAATTTCTCGACACGATGGGCCTGCCTGAGTGTCGAAATCGGACAGTGCATCCTCCGAGCCCGGGGGAACGCAAAGGTCGAATATATCTCTGCGGGAAGGCGACGAGGGAGACCTGGCGGCGAGTTCATCCGTGCAGGATCGTGGTAGCGGACAGAGTTGTGGCGTGGCGCGCTGATGTGATCGCGACGACGAAAGTAACCGCATTCGGAACATGTGCCGAGTGTTGCCGCGTGGCGAAGCGGGGATACGCTGTGCCAGTGCATATTGTATAACTTATTCCATTCTCCTACATGCGGTACCGAACCAAAACTCCTACGGACTGACGACGCCGAACAAACACAAGCACGAAAGCATTCAACCACGGGCACGGGGAAGGGAGCCATGACCGCACACGACCGGAGAGAACCTTCCAAAAGGTCCGCCAACAGAGCAGTCTCGCTTGCTTGATGAAAAAACACTTGAACAGCCTAGCTTCATTGAATAACTCCATGCAAGTTGCCGAGCTCAGTTTTCGTGCATCAAATACCTTACCTAAAATGGCCGTAGATAGTGGATCATATTGGAGCGAGATTTTGCTCAAGAAAGGGACACAATAACGGACCTTGATTTTGACTCCGATAGAGATCATTATAGGTAAAAAAAAATATCAGGGTTAAAATCTGATGTCCTCATTGTCTGTGTTTTTAGTCCAGAAATTTGGCCGTCATTGGGACCAATATCGCCGTCTGATCACAGGGCTGTTTTCTGTCAAGTTTCTACATTATTCGGTCAGCTATCTGGGTTCATTTTAGATAAGCTATCTGATTCACAAAGAAGAAGTCATTTTTGGTGCACTTATAGCCCAGCCACAAATTCACAAAAAAAAAGCCTGTTTTTTGTCCGAATCCTCGGGGTGAATGCGTGCATCAGGATCTCGGTAGCAAGGTGCCTCATGCCGAGATCTCGACTGTTCGTAATCCATTGGACAGCGAGATCTCAGTAAGTGTATTCCACAGTCAACGGAGATCTCGACTTGGATAAGACCGTTGATACCGAGATCTCGACGGTGAGCAATGTACTCCGTCTATTATCCACAGGTCTCAAAAGCTGTGCACGCCTTGATCGGATCAAACGACGGGCCGGGGAGCGGAGCGACCGGCCTCCCTAGTCCGTCTTGAAATGGCATTTATATGCGGCAGTTCAGGGTATAAAAACCTTTAATTACTCAACAACTCCCATATCTAGTCATAACACAAGCAGTATTGAATTTGTCCCTAATTCATCTTGTTAAGGATGAGGGTAGTTTTTAGAGTGAATGTGAGATGAGCTCGAGCTCAAGTTGAAGAGAAAATAAATGGTTGCAGTTCAAATACTGTAGTATTTTAAACAATTCGGCAGTCATGTCACAGCACCTTCAAAACACCCGAAATATTTTCGGCGGTCACAAAAATTTCCTCAAAATGGGCTTGATTTATGCCAAATTTTCGCTTGCCGGCCGTGCCGGGAGCCTCATGGCGGATCAAATTGCCATGTATGGACACAAATCCGTTGATGTGATCAAAACACCGAATTGCCAAGTTCGACGCAGATGTCACAGCAAAAATGGGCGCCGAACTGTTTAAAATACTACAGTACTACAACTCCTACAAATCAGAGAGTCCACCCAAACCACACTGATATCCATGCAAAGAAGATATACTTCACAACGCGAGTAGACGTTAGTACACGTTACTCATACCGTGACAAGTGTTGCGCGAACTTGAAGATGCCATGGTCAAGCATTAGCGTTGAGTGATCACACAGTGGTGTTAGAACCCAGGTAAGCCAACTGGCGGGCAGCAGTCGTAGTGCAGATCAATAGATGATAGAGTGTCGGGAAAAGGCCCCAGACCCGCCAAATATGCTACGATACCTAGTCAAATTGAATCTGTGAGAGGGGAATAATTGATTGGGGTAGAACGTCTCTATCGATTGAGGTACAGGTGAGGTCTTTTATGCCTCAGGCCATACTGAGTGATAACAAGTCTACAGACTCTTCGACAATATTTTACAATGTTCCGCTTGCTACCGACGATGTCCGAGATGCCCGAGCATAGCCTCGGTGTCCTCGGCTTGTATCTCCAACAGAATCATCCGGAACCGCATTCGACGCGGAACCGAGTGCATCGAGGCTCAGTGATCTCATGCGAAGGCTTCGATGGTGTCATGAAACCGACTGATGGCGCATCACGTCACCGACCCGCGTCGCATCCAACGATCGTGTTGAAAGGAGGAGATCGTATATATATACCAAGGGAAGAAAGGACCGCTGTCGCGGCTTGACAGGGAGGAGTGGATCGGACATGTAGGAGGGATTGATAGGATACCGATTGATAGTATACATACCCTGTAGTATAAGAAGGGGCGGTAGAAGCTAGGAGCTCTAGCTTCTACCTCGTCTAATACACGGCCTTACTCTCCACAGTCTCGTATTGGACTTTCCGTCCATCTTCAACGCGCTTCGACACCGTCGGGTTCTAGACGCCGAGTCCCCGTCGTAGAACCCGACCACTCCGACTCGCGTTCCGTTGGACTCCTAGCCTAGACCCCGTTGAGACTGCAGGTTCCATCATACATATCCCTACGGAGCCTCTCGAGACTCGCTACTGCGAGGAGAGCACCCCGGTTCGCCCTTGGTGTCTTGGGACTGTGGAGCCCTGACCCCGTTCTTGACAGATGGCTAGAAGTGCCGATGTTCAAGGAGGTGAGGTAGTTGAGTTTAGCATTTTGGACAGATACTGAATGCCCATATTCAGCACGTATAATATACTTACTGTACGGTTTTCATGATACGGGACCGTCCCGTATTGGCATGCCTGCCCTCACAACAGCAACACGCAAGCGACACGTCAACACCGCGTCAGTCGCGCCACGTTTGCTGCCACGACAATACGCAGCTCGTGCCGCTGTCGAATACCCCAATTAAGTAGGCCTTGAAAGAGTTGGATTCAACACAGCCTATTGATGACCCAGGTAGTGTAGAGCAGAGTAATTGAAATGGATCTGTGAAATGTGTTAGCGTTCGCTCGCGTTGTACAGAGCTCAGACCAGCTATGCTTTCATACTTACTCCCTCGATGGTATGCGCGCGCAGGATGATGGATGCGCAAATGTTTTATCACTTCCACAAATTATCTGATGCTGGAACGTTGAGCTGGACCACGCATCCACAAACCTGCCTGATTCAAGTTGCCGGAGAGTCGGCGGAGACCCACTTCAAGCGACCCACTTTATTCCGAGTTGATGATGATACTTACTCCGTATATGATCGACATGTCTCTAATGCTGTGCACGCTTTGATCGTTCTGGTTCTCCTCCACGACGTCTGCTAAAAAAGACTCGGATGCAGCGAAATCCGTTCCCTTTACTCAATTTGCAAGGGCTCTTTGTGGCTAACACAACGATACATGTATCACCTGAAGTACTGTACTATTTCGGACAAGTGGCCGGGGGGTGTGACGTGTAACCCGGACATGTCCGCCAGGGGACGTGTCCGGGGTACTATATATGGTAAGTCCGGCTATGCCGGACCCGCAAAATTACCTTTTTAAGCGCAATTATGCCCAAAAATGGCCCCCGAACGCGTAACCAGTCCGCCTGGTGTCCTGGCCGGGTGTCCGCGTAACGCGTAACCCGGCCACTTGAACGAAATAGTACAGTATCCTGAAGCTAGAAGGCTGAGCTGAACCTCGGGTTCGGGTACAGCTTGAAGAGAGGGTCACGGTCATCCTTCCCGTTCACCCCAACCTGGGGAAGTGATGCATAACATGCTCTAATCAGAGAAGGACCGTGTTCCTTCGTTCCCTCTAATGAGAGATGTAGTTTGATGCATCATCCGTCTCTTAAGTCAGCCTTGAGCCATTGACCGAGCGCGTGGTTGTACGACAGCGATCAGCCATCTGCCATGATGACGAAGCACATCTCAACGCCGTCAGAGACGACGAGCACGCAAATTTGAGCAATAGGTCTCATATTTGGAGGGTACATAACTACTGTCAGAGTAGATGCATCCAGCTGGTTTCTAGCTCAAATACTATGCCCAAATTTCAATGGCGCATAGAATGGTCCACAGAGCCCGCAAGCCAAACGGCAGCATAGGGCCACGGCATTGGCTCATAGCTCTTATAGCGTCCACATAATGTCCTCTCCCTGTTCTCTGTCACGAGCGTCGAGGGGTCGCAGGGTGCCTGTGTGCGGGGATCGAGGAGGAGAGGGCTGAGAGCGGTCAGGTCAGGGCTCGGCAGCAGGCTCGGGCTCAGAAATGCGAGCGCAGACTACTGGTATGCGAGCAGGCTCGGAGGTGCTAGCGCGGCTGGGAGCAAGAGTGGTCGATGCATAGGAAGTACAGGCTCGTCCGACCGGGCTGCAGTCGATGCAGTGTGGCTTCCTCCCTGCATAGGCTCAGGTCATGCGGGTGCGGCAAGTCTGGAGTGGCTAGACGCACCATGCTCCTTCCTCCTCCTCCATCCACAGACACTTCAAGCGGCATTCCCCATTCCCTCCTCCAGCTCGGTGTGGCGTTGGTCCTTGCATCGAGAAAGCGCGGAAAAGACGGGATAGCGGCGGGGGGACAGGGAAGAGTGAGCCTTCCTCAGCCAGAGTGAGAATGTGGTTTGTGAAAATGTGAGGGAGTACGCACCATTGGCAACCTCACAGCGTCCTCTGCTGATTCCGTCCCTTCCAGTCGGGCGGCAGCGCATCTCACGCACCATCCGCATTCGTGCTTTGGGAAAGCGGCAGAGGGTTAAAAAGCGGTCGCGGGGTCACGGTGAGGTGGATGGTGGATGGGTGTATGCCAGACCGAGGGCATATTGCCGCGCTGTGGTGGGAATGAGAGCAAGATGGAAGAGCCGCTGGCGTGTGGGAACTACGGAGATACTCGGCCGACCACGGGATTACCGGATTTGGACACATACCCGAACGACTGCATCGCGTTGTTAGAAGCAGGTACACAAAATTTGAGAAAAATAAAAACATGAAGGGTTCCAGTTACAGGATATCTTCGAATCTGTATACTTATTTAGCTCTCAAGCTTAATTTCATATTTGAGAACACGCACTGTTTGCAGGCTGAGGAGCGCAAAAGAAGAGGAGCTCTTCAAATTATGGTATATTCGGGTAGAGCAGACCGAGGCGATTCTCCTGATACCAAATTTTACGCTGATTGCTGAGGTAGAAAGTGAGATACGTACTCTGGTGAGTGTTGATTTGGAGGCAGTTCAACATTCTGTGTAGAGGATGAACTCGAGGTTTGTCCCACATGAAGAGTCGACTCGGAGTGATACAAACGGAAACAGCAAAGGCTCTAGAGCTCCTTAACAATATCACATGTGTGATGCCGATAGCGCCCAGGTCCGTGTCGGTCGGACAGAATTGATGCGGAGCGCGAGGCGTGGATGCCCACAAATTAGCGCCCCGCTCACTAGAATAAGCTGATGCATCATATCACATCTCTAACTAGAGTACACGAAGGATCACGGTCCTTCTCTCACTCAGCACATGTTATGCATCATTACCCCAGGTACACCTGTCCCGTTCCTGTTCCCTCATTCGCGAGCGCTTATTTTTAGAGTCAATTGAGTAGGGCAGGTATAATAGCCAACCTGCTTCGTAGAAGTATCCATTCCACCATCGCAGCTTCACTGCAGATGTTCCAGCCCTTCCGAGACGTCAACGAGTTCTATCCCGGGCTCATCCTCTGGTGCAACGCTCGCAGTCGGGAGATCGAGCACGCGTCCTTGGCTGCAGGCGAGGTGTGCGACAGCAAGAGGGCGCGAGAACTCAAGCCGCACATGGTTGTCGATGTGGACTACGCGAACGAAGCGATACTCGTAGCACGTCTGTGCGCGGGAACGGTATGTTTGATCACCGTGGTCAGAATCTAGAGTTGCCGTTATGAAATGAATTATCAGCCTGCCAATACACGTAGATGGAGCAGAATAGACGCTTCTCCGCCGATAACCTGGGCGGTTCCGAACGCGTGGATTTGGGTGGGCGCACCTGCGAGTGTTGGAATTGTGTTGAACAACACCAGGGCCATGCATCGTGAGTTTAGAGTGAGAACACAAAAAAGCTTCAACTCACCCGCCTTCTCCTAGCTCACCAACAAGCCGTCTACAGCACACCGCCCATATCCACCGCCAACATCCAGAGCTATCGAATACGCCGACAGATCTATCAGGACACAAACCCGATCAGCAGCACAGTTCCCAGTCCATCCGGCGGTCAACTAGCATATCCCAGTACTAGCTCCGCGGCGTATACCACACTCGCACCGCAGCCAGTTGTAGTCCCGACTGGTTTCACCGACCAACATCCCAATTACCCTGGTTGGTGGCGGAATCCGCATACGGGTTGGTTTTGGAGTCCTTCCCAAGGGATGATGCCACCGCGGACATGATGATAGCATGCAGTCAAATACGGAGAGAAGTGACAGTGGTTTCATGGTGAATAGATTGAGACGGAATAGAACACTTGTAGGAATCCCTCGGACATTAAGCATATTAGCATAGATATGCATGACGAGAAGACACACAATGTGGTGACTTGGACTCGGAAATGTAAGCTCCACACACCCTAACGCTAGGTGATCACTGAGAAGTAAACGATGATACCGCGTGATCCAGTCGAAGTCTAGCCGCCTCCGCGGAATCGAGTGCTGCGACAAGATGCGCAGTGTCTGTCCAGAAGCCCTGCGTGGAGACGGTGAATTCCTATAATTCGGGACGAGGTACGGGAGGGGCCTGCCAGCGCGGGGGGCGCGGATGGGTGCATGATGCTCTACAACATCGGGAGGAGAAAGAGCACTCGAGATTTGAGTTGAGATGGTCGTCGTTTTTGTATCCGACGCTGCAGTATTTCGACGAGGACCTCGGCGTGGGGTATTCTCTTATAGAATCGAGTATGCGTGGAAAAGTTGTGGCATGTTTGGCTTCTGCTTCGAATCTGATCTTTCCCATGCTGCTGTACACGTCGTGCTTCTCGCCAGCCACAACAGCTTTTCGACGCATCATTCCAGAGCGGCCACAACAGCTTTTCACCGCATCATTCCAGAGTGGAACAGTCTGGCGATTAAAGCCTATCTGCAGCTCCTTCCGACCGCCGACTCCACTCGATGCGATGAGACCCTCAACAGAGCGCTTGAGTCATCCTGACTACTCAAGGCCGAACCATGAATGCTCCCTGAAGCTCCTTCGGAAGACTCCACAATGCGATGAGGAACAGCCTTTCATGTTTGCTTATATGTTCGACTCTCGGTCTCATACCACCTAACAAATCGATCGATGTCTTCCTGCATTGCCTACGGCTTTTTTGCTCTTGTACTCTTTTGTCATGGGCCACGGCAACGGCAACGAGGCATAGGCGGATATAAGGGCTGCATGGCCATGGAGGATAAGCAACACGCCCGTCGTCTCCCTCCTTTCCTCCATCCTCTACATCTCCACCGACACAGTACCCTCATAAAATGCCCGTCTACCAACCCCTCCGCGAGCGCTACATCGCCCCGGACCTGCACTACGCCCAGTCGAAGGGACTCGACATCCAAGAAGTCCCGCGTACAAACCCGAATGCACCAAAGGAGCTCATCCCGTACCTCTACCTTGCGTCCACGACACCCTCCACCCTCCTGCCGACCGCAGTGGACCGGCCATGGACACACGTCGTCCGTCTGCTCCCCAGTACGAAAGCACATCCAGTCGGCAGCGCGGAGCTCATCCCGCCGTCGAAGGCAGGGCCGCATATCCTCGACATACGCGTTCCGGCGGAAGCGTTCGTTTGCGCAGTGGGTATGAAGACGAGGACGAGGAGGAAACAGGAGACGAGAGAGACGGAGAAGAGGAAGCCGCTACACGAGTACCCCCCTGCACAATCCCTCCTCGTCGCGCGCGACTTTCTCGCGCTGGCGCTGCCGTATTACGCCTCTGCACATCCATTGCCTTCCCCTTCGTTTGCTAGCGCTAGCGCTGCTTGCGGTGGCTGGCCGATGTCCAGCACCGGTGGATGGACGCCCACGACAAGCGACTCGGACTCCGATTCGGGTTCTTCCTCTAGCTCGAGCACCATCTCCTCTCCCATCCAAGCCGACCCCGTAGCCGTCCTCCTGCTCGGCCCGCCGCAGCTCACCCTCGCGCTCGCGCTGGTGTACATCGCCTATGCGTCGGGACAGGCAGTACGGGTCGTTGTGCGCGGGATTCTCGAGTCCGAGGCTACGGAGGAGTGGGTGGTGCAGGGGATGATTGCGGGGGAGGGTCACGCCGGGGGGACACAGGAGCAGGAAGGGCAGATGGGCTTGAGCGACGCTGAGATACGGTTGTTGGAGGAGGCGGCGATGAGTGATTTTTGATAACGAGCGAGCACCTTTACTACCTTTCGCTTGACTATAAACTTTGTAGGTTATCCATAGCCCGTAGAGTAGAGCTAGAAACATACTACCAGTACTAATACAGAAGCACTAATAACTTACGGACAAGCGACGATACGCGTACAGCACGAAGGCTTCGGAATCAAGCGCTGAGCGCCGAGCGATGACGAGAACACGGAGGATAGAATGGAACGTGCAGAGTTACCTATCAACTTACCTACTACCGGAGAAACAGGCGTGCCAGTGCGATAAAGAAAGAAAGAAAAAAACAAGGGAAAGAGTCTTCAACATTATTTCCTGACGTCCGTATCGAACGGACGACGGACAGTGCATATTTACGATGTAGCACCGAGCGCAGACGGGCAGTCGGGATTGTTGGGACCCAGTCGAGCCGGGCGGAGTACTGCCAGTGTCGGGGGAAATTTTCGATGTCAGGTCTATGAGGATGAGCAACTTTAATTGAAGAAGCCAGGCCTGCAGGACCAGGACCTTGGAGAATTGACAAGAGCTTGACGTTTTCGAAATTTCAAGGTCTTCGGAAACGACGCAGTGGCCATAGAACTACTAAATGGAGCGAGATCTAGAGCTGTCCCAGCGTGAAAAAGAAAAAGAAAACCGGCTACGACCTATGTCCCGACGTCCGTATCGAACGGACACTGCTGGAAGTTGAGGAGCCGACGATGAACAGAACGCAGGCGTGCCAGACTTGTGGCACAGTCGGGATTGCCAGTGAGAGGTCCGAGTCCGAGTCGAGCAAGGATACAGTACTCGTCAAGCAAAGCGAGGGCCTTCTAGCGTACAACATGTTAGCGGAGCAAACCTCGGACGCGTCGTGGGTTCGTCTTGGGTTGGGACTTGTTCCCAACCCGTATATCCCTTTCTTGTGCTTTACTTCTTGTGCTCGTTTTATGCTTGCCTTTCAGTAACCTAGTTTTGGCATCGTTGTATGTCTCGTGTATTTAAACAGTTACTTGTACGAATACATTCTTAGTTCTTTCCCAAATCATCTCTGTTCATCACAACACACATGTACTATTCAGCAAACCCAACGCAGCTCGCCTGAAACCTCCTACACTGTGCGGTAGAAGAGGTTCAACTCCAAACCTTCTGCTACTGCATCCTTGAGTTCCTCCTCTATGGAAAGGCGTGGTGGGCGGGTAAACACGCATGTGAATCGCACAAGACGGGCAACGCCGTGCGCTGCAGCATGCACCGTCCGTGCCTGCAAGAACTCCACAACGAGCGCGTCGGCGAGCTTCTGAATACTCTCCAGATGAAGGACTCGGAGGTGTCGGCAGCGGGGGGTGGGAGACTTGGAGCCTGAGGTTGTAGGTATGAGGAGAGCGAGGAAGGGTTTATCAACCTCTGTGGCTGAAGCCGGTAGGTATCCTCCTGCTCGTGGCTCTATCATGAGACGAAGTTTCTCGAGCAATGGAAGTCCGTCAAGGGTGGTGATGAGCTCAGCAGTCTTGAAGAGCGGGATGCGTAGGTCGGTGATCCAGAAGATCGGCCGAAAGAAATCGCCGCTCAAGTGGTCGCTACGGCGCCGGATGAGTTCGAGGGAGCGCAGAGCCGGAGTATGCAGGCACACAAAGATGTGCCGGTTCGCGAAGACCTGCCGGCCCCTCGAGCCACGCCTAGAAACCGTGTCAAGTACGACCTTGGTAAGGTTGGGAAGTAGGATCGTCTGCCCCCTTACAAGAGGGTCGAAGTATCCACGGAGACGAATCTCCAGTGTCTGCAGCAGCTTGCATTCCGCGAGAAAGCGAAATGGGAAGATGATTGTGCTTGGAGTTGGGGGGAACGCCGTGTCGCTCAAATTGAGCTTCAGATGTACCAGGGTGGTCCACGAGACACGGAGCGGAAGAAATTCGTATACGCCTTGGAAAGAGAAACTCCGGAGAGCACCGGACGTGAGGAGATTCAGCTGGATGTTATGTCCCGCCCCAGCCGGCAGACGACGCCGGAAGAGAGTGATATCCACTTGTTGTAGCTGGGGTACGTCGATGGGCGTGAGCTCGGAAAGCGCCGCAGTGTCGATTGTGTCCGAAAGCCTGAGGTCGAGGGTCTTCCATCGCTGGGAGACGGAAAGAAGGAGACTGAGCGGCTCAGAGCTATGGGAGCCGTCGCCGCCAAGAGACACCAATAGATCAAGGGGCACGATCCCAGACCGTTCCAGCGAAGAAACAATTCTGCTCTTCACGGCCCGAAACTTCCGGTTGGCCACAAGGAAGGGGACCGGAATCGCAGTCCACAGATGGGGAGTCGTCAACGCGACCTCCCTCCAACGCTGGCAGATATGCAAGAAGATCATGGGAGCATATTTAGTAGCGAATGTCGGAGGCCCAAGTTGGAGGTCACGAACGGCGACGAAGATTGACCGCAGGATATCATCGGGCACTCTACGCATCGGTGAGAGGAGGGCTAGGTGCGCGTCGATGTACGCGCGAATTTCGTCGCATTGGGCCTCGCTGGGCACGATGTTCGTGTGGAGCATATCGATGAATGGTGAGTCGAGCATGCTAGGTTAAAGGTCAGTGCTCAATCCACGGACGAAGCACAAGCCCACCTTCGACGTGGCAGGTGCAGAGAGCGTCACCGTGACGCAGACTATCTTTAGTTGATCTTTAGACCGAGATCAGCCGGTACTGGTACTGTTTGCCCTCACATCTGTACAGCGGATCCATCCAATTCACCTATCTACAGCTCGGTGAGAAGGAAAGAGGGAGAAAGACAAATGAAATCGTCTCCGGCCCGAATGACCCGGGCATGCACGGGACGAAACGTCCCGGCCATTGATCAGATCAGATATGATCATCTGGGCGCTTGTAGGTGCCTGCGTAATCCGAAGACCTTGTTCCCTCTTGTCAGGCGCTTATTGTGTTCCTCCCGACTAGCGTTCTCGGTAATGAATTGGAGGCTCTCACTGGCACTGGCAGGATGAGCAAAGGGCATTTGCGCAGCAGCGATTTCACGCACATCGAAGGGCAAAGGTATGGAAAGGATATGGGCGCCAATCGACCTTACGCCGGCCGGGAAAATCATTCGCCAAGGACCAATTGCAAGGAAGCCGAGACCGAGCACTGTGAGAACAGGTTAAACGATTGATATCCCCGCCAGCGTTTACTGTTACTTAGTGTCAATGATTTCTTAGCAGCACCGAATGGAATGGACGCAGGGGATGCAAGATTACGATTGTCTCCCCATAGGGCGTCTCCACCCAGGCCGAGAAAGAGCTCGGACACGAGACAAGTGTGAAAATGTCAAAGACACGTTTCCTGCTGTGTCGATCGAGTGCAGGAACAAAGCAACGATTCTGCAGTCGTTCAAATTGACGCAGCGTCACGCACTTCCTTATCTGGTAACTCTTCACGTGAGCCCGCCGTGGCGCGCAAGGGCGCGCTGGTCACCAACAGTCACACATATCCTCTTGACCACATCTACCATCTACGGCTCGTCGCTCTCATGCCCTGCCCCTCCTGTTGCCTTTGCTCAACCCTTCTCCGTCATTGTTCGGCACCTCCGCCATAATCCGTTGTTCGGCACCCGCACAACTCGCGCCAACGCTGTTGGCCCTTGTGGCCGTTGCCACCCAGGCTCGGCACATCTCCCACCTCGAGCTCGAGCGCCACTGCTCTCAACTCCTCCCCACGGCTTCGAATACGGCTCGACATGCCCCCGTCATCGTGGGATTTTCGTTGCAGGTGTAGTGGATCCGGACGGAGTGACTCGGGCGCGAGACCGTGGAAGCCCACACCATACACCGGCAGTGGCATGTGGTGAGTTGAGTCCCTCCTATCCCCTCCCCACTTCCATACCCTCCTACCAGACCTACCCACTTTATACACTGCCATTTCTCCATGCCATGCCAATAAATTAATGCCACCCTTCGTAATACTAAGTGCCGTAGTCTATCGGTATCCCAAAAATGGTGTAGTTAGCACACAGAACAAAATAAACGAGAATCTCGCATTATTTGTGGCCTATTCTCTGATTTTAATGTCAGCGCGCTGTGGGCGCGCTGAATCCCGACGAGCGGCGGGGCATCACGTTGCTTATTGCCTTTTATGGATGCCATCAAGCACATGACGCTGCGTAATTTTAGGGACCTCGATTCTGCATGGAGCTTATCCCAAAGGGTAACAAAGTCATCATCAGCGTTCTCCGGCGAATCGCGTTGATTGTTGACGAGACACCTACATCTATCTCCTGCATCTTCCTTCCCTCCTCCGCCTCACTGGTCAAAAAATCATCTAGTGGCTGAAGAAGCGGAAAGAATTGTCGCAGCTCACCGGCCTAGCCATCCACGACGACGACGACCCCAATCCAAACTTGTTTCCTCACTCCGGTGGCTGCACGAAGGTCTTCGACATTGCAGGGATGCCAGCGTGCAGCCCAATCCAGCAGCTCGAGCTCGCCTCGCTCAAGGGCCGACACGCCCAGGTCTGCGTCAGCAGGCAGCCGCAGAACCAGTACGTCCTCCCCGTGTCTCAACGACTCCTCCCACTTCCATCCTCTGACGATATCGACTCGCTGTCCAGACCGACGACAGACTCCTTCGTTGCCACCGAGTATCAGCAGCACAGCGAGGCAATGACGCTGGGATACGGCGCCAACAACACCTTCAGCTTCGACCCGTACCTCCGGGCCCGGAACTCGTACACTGCCAATAGTCTCGCGGTCAGCGCCATGAGGTTCGTTCGCCGAGTTTGACCTCCTCGGCACTGGTACTGACGAGCCTTGGGCACAGAAGCACGGCCAGCGACATAGTGACTCAGGTCCATAACCAGCACCAATACCGAGAGCTTGCGCCCATACCCGCCCGCGGACGCAAGAGGCTCGCCATCAGCGATCTCGTCTTGGATATGGACGTCGACGTCGTCCTCTCCTCGGGACCGACTAGCGACTCGACAACCCCCTCCAGCATGTTCAGCTCGGCGGCAAGCTCACCCTCCTTCGACAACCGCGACTCTTTCGGTGCTGCTGGGACGGATGCGAGCCAGGATATCTTCGGACGCTCTCCTGCGAAGCCGTATGCTCTTGGAGACGGAGAACATCATACTCCAGCGCAGTCCCAGTCCTACACCCACACCGAAGCTCCTACGCCGACGACCATTCGCTTTGCCGTTGACTTGGGGTTCGACGGAGTGTCGATGACCACCCACAGTCCCTACCGCGCTCCAGCGCTACCCCAATCCCATGCCACCCAAGGGCAGCCCAAGGCCACAGCCCAGCCCCGCCGCGCCCCAGTTTCGAAGCCCAAGAAAACAGCCGCCAGCCCCGCGAGTCGCAAACGCTCTCAAGCGGCTGCCACCACTGCCTCCAAGACCAGACGCAAGAAGAATCGGGTCACTGGCAAGACGAAGGGCGCTCGCACAGAGTCGGAGCGCATTGCCGATATGCAGGCTAACCGCTGGATCATGCAGTTCGGCGTCATCCACGCAGTATGTGCGGGGTGCGGGAGTCGCTTCAAGAACGACAAGCGCTCGAGATTTTATCCTGGGCTGATTGAGAAGCATTCTCGCACATGTCCTGGGGTGAAGAGGAAGAAGGCGGAGAAGAAGGTTATCGAGGTGAGTTTCGTGTTGTCGAGCTAGTACGGGAGCTTATGCGCTTTTATACAGGAACGTGAGCGAGTCTGGATCTACATTAAGGACGAAGAGACGTACGTTCTGGCAAAAGAGGACGGGACGGCGGCGGATATAGTCCCAGGCAACGAAACCAAGACGAAGACCAAGGACGAAGATGCGAATGTCGCGGTCGAGCTGCCTCTTGCTGAAGAGGATGAGCTCGAAAGCGAGGACGACGATGATGAATACGTGCGTCGCCTTGTAACGTCTTCGCCTCGCACGTTTTAACCATTCGCAAGGTCCCCGCCCGTGGCGTTTGTTCTCGCCGCTTCTAAGCTCGTCAATTTCCGGCAACAACACTCGAAAAAAAAAAAGATATGCATACCTGTATCACTCTCGCTCTCGGTTAGCTTTGAACTTGTCGTACGAACGACACCCATGTATCATTCTCCTACCCTCGCTATTACCTGTTTTCAATAGAATGTCAGCGCTGTATCGTTTTCCTTGCAACCCGATGGAGGATGACGAAGGACTCAGCTGCTCTCGCCCGTCTTCCATCCAAGGCTCGGTTGTACGCATATGAGGCGAGCAGGCTCCTTCGCAGTACACCCTAGCAAAGTTATATCCTGTTATCCTAGCGAAAGAGCGAACCGGAGCTCCGAGTCGAATTGGAGATGACTGGGCCCACTTCAGGCTGCCATTGCCTCGCGTCGGTCATGCACTATGCCTGCTGCGGTTCTCTAGCGCGACGGCCACGACTGTATTCGGGTATTCGCTCAAGACTGAGGGCCATGTCGGCGGCATGCTGACCGGAATTGGGAAGACTTTGCCAAATCGGCGTTATTCGGACGCGGACATAATAAAGTGCCCACGCTGTCAGCTTACCGATTCTTCCTTCCGTCTTACTTCCTCCGCGACAAGCGCAGCGCGCTCCTGCAGGCAATGAGATGCACAGGCTGCACAGATCAAGAACAGCTTCAAAGTTGTATCACACCGAATTGTGGAAGAAAATGACGTCGCCACGTCGAATTGGCTCCTAGAGCTGTAGAATGTGGATTCTGCCCCCACTGGAAAGAGGTAAGATTCACACTTTATTCGCCGTCAGCACTGCGAGACCTGGGTTAGAAGAAGGGAAATTATCGGCCTGGCAAGCCTGGGACGCTTTTCCTGTTGCGCAGGATGGTGTAAAGAGTGGTAGGCATCAGCCACTTGGGAAGTGAAGCAATCTTAGCGCAGTGCAGTGAGGCGGTGAATGATGTAGATGCACTCTCACAGCCCTTCAGAATTGATATCTTGTCCTTCCCCGCTCCATTCCGTGCTCTCTGCGGCTCACTTGGACCAGCATCCATGGCGTGCGTACTGTTCACTCTCGCCCATTCTACTCATTTGACACCTCTCACAGACCTGGCTGGTGGATTGACGGACCTACGACTCGGGGAACGTACGAGCTCGTCTCGAGCTGTGTCTTCACCCTCGGTCTATGTGTCTGGACGGCCATACACCTCAACATCCCTGAGGCGGGCTCGGGTGCCCGTCACTCTATCATCAAGTTTATGCGCAAGATCGTCTGGCTCACCACCGGTCTCATGGCACCGGAGGTGGTGACCTTCATTGCGTGGAACCAGTACTCGAGTGCCCACCGTCTCGTGAACGAGCTATCCTCGTCGACGTGGAAGAAGAAGAAGGCGTCGTCTGATTGGAATACTTCCCCGAAGCTCGTTGGGCTGGACGTGCAATACGGGTCTCAGCCAGTGCCCGAGGATGTGAGTGAGCGGGTCCAGTTCTCGAGTCCATTATTCATTCAAGTACAGACGGACGCGGTAGAACCTCCGCCATTCGGCGCGGATTGGAAACTCATTCACGGCTTCTACGTCGTCATGGGCGGCTACGTGGTTGACTTTGGAGAGTCCGCCGCCGACGACAATCGCTTCCTCCCTGACGAGATCGAGCAGCTTACGCTCACCCCCGAGGGACTCCTCTTCCTCGCCCAACGCGCCCCCGAGTTTCTACCGCGAATCTCAGAGGAGGACATCCAAGACAAGAGCAAAGCCGACGGTCTTGCGAAACTCCTCGTCGCTGTCCAAGCGGCATGGTTTGTCCTCCAGTCTGTGGCCCGTTGGGCACAGCACCTCCCAATCAGCCTCCTCGAGATCACGACTGGCGCCCATGCGTTGTATACGCTCTTCACCTACCTTCTGTGGGCGAAGAAAACCCTTGAATATCTCAGTCCCGACTACCATCGACGCGAACGATGCGACCAACGCCAAGCTACGCCAGTACTGCGCTTACATGTTCATGTGTAGCCCGATAAGCGGCAAGCTACTCGCAGATAAACACCAGCCGGAAATTGTCACGGCCATGAAGAAGGGAGCCGAGTGTCAGTGGGTCGAAGTGAAGAATGGAGACTGGTGGGACGGAGCCCCTATCGGTGGTAATGTGTACGTTCTCGAATGGCTCCAACCGAAACTTCCTGGCACGAGGTTGGCTTGGAACCCATCCAAGTATGAGGGCAGAGGCGGACTGCCTGTCGAAACCCTCCATCTCCAACCAGAGGATGTTGTGCGCTGGCGTCTCGTCTCGGCGGCCCTATCCGCCGAGCCTTCTCTCGAATTCAAGGAACTGGAGTATTTCGTCCTCCGCTCCTCCAACGTCCCCACCTACGAATCGTGGAAGCACGCGACCAAGCGAATGATTCTGGGCTTCACCGCCGCGGAGGTGTTTTACGGGCTCATCCACGCAGGAGGATGGAACGCGACTTTCGCATCAGCGAACCTGCGGCTTGTTTGGCGCGTCGCAGCCTGTGTCATTAGCGGCGGCGGGCTGTTCCTCGGCGGTGCGTTTGCGTGGGCGGCCGGCGAGGAGTCGTGGTACGGTGAGACCTTCTCTGCCGTGGTGGTTGTCGGGACTATCGAGTTTGTGATTCGGATGTTCTTGCTGGTGGAGGCCTTCCTGAATGTCGGCGCGCTTCCGCCTGGGGTCTATGTCCTCCCTCGTTGGTCGACATATATTCCGCATTGGGCTTAGCTATCCGTGGCGTTCTTTGGATACTCATTGTACATTCAACTTTATTGGCCTGCGTTGCTAGTTTTTTCTCTGTAGAATCAATCCGCATAAGCCCCGCTCTGATGCGCTAGCGACGGGCGTCTCTTGTGTACATACTCCATATTGTGCTGGGCCGTAATAAGTCTCTAGAGATGTGGGATGTAGACAGTCCAGTCAACATCCATAAACACGGCCGGGGGCAGATGGCGCAAGGCTGTGAACGGAAGCATGATGAGGAAGAGGCGCGCGACAAGGTAGATCGGGACAACGACCACAAGTATTTTTGGAATGGGGGTCTTCCTCCGAATGTTTGTCGCTTCAAGTTCGGCGACAGCCACGACGCCCATCACAAGGATTATAACCGCAATCCACATGAAAAGCAAGGACAGGACAAGTGGAAGTGCGGCAACAGCCAATGCAGAGGACCGCCACATCCATTTTTCAATGTCCGATGAAAAATGTGCGTTCCAGGCTGCACAGTGAATGCAACCGAAAAGCACGCCGACGAGACATTCCATAATGAGCCCGACGCCGAATTCGGGCCGTGCGTTGTCCGCATTTGCCCAGAATGTGGGTACAGCGGTGCAAGATCCCGGCTCGAAATCGGGATAATAGCCAGGCATTATGGCACCGAGGAACTGATCCAAAAAGTCGCCACGCCAAGGCTCGGAGTTTCTCGGAGAAAGTGGTTCCTCGCGTGCCACGAGCAGGACAATAGGTTGCTGGACGTCGAGAGGTTTGTCCCACCAAAGCAGCCATGTGAATATGTTGAGGACAGCGAATGCCAAGGTGGCAACTTCGAGCTGCGTAACCGGAATGTGCTGCGTCACCCGCGCGAGACACTGGATGAGGAACCAGAGGGTCTGGCAGAGTGCCACACCCTTAGACAAAGTATCCCCCTTGCTGCCGTTCATAATATCCTCGATCTTCGTCTCTCGGATCATGGCAAGGTACGGCTCCCGAATCTGGTATTCAAGAGCAATCGGATGGCGGCTGCTGTGCGACACGAATCCCCCCATGCACAAAAAGAAGCCATGTGTTCGTGAAACACCGAACTCTGGTGATCATAAGATTAGCCGCTTTACAAGAATATACAACGTTTAACGCACCGCGCGAGAAATAGGCGGCAGTGGAACGCTGAACGAGGGCGAAAGTCACCATCAGCTCCGGAGCAATGATCGCGATGAGCATTAGGCGCAGACGTCTCCAGAAAAGGTTCACTGCGCTCTGGTTGGGCGACGGCACGTTTGGGTGAATGGAGACCCAGGTGCAGGCGAAGATGGTGGCCAGGCAGCCCCATACAATGTCGAACAGGGTACGGCAGCTGTTGATGTCGTCGCAGGAGTCAGTTCGAGCGCGAGAACCCAAATTGAGACTCAGCGCAGGACTACCTGGTGAAAGAGACATTTGGTCGATGGGAACAGTTCGGGCAGCCAGCTTTATGTGCGGGGGCAGACGCCTCGTGTATTGGTGGTGTCGTACAGCCCTGTGGCGCTGCTGCCGATTAAGAAGATGCTGTTCCCAATTTTGCCTCGTTTTTCCAACTGTGGAGGTAACTCGAGCTGATTCAATCCAGGTTCAGGAAATCCTGGGCAGTGGTGGACAGGGTTGGTGCTCGTACCGGTAAGTATTGCCTTGGTAAACACTGGAGCAGGCGGAACGTTTACGACAGCGAAGTCTAGCGTAGCGTATTACGAGAAGGTAACGGACGTCGCGCCGTCCCGAACTTGACTTCAGAGCAGTCGGGTTTGTTGGGCATGAATGGCCTCTTTTCGATCCAATGAGGAATATATCAGGCGCATCGATGTGCGCCGCTGCCGGCGCAAGCTGAATTGAGGACGGTTCCACGGTTCCGCCAAAGTCCGAGTAGTGGAGTAGTGGAGCCGAGGATGGACGAGATGAAGACGAAGTGCGAGCGAGTAATAAGCAAAGAAACGAAGAGTCTATAGGAAGAGCATGCATGATACAACAAAAGCGGAAGGACATACGAAGATTGTCCAGAAATCAGGCGGCCGCGCTCGTGCTCTCCTCCACAACAGCTTCCCTCTCAGCCTCCTCCGCAGCCTTCTGCTCCGCCAAAAGCGTCGGATGGTCAATCACTTTGCCGACGATATTGTACCGTTTGCTATCGAGGGATAAGCAAACGCAGCTAGACCCAAGAAAGAAGGCGACGTACATGAAGAATGTATACCAGTCGTCCAGGACCTTCATGTCCTTTTCATCCAGGCCGCTGTAGTCCGGTAGCGCGTCGTCGTCTTTGAGACTCGACATCCCGAGGCCCTTGGAAGCGTCCTTGCCAGCGAAGATGTTGTACGAGGCCCCGGGACCGTAGACTGCTCTGTTCCGCGATACATCGAACACCGTCCCTGCGGTGTTGCTTCAGCCGCTGCGAGAGCATGCTATGGGATTCCACGCACCCTTGATAGAGAGATATATCGGCCTCGTCACATCCTCCGAGCCAGCGTACTCGACCAGCTGCGCCAGCGTGAATGGGTCGTCCTTTGGCGGGGCGAGGTCGTCGCGTGCGGGCTGCATGATAGTCTTGGGCTGCTTTTCCTTTTCCTGTTCTTTTTCGGCCTCAAGTTCCGCCTCGCGTATCATGCGCTGGCGGGTGGAGGAGCGGATGTAGGAGCGGTTGAGCAGGATCAGAAGCGGGAAGAGGACGACGAGCGAGTATTTGGCGACGGAGAGGAAGTCGGAGAGGGCCATTGGGAGAAAAGACACGTCACCAGCGTGTGACGCCGTATTTGGGACTGATTGTTGTCTGATTTGGGAGATGATAGTCAGATTTTGGCCAGATTGCGTATCTTCCGGGCGAAAACTCCGGCATCTTCCTCTTTGGGATGCCGGAGATTGCCGCCGCGGAACTATATTAATAGATCACGAGACGACCTGTCGGACGCCCACAGCTTGCTTTCTTCTCTCACCATCTTGTCGGTGCCACCCAGTCCTACACAACCTCACCCAAAACTCATAAAGACAATGGTCCTCCTCGTAACCTCCGACAACGAGCAGTTCACCGCTGAGAAGGATGTCGTCGAGCGCTCGGTGCTCATCCGCAACATGCTCGAGGGTGCGTTGCTCGTGTCCCTTCGCGGGTGGCATTGTACTGATATGCGCACGCAATGCTAGATGTGGGTGAGAGCGACCAGCCCATCCCGCTCCCGAACGTCACCTCCAGCGTGCTGAAAAAGGTGCGTCTTCACGAGTGGCATCGGCCTTCCTTGCTGACCCTCCTCCTCCTTCTCCTCGACAGGTCCTCGAATACTGCGAGCACCACAAAGGCGAGCCGCTCCCGCCCTCCGAGACCGACCAGACGCAGGACGAGCTGCGCAAACGCACCACGGACATCTCCGAATGGGACCAGCGATTCATCACCGTCGACCAGGAGATGCTCTTCGAGATTATCCTCGCGGCGAATTATCTGGATATCAAGCAGCTCTTGTACGTTGTCGTCCTCCCTCCCTCGCCCGCGCGTGTAACGATTAACGTCCTCTGACAACAGGGACGTCGGCTGCAAGACCGTCGCCAATATGATCAAGGGCAAAACGCCCGAGGAGATCCGCAAGCTGTTTAACATCGTCAACGACTTTACGCCAGAGGAGGAGGCGCAGATCAAGAAGGAGAATGTGCGTCGTGTTTTTCCTTTTTTCCCTTCCTTTCTCTCTATATCTCTTTCGTTTCTATCTCTCCGTTCCCCTCTCTCTCACACATTACTCCCTGCCCCTTGTCTGCTCGCTCTTCACTTGATATCGCTAACACCCCAACCCAGGAATGGGCCGAGGACCGCTGAACGCCCCGTTGTCGAACTTCAAATTGCTTCATTTATCCTGGCGCTCCCATTGCACTTCATTTATCCTTACTCTCCCCTTGCACGGTGCCCGCCATTGCTGTATTTCTCTTCCCCGAGTAGCTATTTCAAATCATCTTTCCAATCTCACTGGCGCTTTTCTTGTTTGAACTCAACCCCACTCTTCTCATCTTGCAAAAGTTGCAATTGGCCGTTGCACATGTCCGATTAAACGGTATCATGCATAGACAGAGAACAACGAACTTGAAGACGGAGGACGGCCTACGCTGGTCCGACTTTCCTCCGAGTCGTTTTCATCGTTCTCATTGTTGCAGTACTACTCCGTGCGGCATCAAATGGTTGAAGAGGTTGCTGAAAGACGGAGCGAAAAGTGGGTTCTTCTCGTAAGTATGTCATTGGAGCCCGGATATACTGCATTCAAATTTCAGGCCACTTCTATACAAAAAGGGTTCACGAATCCGGAAATTGGCCGAGGTAAAGCTACCCGTATCTAGCTTTTGCCAGCTTCGTCTCGGAGCATCATGATACGAGTCATCTCTGGGGCACCTTCATCGAGTTTCCGCGAGGCTATCTCGACGAGGCTCAGTGATCCAGCTTGGAGGATCTTTTGAGCAATATCTGAGCAACTCTCTTCTGTACAGACCGGAGACTGTAGATTCAAGTCGTACACAGCATAAGAGCCATGTCGATAAATATACGGAGTATTTACCTGAGTTCAGCCAGGTTTGAATATGTTCATCTGAGTCTGGCTAAAATGATGAATCTAGGTGAACGGCAAGAAACCACGCAAGAGGTGACCAAACATATGAATTCTGAGTACATACAGGGTTTGCTGTTGAATAAATATTCAAGCGACCAGTAGATAGCCTGGGGAAACCGCAATTACATTACAACGTGACAACTTGAACAATTTTCAATGGCCACTAACCCTTCAACACACCTGCCTCCAACTTCACAACCGACCTACACGGATTTTGCTGCTAAATCCTGGAGCACCCGGACAGTCCAATCCGAGTAATAGGTCTTTCCTGCGAAAGAGAGAGGCATCCGATAATTGCTCCAGGTCGGATCTCTGAACTGTTTAAGAATGGTTGCTGAATGCTGGGCGACTTCGCGGATGATCTCCGACTGCGAATCCCAGTCGGATTCTGTGGGGAACGTCATTTGGCTCTCCAGTTCTAACCTCCACTGCCCTCTGATGCCGAGGCCATCAACGTAGCGCCCACGATAAAGACCAACAGGTCCATCTTGCCCTTGCTTATGCACCAGCACAAGGGCTGTCACGGTTACAGATTCAAAGGAGATCAAGCAGCTCGAGAGGAGGTAGAGGGTGTCACCGTTCCGAGACAGGATTAGAGTGTAGTAGGCACTGACTGTGCGAAGAGGGTTCAAATGCAGAACCCGCGGGCCTCGCATCTTGGCTTTTAATATTTGCAGAAACTGCCAGGTTGGCAAAGCAACAAACGGCTGTCCAAGGCCAGAGGGCAGAATGTCTTCATACACGACTGAAGTGGTTGTCTGGGCGCCTGGTTTCACCAGAGAGCGCATGTCCAGAATGAGGCAGATGGACTCGTCGGCCCGTGGGTTCAGTGACCAAAGGAACATCCGTACGAGGCACAGAGTTGTTTCGATGCCCAGCCAAAGGAATGTCTCGTGAGTAGACACATTTTGGACAAGGTTGAAGCACCCAATATAGCCGACAGCTGTTGCGCCGCTCCCTATCACGAGACATCCGCGGCAAACCCAGAGGAGCAGGGAGTCATGGTCTGGCCCCACGCCGTCGCTGTGCTGCGACAGTATTATGCGAATTTGTTGTTGGAGGATGAACTGCACGCAGACAGCGCACAGTGATGAGCCTGCGATACGAAGCACCGGATAGATCCAAGAGCTGACGGTGCCATGGTTGCTGATAATGATTGGGAGGTAGGGAGTGAGAGCTCCAAAGGAAAGGAAAAAGGTCGTAAAAACCAAGGCGATGTTCCAGGGAGCGACGCCGGCCCACGTCAGCCGAATGTAGGAGTTTGCCTGGTTCTCCGCCAGGCATGTTGAGACGCGGCGGGCAGCCTCAAACTCGAAGCTCTTGTCTTCTGCAAGGCCGATCATCGGAGCCACGGAACCCACGAGCTCGAAGCCCGCATCCTGAAGCATTCGGGGACCGTTGAATGGGAATGTGATGCTGGCGAAGAGGATGCCCATGGAGGCTTTGACAATTCCCAGACAGCCAAAGAGCGAGAGAGGTGTGGCCGCCGCGTACAAGAATCCGGTTTCCAGTGCCGAGCCAATGTGGCGTTCGCATTGGTCTGTCCCGAAGATGGGGAGAAATGCGGCAATGTCTTGAATTCCAGACGTCAGGGTCGCTCCGAGACCCATAGTGCTGAAGACTAGTAGATCGTGAGCCAACTTGAAGTCGGGGGGAAGTGCGCAGCTTACGTCAGTTCTCTGGCGGGATGGATGGTGGAAACCTCCGTCGACTGGCCTTCTTATAGCCCGCCTGACATGAGTCGACAGCCTGCATGTGGCGCGAAGACACGCGGTACGGATCTCCAAGCCGCGAGGCGGGAGCAGTCAAGTGTGAAAGTCGCGAAACTTGGGCAGATAAGTAGATTGAACGACGATATACGGAGTGAAGTGTCCTGGGTGATTGCGACAATCTTAACTCGATTCCCAGTTGGCGCTGTAACGGCTGTTCCAACGGAGCTAGATCAAAACTTACCATTCAGCCGGCATCGAAACGAAGCTGTGCAGTGTTGCTGTGGCAACAAAGTGCCCGCCGATGATATCAAGCGCGGGCGTATCAAGACAGATACGATTATCAGTGGAGGCGGTGGCCGAGAAGTTCTGCCGTCCAGTAAGCCGTGTGCATAGGGGGTGAACTAGTATATACGAAGTCACCTACTATCGCACACAACGCTCGAATCCACACCTTCTCGGAAAACTTCTCATCCTTGAAACTTAAAAGAACCGACCACCTCTCCTTCCTGCAGCAGCTGCAGCCCAGTCACCCTCACCGAAAGGCCATTCCCACCATGTTCCATCGCATAGTCGTCCACCAACTTCTGAAGGCGCCTGCGGATGCCCGCTGTCCCCATCCATTGGCCAAAGTACGGGATGTACGCCCCGTTCCTGGGTCCGCGGTACACTGTAATGTGCGGCTCCTCCATGGCGTCGACAGGGACCCTACGTTGGTCATTCAGCGCGTCCATCCGCCGCATTCAGAAGCTATAGGGACGCACCAGTCCTGGAGCAAATCCACGATCTCACCAAATCCATCGCCACCTCCTTCTTCATCTTCCGCTTCCTCCAGCCGAATCGCCACCCAGTCATTATTCTGGTCTGTCCCGCACTCCCACAGTACCCACGGCTCGAACTCGGCCGCCACTTCCTCAAGCCGCTCGAGCAGCATCTCGTACTCGTCTTCATCCAGGGAGAAGACCGGGAAGAGGGTGACATGGACAGGAATCTGCCCGGGATAGAGGCCGTTGCGCAACTCGTTCATCCAGTCGAGCTTGCGGCCGCGGGCAAGGGTGAATTGGATGGTGAGGCCATCGTAGTCGCTCATGGCCTTGAGGTAGCCGCCCTACCCGCGATAGACGCCCAGGCAACACCCCTATTAGCTCGATTAGCGCCGAACGGAAATATCTTCCGAGTCAGCTGGCACCAGTTCAGATCTAGATCTTGTAAGCCGGCGTGGTCGTCGCGATTTGATGCATGTTACAGTTGAGGAGATAACGCGCAACTGAGACGTGTTTCCAGGTGAGCCCAAAATCACAAATTAGCACGCATTACATCTTGTTTCTGGATACGTGCTACAGATTCAGAACCAACTTCATCACTCTACATCTAATGAACACTCAGTCAGATAACAAAGTCAGACCACACAAAAGTCACAAGGACGTCGCGCGCGGATGTGTTCAATATTCATCAATTATTCTCCGCCGTCGAGAACCCAATATCCACCCATGCGCGCATGCGAGGGCCGTATCGGACCACAAGGAAGATCGCTCTGCATCGTTGTTAGAATGAAAGGAAAAGCAGAAGGAAGGAAAAGAGCACGGACATGAAACCTGTGAACGCAATCCCAGCAGCGATGGCGTCCGTCGCCAAGATGCCGTTGCGTTCGATGGAGGGAAGGATGAGGGCCACGGCAGAGGAGAGGAAGAGTGAGCGGAGGGCACTGTGGATGAGAATAAGGTACGAGGGCAAAACCAAAATGATCCACGAGGACGACATACGCTCCAGCAGCCATAACTTCGGCGCTGCGGTGATGCATGATATCCGCAGAATACGCGGATATCGGACTCAACACAGTGTCGACCTACCACAACGCGTTAGTTTGTGACTTGGACGCAATGGAAAACACGTACCCCGACACCATTGACGAAGAAACAAACCAAATTCAGCACCAGACCCAGTCGTCCGGGAATATTTTCGGTGATCCACCCGCTCGCGAGGATGCTTAGTGGGACGAGGGATGCAGCGCCGATTTGCGCGCCGCGGACGCGGTCTTCGGCGACCCAGATGCCTCCCCGTTTGGCACGGTAGTGCACGACGAGACGGTCGGAGATGTAGCCTGCGAGTGGAGCGCCAACTATGCGGTTATGAGCATAATTGTGGCGAGAGAAAGAGAAGATACGAACCGATGTTGCCGAGACCGAGAGGAACGAAACACAATCCGATGAGGGCTTCGTTGGTTATCCCGTACCGCACACCGATGGTTTGTGCCATGGGAACTTGGAGTCCGAACTCCGTGACGAGCGTTGCGGCCGTTGCATACGTCTGCACACATAAGTGAGCGAGTGAGAAAGATGAGGGAAGAACGCACCGTTAGTAGAAGATTCGGGCTGCGCAACAGCCAGAGACATGCGAAGGGGTTGAGCCAGACCCATCTGAGTTTTCGTGGTCGGTCGGCGTCCGCCTCTGCATTTGCACTCTCATCCAATTCGCTCTCCTCCTTCCACATCCTCTCCATACCCGTCTTCCCAGGATGGCTCGTCTCTGGCAACCACCTCACCATGGCGCCCCAAATCACCGCACCCGCAACGCACAACGCGACCTGCAGCCACCGCCAGCTAGAATAATGGGCCACGACCCCACCGATAGTCGGCGCTGCTGCAGTTCCAAGGAGAGCGGCGCCGAGGAAGATTCCCATTGCGGTACCGCGTTCGGTGAGCGGGTAGATGTCTGCGATTACGCCGCCTCCGACGGACATACCGCCTGCAGATCCGAAGGCCTGAACGAATCGCCAGAAGAGGAGTTGTGGGACGTGTGTGGAGGTGCCGACGCCGATAGAACCCAAGCAGAGGAGGGGAAGGGAGAAGAGGTATACCGGTCGACGTCCGTCTGTAGATGTATCGATTTGAGACAGATTGTACTTGTAGAAAAGGAGGGAGGACGTACAGAAGGTCGAGTACGTGGCAAACACCATCGCGCCGAAGGCGGAGCTGAAGATGGATATGCTCACAGCCAGACTAATTTGTGCGCATCAGCGGCGAGATGAGACGTTTTTTGCAGCACGCACCTGATAACCTTCGGGGTCGAATCCAAATCCTTCGCGATTTCCGGTATTGACGGTATGAACGACCCTCCCGCGAACACTACATCCAATGAGCCACTGCGAGACGCGTCCAAGGCCAAGACCTACGCGGAATCAACGCCGTGCAACTAACCAGTGCGCTGATTGTGCGCTTTTGAGCAGCCGAGAACCGGTTGTAGATGGCATCGTGCTCGGTGGCCGCCGCCGCGGCGAGGAGCGGCGTCTCTTCGTCCGTCATGGTTGGCGGGAGATGAGAGAAAAGTCGAGCCGTCGCGGCTATTATATTGAGCCCTCGGCCCGGCAGCAATAAAAAGATTAAGCGGGCCGAACTGACTCGACGATTGGTAAGCTCGATGATCCTTATCGGCCGCGGCGAGAGGAAAAGACAGGGGGTGTTCGATTCCGCACTGGGGAAGAGATCTGCTGGCAAGCGTGAGTTTCTCGAAGCCGGTGGGTCGATAATTCCTCGCTCCTTGATGATTCCAGCCCTCTGGTGCTCCGGAAACAAGGGAACGATGCCTATTGGCCCTCACTGCCGATAGCATTGGCATTGTCGTCGGCGGGACAACACAATTATCTAGGCCATCTCAATTGTACTAGGATACACCGGGTATCTAGGATATAAAAAGTAATGATGACTCGGTGGATAGTAGTTCTTATGATAGTACTGACGCCTCCTCGTCCCGCCATCAAGAGCATCCAGCGCCATCGCATGTTCCAGCTTCATAACCCGCAGCTGCTCGTTAGTCATCTGCTTACAGTCCTTTTCGCGCTGGGCCTTGTTGAGCCACTCCCCGCGCCCGAAATCGATAATTCGGAAAGATGGGTTGTCGAGGGAGCGGAGATGCGGTGGATCGGTTAGCGGTCCGCGTTGTACGACGAAATTGCGTTCGTAGACGGAGCCCTGCATGAATCCGGCCGCCCAGAGACGGTTGACGAATGTGGAGCAGATCATTCTGTGCGTTAGTTTCGATAAGCATAACGGAAACTATGGACAAACAAGAGCTCACTTCTCTCTCGGCGACATCTGATAGGCAGCTATTTCCTGTCCGCAATTTTCAAGTAGCATGAGTGGCCGGCTTCGGGGCGTGTTATCCGCGGGGACGTAGTAGCCGTAGAACTGAGGCACAACGCCGGTTGCAGGAACACGCACATCGCTATCCACATCGTCGTCGTTCGGCTGTTGCGCGTCCGAGATCGAGTTGAACCCGGACCAATGCTCGCTAAGCTGCGGCCGGCGTTTTCGCATTACGGTATACATCTGCGCTTCGTTTTCTAGCATTCCAAGATCCTTTGGGTTGTCGTCGGTGACCTTCACGACTACCTGGACTACAGCTGGGCCCCATGTTCGCGTGGGTCCTGGCGCATTCGCATTTGGAGCATGTTCCAGCATGGTAAATCGATCGTCTAGCGTGAATTCCGCAGACACTACGGATGAGTGGTTGCCTTTGCCGACGCAGTTTGAAGGCAGAAGGCTGAGCTGGGCTATCGACGGCGTTGAAGTGGTGGTTCCGTTTGTGTTTCGAGTAGTTTTAGGGGGCGGATAGACACGATGGTATTTTTCTGCCACTGGTTCTCGTTTGCCGCGTTTGCGTCCGCACCAGCCGGCTGGGTCGGTGACCATCAAGACATCGGGGAGAAGGTGTTCGGGAATAGGCTGCTCGAGTTTGGGTATGCACGATGGAGGCGCGAAAATTTGGAAGAGGAGCGCCTGCTCCGAGATCGCTTGCAGCTCATCGTGGAGTCCGAGTACAGCTGGTTGCGCATCCCCATCGATATCCGCACTGGCACTCTAAGATAATCAAATCAGATTGAGGACGATACACGCTGCAATCACTCACATTCGTCGAACCATTTACGGACAAGCTCACACACGCGTCCACAATTCCGCGCAGCTCCTCTGGACACGCGCCGGGACTCCAATCCTTCATCGTCAGGATCGGCCACACCTTCAGCTTCCTCGGCGTTGGCTCATCTTCCAAGCTCCCATCCCAGTCCTTCCCATACACCCGCTCGCAAAACGAACTGTCTTCAGACGCGGAGTCCCCTCCTTCCACAGAGTCGGCACGCTGATCAAGAAGAAGCTGCTCCCCGGCGCGCACCATGCTCGGCGACCAATAGCTCCTCGCGTCCGGCTGATTTTCGGCGCCGAAAAGCACGAGGTCCTCCATGCGGTGCGCCCACACATACGAGTTTGGCGTGCGGCTCATCGATTGGCAAAGCTCTCTGTCTGGTATTGCGGGCTTTCGTTTTTCCGCAGGCGCCCACTGGGAGCCGTCGTCGCTAGGGATAGAGGTGGCATCGGTCTGTAATGCTCAGAGTCAACTGGAGAAACGGCGAGGAATGGACGCGCACCTCTAGATCTGTGCCACCTAGCGAATCAGTCTCAAACAATGACGCCGAGTCTGTCGGCGACGAGCGTGCCCGGGAGGAATCAAGAGGCGATGATGTTGCCACCGAGAGATTTTTGTTTTGAAGGTGCGCGGGGTGAGTCGGAGCTTCGACGACATTCAAAAGCGTAGACATGGTGGTGGTAGGGTTCAAGAGAGAAGTGAGACAGGTCACGCCAAAGCTAAAGAACGCACCTGATAGGTTGCTTAAAAAAGTTGCCTAAGTCCTGCTTTGACTGACATGAGGCAACTTGAGCTTCAATTCGAAAGACGGTGCCTCTTCTCGGACAAAAACTTGGAGTTCTTCTGAGCATTCAAGAGTCTCTCGGTAGATATTAACGGTATGCACTGCCCACCCGAACACTACTCCAACGAGCCACTGTATCGAGATTCGAGATGCGTCAACACCAACAACTAGATCAACGCCGTAAAACTTACCAATGCGCTAATCGTATGCCTTTGAGCAGCCAAGAACCGATGGCAGTCGATGGCTGCTGCAGCTTCGAGGAGCGGCGTCTCTCGTCCGACATGGTGGGAAGCAAAAAGGGTCGTGGGAATCTTTCGGCTCGGCTGACTCGCCATATAAGCGGCGACTGCATTCGAATCACCACCCGACACTTTCTCAGTCTGTGCGTGGATTCTCCATTCTCAACAACTTATCCTTTCCGCCAGAAGCCATGGGTCTCGGAGCCACGCTCACCTCTGGTATTCAAGACATTTCCGCATTCCTCCCCATCTTCGGGACAGACCAATGCGAGCAGCATATCGGGTCAGCGCTGGAGGTCGGATATCTGTATGCCGCAGCCACACCGCTCTCGCTCTTTGACTGTCTGGGCATCATCAAAGCCTCAATTGCTATCCTCTTCGCCAGCATTACCTACCCATTCAACGGTGCGCGAGTGCTCCACGACGCCGGATTTGGGTTGGTTGGCTCCGCGGCCTCGATGATTGGTATCTCAGCCAACAGGAGGTTCGAGTTCGAGGCTGCTAGCCGAGTCTCGGAGTGTATGCCCGAGAGTCAAGACGGTGAGCTGGTGTATTACACCCACATCGACTTCACTCTCTCGCAGTGGAACAGAGCTTTGGGAGCTGTAACCCTTTCTCTGGCGCTACCAGCTATCACCCCCGTACCTCCCTATCATTATCGGTCGGCATGGCGCCGTCATCTCTTGGATTTATCCGGCACTTCGTATCACAGGCTCGGTACTCTGCGCCGTCTGCGCACAATTCCTCCTCCAGCAGCGGATTAAAGAGATTCTAATCAACGATCTTCCTGAGGAGGATAGATCTGAACCACAATTCAAGTTTGACTGGAGGCACTCAGCTCTCCTGTGGCTTCTGCGCGCATCGCTCATGGCAGGCAGCGGAGCCACTGCTGTCGGGTACATAGGCTGCTTCAATCTCGTTCAAACAGCCTCTTCGCATCAAACATTTATCTGGCTCGGTCTCGAAGCGGCTCTGTGTCTCACCCGCATCTTCATCTGGTCCGCGAATCCACGGTGGGACGAGAACATCTGGGCTACACTGACCTTGCGGTCACCCGTGCGGCCAAAACAGACCAGCACTTCGCGCTCGTATGAGCAGATCCTCTCGGCCAAGGCCAAGGACGGAGGAGGAGGCGATGATCATCCGTTCAGCGTTGAGCCATTGGAGTACCTCCATCCGAGACGACCAATGCTGGCACTGCCAGACGTCTACCCTTGGGATTATGGGTCCATTTACTATGCATTGGCCTCACCTGCGCGAGGAGACTGTTTGTACCTCTTTACTGTTTGGCTTCCCTGGCCTACTCCGAGCTTTGGCGTTGTCAAAAACACCGCGTTCATTTTTGTCCAGAAGACAGGACAAGATACAGCAATTGCTTTTTATCATGCTCATCTGATAATGGCAGGCCGTCGAGAGTCGAAAATCCTACTGGGGAGTGAAATCGAGCGTTCCGAAGCCACGAGTAGGCTCGTGGGCATGAAATCGAAGGGAACAAACGTGGACCCACAAGAATGCTTGACCAAGATGCTCGAGGATTCCAGGGAAATCCTCAGTCAGTTCCCCGATCCTACCGCGACCACTCAAGAAATGTATGTCTCTTTGAGCGGAAACCTTCGTAGTTTCCGGTGGGATGAGTAGCTGTATGGAGGAATCTAGGTGGTGGTCAATGAACGGGGAGATTCGGAAGCTACATCATGAATGTGTAGTATAGTTCGCGTTATGAGTGTCGCTTTCGGGCGCTATCAAGTGGTATATCTTGTCCATGCTGCGTCAACTCTTCATCGCTTTGCCTCATTTCAAGCTGCTGACCAATAGATAAACAGCCAGCGGCGTTCGAGTCCGAGTCCAGTGTCATGGTGATAAGCCACGATTAGGCTAGCGCGATCGATAATCCATCGTAAACAGCCTTCGCGCGTACGATTATAGATCTGCCAGTGGACAGCGCGAGGCGTTGATAGTGCGAAGAGCAAGTTGCACCACTGGCAGTTCCCGAGCGTGGGTCTAAGTAAGGTCTTCAGAAGCGCCGGCGTAATCCGAATCCGATCTACTTTTGTCTTGTGGTGAAGATAGATTCGATTCGAAGGACGTCCTGACTAGGCCTGACTCTGACGTCCCAGCGAGCCGCCTCTGCAAGCAGCGGCACAGGAAAGAGCCACGGGGTACCAATGCCAAATGGCACTACTTATGTAGCGGTAGCCTGAATGAGTCTAATTCGGATCGCAGTGCCAAAGGGAGAATGCAGAGCAGAGAAGCCAAGAAGGTCGGCTTTGAGCCATGTTCCTGGTCAACGGATAAACGGCATATCAAGGAGAAGAGCGGGAGACCGGTCACGCGGAGATCCGACGTGAGAAGAATTTGCCGCCAGTGATTGCACGTGGCGACGCCACGGATTCGCTGGCGCGCCCACAAGCACTTTTAGAGATTATCGCTACAGAAAGTCAGTCCTGTTCTGCTTCTTTCCACCACACATCCATGACGGAATACGACTACAGCCCTGAAGCCGCAACCCGGCATAAAGACAAGCTGGCGAGCGTCTCGCGCTGGGCCGATGCCACAGGGCGGGTGCCGCATGCGCAGCTGGCGAACCCGTTCACCCCAGCCACGCGTGTGGTAGCCGAGCAGCCAGCGCATCAGTCCAGAGACAAGAGTCGGCACAACGGCAACCGAGACAAGAGCCGGCACGACCAAGAGAAGAGTAGGCCCGCCGATGGCGACAAGAGTCGGCATGACCGCGACAAGAGTCGATACGACAGCGACCGCGACCGTGACAAGAGTCGGCACGACCGCGACAAGAGTCGATACGAGAGTGACCGCGACAAGAGTCGGTATGATCGTGACAAGAGTAGCCGCCGCGACGACGACAGGCATGGAGATCGCGACAGACCACGACATCGAGACCACGAACGGACGCCAGCTCCACCTAACCCTGCCCCTGTAGTGTCTCCACGAGACAGGAGCGTTCCTCCACGACCCAAAACCGCCCCACCACCAACAAATAACTCGCCCGTTTATGGTCAGCATCGTGCGAAACCCCTTCCCCCTCCCCCTCCTCCCCCTCCCCCTCCCCCTCCCCCTCCCCCTCCCCCTCTTCCTCCTCAGGCTCCGACTCCTGCTGCACGGCACTTTCATGGCTCCGCTCACCCGACGCCTCAAAACAAACCAAACCACTTGATTATCCCACCAGCACAACCTCCACGACCAACTCTCCGTCGTATGGTGCCATACGCGCCAACGCCTGCCCCGCAAGCACGCGGTTACGGCTATCAACAGTCGCCCCGCCCATCCTCCTCTTGTACCGCCGATGCAGCCATATGTGCATGCACCTGCACCCGTAAAGCCGCGGCAAGAGACAGGCTATGTCTTCGTCCCCGAGCCGCGATACATCCCCGATACACCCAGCGCTCGCTCCCCATGGTTGGGTTCGAGGGAGAAGGAGAAGGAGAAGGAGCCGAATCTGTTCAAGCGCGTTCTCAGTTTCGGTCATGGCAGTCGCGGCGAATCGCGTACGCGTGGTCAAAGTCGCGGCAGATCACGTAGCCGCAGTCGGGACAAATCTCGACATCGCAGTCGTGGTGAATCGCGTAGCGCCAACTTGAAGTTGCGTGGTCTCAGTCGCGGCAAATCGCGTCATCGCAGTCGCAGTCGAGGGAGGAAATAGGTACGTCTCCTGCGGTTAGTTGGCTGCCTTTGGAGTCGTGCTGACTGGAGCATAGAGCCGCTAATCATGCAGACATGCTTTTTTCCCCACCGGTTTGATTGCCTTGTCCATCCTGCAATGGAAACAATATGCCGCAGGTCGCGTTGACGCGTCTGAACCTTCTTTAGTTTTTTATCGTGCTTGTGGGCCGCAACGTTATCTACTATCTATACTGTATCGCCGCGTTATGTTCCTTTTTTAATGTGATGATCGACTCACAATCCAATACACGCGCGTTCTGGACCTTGTCACGTGTTCGCGTTGGGCAAGTCGTATTACCGCTTCAAATCCCTCTGCAACAACAACGACGAGGACATCCCCAACCCAACTATCCCGAGCAACAGCACATACACCAGCTGCGATCCGCGCTCGAGGGAGAACGCAAACAGCGCAGAGGTGAGGAACGGTGCGAGGCCACGGAGGATCGTCGAGACCATCTGAGCTATGGAGTTGGTTGAGGAGAGCGCAGAGGGCCGGGGTGCGGAGGTGACGATGTACAAGTGGGCCGTGACTGGAATCGGAATCGATTGTGGTGAGTGAAGAAAAGAACACAAAAACGACATACCGGAAGATATCGAAATGCATGAATTTGCTACGCCCTGCAGCACGATCACCGCCCACACCAATCTGTCCACCCGGCCCGCCCGCTGCGCGAAGTAACTCATCACGGGGTACGCACCGATGCACACTGTGAAATTCGCGAATGCGAAGATGTATGCGCGGCGCGGACCAAGGAACGCGATGATCCGCGCAGAGATGAAGACCTGGAAAAGGGTTCTGAAGACGCCCCAGGCGCCGCGGACGACGCCGATTTGGTACGGCGTGAAGCCGAGGCCGCCGAGCGGGATCGAGGTGGAGTACATGAGTGGGAAGAGGACTGGATTGGACTTAAGCACCATGTGCAAGCACACTTGAAGGGAACATGTACCTTGATGTGCGGTGGAGCAGAAACAATAGAACCCGTAGTTGAGAAGCGGGATAGATAAACGCGGGACGAGAAGCTCTCGTAGGGTGGGGATTCGCTCGTCCTCTGCGTCTTGTGGTTGGTAGTTCGTACCATAACCAGATTCGGCACTATCCAATAGTAAACCTGTCGCTGGCGTGGGCTCAAGGTCCTCCGAGAGCCGGTCGCCCGCGCGCTTTTGTCGGGCAAGGATAATAGGTGAAGTCTGCATTATGAAATCGAGTCAGTTGGTTAAACCGTCAAACCATTTTGCGCACCTCCCGCAGCCCAGCGACGCCAAGCAAAAAGATTACCACGCAGATAAGTGCGACGGCAGCGCAGGGAAGGAAGTATGGGTGTCTTTTGAGCAGCGGGAATTTTTCGCCTAAGGCCGGGAAGCGGACGGCTGGGTCGGCGAGAAGACCACCAATTATGGGACTGTTCAGAGCGAGGTTAGACAGTTGGAGGAGAGGTTATTGAAGACGAAGACGTACCCCAGCGTCGATCCAGAGTCCCATGCCACGGGAATAAACGACATGGCTCGTGCGAGGTTGCTCTGTTCGGAGAACTGCATTCAACTGTAGTAAGTACATCCTCATCGGAGGAAAAAATTGGCTGACTGACCTCCGCGATGACAGTTTTGACGACCCCGATGTTGCCATTGAACACTCCCTGAGCACACCTCCAGACAAGCAACCCAGTGAAGGTTTTCGAGAGCCCAAATCCGACTAACGAGAATGCGAGGCCTAGAGGACCGAGGAGGAGGATCGGGCGGCGGCCGAAGGTGTCTGACCCGAGAGACCAAACATACACAGAGAGGAATTCCGCAAGGAAGAAGATCGATTCCTGCCAGCGCGGTAAGTTTTGTGTGTGAAGTGAAGCCCACGGGCCACATACCAAAACACCTGCCCAGTACCCGGTTTTCCGCTCATCTCCGCCTGTTATTCCAGTATCACGGACGAATTGTGGGACGAATGGGAAGATGACGGTTCTAGGGTTCCAGCATTAGCCCGAGTGCGAAAAAGAAAGTGCCGACGACTGAAATACACACGAGGAGAGACTCTCGGCAGATTGGATGAGCAACGCGATAGTTAGCTGCAGCTTGGGGAGAGGTGTTGGAGCTGTTGCGGGCCCGGAGGGCATTTTGAATGCAAAGGACAGTTTTCGTGAAGGGAGTGTGAAAGAAAAAGATGAGTCATTGGCACTCGTAACGTGGTCACGGATCACGTTGCGGATTGAACTCCTCCGTGGATTCTCAAAGGAAAATGACTCATATTGAGCACAGACGCGGGGGGGAATTAATCTGCCCAAATTCGTCGTGAATTTTATTTTGTGGTTGAATCATGATAATTCCCAGTCTATTGACTGATTACCACAAGCTACAGCTAGTAGTAGTCGGCAAAACCCCCTGTTCCGCTAGTAATCCGTTCATAGCCTGTGGGCGTGAGATTTGGCACCCACAATCCACGCTTTCTAGCACCTAGCATGTGTGTTGAGAAACTCCGAGAACGCCGAATCACCGCATCTGGTCGAAACGAAATGAAGGAAGCCCATTCTGAACGATCTTAGCGCTGCTTGACCTCGTGTTAATCAAGCTGTCGCGGGCGGGAAGCGTGCCAGAATCCCCGATCCAGGTCCGACGTGATGGAGCTCGAGAGAACAGCGACAATGAGGCTAGCGCAATCGATGGATGTTCCTAGATAGGCTTCGTGTGTACAAGACACATGTATGATTGCGGGGAAACGAAGTCGGTGGGGAAAATTGAGCCATACTCCCGGTCAATTTGGGATAGACGGGGTAATCAATTGCAAAAGAAGCCTGACATGACAGATGCTGTAGAGTCACCGGCCGGGGAATTAATGGTGAGTCGATCACACGCGGCGATTCGGGGATACAACGCGCCGCGTGTACAGAGTCGACGCCCACAGACTTTTGATATTTAAGAGAATCGCGAGTTGTTCTGTTTCCCTCCACCGGTGCACCATGAGTGAACCCGTCCGTTCCCCGGACAATGCGCAGGAAGGTGTCCAGCGTTGGGTCGCAGAGACAACTCAGGCTCAACAAATGCGGCGGCAGCGGGCGGAGGCATTCTCCCCGGCCACGCAGGAACCAGACAGAGGCAGGGCTCTAAGCCTGAGTCGTGCCACAAGTAGCAGCCGCGACTCGGACGGGCATCGAAGACCAAAGTCTAGTGGCCGACGACGACATCGAGAGCGCGAGCACGAGCGCGAACGTACACCACCCCCGCCTATCCCGTTTATTCCTCCGGGGTTTGTTTACACCCCTAGTAGAGCCAGAAGTGTTCCTCCACGCTCGAGAACTGCCAGTGTCCCGCCGCCGTCGAACGCCCATGTCAGTGGTCAACTTCAGCGTTATGTGCCGCCGCTTCCTCCTCCTTCCGCGGCGTACCAGTACACACCCCGTGGTCCTCCACCGCCGCTGTACACTGTCAGGCGTCCCACCACCGCCCTCCCCCCTCAAAGCAGGCCGGGTTATGTGATTCCCCCAGCACAACTAGTTTACCCTGCTATAATTGCGTACACGCCCGCACCACAGCCAATCGTCTACAATTATCACCAGAACACCACCAACGTCTATGGCTATCACCTCCCTTCACCGTGGAGTCAGCAGCCCGGATCACCCGCGCCGCCACCACTGGCAGGCGTCCCCATGTACGCCCCGGCTCCAGGCTCCGTATGGTCGCCGCCGCCGAAGCAGCCCAATCTGCTCAAGCGCATTTTTAAGCTTGGTGGGGGTGACAAGTCCGCCCAGGAGGAAAGCCGTGCTAGTAGTCGCGGCAGGTCTCGCAGTCGCAGTCGCAGTCGCAGTCCTGATATGTACTGACAACCGTCGTCAGAGGATGTAGGTGCGTGTCTGTGACTCATTATCTGCCAATACTGACTCGACTATAGAGCCACTCACCGAGTAGCAAGCATCCAACTGCAGGGCTAGTAGAAATCGTCTTTTATTGTATCCATGTCTTCCATTTTATGTCAATGTATCTCTCCAGCGAGATTGACGCGTCTGAAATGCCTGTGAAACCAGAGAAATTTGCACGCGATTACCTGTAGTAAATCATCACGTGTGCGTGTTAAGCAAGGCCGAGAACGCCGAAACACGGCACGGCCTGGCTATGTTCTTGGTCTGCTAGAGTTTGATGTTGGGTATTCGTAGTCTGGGTCATAAAGCGGAGAGGCAGGTGGATACTTATAGCACCGCTGAGAGGTCGAAGGGTTGCCCGTGAAGGAACAAGTGCCAAGAACCGCAGCTTAGTTCGATGATAACCACCGAGTACAGATGCGAGAATATCGGCGGCAATGAGCAGGGATAACTGCCAGTGAAGTAATTCGCTCAGCCAGAGGACTAGTATCATCGATGCATCGTTGAGAGTCGTCGACTGCGAAACTTCAACCTACGCGCTGGTGCAGATACGACTCGGAGAGTTTTTGAGTGTGAATGAAAACCATGGTTCCGAGTCGCTGAGAACGAGATCTGGAGCACCGGTACCGGTAAGAAGATCTAGCGCCCACCGAGCAAATAATCGAAACTGAGCTTGAGTAATGTTGTCAATCAAAGCAACAAAGCAGACCTGCGCTTGGTCAGAACAATGGTTTGTTGAAAACGTCAACTTACGCTTGGAACGCTCACCATTCGTCTCTTTAAAAAGCCTTCGCCCCCTGCTCATCGACACCCCCACCAAATCGCCCCCAATCCAACCCTCCTTCGAATTAATATTCAAAGCGGCCTGGCCTGCCGTCGTGCCACCCGAACCAACTCTCTTTCCTCTCAGTCCCGTCCCTATTCCCTCCCTCCCTCCAGCTCAACCCAAATGGCGTTCAGCGCACTGTTCAGCTTCTTCGCAGTCATCGGCGTCCTCCTCATGGTCGCATGCTTCCTCGTCCTTGACCTCTGCATGCCCTCGACGCGCTTCCTCCACGCAGCGCGGTGGCTCATCGCGTGGATCGCCCTCTCCTGCTTCAACGAGGCCTTGGCTCTCGTTTCGGACACGACGCATCCCGGAACTGGGGTTCTAGTGGCTTGTGATGTTTGTGAGTGTGCTATTTCTTTCGTTTTGTGGGGTGGCAAACTGACCTATACATTACAGTCATCCGCATTCGCATGGCAGTCAACATCGGCGTCCCAGCCGCCCTCCTCGCAATCACGCGGAGGATCTACTCCTCGATGCTCACCGATCTGGCGGCTGCCGGCAGCGGCTCCTTCGTCCAGCCCGAGACAGCCGCACAGATTCGGCGCAGCAAGCTCGTGGACAGCCTCACCTGCTTCCTCCCCGTCTTCCCGTATATTCTGCTGCAGCTTGCCACCAGCCTCCCGACCCACAGACGGTTCACCATCCTCGAGACCGTCGGCTGCGTCCAATCGCCCAAACACTCGTACGCCACGTACTTTCTAGGGTTCGGCCCAGTGGCGGTCGTGAGCTGCGCGGCGTGGGTGTTGGCGCTTGTTACATTTGGCCTGGGGTTCGCAAGACGCGGCGACCTGCGGAAAGCGATCGTTTCCCCGAGCGACCGCTCCATGCTGACCCGCCTCGTCCTGTTATCGATCTGCATCCTCCCGCTCTCATTCACCTCCGTCGTCCTCAGCGCCGTCACCACCGCTTCCCTCAACGCACGCTCCCAATCGCATACGTTCATCCCTGGCGTCGCGCAGCTCTCGCTCGACGACTGGGCGGGAAACACCACCCTCGTCGCCTCCGTCGAGTTCGCACGGGGAATGCAGCCTGCACTTGCCATGCTTGTCATCGTCCTCCTCGGAAACCGGCGCGCCATGGAGGCGTATGTGTTCTTCGCGGGTAGACTCATCCGTCTCGACTTTGCCGGTCTCAGGCACTATGCACCCGAGGTCGAGCCGCGTTTGCCCCAGGATAACCGTATTCCGCAGCACAAGAAACCTCATGTTCGGAAAGGCAAAGGCAAGATTCGCGATTTGGAGATCCGGATGGTGCCGACCAAAGAAGAGACGGGCTCGTACTGGGAGGCTATTGAGCTCTCGGGGCGAGACCCATACTACGACTCGGCGTCGAACGTCCCAGGACAGCCTCTTCGTACGACCTATATGCCGCCTGCTCGCCCCCGTCATGACCAACCGGAAGCGGGTCCCAGCCAGCCTGCTCCGGGCCAGCCTCGCGAGCTCGCGATAACCCCAGAAGACGTGTATGCAAGGCGGAACAAGGCGCTCCCTGGACCGCCTCGGGAACGGAATCTCACGGCGGCGTTTGCGGAGAGGTTCTAGATTGCATTTGTTAGCGTCTGGACGCTTGTACTATACTGTAACTCACGGACTCTTCGCTCTGTAGCTGCCACGTCGTTCTTTGCTTTCTCTTCCATATTGAATCGATCCAAATCCTCCGTCAGCGTCTTGCCCGAGTGAGTCGTCGTTTGGTTGGTGTGGCTCGGAGTGTTTTGTCCCGAGACTACGTCGATTCGGAGACCGGGGACGAGGGCAACATTGGAGTAGCGGGTCAAGTCGCGCAATGATCCGGGTCACGCGTCGCGCATCACCTTCTTGACTTGTTCTTGACGGCCATCTCCCACTCGTCGCGCTCAACTGAATCCACGACGATTTTTTACGATTCATTGTGAAAAGCTGCTCGTCCAAGATTTCCCTGCTCCGTCCGAGTCCCGTTGACTGGTTTCGGTCAAAGTCCCGGACCCCCCGGTCAAGCGACTCGGACTCGTTCGCCTCCGCATCCATCTTCTCGATGTCCGCATGTTGGCGCGCAAGTGCGCTCCGCGTTGTGTCCCAGTGGGAGCAGATCCGCCCATGTACATGTCCGAGCCGCATCAAACTTGAAGTCAAAGACGATCGTTACCGTCGCTGCTGCGGGTACTTATGGTTTTCTTGGTGCTCGTTGTTAGATGGAGTGAGGAGAGATGGAGACGGGGAGATCTCAGTCTCTTGCTTCTTCGGTGTTTGTGGGTTGTGGGCGGAGGAAAGGTGAACCGCCAGTGGGGAAGCACACTTTGTTTGCCGGGGCACCCGTAGGTCTTGTCCGTTGTCGGTGGGTTCTCTTTCCTTATTGAACAAGAAATACCAGACGTGTGTGTGACACTGCGTGTGATGCTCATAATTAGACCAGACATGCGGCTTCCGCATGAAGCTCCGAATGACAGATTGCAAACAGATTGACAGATTGCCGCCCATGCAACCGCTGCTGCTTGTCTTCTCACCATGACCACGCCGCACCATCCCCAGTCCTCCGCTGCAACGACTCCTACGCGGAGTGGTCGAATGAACTTGAAGTGGTTCATGCCTAGCCACAGCTCTTCTCCGATTCACTCCGGTTCACTATCGGATAGCACATCTTCTGGTACAGCCACCGACACAGCCACCACATGGCTCGGTGCACTTCTCCAGAAAGCCCAAATGGGTGCCATTGCAAATGGGGCATTCACCCCGGCAAAGGATGTCTTCCAAAGTGTTGTGGTGTTGCTGGAGGATGTCAAGGTTGTATTTGTCACTATTGTTCGGAATTCCTACTCAAATTATTTCTAGAAAATGGAGGCCAATCAGGAAGTGCTGAAGGATATCTGCGAGAAGATACTCAGCACACTCCAGACCCTCCAACATGTAATCCAGGCCCACCCCAATGATGCAAGTACAGCACAATTGAAGGAGAAATGCCAGGATTTCCAACAGTAAGTGTTGGATATGCTCGGAAAGTTGGAAAGTCTGACTGTGTAGACTTCTGGTTGGCCTATCCGGAAAGGTTGAAGAAATCAAGAAGGCAAAATCAGGTGGACACCTGAAATTCAAGCCATTTGTCGTTCCGAGTGGTATCACTGGTGCCATTGCCTCCTATGAGAAGTGTATTCAGGATCTCCAAGAGGAACTGAAGGTATGGATGCAGGTATTTGTTAATATATACACATTCAATATCTCTAGCTCTTGGCAATTGCCAATACCAATCCAACTTTGAATACGGCTCATGCTCAGATTACACAAACTCATGAAGTGGCCGTTCTTCCAGCAGATGGTCCAAGGTGTGTGTCAATCAGAATACAGTTCCTCATCTCCATCAATGTTTTAGGTGGTTTGCAGACACCTTCAACCCTGAACTTGCACGATCACATATTGAAGGTGCATTGGCTGGAAGCATTAGTGATATAATCCAGGCCATTTGGGACAACCTTACAAATCCTACCCGTGCAAGATTGACTAACACCCCCAATCCCCTGGACAAGGTTCAGATACTATTTGGTCACCTTGATGCGCAGTTTGGACATACAGTGCTGGTCCATAGCTTTCAAGAAGCTGTGTTGAAACTGGGTGGAATTGACTATATGCTCAATCACAGGCTTCAGGACAGTGTCAATGGTCGAACTTCCGGACAGGGACTGTATCCTGAGCATAGCATTTTGCAGCAGAGACCCGTTCAAGGTAATGATCCAAAGGTTTCCAAAGTTTCAAATTCTGACATGCTCTTGAGATGAAATTCAAACCACCAGAAGCTGCCCTCTTCCCTCAAAATTCTTCCAAGGCCGTAAAGATATCCTATTGCAGTTGGATAGATTCTTCCAGCCAATAGAGAAGAAGGAGCAGCAAGTTGTGCTACTGCATGGTCTTGGTGGAGCTGGAAAGACTCAGATTGCACTGAAATTTATTGCAGAGTCTGGAGCCAGGTTTGTCAGGTTTTGAAACTATCAAGTATAACTCATTTGGCTGATAGATTCACTGACCAGTTCAAGATCAATGCAAGTAGTGCAGAAACCATTGAAGTAGGCTACAAGCAAATAGCAATGGCCAAGAAACTGGGAGATACTGCAGAAGCTGCTCAAACCTGGCTGAAAACACACCATGCTGAATGGTTGCTTCTCTTTGACAACGCTGATCAGCCAAATTTGGATCTGGGAGCATATCTTCCCCAATGTAATCATGCAAACATTTTGATTACCTCGCGAAACCCTGGGCTCTGGGTTCATACTGGATCCACAGAAAAAGCCATTGCTGTCTCCAATTTATTACCTGATGATGCAGTTCTTCTGTTGCTCAATAGAGCCGGTGTAGAACTGCTGAGGAATGAGAACAAGATACATGCAGTTCAAATAGTTCAGGTATTCAAACTACTTCATTTATTGATATTATTTAATATTTTACCAGGAGCTTCACTACTTTCCACTTGCAATTGTACAAGCCGGGGCATTTATCTCCAAATCATCTCCCTTGCGACAGGATATTTCGAAATACATCAAACTCTATCAGGAGAACAAAGCTACCCTATTAAGCAGGAAGCCTGAGCAGTCCCATGGGGATTACCAGTGGACTGTGTATACCACATGGCAGATCAGCTTTGATCAGCTTACGCCCCAGGCTGCTCGATTTCTGCAGCTATGCTCGTTTATCCACTTTGAGGGGATCACAGAGGATATCTTCCAAAGGGCATCTGAATATAGACCTGGGAATGAGCCACTGGATCCCAGCCTTGATACATTGCAGACAGCTTTGGATTTTCTGTCAAACTTTAGGAATGCAGAGTCAAATTGGAACAGCCTCGCATTTGCAGAAATGATGTCAGACATCTGTGATTACTCTCTCATGACATGGCAGGAAAATGCATACTCTATCCATCCACTTGTGCATCAATGGGCAGGAATGACTATTACCAATCAGATTGAGCAAAGAAAGATGGTTGTTGCTCTTCTGGGGATGGCCACAGCCTGTAGCATAGAGATTATGCAAAAAATGCAATTGCTGCTACATGTTATGCTGTTATCAGAAGATGGGGATATACAAGGAAGTGGGTTTGAAGGTCCTTTTGGAGATGTCTTTCAGGAAGGAGGAATGTTCAGAAGAGCAGAAACCCTCCGAAGTGATATCCTCATCAGGAGTGATGCTCGTCTTGGTAGGGAGCATCCCAAGACCTTTGTAGCAATGACCAAACTTGCTGAAACATTCGGGAGCTTGGGACAGTACACCGAGGCACAGAAGCTGGAGGAGCAGGTGCTGGAGAAACAGACCAAGCTGCTGGGTGCTGAGCACCCCAACACCATTGCGGCAATAGCCAACCTTGCGGCGACGTTCTGGAGCTTGGGACAGTACACCGAGGCACAGAAGCTGCTGGAGCAGGTGCTGGAGAAACGGACCAAGCTGCTGGGTACTGAGCACCCCAACACCATTCAAGCAACAGCCTGGCTTGCGGCAACGTTCTGGAGCTTGGGACAGTACACCGAGGCACAGAAGCTGGAGGAGCAGGTGCTGGAGAAACGGACCAAGCTGCTGGGTGCTGAGCACCCCAACACCATTGAGGCAATAGCCAACCTTGCGGCGACGTTCTGGAGCTTGGGACAGTACACCAAGGCACAGAAGCTGCTGGAGCAGGTGCTGGAGAAACGGACCAAGCTGCTCGGTGCTGAGCACCCCAACACCATGGATGCAACAGCCGAGCTTGCAGCAACATTCTGGAGTTTAGGACGGTACATAGAGGCACAGAAGCTAGAGGAGCAGGTGCTGGAGAAACGGACCAAGCTGCTGGGTGCTGAGCACCCCAACACCATTAAGGCAACAGCCAGCCTTGCGGCGACACTCTGGAGCTTGGGACAGTACACAGAGGCACAGAAGCTGCAGGAGCAGGTGCTAGAGAAACGGACCAAGCTGCTGGGTGCTGAGCACCCCAACACCATTAGTGCAACAGCCTGGCTTGCGGCAACATTCTCGAGCTTGGGACAGTACACAGAGGCACAGAAGCTGCAGGAGCAGGTGCTGGAGAAACGGACCAAGCTGCTGGGTGCTGAGCACCCCAACACCATTAATGCAGCAGCCGAGCTTGCAGCAACATGCTGGAGCTTGGGTCAGTACACAGAGGCACAGAAGCTGCAGGAGCAGGTGCTGGAGAAACAGACCAAGCTGCTCGGTGCTGAGCACCCCAACACCATGGATGCAACAGCCGAGCTTGCAGCAACATTCTGGAGTTTAGGACGGTACATAGAGGCACAGAAGCTAGAGGAGCAGGTGCTGGAGAAACGGACCAAGCTGCTGGGTGCTGAGCACCCCAACACCATTAAGGCAACAGCCAGCCTTGCGGCGACACTCTGGAGCTTGGCACAGTACACAGAGGCACACAAGCTGCATGAGCAGGTGCTGGAGAAACGGACCAGGCTTCTGGGTGCTGAGCACCCCAACACCATTGCGGCAACAGCCTGGCTTGCAGCGACATTCTCGAGCTTGGGACAATACACAGAGGCACAGAAGCTGCAGGAGCAGGTGCTGGAGAAACGGACCAAGCTGCTGGGTGCTGAGCACCCCAACACCATTAATGCAACAGCCCACCTTGCGGCAATCTACAACAAGTTGGGGAGGTATTCTGATGCACAAAGGCTACAGGACAAGGTACAGGAGCAACGAAAAACCCAGCTGCCCTGAGCTGGAAAGCATGACAGGATGCAACCATTGAGCGATACTTAGGTTGATAGCTAATAAGAACATTCTACCATTTTGTGATACGTTCTGCCAGTGGCATACCAAGTACTGTTTAGCCCAGCAAGTGATCGTCAGAAACACCCCAGATAGTGTGATTACACAGCGGAGGGTCATGCCTGCTTTAAATCGGTCAAAGTGAGCACAAGTTGTATCCAATCAAAATACCTAGTAATCAGTGTTGTACCGCTGGATTTTTCGTAGGCAAACAGTCGGCGTTTCTGGATACTTATTCTTCTGTAGGGGTTGGAAGCAGCTCATGATGCACAATAAGATGAACAAGATTATTCATTGATACAGAACTTGAACCTTACTTACGACACCGACGCTGGGACTCAATATAAGTCGGAGCGAAACTACACTGTCAGACTCGTGAGCGGAATGTTTTCAGTTTGCAACCACACCCCTTTGTGGTCTCGTTCAAAGCGAGCACAAGTCATGGAGTCAAAGCTGGTCTCTTGGGCAGTAAAGGACCACATATGATGGATTGGCATCCACAAGGAAGCAGAATAGCGACCAAAGGTCTAACAAACTTGAGCAGTTACGTAGCTAGTAGGTTCTGTAGCTAGTAGGTTATGTAGCTAGTAGCCCTCTCTGCCTACAACCAAGAAATATTACACCTTGCTCTTTTCTTCTCTTTCCTCTTCTCCGTACCCGCCCTTCTCCAACCATCTGGCCCGCGCTACCCCTACCCCTGGCTCTCATATGCATTGCTCTTATGCTTCGGGGTAAAGCCCCACGTCTCCGGCGCCGGACCCAGAAACATCTCCGAGATGCGCACCCAGTCGCGGCTGTCTCCACTTGCCAAGAGCGTTTCTGTGTTTTGGGAACAGTCAGACGCGGGTGAAGGGAATAGGATGAAAGACGGAAGGTGGAAGAGATGACATACCAAGCTCATCCCTTCCTCTAAACGCCGGCGGGCGCTCATTCAGCTTCGCAGGCAGCCGCTCGAGGATACCCAGCGGGACGTAGCGGTATTGAAAGGAAAGCGATTCGCAGAGATAGCGCCGGGTAGCGTTGACCCCGGCGGTGTCGGTGCCAAAGTGTCTATGATTGCGGTTGAGGAACAAAGGGGCACGGACGGAAGGAGACGCACGATAATCCATACTCGGCATACTTCCGGATACCTTCCAACCGCTCGCGCGAGCTGATGTCCCACTCACGACGTTCTGCCGAATCATTAGGACATGTGAAGAAAGAGGCGGGAGAGAGAGAAGGACGAGCCTTTTATCTCAGTGAATATCCACGGCTTGATCAACGCTCCACGAGCGACCATGACGCCGTCCACCCCGCTATGATCGACTGTTTCCCAATACGCGGTTCCGGAATAGCAGTCGCCGTTCCCGAAGATGGGGATGCGTGGGACTGGAGGTAGTATCGTCAGCGGACATGAATTTGGGGAGGAGAGCTTGAAAGCCACGCACGGTCCTCATCCGCCTCCCTGGCACGTACAGCGTCGACACACGTCTTGATGTACTGCCAATCTGCGAGCTTCGTATAGCGCTGCTGTCGTGTCCTCCCATGCAGCTGCCGCACCCGTCAGATAACTGGCTGAGGTCCGAAAAGAAGGAAAGTACTAACCGTCAACGCACCGACCCCGCCCCATCCTCGTTCGCCTGTCGTCTCTCCTCCGCCAGCACCATCCCCAAGCATCCGCGGCATGAGCTTATGCACCGTGTTCCGTCCGTCCTTGACACCTGTGCGCAGCTTGACGGTGACGGGGATTTCTCCCAGAGCGCGCGACATCCCTGCGACGAGGCGTGCGAGGCGGGCTGGGGTGTCTAGTACTGAATGGGGGATGATAAATGGAGAGGGTCGATGAGGGGGAGACAGACGTACATGCAGACCCACTTCCCGTCTTGAAGACCAAATCAATCGGGCACCCACAATTCAGGTCGACGAAATCGATCCCACCCGCATCGCCGACTTCGCGCGCAATGACTTCCGTCGCGCCTACCACAGCGGAGACCTTGGAGCCCGCAATCTGGACGCCGAAGGTCCGCTCGGAAGGATGTCGTCGGACGAGAGACCATTCTTCCTTTGCGCCGGACAGGAAAGACGACGCGAGGCCCACTGGAGTACTTCAGCACGGGTGCCACGGGATGAAGATGCTGGTAGGTGGACGTACTCTCGCCACAGGTGATACCGGCCCCGTAGGACACGCAAAGACGGCGGAAGGGCAGGTTACCGACGGTCGTGAGTGGTGCGAGGTCTACGCGCATTAGTTTCGGACGGGCAATGAATCGGTCAGAAAGACGCACAAGTCTTCCCCTCCCAGTGTAATCTCCGCTTCTCGCTAAACCGCATGGGCACGTCCGCTGTGTCTTGCGCTGCCTCCACTGAGGATGAGCTACCGGTGCGGGTCTGGATGGTTTTTGTGGTCGAGTCGACATCCATCGGCGGCTGGTCCTGCTCTTGTTCAGCCTCCCCGAATACGAGGGCCCCGCTGGCGGTTGTCGTCACAGGTGCCGTGCCACGCTTCGCCAAATCCTTCTCGTCCTCCTTCTGGTACGCGGTCGTTATGGGAAGGGGATACTTTGCCAGCGTTAGCAGTGCATTGACCGAAGCAAGCAACGGAGGACGCACCTTCTTGGTCCTCAATAGCTTTTGAGTTTCCGTCGAGAGACGATTGACCTCGGCGCTTGCTACCGCCGCCTTCGCGCGCTTGTCCTCATCTGTGATGAGCTGTAGGACGCCTGCGTCGTCAAGCTTGGAATGTGCGGAAAGGTATCGACAGCGGAAGCCGAATCTACGAGGTCGTGAGTGAAAAATACGGTGAATTTCGCTGGGACGGACCTGCACACGCCCATTTCCTCAAAGATCGGGCAGATCGTCTTGTACGACGTACTGGGTACCGGTTCACCGCTCTCGACCGGTAGAGGGATAGGCATACCGTCCATGTCGTTTGTTTGCGGGAGGCCCAAGTCTGGCGGCTGTGTCGCGAGGTACGCAGGGATGTCGTGGTTAATCCGACATCTTAAAAAGTAACATGAGCGGCGGAAATAGGATAAAAATGAGCACGTACTGGTCGCCATAGTCGCACATACCGCCCGCTGCGACCTGGTAGCACAGTTGCAAGCCCTCGTCGCGCACCTTGCCGAATCGTCTGCCCGTATTCATCCCGGTCCGGGCTTTTTTCTCTGCCTTGCTCATCTTCTTTCCTTTCCGTCCACCGTTGCGGTCATCTCCGCCATTGTCTCGAGAGTCTCGGCTGGGACGCACACCCTCAGCCGCGTCGTCGTCTGGCGTCGGAAGGCTCGTCGTGTGAAGGAGGTATCTGTAGGCGGAAGCTGAGCAAAACAGCAGGAAGGAGGAAGATAGAACGGTGGGATGACTTACTCGGGCTTTATGAGCGCGGTGCCCGCTGAGACGGTCGCCATTGCGCGATGGAGGCAAGATGGCGGTGGGAGGAGACCAGCAATGTCGCGTGGGAAATGGTACCCGTTTTGGGTAACCCCGCTGATGGGTCTCTTGCAACCGCGCGTCGAACACATATCCGTGCTCTTAGATCACCCATGCGTGCAACGCACAACCGGGCTGTGAACCGAGCTACCCCGAGTAAGTCCGGTCTCGACATGAGATTAGAGTTGTTACAAGTGAAGTTACCGACTGAACGCCTGACGCCAGGAGTCCAGGCGTTCATTTACAAGTTTACAACTTAACTCCCTAAACGCGGAAGATACATGAAGTCCGCACGAAAGAATCACGTCGCCAACCCATCCCAGCTGCGCTGCCAGTGATGACCACGCACAAAATTAACGCGTAAGGACTCCACCTACCTGACCGCAATCGTTGCCATCCCATCATCTGCCAATTGGCGCTCGGAACGTGGATACGTGGATCTTTTCATTAAGACACAGGTCAGTACATATGTAAAGCATCTTGATCTTCAAGTTCGGCTGCAGCGTTAAGTGAACCATATTTCCTTTTTTGACGATAAGCGGGGCGCGCGCGATACAGATATACCAGTACCCTTATTGGGTCCTCAAGGATCCCTGGGGTTGGTTGAGTACTCCTACCCGCTTCTCCCAGCGAAGGCCCCGAAGTTTTCCCCCCAAAGAAACAGTCACCTCGGTGGCACTCAACGCGAGATCGGGAAGCTGGCTGATAATAGTCGCCGAATATTGAATTATGTTCCGAAGAGGCTCCACCAGAGAGATCGTCTTCGACCGTGAATTCAGATGCTCAGAGGGCCCGCTCTGGAGTCGACGTATGACCTCAGACGCCTCGATTTTTTGGCCGAGCTGGAACATCGTCTGGAGGGTGTTGGGCTCGTGGAGAGCATGAACATCGTGGAACGCGATTGGCGTCTCGTCTCCCGTCTTCTGAATGAAACCAAATGCATCCCTTGTGTCTGAATTCCGGCCGGAGGCCAGTTGTTTCGGAAAGCAAACCGTGAAGAGATATAAGCAATCTCCGGCGAGGGATATAACCGCTGCATAACGGATCGGCCTCCAGATACCGGGCTCGACATTGGGGAATAGGCGCCGAGAGCGCTTCCCTTTTCGTGGAATGAAGTGCCGCGGTAGCTCAACGCTGAATGGAAGACCCTTTGCATTTTCGCACGGCAAGAGGTCCTCGTACGCCAGGGAAGTGGTTGTCCGAGTCTTCGGTCGCACCGGCCATCGCAAAGCCAGTGTGGCATACATATCCTCGTCCCAGTTGGGGTTGATGGACCAAAGAAAGATGCGAATGAGACACAGAGCCGCTTCGAGGCCCAGCCAAAGCAATGTTTCATTTGGCGATGCCGTTTGGACCAGGTTGAAACATCCAATATATCCCACGGCAGTTGCACCGATACCCAGAGCAAGTGATGCGCGGAGGATCCAGAGGAGCAGTGAGTCGGAATCAACCAGTGAATCGTGGGAGAAGATTGAGACTCTGTCCTCATTCGGCATGTTGTCGCGTAGAATCCTGCGAATTCGACGTTGGAGAGTGAATTGCGCGCAGAGAGCGCACAATGCTGACCCTGTGATACGAAGTGCCGGATATATCCACGAGCTGACCGCGCCGTGGTCTCTGATAATGATGGCGAGGTATGGAGTAATGGCCATCCCAGAGAGAGGAAGGGTGACAGCGACGAAAGCCTTGTTCCACTCGGAGAAGCGGAAGGCGATGCGGGTGTAATACATCGTACCGCCTCCCGGACTCTCCGGCATGCAGGCTGAGATTCGGCTGGCTGCTTCGAACTCGAAACGCTTGTCCGCTGAGATACCAATCATTCCGGCCGCGGAGCCAACGAGCTCAAATCCAGCGTCGTGTAGCACTCGAGCTCCGTTGAACGGGTATGTAATGCTGGCGAAGAGGATAGCGAGAGAGGCTTTGATGATGCCAAGACAGCCAAAGAGCGAGAGAGGCGTGGCTGCGGCGTAGAGATACCCTCCTTCCAGTGCCGAGCCGATATGACGCTCGCATTGGTCTGTGCCGAAAATGGGGAGGAACCCAGAAATGTCTTGAATTCCGGACGTCAGCGTCACTCCGAGACCCATAGTGCTGAACAGATGATGAGCCACGTCAGGAAGAGGTACAGCTTACGTGGGTTCAGGCGGGATTGATGTTGAGGCGGTCTGTCGATTCGCCTTCTTATAACCTTCCTGATATGAATTGACAGCCGGTATGTTCTGCGGTCACAAGTTGAGAGTTCGCGCTAAATTTACAACTCTGAGCTCTCAAGCCACCGAGGGCCAGGAAGAAGTGCTGCACTTTCCGCAAACCTGAAGACGTATACATGCGCGGCGGAACAAGGCGCTCTCTGGACCGCTTCGGGAGTAAGATCTCGCAGCAGCTTTTGCGGAGAAGTTCTAGGTTGTGTTCTTAGCATCTGGAAGCTTGTACTATACTGTAACTCACCAACTCTTCGCTCTGTGGCAGTGTGGCGGCCACGTCGTCGTTCTTTCCTTTCTGTTTCCAGTTGAATCAATCCAAATCATCCGTTAGCCCGAGTGAGTTGTGGGTTTTGGTGTGGCCGAGAGCCGTTTGTCCCGAGACCATGTCGATTCGGAGACCGGGGAGCACGTCGGAGTAGCGGGCCAAGTCGCGCAATGATCCGAGTCACGCCATGTGACCTTCTTGGCTTTCGTCGACGGTCATCTCTTCAAGTTGTCTGAATTCACGACTGTTTACGCTTCACTGTGCCGCGCTGTTGGCCTATTCTCCCATTCGATCCGAATCCCACTAGTACTCCCGTCTACCGGACCCCAGTCAAGCGTGACGTAGACTCGATTCGCTCGTCGCTCGCGCAGTCCGACAAGCCATCCGGCCAGCAAGCAAGTACTCGTAGAACGCGGAGGATCTCAGGAGGGCTTCATTCAGCGTTGAGTGAACACGCAGACGGAGACGGAACGGAGCCGAGACTCGAGAGGGAGAGAGACGCAGTATGAGAGATACGCATTACTCTTTTCTAGGCGTGGCTGCTCACCGATTCCAACTGTCGTCCCCCTCCGGGCTTTCTGAACTGTGTTATAACCCAGCTCAGAATTCGCCTTCCGCTCCCCAGCATCTGCTCAAAGGCTCCAGGTCGTGGATACATTCATTTCCATACCATACGGTACACCTCCCAGGCTGCTACTCTACCGACTATGCTCCTTCTCATCCATTCTCACAGATCCCGAGTCTTCATTCGACCGGCAACTCGTCCAGAGCGGAGTCGGCGAGTGCAATGTATTCCCTCCACGAGTGCTGACGTCGCCGTACTCGTACAGTCTAGGTTATGCGCCATATGTGTTCCGCCGTCTCAGTTGAGGCTTGACGTACTCATGCCTAATACCATGGATCCTTCATCGACGACAGGGACCGGGTACTGCCAGTGGAGGGACACAACGAGGCCCCCGTCAGGGCTCGGCTCCGACTGTCCTGTATGCTCTTGCAAAGACTTGTGCAGAAGACGGCGGCTTTACCTGGATCGCGAGCCTCGAAGGCGAAGACCCGGAGGCACAGGATGGTCGTTATTGCGGCGAGGTGCAGCTCCGGAGGCAATGGAGCCGTTGTGGAATAGACGGTTTTGGCGACGGTCAACAGTGGAGGACGGGATGGTCGAAACCGCTGGGGCGAGTGAGAATCGAATGTGTCTGCAACCGTTGTCTCGGGTCCGGCTTTCCGGTAGCGACACCCCAACGACACTCGCGTCTATCCTGGGAAGTCGAGCATATCGCGCCACGCGTCTTGTGTCCCTCCGAGTCACCTTCCTCTTCCGCCTTCCGAAAGACACCTACAAGGACGATGCGTGCTTGTTCTTTCTTCTACGATTGAGGCTGGCCTCGGGACGGGCGTCAGTCTGCATCAACAATCGGAAGGGTCGAGTCTGCCCACACGAGTCAGACGAACAGATGATGGGCAGAACTCGTCCGATTTTCTTTTCTTTCTCTTGAGTGGCGCGGTGCTATTCTCGACCAAGTGTATGTAGTGACGGAATCGGCCTTCGCACGCCAGGCTCGAATGGTCCCACTCGAATGGTTCGATCCAGAAAATGGATTTATAACGAAGAGACCGGTCTCTCGCAAAACAAACATGTCGTCCGCCGCTCTCGATGGCTCGAATCCCCCCGCCGGCGTCTGGTCAGGCTACCTCGCCCAGGCACAGGACGTCCCGCGTCAGCGGTGGCTGCTGCTCCTCGCGTTCATTAACGCCCCCGTTCTCGCTATTCTCTTCAATGCCCTCTGGCAGAAGCTCATCCCGCGCAAGACCTCCGACCCCCCTCTCGTCTTTCACTGGATTCCCATTGTCGGCTCGGCAATCTGGTATGGGAACGACCCCGTCGAGTTCTTCGCGGCGTGTCAAGAAAAGGTACGTCGGTTTCCACCACAGCGAGATCTTATTGACCAGGGTTGTTACAGTACGGGAACGTCTTTACGTTCATTCTGCTTGGCCGCAGGATCACAGTGGCTCTGTCGCCCAAAGGAAGCAACTTTGTGCTCGGAGGCAAGTCTACTGCATTCAACGCCGAAGGCGCGTACAAGGTGCGTGTTCCAGTCGCGTATGCAACCATTTGCACCATTCTCACTGTCTACGCAGCACCTTATCACGCCCGTCTTCGGCAAGGACGTCGTCTACGATGTCCCCAACGAAGTATTCATGCAACAGAAGAAGTTTGTCAAGTTTGGGCTTATGACCGAGACGTTGCGCGCATACGTCGGGATGATTGAGGAGGAGGTCGAAACTTTCATGCTCCACGACCAGCGCTTCCGAACGTATCAGCAGGACGCCATAGACGAGTGGGGTAGCTTCGATGCCGTCGCTGCAATGGCGGAGATTACCATCCTGACGGCGTCGCGAACTCTGCAGGGCAAGGAGGTGCGGGAGAACCTGGACAAATCGTTCTCGGACTTGTACGCGGACCTCGACGGCGGGTTCACGCCGCTCAACTTTATGTTCCCCAACTTGCCGCTGGAGAGCTACCGGAAACGCGATCGGGCACAGAAGAAGATGAGCGCGTTCTACGTCAACATCATCAAGAGGCGCAGAGAGAATCCGAACGGCGACCACACGCACGATATGATCGCGTCTCTGCTCGAGCAGAAGTACCGCAACGGCGATGCACTTCGGGACCATGAGATTGCGCATATCATGATTGCGCTGCTTATGGCTGGTCAACATACAAGCTCGGCCACCTTGGCGTGGACTATGCTGCATCTTGCGGCGGATAGTCAAGTCGCGTACGTGGTCTGACCACTTTTGCGGAACAGAGACCTAACCTTTTTCAGAACGGCGCTCTATAACGAGCAGGTGAAAAGGCTTGGTAACCCTGACGGGTCTTTCCGCGCTATGGGCTTCGACGACCTGCGGCACCTTCCGATCCTTGACGCCGTCATCCGCGAGACGCTTCGAATGCACCCACCAATCCAGAGCATCATGCGTCAAGTCCGCGAAGACGTCGTCGTTCCCGCGACTCTAGCTGCACCGTCAAAGGACGGCGTCTATGTCGTCCCAAAAGACACGTACGTCCTCGCCTCCCCGCTCATGTCCCAGGTCGACCCTAGCATCTGGAGAGAGGCTGATAAGTGGATGCCGTCGCGGTGGTATGACGAGGAGGGTGTCGCGGCTCAGGCGCTCAAGACGTATGTCGACGAGGGCGGGGAGAAGATCGACTATGGGTTCGGCGCCGTAAGCAAGGGTACCGAGAGTCCGTATCTGCCCTTTGGTGCGGGGAAACATCGCTGCATTGGCGAACAGGTGAGATCTATTGTCTGGGATTCCGCTTTCTCTGATATCGTTGTAGTTCGCCTACCTCCAAATTGGCACCATCGTCGCGACGCTGATTCAGAGGATAGAGCTGCGACTGCCGAACCCATTGCCCGGCCACAACTATCATGTACGTCTAGCCTTGCCTCCGGCTTTGTGTGCACTACTGACCGTTTGCGACAGACCATGATTATGATGCCAAAGGACCCGAAAAGTATCCACTACCGTCGGCGAAAATTCGACTCGGAGTAGATACTAAGTACTTACTTGGACCATGATATATATTTTCCTCTACATTTGCATGCGCGACACTCAGAGGCCGCGGGCTTAAATAAGGAACGACCGCAGAGAGCTCAAAAGAGATGTCCGAGGCAGTTGTCCTGTGCACACGACACGTCCTGACGCGTTGCTGGTATCAGCACGTGAGCGTGACGGCGAAGTTTAGTGTATTTTTATTTTCGAGCCAAAGTCCACCGCTTATGGAGATTTCGAGCGATCAGATTCCATCAGTAATTTCCTCGTTTCTCACCACCACGATGCATCCATCGCTGGAAATCCTGGACATTCTGCGGCTCATCGTAGCCGAGCTGCACCAAGTTTCATCGTTAAAATCCCTTTACGCAATGGCGCTCACCTGCAAGACCTTCCTCGAGCCGACACTGGACGTGATGTGGAACGACCAGTATGGACTGCGCAGCCTCCTTGGATGCTTCCCCGCCGACGCAATCTCCCCGAATGGAAATACCATTGTAAGGCACCTTCCGCCCGCCAACCCATCTTACGCTGTCTACAGCGCGTCCTTCGCCCTCTGCTTCCTGAGGATTGGGAGCGGCCATCGTTTTACGCCTATCGCATCCGACACTACCACGGACATGATCATGACGCTCGTGTAACGAACCTGGCAGAGGTCCTTGATGCCCTCAGCCTGTCGCTTGCTCCAGGGAATCTGCTCCTGCCCGCCCTCACCAGGCTCACCTGGTGGCATCACGCGGAATCGACGACGTCCTTCATTCGACTCTTCCTTTCTCCCGACATTCAGAAAATCCAGCTGACGCTATCTTCATCGCTCTTCCCTCTGCTGCCTCAGCTCCCGGATCTACTGCAGAATCTGGACACGATCCGCATTCGCCTTCGTGGGGACCCTGTAGATCATCTCATGGCCGGACCGCCCATCTCTTCGCTCATCGGGAATCTTACCTCGAGCAACCTCGTCTCTTTGGATGTGCCTAACGCTGAATGGAGCGATGTCGCACATCTTGCCCGCCTGCGTCGCCTGAAAAGGGTTTTCGTCCGATGTCTCGGGGCCCCATCGTCGGCTCTCGGCGACCAATCAGTGCATGTCTTGCCACCCGATCCATTCCCGTCGTTGCGCAGGCTCAAACTCATCGGCACATCCGTGCAAAGCCTCATCCATTTCTTCCTTGTAGTAGGGAGACTAGACCTGGAATCCATCTGGCTCAACCTACCCTCCCTCGCGCTTAGGGCCGATACAACAGCGCTATACACACTCATCTCGAAGTGCTGTTTCCAATCGCTCAACGACTTCGAGCACAGTATCGACGATTGGACGAGGAGGATCCCGCCGTGGATGTCATCGCGTTCCACACAAGCAGGGCCGTCCTCTGTGAACTATACAGCCTCCGGAGCCTCCAAAGGCTCTCTCTGTACAGCCCCGCTGGCTTCGGTCTCGACGACCAGGGGATTATCCAGCTCGCGCGCGCTTTCCCGCAGCTGGAAGAGCTCATTCTGGCAGACTCTGTCTTGACTGACGACCAGGCAATTACCGTCACTAATGTCACCCTCGCCGGCCTGCGAGCCCTCGCAGAACATTGTCCCAATCTTCACCGCATTTCACTCTCTTTCGACGCAAGCGTTATCCCGCCAGTACCCTTGCCGATTGCTGGCCAGACTTCGACGCGTGGGCGTTCGAGCACCGTGGCTCACCTGCACATCCTCAATTCCGTCTTGCATGATCCAATTCAGGTGGCGAAGTTTCTTTCCTACATTTTTCCCGTCGCACGAATCTCAAGGTCCGTTTTGGATTCGTCCCTCAACGATGACTGGCAGACCGTGGCGGACCTTATGGAGTCGTTTCTTGCGTTGAGGGAAGAGGAGCGGGCGTGGGCTAGGCATTCTCTGCAAGCCGATTCATCGGCATGACTCTCTATTACATCCAGAAGTATATGTCGCGATTTCCTGTGTTTAAGTTTCCTTCAATCGATCACAGTCTCACGTGCAGATTGTTCTTGTTTGGTTCTGCGCAGTTTTGTTTCTTTTCTTCCCACCATCTGCACGACTCCCCATGGTCACTCAAAACACCACTCTGCATAGCAGCCGCCCGGGCAGCCTCATCCATCTCTTGGCCGAAGAGACCTGGGACCGTTGCTGGTCCCTCGCGGACCAGTCCGACCTCCCCAACCTGACCCTCGTTTGCTCACAGTTTCGACGAATTTGCCAGGAAAAACTCTTCCGTCACCTCGCAATCATGCACAGAGCGTACCCGGATCGTATTCCCCCTCACGGAACCCCGCTGAAGTTCAAAAAAGCGCAGATTTCCCGCTGGATCAAGCGCACCAGGGAAATCGAAAGCTGGCCGCTCTCCACGTCGGTCAAAGAGTTGTCTTTCATGAACTACCTGACTCCTCCCATGGGCATGCTCCCCGAGCTCCTCGACCTCCACACTCAATTTCTTCGCACTTTTGGGGAGGCACTTGGCGCTTTCTCGAACCTCACACAGTTGAGGCTTTCGGATATCGAAATCAATAGGACCATTTACCGCAACTTGACGTCTCTCGTAAAACTCCAGAGTGTCGAGCTCTTCAGCTGCCCAATCTCGTCGGACTGCTTTCCCCGCCAGGTCCTTGAGCTCAAGAAGCTCTCCATTATCGCCCCGCCCGAAGACACAGACACCGGCGCATCAATTGCCGCAGGGAACTTCTCCTTGGTCAATCTGAAAACGCTGGAGGAACTCGATCTGACATTCGACGTGCACGGAGGCATCGATTTCCTGCGGGCGGTCGCCGCAATCGTACCTAATCCTGGGGAGACACGCCTTCAGGCACTAACCAACCTGGAGATCACATGGGACAGTTGGTTAGCGGAGTGCTTGCCGTTGATTCTCGAGGAGTGTCCCCAGCTCGAATCACTTGATATTGGTGCCTACGAAGCCGACCTGTTGACCCCTGCTGTTGACACTGCAGCTTTAGAGCTCTCGTCGACATTGATCCCCCACCTCAGAAAATTGCGGTGTATGGCTGAACATGTCCCCATCCTCGCTCCAGGACGCCCAGTGACCCAAGTGCGCATTAGCTCGGGCTACGACAAAGACGGTCGGTTCAGTCGCCAAAATACCGATATGCAAGCATTAGCTGCTGCGGTTGATGCTCTTTCGCGCACCTCCGCGCCTGTCGTTGAGCTCGACTTGGACCCGGAGCTCCTCTCTAGCCCCAGAATGCTCCCTAGTATATTCCGTGCAGTGCAGGCATTGAATGATCTGGACATATTGACGTTTACGATCTCCGAACCTCACTGGTTTCTGCTCCGGCTGATTCGCACGAATCTCGGCTCCGGTATGTTGATTCCGTCTACCGTGTTACTTCTCATTCACTCGGCGCACAGAAGAAGAACAAATACAGAAATGGTGCGAATGGATGGAAATTGGTATATCCGAAGCGACTGGGGTACAAGTATGTGCGATCAACGATTGTTGCTGTTGTCTCACGACGACCTTCCCAGTTTTTCATGAACCTACTCCGCGAAGGTCACCTGCAGCTCCCTCAAGCACTGCGGATCCTGAATTTCAACCAAACAAGTCTTCCCAACATCGAACCGCTGCCCTTCGAAATCGACAAACAACGCGCAGCCATTATCGACCTGGAGGCTCATCTGCCCAAGTTGAAAGAGGTGGAGTTTTGTAGCTATGGGGGGAGATGGGTCCGCGACCATCACATTTGGCCCAGCGAGCTGGTAGAGCGCGGTGAATGGGCACAAAATGTGATATCGCAGGTTTGGAAAGAGGATGGGACGCGTCGTACTGAAAAATTCGCTTGACCTAGCGTGGTTGAATCTCTCAATTTTTTTTTGGAGTCGAGCGTCAGTTGTATATGGGTCTTCGAGTTCAACACCTGCTAGATTCACCTTTCCAAAGTTGTGCGGTTGAACGTTGAACTGTCCCGATAAGATTGAGAGATTTCGATAGATTAGGTGAATCTGCGCCGTACCCGGGCCGGTGGCCAGCCGCATGACTAAGCGTGACTGCTCCTGCTCTTTACCATCATCACGATGCAAAACGCGCCTCAAGAGCTCCGTTCCGCTGCCGCACATCCTCTAAAAAACATCGCAGACATCGTGAGTCAAACTCCATCCTCTCACCACTCAAAACCTGACGCCCGTTTTCCCAGTTAAACGATCTGCTTTCCTTCAAACCTCCACCATGCCCGGTCAACACGATTCCTAACGAAATCCTGGCTCAAATCTTTGCGACCTTCGTCCAGACTTACAAAGAGCTTCCACACCGGCGTCTCATGCCAGTGTGTCGTCGCTGGAACGCCGTTGCGGCGAGTACTCCCGAGCTCTACGCCAAGATCGACCTCACAGATTGGAGCGAATCGAGGCTTTTAGGACAGCTTCAGCGCTCCGGTGCGGTACCACTGCGGATATCCATCCCAAACCTCCGCAACCGCGCCGTCATCGCGCCGATTCTCGCCAACGCACACCGGCTGGCCATCCTTCACGTTACTGGGGAACCGAAACACGTCTTGGTGTTGATGAACCGTATGCGGAACGTGGATTTCCCGGTTCTGCGCTCGCTCAAGCTGCACAGTGACGGGGAGGACTCGAATTCCGGTCCGCGCAGGCTGGGAAGCCCAGGCCGGGTCTTCCCAGCGCGACTGCTCGCACATGGACTCCCCTCTCTTCGCGAGTTCTCCGTGCTGGGTGTTGACGGATCGTTCGGCGGGTCGCTGGCGGGACTCTCCTCACTGGCTCTAGCTGGATGGCATTCTATTGACCGCAGGGGCCTCATCCTCCTGCACGAGCTGCTCGATGTGCTGGCGCTGTGTCCCCAGCTCCGTCGTCTGGCGATCAACAGCGCCGTCGGAGAACCCGGGAACGGTCAACAATACCGCTCCGTAGCGCTCCCGCTGCTGGAGGAGTTCGAGCTATGCGAACGATCCCACCAATTCGCCCGCTTTTTCGAGCATCTCGTCCTCCCGCCGACCACAAGCCTCGATGTATTCCCGATCCACGCTGACACGGCGGACGACATGCGCACTGCCCTCCTCCCTCTTCAGAAACACCTCCTCTCCGCAACAGCGCATACACCCTCCCCTGCACGGCTGCTCGCGCTCAGCATCGATTGTGCGCAAGACGCCCTGCCCGAAGGCGTCTCCTCCGGCGGACTCGGAAACTTCATCGTCGCAATGCACGCACGCACGGAATTCCGCCTCGTCGACGCAGAATCCGACATCCTCACATCCGTCGGCGCGGACCCGAGCACCCAGACCAGCCAGAGTACACACGAGATTCTCACTGTGCTGCTCGCCCCCGGCGGCATTCTGTGGCCGCAGCTCATGACGATAACGCATATGGATCTTCGCTTGGCGCTCCTTCCGTCTCAGACGTTCGGCCTCGTGCTGGATACATTCCTCTTGGACGGCGGTACGTTACAGGTGCTGGCTCTGGGGACCGATGAGTTCGGGACGAGCTGCATCAGCGCGCTGCATAAACGTCTCGCAGACCGATATCGCGCCGCGAAAGCAAATCCCACGCTACTAGTAACCCTGCCCAATGCTATTCTCGACCAAGTGTATGTAGTGACGGAATCGGCCTTCGCACGCCAGGCTCGAATGGTCCCACTCGAATGGTTCGATCCAGAAAATGGATTTATAACGAAGAGACCGGTCTCTCGCAAAACAAACATGTCGTCCGCCGCTCTCGATGGCTCGAATCCCCCCGCCGGCGTCTGGTCAGGCTACCTCGCCCAGGCACAGGACGTCCCGCGTCAGCGGTGGCTGCTGCTCCTCGCGTTCATTAACGCCCCCGTTCTCGCTATTCTCTTCAATGCCCTCTGGCAGAAGCTCATCCCGCGCAAGACCTCCGACCCCCCTCTCGTCTTTCACTGGATTCCCATTGTCGGCTCGGCAATCTGGTATGGGAACGACCCCGTCGAGTTCTTCGCGGCGTGTCAAGAAAAGGTACGTCGGTTTCCACCACAGCGAGATCTTATTGACCAGGGTTGTTACAGTACGGGAACGTCTTTACGTTCATTCTGCTTGGCCGCAGGATCACAGTGGCTCTGTCGCCCAAAGGAAGCAACTTTGTGCTCGGAGGCAAGTCTACTGCATTCAACGCCGAAGGCGCGTACAAGGTGCGTGTTCCAGTCGCGTATGCAACCATTTGCACCATTCTCACTGTCTACGCAGCACCTTATCACGCCCGTCTTCGGCAAGGACGTCGTCTACGATGTCCCCAACGAAGTATTCATGCAACAGAAGAAGTTTGTCAAGTTTGGGCTTATGACCGAGACGTTGCGCGCATACGTCGGGATGATTGAGGAGGAGGTCGAAACTTTCATGCTCCACGACCAGCGCTTCCGAACGTATCAGCAGGACGCCATAGACGAGTGGGGTAGCTTCGATGCCGTCGCTGCAATGGCGGAGATTACCATCCTGACGGCGTCGCGAACTCTGCAGGGCAAGGAGGTGCGGGAGAACCTGGACAAATCGTTCTCGGACTTGTACGCGGACCTCGACGGCGGGTTCACGCCGCTCAACTTTATGTTCCCCAACTTGCCGCTGGAGAGCTACCGGAAACGCGATCGGGCACAGAAGAAGATGAGCGCGTTCTACGTCAACATCATCAAGAGGCGCAGAGAGAATCCGAACGGCGACCACACGCACGATATGATCGCGTCTCTGCTCGAGCAGAAGTACCGCAACGGCGATGCACTTCGGGACCATGAGATTGCGCATATCATGATTGCGCTGCTTATGGCTGGTCAACATACAAGCTCGGCCACCTTGGCGTGGACTATGCTGCATCTTGCGGCGGATAGTCAAGTCGCGTACGTGGTCTGACCACTTTTGCGGAACAGAGACCTAACCTTTTTCAGAACGGCGCTCTATAACGAGCAGGTGAAAAGGCTTGGTAACCCTGACGGGTCTTTCCGCGCTATGGGCTTCGACGACCTGCGGCACCTTCCGATCCTTGACGCCGTCATCCGCGAGACGCTTCGAATGCACCCACCAATCCAGAGCATCATGCGTCAAGTCCGCGAAGACGTCGTCGTTCCCGCGACTCTAGCTGCACCGTCAAAGGACGGCGTCTATGTCGTCCCAAAAGACACGTACGTCCTCGCCTCCCCGCTCATGTCCCAGGTCGACCCTAGCATCTGGAGAGAGGCTGATAAGTGGATGCCGTCGCGGTGGTATGACGAGGAGGGTGTCGCGGCTCAGGCGCTCAAGACGTATGTCGACGAGGGCGGGGAGAAGATCGACTATGGGTTCGGCGCCGTAAGCAAGGGTACCGAGAGTCCGTATCTGCCCTTTGGTGCGGGGAAACATCGCTGCATTGGCGAACAGGTGAGATCTATTGTCTGGGATTCCGCTTTCTCTGATATCGTTGTAGTTCGCCTACCTCCAAATTGGCACCATCGTCGCGACGCTGATTCAGAGGATAGAGCTGCGACTGCCGAACCCATTGCCCGGCCACAACTATCATGTACGTCTAGCCTTGCCTCCGGCTTTGTGTGCACTACTGACCGTTTGCGACAGACCATGATTATGATGCCAAAGGACCCGAAAAGTATCCACTACCGTCGGCGAAAATTCGACTCGGAGTAGATACTAAGTACTTACTTGGACCATGATATATATTTTCCTCTACATTTGCATGCGCGACACTCAGAGGCCGCGGGCTTAAATAAGGAACGACCGCAGAGAGCTCAAAAGAGATGTCCGAGGCAGTTGTCCTGTGCACACGACACGTCCTGACGCGTTGCTGGTATCAGCACGTGAGCGTGACGGCGAAGTTTAGTGTATTTTTATTTTCGAGCCAAAGTCCACCGCTTATGGAGATTTCGAGCGATCAGATTCCATCAGTAATTTCCTCGTTTCTCACCACCACGATGCATCCATCGCTGGAAATCCTGGACATTCTGCGGCTCATCGTAGCCGAGCTGCACCAAGTTTCATCGTTAAAATCCCTTTACGCAATGGCGCTCACCTGCAAGACCTTCCTCGAGCCGACACTGGACGTGATGTGGAACGACCAGTATGGACTGCGCAGCCTCCTTGGATGCTTCCCCGCCGACGCAATCTCCCCGAATGGAAATACCATTGTAAGGCACCTTCCGCCCGCCAACCCATCTTACGCTGTCTACAGCGCGTCCTTCGCCCTCTGCTTCCTGAGGATTGGGAGCGGCCATCGTTTTACGCCTATCGCATCCGACACTACCACGGACATGATCATGACGCTCGTGTAACGAACCTGGCAGAGGTCCTTGATGCCCTCAGCCTGTCGCTTGCTCCAGGGAATCTGCTCCTGCCCGCCCTCACCAGGCTCACCTGGTGGCATCACGCGGAATCGACGACGTCCTTCATTCGACTCTTCCTTTCTCCCGACATTCAGAAAATCCAGCTGACGCTATCTTCATCGCTCTTCCCTCTGCTGCCTCAGCTCCCGGATCTACTGCAGAATCTGGACACGATCCGCATTCGCCTTCGTGGGGACCCTGTAGATCATCTCATGGCCGGACCGCCCATCTCTTCGCTCATCGGGAATCTTACCTCGAGCAACCTCGTCTCTTTGGATGTGCCTAACGCTGAATGGAGCGATGTCGCACATCTTGCCCGCCTGCGTCGCCTGAAAAGGGTTTTCGTCCGATGTCTCGGGGCCCCATCGTCGGCTCTCGGCGACCAATCAGTGCATGTCTTGCCACCCGATCCATTCCCGTCGTTGCGCAGGCTCAAACTCATCGGCACATCCGTGCAAAGCCTCATCCATTTCTTCCTTGTAGTAGGGAGACTAGACCTGGAATCCATCTGGCTCAACCTACCCTCCCTCGCGCTTAGGGCCGATACAACAGCGCTATACACACTCATCTCGAAGTGCTGTTTCCAATCGCTCAACGACTTCGAGCACAGTATCGACGATTGGACGAGGAGGATCCCGCCGTGGATGTCATCGCGTTCCACACAAGCAGGGCCGTCCTCTGTGAACTATACAGCCTCCGGAGCCTCCAAAGGCTCTCTCTGTACAGCCCCGCTGGCTTCGGTCTCGACGACCAGGGGATTATCCAGCTCGCGCGCGCTTTCCCGCAGCTGGAAGAGCTCATTCTGGCTGTTGTGGAAATTGATTAGATAAGATCATCGGCGCTTATCAAACGCCGAGTTCCCCGAGTTTCTGCCCGTTTCCACTTACTCAGCTTACTCTGCTATTCTCTCTACTTGTAGAACATTCTAGATAAATTGTGTACAGTATATAAGCTCGACTCTGAGCCCCCAATTATTATTCTCATCTTTTACAACACTCTCAGCGCGATCCTCTCAACAGGTTATGGGCCCCGGCCGTAACTGATTACTCCCGTAACCTTCGCACGTCACTACCCCACGTTCACACGTCGATTATCGCCAAGCCTAACTAGCTCAAACAAGTTATTGTTCGCGACGCACACTACTACGCCTCTCGCACACCACCCACAGCCCAGCCACCCATCACACAATTGTCATGTCGGACTCGACGACATCTGCCTATCGCATCCAACATCTCCTTGGTGAGGAGAACTACGCCACATGGGCCGTCAAGATGACGGACATCCTCACGGATCAAGGGCTTATCGACTACGCTAACGGTACGCTCACACGCCCCGCACATACATTCAACGCTACCGGGGATATCGTGGATCCGCAGGGCACTCAAGCCCAAGCCATCGAAGCATGGGATCGCAAGGACCGTCAGGCCCTCTCCCAAATTCGACTCCGAGTCGCGGACGACCCGTTGATTTACATCACCGACGCGACTACTTCCGCATCCGCATGGAAGACCCTTGCCGACACCTATCAGCCGAAAGGTGTCATCGCTCTTGTGTTGCTCCGCCGCCAGCTTTCCCGCCTCCACTGCCAGGAAGGGGGAGATATCGAGGAGCACATCCGCGCTCTCACCAACTTACGCTCCAAGTTGGCAGCACAGGGCGCGAAACTCACGGAGGAGGAGTATTCTATCACTCTTCTCACGTCACTGCCGGACTCCTGGGACACATTTACCTCAGGCGTCGACACGGCATCGTTGACGGAATCGACCAAACTCGTGGCTCGAATCCTCGAGCAAGATCGCCGACGTAAAGCCAAGACCTCTTCCAGTGAGGTAGCGCTTCCGGCACACTCTCACAAGCACAAGGGCAGCGGCAAACAGTCCAAATTCAATCCGAAGGTAACCTGCTATGGCTGTGGCAGGCTCGGACATATGATTGGGGACTGCCGCGACGCCAAGGCTGGTAAAATCTACTCACCGGCCCAAAAGGAACAGAATACTCGCGAATCAAAACAGCGATATGCAAGCAAACATCAAGCGCACGTCGCGCAATCATCATCATCCAACTCCGACTCCACGGACTACGCGTTTATGGCGCAAATCGGCACCTCTTCCCTTTCCCCTGACGCATGGCTCGCAGACTCAGCCTGCAGTAGACACATCATCAAATCAAAGGACTTTTTTGACGCTTATTCGACCGACGGAAACTACACCGTATCCGGTTTTGGAAGTGTCCGATCCCACGGAACCGGCAATGCCGCCGTCGTTTCCCATGTAGGAAACTCTGCCTACAACATCACCCTTTGGGACTCTCTCCACGTTCCCGAAGCGCCGTACAACCTGCTTTCTATTGGCCGCATCACCGATGCTGGATTTTCTGTCCAGTTCGACGGCGACTTGATGCATGTCTACGCACCTGGCCCAAAGCGCCGAGAAGTCATGCGCGGCAAGAAGATAGGTGCCATGTACCTTGTCAAGATCACCCGCGCTGCCGGACGATCCACTTCTGCGTTCCCAGCAGCGCCAACACCGGCCGCCGTCGCATCACCCGTCGCATCACCGGCTGTTCCGCCGGCACCCACGCTCGCACCCACGCCGTCACATTCTGGGTTCATTCCCGCCTTCGCCGCTGTCGCCCCGTCTCATTCCTGGGACAAATGGCACCGCATTTTTGGCCATATTTCTCCAGCATCCATTAGACTGCTGAAGAACAACAACATGGTTGAAGGAATGAATGTGGATTCTGCCACTTCTCCTTCCGCCCAATGCGCGACTTGCATCAAGGCAAAATCCCACGTCACTCCGTTTCCAGCCGAGGCTAAACGGAAATACACCGAAATTGGTGAAATGACATTCACAGACGTCTGGGGACCTTCACGCATCACAGGCATCTCTGGAGAGCGCTACTACGTCAGCTTTACTGACGGCGCCACACGCCGCACTGTGCTTTATTTTATGAAGCAGCGCACCGAGGTCTTAGGCCGAATCAAGGACTACGCAGCCTATATTTACACACAGAAGGGTAAACGCGTAAAGGCCTTCCATTGCGACAATGGCAGGGAATATATTTCCAAGGAAGCTCGTGCCTTCCTCGCTAGCAAAGGCATCCGCCTTGAGCTCACGGCACCCTACTCGCCTCAGCAAAATGGTGTTGCCGAACGTCTAAACCGTACGCTTATCGAGCATGCTCGCGCCATGCTTGCCGGACACGATGTTCCATTATTTCTTTGGCCCGAAGCTGTCGCATACGCGACGTTCCTCAAGAACCGGTCTCCCACGCGCGCTCTCGGTGATAACATCACACCGGACGAATCCTTCTGGGGCAAGAAGCCCAACGTCGCGGCGCTCCAGGAATTTGGTACACCTTGCGAAGTTCTGCAAGAAGGCGCGCAACCACCCAAAGTTGCAGTAAAAACACGACCATTCTTGTTCACTGGCCTGTCGGATGAATCCCAGGCCTGGCGCTATTATAACCCGAATATTCGCCAAGTTCTCACATCACGGAACATCACCTTTCTTGACGACAGCACATCGGACGCTGCGCCTTCGCCTCAGCTCAAGGGGGAGATTTTGAACACCTTACCACGAGAAACACCAGTTGAGCCAGAGGCTACGCCGCCGACACCTACTCCTCCGGCACCTGCCCCGACTCCTGCCACCCCCAGTACGCTCACACCCATGTCATCTCGGTTCTCTACTCCAACTCCCACGCCGTCTGCTCCACGTCCGAAAGCTCCACGCGATATCAGCAGTGCTATCAACGAGGAAAATATTATTCTTGGACCTCGCACCCGGAAATACACCAAACCGGACAGTGCACACATTGCATACGCGCTTGCCGCAATCTCTGATCCCATCGCAAACGATCCACTCACAGTTAGCGAGGCTCAATCACGCCCTGACTGGACTGACTGGAAGAAAGCCATGGATAACGAGATGGAGCAATTACGCCAACTCGGCACTTTTTCCCTCACACCGCTTCCCAAAGACAGGACAGCAGTTGCCTGTAAATGGGTATTCCGCGTCAAACGCGACGCGAACGGCATCATCTCACGTTACAAAGCGCGACTTGTCGCCAAGGGCTTTCTCCAAATCCCAGGCATTGATTACGACGAGACCTTCGCGCCAGTTGTTCGAATGGAAACTATCCGGCTACTCTTCGCCCTTGCCGCGCGTTATAATCTAGACATACACGTCGTCGACGTGATTGGCGCGTACCTTAACGGCAAACTCGATGAGGAGATCTACATGCAGCAGCCGGAGTTCTATAACGACGGCACCACCCAGGTTTGGAAACTCAACAAGGCACTCTACGGCCTCAAACAGTCAGGCCGTGTATGGAACCTCGAGCTTAACACCTCCTTCCTCTCTCGCGGCTATACCCGACTTCTATCGGACCAGTGCGTATACATTAAACGCGACGGCACTAACATCACGATCATTGGCGTTCACGTTGATGATATGACCGTACTCGCATCCTCACCAGCACTCATGACTGCCGCGGAATCGGAACTCGAGTCCATGTTCAACATCAAAAAGCTTGGTCCCATCCGCCAGCTTTTGGGCATGGAAATCTCTCGAGAAACTGATGGTTCAGTTTTCCTGAGCCAATCCCAGTACATCACAAAAATCCTCGAGCGTTTCCAAATGCACAGCGCCACACCCGTTTCCACTCCGATGGACACTCACGTCAAACTCGCCAAGACGCCAGACTCGGAATCTTACCCCGAGATCAAAAGTGTCTATCAGAACATGGTCGGCTCGCTCATGTACGCCGCCATTTCCACTCGCCCCGACATCTCCTTCGCAGTCCAGACTGTATCCCAGTTTAGTCTGAACCCTGGTCCCGCGCATCTCACTGCCGTGAAGCGTATCTTTCGCTATCTTTGCGGAACTGTTGATCTTGGAATCAAGTACAACTCGGATCGCCATTCTGCCATCGAGTTGTTCTCCGACGCCGATTGGGGTAATTCTCCGGACGACCGCAGATCTGTCACCGGCTACCTCTCCACACTCGCAGGGGGAGTCGTAACTTGGAGTTCAAAGAAGCAACCAACCACCGCGCTATCGAGCATGGAAGCCGAATACATGGCTCTGGCTTCCGCTACCCGTGAAGCTCTCTGGCTTCGCAACATGCTCACGGAACTTGGTTATTCATCCACTCTTCCCACGCACATCTCCGTTGACAACCAAGGCACCATCGCATTCAGCGAGAACTCTGGTTTTCATGCGCGTTCCAAACACATCGACGTTCGGCATCACTTCATTCGGGAGAGAATTACTTCTCACGAAGTATCAGTTTCCTATTGCCCAACCTCGGAAAATACCGCGGACTTGTTTACGAAAGCACTCGACAAATCCAAGCACGAGTACTTCGTCTCCCGCCTCGGTATGACTCGCGCTTGAGGGGGAGTGTTGTGGAAATTGATTAGATAAGATCATCGGCGCTTATCAAACGCCGAGTTCCCCGAGTTTCTGCCCGTTTCCACTTACTCAGCTTACTCTGCTATTCTCTCTACTTGTAGAACATTCTAGATAAATTGTGTACAGTATATAAGCTCGACTCTGAGCCCCCAATTATTATTCTCATCTTTTACAACACTCTCAGCGCGATCCTCTCAACACTGGCAGACTCTGTCTTGACTGACGACCAGGCAATTACCGTCACTAATGTCACCCTCGCCGGCCTGCGAGCCCTCGCAGAACATTGTCCCAATCTTCACCGCATTTCACTCTCTTTCGACGCAAGCGTTATCCCGCCAGTACCCTTGCCGATTGCTGGCCAGACTTCGACGCGTGGGCGTTCGAGCACCGTGGCTCACCTGCACATCCTCAATTCCGTCTTGCATGATCCAATTCAGGTGGCGAAGTTTCTTTCCTACATTTTTCCCGTCGCACGAATCTCAAGGTCCGTTTTGGATTCGTCCCTCAACGATGACTGGCAGACCGTGGCGGACCTTATGGAGTCGTTTTCTTGCGTTGAGGGAAGAGGAGCGGGCGTGGGCTAGGCATTCTCTGCAAGCCGATTCATCGGCATGACTCTCTATTACATCCAGAAGTATATGTCGCGATTTCCTGTGTTTAAGTTTCCTTCAATCGATCACAGTCTCACGTGCAGATTGTTCTTGTTTGGTTCTGCGCAGTTTTGTTTCTTTTCTTCCCACCATCTGCACGACTCCCCATGGTCACTCAAAACACCACTCTGCATAGCAGCCGCCCGGGCAGCCTCATCCATCTCTTGGCCGAAGAGACCTGGGACCGTTGCTGGTCCCTCGCGGACCAGTCCGACCTCCCCAACCTGACCCTCGTTTGCTCACAGTTTCGACGAATTTGCCAGGAAAAACTCTTCCGTCACCTCGCAATCATGCACAGAGCGTACCCGGATCGTATTCCCCCTCACGGAACCCCGCTGAAGTTCAAAAAAGCGCAGATTTCCCGCTGGATCAAGCGCACCAGGGAAATCGAAAGCTGGCCGCTCTCCACGTCGGTCAAAGAGTTGTCTTTCATGAACTACCTGACTCCTCCCATGGGCATGCTCCCCGAGCTCCTCGACCTCCACACTCAATTTCTTCGCACTTTTGGGGAGGCACTTGGCGCTTTCTCGAACCTCACACAGTTGAGGCTTTCGGATATCGAAATCAATAGGACCATTTACCGCAACTTGACGTCTCTCGTAAAACTCCAGAGTGTCGAGCTCTTCAGCTGCCCAATCTCGTCGGACTGCTTTCCCCCGCCAGGTCCTTGAGCTCAAGAAGCTCTCCATTATCGCCCCGCCCGAAGACACAGACACCGGCGCATCAATTGCCGCAGGGAACTTCTCCTTGGTCAATCTGAAAACGCTGGAGGAACTCGATCTGACATTCGACGTGCACGGAGGCATCGATTTCCTGCGGGCGGTCGCCGCAATCGTACCTAATCCTGGGGAGACACGCCTTCAGGCACTAACCAACCTGGAGATCACATGGGACAGTTGGTTAGCGGAGTGCTTGCCGTTGATTCTCGAGGAGTGTCCCCAGCTCGAATCACTTGATATTGGTGCCTACGAAGCCGACCTGTTGACCCCTGCTGTTGACACTGCAGCTTTAGAGCTCTCGTCGACATTGATCCCCCACCTCAGAAAATTGCGGTGTATGGCTGAACATGTCCCCATCCTCGCTCCAGGACGCCCAGTGACCCAAGTGCGCATTAGCTCGGGCTACGACAAAGACGGTCGGTTCAGTCGCCAAAATACCGATATGCAAGCATTAGCTGCTGCGGTTGATGCTCTTTCGCGCACCTCCGCGCCTGTCGTTGAGCTCGACTTGGACCCGGAGCTCCTCTCTAGCCCCAGAATGCTCCCTAGTATATTCCGTGCAGTGCAGGCATTGAATGATCTGGACATATTGACGTTTACGATCTCCGAACCTCACTGGTTTCTGCTCCGGCTGATTCGCACGAATCTCGGCTCCGGTATGTTGATTCCGTCTACCGTGTTACTTCTCATTCACTCGGCGCACAGAAGAAGAACAAATACAGAAATGGTGCGAATGGATGGAAATTGGTATATCCGAAGCGACTGGGGTACAAGTATGTGCGATCAACGATTGTTGCTGTTGTCTCACGACGACCTTCCCAGTTTTTCATGAACCTACTCCGCGAAGGTCACCTGCAGCTCCCTCAAGCACTGCGGATCCTGAATTTCAACCAAACAAGTCTTCCCAACATCGAACCGCTGCCCTTCGAAATCGACAAACAACGCGCAGCCATTATCGACCTGGAGGCTCATCTGCCCAAGTTGAAAGAGGTGGAGTTTTGTAGCTATGGGGGGAGATGGGTCCGCGACCATCACATTTGGCCCAGCGAGCTGGTAGAGCGCGGTGAATGGGCACAAAATGTGATATCGCAGGTTTGGAAAGAGGATGGGACGCGTCGTACTGAAAAATTCGCTTGACCTAGCGTGGTTGAATCTCTCAATTTTTTTTTGGAGTCGAGCGTCAGTTGTATATGGGTCTTCGAGTTCAACACCTGCTAGATTCACCTTTCCAAAGTTGTGCGGTTGAACGTTGAACTGTCCCGATAAGATTGAGAGATTTCGATAGATTAGGTGAATCTGCGCCGTACCCGGGCCGGTGGCCAGCCGCATGACTAAGCGTGACTGCTCCTGCTCTTTACCATCATCACGATGCAAAACGCGCCTCAAGAGCTCCGTTCCGCTGCCGCACATCCTCTAAAAAACATCGCAGACATCGTGAGTCAAACTCCATCCTCTCACCACTCAAAACCTGACGCCCGTTTTCCCAGTTAAACGATCTGCTTTCCTTCAAACCTCCACCATGCCCGGTCAACACGATTCCTAACGAAATCCTGGCTCAAATCTTTGCGACCTTCGTCCAGACTTACAAAGAGCTTCCACACCGGCGTCTCATGCCAGTGTGTCGTCGCTGGAACGCCGTTGCGGCGAGTACTCCCGAGCTCTACGCCAAGATCGACCTCACAGATTGGAGCGAATCGAGGCTTTTAGGACAGCTTCAGCGCTCCGGTGCGGTACCACTGCGGATATCCATCCCAAACCTCCGCAACCGCGCCGTCATCGCGCCGATTCTCGCCAACGCACACCGGCTGGCCATCCTTCACGTTACTGGGGAACCGAAACACGTCTTGGTGTTGATGAACCGTATGCGGAACGTGGATTTCCCGGTTCTGCGCTCGCTCAAGCTGCACAGTGACGGGGAGGACTCGAATTCCGGTCCGCGCAGGCTGGGAAGCCCAGGCCGGGTCTTCCCAGCGCGACTGCTCGCACATGGACTCCCCTCTCTTCGCGAGTTCTCCGTGCTGGGTGTTGACGGATCGTTCGGCGGGTCGCTGGCGGGACTCTCCTCACTGGCTCTAGCTGGATGGCATTCTATTGACCGCAGGGGCCTCATCCTCCTGCACGAGTTGCTCGATGTGCTCGCGTTGTGTCCCCAGCTTCGTCGTCTGGCCATCAACAGCGCCATCGGAGAACCCGGGAACGGTCAACAATACCGCTCCGTAGCGCTTCCCCTGCTGGAAGAGCTCGAGCTATGCGAACGATCCTACCAATTCGCCCGCTTTTTCGAGCATCTTGTCCTCCCGCCCACGACGAGCCTCGACGTATTCCCGATCCACGCTGACACGGCGGACGACATGCGCACGGCGCTCCTCCCTCTTCAGAAACACCTCCTCTCCGCAACAGCGCATACACCCTCCCCTGCGCGGCTGCTCGCGCTCAGCATCGACTGTGCCCAGGACGCCCTGCCCGAAGGCGTCTCCTCCGGCGGACTCGGAAACTTCATCGTCGCAATGCACGCACGCACGGAATTCCGCCTCGTCGACGCCGAATCCGACATCCTCACATCCGTCGGTGCCGACCCGAGCACCCAGACCAGCCAGAGTACACACGAGATTCTCACTGTGCTGCTCGCGGCCCCCGGTGGAATCCTGTGGCCGCAGCTCAAGACGATAACGCATATGGATCTGCGCTTGGCGCTCCTTCCGTCTCAGACGTTCGGTCTTGTGCTGGATACATTCCTCTTGGACGGCGGTACGTTACAGGTGCTGGCTCTGGGGACTGACGAGTTCGGGACGAGCTGCATCAGCGCGCTGCATAAACGTCTCGCAGACCGATATCGCGCCGCGAAAGCAGATCCCACTGGCACGCCACTCCCCAAAATCCCGCTGCGGGCCCTCATGCTCGATGTCAACGTCCTCGACGAGGACCCGGCCATCGACCTAATCGGCGAAGGACAGCAGTACTTCCTCCGGCTCCTGGCTAAAGTTCTTGCGTTGCTGAGATTCATGAATAAGGCAACGCCGTTGGAGACGCTGACGGTCAACCTACGGTGTATGGCGTGTCGCGTGCGGGATATCGACCCGGCGGTGTGTTCGTGGCACCACCAGGATTTGACCGAGTGTGAGAAGGGGTGGGAGGCGGTGCGGGGGCTGGTGAAGGAGTTTGTGTTTAACAAGATTGAGCACGATGGAGATGAAGAGCATGCAAGGGCGCGCGAAGCCGAGTCTTGAATAGCAACTCTGCGATTCACGGCACGATTTTTCGTTAATGTTTACTTCAAGTTCCTGAAGGCAGCTTTCTTCAACTTATCTCGAATGCTTTCGAGTCAACAGAAGATATCTTTCTCAGCGACCGCGACGTCTATAACGGGCCTAACGGATGTGCTCGCCCTACCGCCTTCCACGCTCGCGTCCGAGTCCCAAGCCACTGCCACCATTCTAACGATTATTGCGAGCATGACACTGAAGAGCAGAAATTGGTGCCGGCTTACTCTTGCGTCCTTATTACTGGTTAACGCCACACTGGCGCCAGAGCTATATTTATGTGCCGCGTGTTACACACGCTACCGCTTGTCTTCCGAGACCACCACCATCGTCCCAAAAAATTGCCAAAAAGATGTCCGAGACTACGATCTCTCAGCGCTGTGCGTACGATTCTTTTTACTCGATCTCGCCATCGATTGCTCATCGCGCCTCAGTCAACGCCGCAGATGCCGATTTGACGATCTTGTCGGCCGATAACGTCGTTTTCAAAGTACACCAAAACAACCTGAAAGTCCACTCTGAAGTCTTCGCCAACATGGTAAACACTGCGACGAAGGCACCCGAGGAGGCCGTCCACCTCTCCGAAACGTCCGATGTCCTGGAAATTCTATTCCAGTACATGTATTGCCAGCCCCAGCCGGAACTCGACGGCGTAGCGTTCGACGTGTCTACGCAGATCGCGGAGGCGGCGGAGAAATACTTGGTATATTCTGCATTGCCGGCACTGCGCCAGAAAATGAGGTACGTCTTGGCTCCATAAACGCGGTGATTTCTGATCATGGGTTCAGCAAGCACATCCGAGTCGACGAGCACGCTCTGGAGGTACTGAGCTTTGCGCTCCGGCACGATTTGAAAGCCCTCGCCAATGAAGCGGTTCCTAAGAGTCTGGGGTTTCCCCTCAAAGACGCTCTCGCTGTCATGTCGCCTGAATCGTTCATTAAATGGGTGAGCGCATATGTTCCGTCCGATTTGGTATCCGCTCAGCTATCTACAGGCACTATTCCACGACAAATGGCATACGAAGGCTCGAGAGCAGCTTACGTTATCCATTCATACTTCACTGCTTCTTGATACCCAGGTGCTCAAAGATTTGACGAAGCAGCCGAGCACCGGTTATGTGCTGAGGAACACTGGGCATCTGAGCGTCGGCGGCCCAGTGTGGGACAAGTGTCTGAAGTTCTTGGATTTGAAGATGTACCCTAACCCTGAAGACTAAAGCGAAGCACATAATACGCCGAACGAATATACATATGCTTGAACCTGAGGAGTCGGAGATCCCGCCGGGTCGAACGGGTCTGTATTATGTTCTTTCAATGTGAATATAGATCAGCGGAGAAGATTTTATCATCATCATCGGCTGCGCGTAACTTGAGCTTACTTCGACGATGCAGTTCTAAATCTGACAGTTCAACTTGAATGTTGAGCGTTGAAGATCGATTGAAGTCCGGTGACCACCGATGAGCGAGCAGGGTCGTCTCCATAGAATTCCATGTCTGGTTGGGCGTAAGACAAAGCTTCCGGTGGGGTTTGGGCGTCGTGTCGTGTCGCAATAAAATCTGGGTCCGATCCGTGAGTTGTAATAGAACACATAGGAAATAAAACAAGTTGAACAGTGAGGAGACAATCTCATACTCTAACTGCAAAAAATCGTACTATCGCTCCTTTCTCAATCCGATAATTGTTTCGTTCACATTTGCGGGACCAAGGATCAACTTATACGGATGATTGGCAGCAGAATCCCGAGACGATCCCCGATCCACGCGTCTCGCACCTGTCGTGTTGCCGAACTCCGAGAACGCCGAACCGACCTCTCAATCACCCCGAGCCACGAGAGCATACTATATATTTAGAAGCCTCGTGCGCAAGGAGCTCACACGTCTGCACCTCTCTTTCCATACCCACCATCGTCGCGCTGACATCTGTGCCAAACGATGACCGAAACCACCGTCTCTGAACGTTGTACGACAATTTTTTTGCTTGATCTCAGCCTGGATGGCTCATCGCGCCTCAGTTAACGCAACAGACGCCGATTTGACGATCTCCTCGTCAGATAACATTCTCTTCAAAGTACACCAAATCAACCTCAAGGTGCACTCGGAGATCTTTGCCAATATGTTCGACCTGGCCACAGCGAAGCCCGAAGATGTCCTACGACTCTCGGAGACGTCCCATGCGTTGGAGATCCTCTTCCAGTACATGTACTGCCGGCCACAGCCCGCCCTCTCTGGCCTCGATTTCAAGATTTGTGCAGGAGCTACAGAGGCGGCGCATAAATATGTAGTGCATGCCGCAATACCTTTCCTCGACATGAAAATGAAGTACGTGTGGCGGTGATTATTTTTCTCCACCGACATCTCAATCTACGACAGGGACTACATTGAGAAACATGCGCTCGAGGTCCTTATCTTCGCAATACGCCATGATGCCAAGGACCTGGGGAACGCAGCTGCACACAAGTGTCTTGAACTCCCTCTTGAGACTGCTGCGTCAGTTATGCAACCCCGCATGTTCATTAAATGGGTGAGGAAGTTTGAATTCATTCCTGAACTGAATGATCGGACTCGATGCTAGGCCATCTTTTATGACAAGTGGTACACGAAAGCGCGGATCGACTTAGCGTACCCGACAAACACCGAATGTGGAATTCTTAGGAGGGAGCCTACTCTTGCTTACGCTCCTCCCCGCTATCTGCGCGATTTCTGTGAGGGCAACCCGAAGCCAGTGGGATATACGAGCATGGAATTTATGGAGTGATTCAGGGCTCGATGATGCCTTTCGTGGTACTCACTGCGTTTTATGACCCCGTAGGCAGACCATATGCCGATGTAATTCTACTCATGCCTACATGCTGCCGATGTCTGCCCACTTGTCGCCCACTGAGGTCCATCCATGCCGATCCATGTCTTTCCTTACTGATTTGAGGGAGTTCCAGTATTTGAACCCAACCTTTGATATTCTTCCAGCTTGAGCTCCTGCTCCTCTACCATTTACCCAAAAACTACCCTAATCCATTACACCTGTGGCTAGACACCCTAGACAAGGCTAGATAAACTTGTCTTGACTTTCCGAGCTTCACCTAGAGTAGACCGGTCATTAAGCTAGACAAAGGCAGATCAACCCGCCCCAAACCTAGATCAATTCAGCCAGCCTTGGCTCGTTCGAGCAATTCCATTGCCGGACTCGGAGAAGGACACCAGCATGATTCTACGTTGATGTTGTGAGTTGGGGGTTCATCTCCAGGCGTCCAGCATCAGTGGAAGGAAGGAAGTGGGCCGTGGAGCATTACTAGTATATGTTCATTTAAACTCACGATGCAAGGGCCGCTGGTTCTTATTTCAATTGTGGTACGTCCAAAGAGGACCTCCTGTGCTATATGACTCCAACTCAGGCCAATCTGAAATTGCTCTTGAGCTAGATAAGTCTCGCTAAACCCCCCTTGTCGAGATAAACTCACCGAAATGAAGGTGCGCTAGCCAATGCTCCTAGACAATGCAAGATGAATCAAGAAGAAGCTAGACAAAGCAGGCCATACGGCGAATGTTGGCGAACCCTTCAGCTAGAAAGGGCCTGAATACAGTGCAAGATAGGGTTGAGTAAGTTAGTGGACCCAAACTTACATCTGTAAGTAAAGTGTGTAAGTTACGTGTAACTTACAGCGTAACCTACACCGGCCAGCAAAGGGTGCTTGTAAGTTCGTAAGTTTGCCCCAGGTGCCAAACCCCAGTGCCTATGGATCTCCAGCAACTACATGAGTTGCCCTTGTTGTCGCCTCCCTCTTTGCTGACCATCACATCAATTGTTGGACCCACTGAGGTGGAGTCTGCATGTTGGTAGTGCTGCCCGGTGTCTAGGATGTAACTTACATGAAAATTTGAAACTTACAATACTTACATGCGGGTACTTACGGTGTAACTTACATCATGTGACTATTTGTAAGTTACCTTGTAAGTTAGTCGACCTCGAGGGAGGCCATTGTAAGTTACAGTGTAAGAAATTGTAAGCATGTAACTTACACAACCCTAGTGCAAGAGCAACTATCAAAGGCGGGGTTCTGTCAGTTTTTTTTTTTTTTTTTTTTTTTTTTTCGTGCAGCACCCCACCAGGCTCGGAATACAGAATACAGGAACACAAGTCCGAGCTGCGAGCAATCAGACTCAGACTTGCGGAGGGAGAGAAAACGGACTCGGATGCAGGCGTCAGAGTTTGCCGCGGCGGAGCCAGATGACAAGGGCAGTATTCAAAAGCACAATAGCATTCCGGATAACAAGAACAGCCAACCCCTACTGCGATCCTGCGAGGGATATAATCAATTCCGGGCATCGCAGATAGCTGAAAACTCGGAGGAGATTGACTTGCGAGGACTGACGATCTGTGGGGAGACTAGAAAGCAGTACGAAAGGGCCCCGGGGACAGAGAGAGAGACAGAGAGCACTCAGCACAATCAGCGTTGAAGTCGAATAGACGCGATGCAGGAGCTATAGTTGGGAACGGAGCCAGTCTGAAAGCATACCGCACAGCGCAGAGCAGCGAGAATCCTACCCCATGTCAAATTTCGTCACATAGCCTATAGGTGAAAACACTGCACCTTGCCAGTACCCTTCCCCTTCGTCTCCAGGTCGATATATATAGCATCATCATGGGCTCCATTCCTATCCATCTGTGCAGTGTCAACATTAATGATAGCTATGCATCTTACTTCATATGATAGGCTACTAGCTCGGTGATTGGATGGATGCATATGGATCGCCTTTTGTTTTCCTTGTTTCCTTGTTTTCTTGTTTCCGAGAGTAGGTGATTGGATGCATATGGCGGGGTGATTGGATGGCGGGGTGAAGGATGGAGGCAGGGATGGAGGCAGGGATAGGAATGCACACTAGTAGAGGATACAGGCGCGGACGCGGACGCGGGAATAAGCACCGCTGACGACGGGGAAGCGGAGGAACGAGTCCGAGTCCGAGCGTGATCATGAGCTACGATTTAGTCTAGCGCTAGCGCGATCGATGCGGATAGCCCATAGTGGATAGCGTTTTGCGTTTTGTGGGACCTGCGATTGTGATTGTGATAAGACGATGGAGCGTGGATAGTGCGAGGCGTTTTGTGGCGTGGCGCATTCAATCCAGGTTGAGCCTTGAGCTTTTGTGTCTTTTTATGAGGAAGGGTCGTCCACAGGATCCGAGTCTGACGTGCGAGCGAACCGCCGCCCGCCGCAGCGGCACAAGACAAGAAACTTGAGATCAAGGGGGTGGCAGCGGTCCGAGGACGTCGCAGCATTCGAGGACCGGAGCGGAGTTGAGGAGCGGGAGTTGAGTCGAGCAGAGAAGGTAGGCAGGGCCGGTGAGGCGTCGTGGGGACTAGAACCACTGCTATACGACCGAACAAGGGACCAAGCTGGATGCGGTAGCTTGAAAGGGGCGTACGCGTGTGTGAGACATCGTGGGAATTATGATTGCTTCCGCGGCAGCGGTGATGTCAGACATTTTTTAAAATTTTCTTCATGTCAAGTCACTTTCACTCTCTCTCTCTCTTCCCCCCACCACCACCATACCATGACGGAGTACGACTACAGCCCCGAGGCGATATCGCGACACATGGAGAAGCAGGCGGGCATTTCACGCTGGGCGGATGCGACTGGGCGTGTGCCCCAGGCCGACCCGTTCTCCCCGCCCACACCGGCACCGGCAGAGCGCCCACTTCCACTGCATCGCGAGCGCAAGAGCTCGAGGAGCGATAGGGACAGACGCCGGCATCGACCCGGGACGCCCCCGCCGCCTATGCCGACGCCTGTGCCGGGAAGGGAGCGCAGCAAGAGCATGGGTGCGCCGCCTCGGCCAAAGACTGCCCCGCCCAGAGGCGACGTCTATGGCCAGCCTGGCTATGCACCTCCACCTCCCGCTGGAGGGTACTATCCCGCTGCAGTCCAGCAGTACTACCCGCAGCCGCAAGGAGCCCAGACGAGCTACTTTATGCTGCCCCCACCACCACCTGCACCACCACCACCACCGCCAATCCCAGGTCACCGTCGTACCACCTCGTATGCACCCCCACCCCAGCCCACATACCGCTATACAACACCACCACCGCCACCACCCCAACCCTACTCCCGTCCAGCGTCGCCATACTCCCCAGGCTCAGCGTCACCATACTCCCCAGGCTCAGCGTCACCACAGCGCGCCGAGAAAGGCTACGTCTACATCCCCGGGTACGGTTCTGGTCCCCCGTCTCCCACCACCTCCTCCTTCACGCGGTCTCCTCGCTCCCCGGGTGGCGGAGCGAAAGAGCCCAATCTGCTCAAGCGTGTGTTTGGATTCGGCAACTCGTCGACGTCGCATAGTCGCAGTCGCAGTGTCGATGCGAGGTCAAGGACGAGAAGGAGCGATACGTATTAGCGTTTGGAAGGTGTGTGTCATGGTTATGGTCCGGACGTGGGGTATGCTAATCATGGCTCGATTGTAGTTCGCCGCGACTGCATGCATGCATGTATGTATGTATCCCACCGTCGGTGTACCTTCCGAGCAAGCATCCGAGTCGGCCATACTCCAAGTCGCCGTCGCCCCGGCCCTACCTCCGTGCTACCTACGTTACATCTCCGCTGTACCTGGCACCCCGCCGTCAAAAATACCCCGCATTACGCGTCCACTTGTATTCTGTTTTGATTCTTCTCTTTATCTCTATCCACACATACCGCACATAGTCATCTAATCCCCGTATACCACCGCCAACCACACAATCGTCATTCTACTCATCTACCGCTACATACTCCGTACATACCATACCTATCACCGAACGTCTGTATCTGATTCAGAATGCATTCAGCATCAGCCAAGTCCACTTGAAGCTGTGGCTGCTGTGCGTAATCCGATTCCGTCTGTCTGGAGCGCATTCTGGCACATATTCAGAGCGAAAACGCCGGCCACCAAAAGAGAGCATCTTTGGTCTAAATACTGAGCTTGGATCCATATTTGCTTGGATCTGGTGCAAGTTCAGAGCCCGTCGTCTGATGCTGGCCGGCCGGCGCTGTGCGCAGCAGGAGAAGACTCGAACCAGTCGTTTTTGGTCTATATAATGTTGGGATGAACAACGATCCCAACAACAGAAAAAAACGACTGGAACACAATCACCGGCGCGTTGGGAACACGCGCGTACGCCGAGCCGCCGGAATGACTTTTACGATGAGGGGGAACAAATTTCAGACTCATTTCGAGGATCTATCGACTGGGATGGCATCCCAGGCCGATAGGCCCCGTAAATACAAGGCTCCTAAAGTCTTTAGATTTTTTTTTCATCGAAAAACTGAGCTCTTAAATCGACGACCACTGGCAGCTCCATGAAAAGAAGAAGAAAAAAAGGAGGCACTTACGAGCCCGTGAAGTCAGTGCGGTGTCTTGCGGAGGAATGCGGCGGTGCAAGTGTGACATCACTGTCACTTACGCTTGCTCCCGACCGCCACCTCCTCCAGATTCTTGTCCACGGATTCCGCCGAAACTTTGCCCCACCCTCCCACTCCCTGAAAATTCTCAAAACTTCTGATCTGATTAACTCGCCAACAGGGTAGACATTTGTAGTGTGTTGTATGGGTTCATCCTCGATCCCAACGCTCACACACACCCAGGAGCTCGGGCTTCCGACGCCCGCCTGCTTCTAGCCCAATGATGATCAAATGTCTTCCTCTCGCTCTTTATTTTGCATGGCGTCAAGATCTAAGAACTTCCTCCTTGCCAAATACCCCAGCCCTTGGAATGCCGTCGCGGCCGCCGTCACTGCTCCAAGGCAACCAAAACAGCACAACCCAGGGCCCGCCGCCATCACCGCCCCCACGACCGTGGCGTTTGTGAGACCCACCTGGACTCCCAAGGATAATGCGAGCTGTGACTCCACCGAGACCGGAAGTAAACGCTTCGGCCAGCTGAGTGGGCCCCAACGGATGAGGTACATAAAACGAACGACGAAGTCCTGGCAGTTGTTTTCCAGTGTGTTATACTTCTCGCTCATCGTCGATATGGCCCACTTGCCTGAAGTGCTGTTAATTCCGTTGCTTGCCGCGCGCGCGGACAATAGAGTTGAAATAGACACACCAGCCTCTGCCAACCCCGTCTCCGTCAGATCCATCTTGCCGACCGTCACGACCCAGAACTCTCCATCTACCTCCGGGTCAAAAGCGCGGGTCGAGTAGCGGATGTACCCATCGGCGTCCTTGATGAGCTCGTGAATTTTTTTTTTTTTTTTAATCTGACCGCGGACGACGGCCGCCCAATGCAAGGCCCTCGGAACGCGCGGTCGGCTTCCCGACGGCTTGGGCTGCATCGCCGGGCCCGCACGATGCTGAGGCTGAGGGTCGGAGCCACAGCGGGACACACTTGACGAGGCCGCCGAAACCTTGTCCCCGAGTTTGCTGAAGCATATTGAGATATCGTGAATCCGCCCAGGGATGCGTTCGAATTTAGGAATCTACGCTATCATCAGTGGGGTTGGAGCAGTAGAAAAGATGGAGGCCGACTTCGGGCTCAGACATGGGAGGTGACCTGAGTTACTTGGGTTGCGTCGCTGCGAATCCCTCTTATACCCACCTGCGTTGTAGACGTGGACACCGGCCATGAGGTTGCACTGCGCGGTCGCAATTGTCAGATTAAGCGCGCATCCGACAGCGAGAAGTAGCCAAGAAAGTATCTGAGAACCAAGACATTGGAAGTAGGCCAATATAGCTGTTGAGTTTCTCATCGAAAGCTTCCGAGAACCAGGGTTAGGGGAGAATCAAGGTTACTCGGAAGGCATTCGTGAGACGCTTTGGCGGAACAACGCCGATCCAACATTTCAGCAGAAGAACGAAAGCCAAGTGGACCGAAGCTTCGGACGCGAGGTCGATGTGGTTCTAGTCACCCCCTGCAGCAAAACCTGGGCCTCAGAGACGATGCTACCCGACGGATCTAGAGGGCTGCCCGGGAGTACTCCGAGTCCTTCATGAACTCGTTCGTGTATCGTCTAATCTGGAATGAGCTTCATTGCCAGTGGTGTTGACGAGTAATAACGACGGTTATACTCAGAGGGAAAAGGGTTCTTACGCACCAATTTCTGGCATTTTCTGCTCTTCAGTGTCATGCTCGCAATAGAATCGTTAGAGTGGTGCCAGTGGCTTGGGACGCGAGCGTGGAAGGCAGCTGGGCGAGTTAGGCCCGTTATAGACGTCGCGGTCGCTGAGAAAGAGTGAAGATTGCGGATCGCCGCTTTGTTGACAGCTGATATCCTGGATGACTCAACATCATTTTTGTCATGGATCCCGAGACGCGAAACTTCCCGCTACCTCGCGCGATTCCCGCTGTTGACTCAGAAGCAGTCGAGATAGGACGCATTTGAAGAAAGCTGCTTTCAGGAACTTGAAGTAAACATGAACGAAAAAAATCGCGCCGCGAATCGCAGAGTGGCTATTCAATCCTCGGCTTCGCGGGCCCTTGCATGCTCTTCATCTCCATCATGCTCAATCTTATTAAACACAAACTCCTTCACCAGCCCCCGCACTGCCTCCCACCCTTTCTCACACTCGGTCAAATCCTGGTGATGCCACGAACACACCGCCGGGTCAATATCCCGCACGCGACACGCCATACACCGCAAATTAACCGTCAACGTCTCCATGGGCACCTGATTCATGAATCTCAGCAACGCGAGCACTTTCGCCAGCGTGCGGAGGAAGTACTGCTGTCCTTCGCCGATTAGGTCGATGGCCGGGTCCTCGTCGAGGACGTTGACGTCGAGCATGAGGACCCGCAGCGGGATTTTGGGCAGGGTTACTAGTAGCGTGGGATTTGCTTTCGCGGCGCGATATCGGTCTGCGAGACGTTTATGCAGCGCGCTGATGCAGCTCGTCCCGAACTCATCGGTCCCCAGAGCCAGCACCTGTAACGTACCGCCGTCCAAGAGGAATGTATCCAGCACGAGGCCGAACGTCTGAGACGGAAGGAGCGCCAAGCGAAGATCCATATGCGTTATCGTCATGAGCTGCGGCCACAGAATGCCGCCGGGGGCGAGCAGCACAGTGAGAATCTCGTGTGTACTCTGGCTGGTCTGGGTGCTCGGGTCCGCGCCGACGGATGTGAGGATGTCGGATTCTGCGTCGACGAGGCGGAATTCCGTGCGTGCGTGCATTGCGACGATGAAGTTTCCGAGTCCGCCGGAGGAGACGCCTTCGGGCAGGGCGTCTTGCGCACAATCGATGCTGAGCGCGAGCAGCCGTGCAGGGGAGGGTGTATGCGCTGTTGCGGAGAGGAGGTGTTTCTGAAGAGGGAGGAGGGCAGTGCGCATGTCGTCCGCCGTGTCAGCGTGGATCGGGAATACATCGAGGCTTGTGGTCGGCGGGAGGACGAGATGCTCGAAAAAGCGGGCGAATTGGTGGGATCGTTCGCATAGCTCGAACTCCTCCAGCAGCGGGAGCGCTACGGAGCGGTATTGTTGACCGTTCCCGGGTTCTCCGACGGCGCTGTTGATCGCCAGACGACGGAGCTGGGGACACAGCGCCAGCACATCGAGCAGCTCGTGCAGGAGGATGAGGCCCCTGCGGTCGATAGTATGCCATCCAGCTAGAGCCAGTGAGGAGAGTCCCGCCAGCGACCCGCCGAATGATCCGTCAACACCCAGCACGGAGAACTCGCGAAGAGACGGGAGCCCATGCGCGAGCAGTCGCGCTGGGAAGACCCGGCCAGCGCTTCCCAGCTTCCGCGGACCGGAGTTCGAGTCCTCTCCGTCGCTGTGCAGCTTGAGCGAGCGCAGAACCGGGAAATCCACGTTCCTCATACGGTTCATCAACACCAAGACGTGTTTTGGTTCCCCGGTAACGTGAAGGGAAGCCAGCCGGTGTGCGTTGGCGAGAATCGGCGCGATGACGGCGCGGTTGCGAAGGTTCGGGATGGATATCTGCAGTGGTACCACGCCGGAGCGCTGAAGCTGTCCTAAAAGCCTCGATTCGCTCCGATCTGTGAGGTCGATCTTGGCGTATAGCTCGGGAGTACCCGCCGCAACGGCGTTCCAGCGACGACACACTGGCATGAGACGCCGGTGTGGAAGCTCTTTGTAAGTATGGCCGAAGGTCGCGAAGATTTGAGCCAGTATTTCGTTAGGAATCGTGTCGACGGGGCATGGCGGAGTTTTGAAGGAAAGCAGATCGTTTAGCTGGGAGAACGGGCGTGAGGTTTTGAGTGGTGGAAGGATGGAGTTTGACTCACGATGTCTGCAATGTTCCTTAGAGGATGTGCGGCAGCGGAACGAGACGCGTCTTGCATCGTGATGATGGTGAAGAGCAGGAGCAGTCACGATTAGTCATGCGGCTTTCTACCGGCCCGGGCACGGCGCAGATTCAACCGATCTCTCGGAACAATTCAACCGCACAGTTCTTTCGGCGAATCCAGAACTTGAAGAGTCAAAATGAAGTCCCATATACAACTACTTCAAAAAAAAAACTCCTGCCTACGTAGATACAGCATATGTTGGAGACTACCGTACTCGGATTTGAGAGATTCATCAAGACAAACCACGCTGGTCAAGCCCGCTCAAGTTCAAGCAAATTTTTCAGTACGACGCGTCCCATCCTCTTTCCAAACCTGCGATATCACATTTTCTGCCCATCCGCCGCGGTCAACCAGCTCGCTGGACCAAATGTGATGGTCGCGGACCCATCTTCCCCCATAGCTGCAAAACTCCACCTCTTTCAACTTGGGCAGATGAGCCTCAAGGTCGATAATGGCTTCCCGTTGTTTGTTGATTCCAAAGGGCAGCGGTTCGATGTTGGGAAGACTTGTTTGGTTGAAATTCAGGATCCGCAGTGCTTGAGGGAGCTGCAGGTGGCCTTCGCGGAGTAGGTTCATGAAAAACTGGGAAGGTCGTCCATTGTGAGACAACAGCAACAATCGTTTGGGATCGCACATACCTGTACCCCAGTCGCTTCGGAAATACCCATTTCTACCCATTCGCACCATTTCTGTATTTGTTCTTCTTCTGTGCGCCGAGTGAACCAGAAGATACACGGTAGACGGGATCAACATACCGGAGCCGAGATTCGTGCGAATCAGCCGGAGCAGAAACCAGTGAGGCTCGGAGATCGTAAACGTCAATACGTCCAGATCATTCAATGCCTGCACTGCGCGGAATATACCAGGGAGCATTCTGGGGCTGGAGAGGAGCTCCGGGTCCAAGTCGAGCTCAACGACAGGCGCGGAGGTGCGCGAAAGAGCATCAACCGCAGCAGCTAACGCTTGCATATCGGTATTTTGACGACTGAACCGACCGTCTTTGTCGTAGCCCGAGCTAATGCGCACTTGGGTCACTGGGCGTCCTGGAGCGAGGATGGGGACATGTTCAGCCATACACCGCAATTTTCTGAGGTGGGGGATCAATGTTGACGAGAGCTCTAAAGCTGCAGTGTCAACAGCAGGGCTCAACAGGTCATCTTCGTAGGCACCAATATCAAGTGATTCGAGCTGGGGACACTCCTCGAGAATCAACGACAAGCACTCCGCTACCCAACTGTCCCATGTGATCTCCAGGTTGGTTAGTGCCTGAAGGCGTGTTTTTCCTGGATTAGGTACGATTGCGGCGACCGCCCGCAGGAAATCGATGCCTCCGTGCACGTCGAATGTCAGAACGAGTTCCTCCAACGTTTCCAGATTGACCAAGGAGAAGTTCCCTGCGGCAATTGACCCGCCGGTGTCCGTGTCTTCGGGTGGGGCGATAATGGAGAGCTTCTTGAGCTCAAGGACCTGTCTGGGAAAGCAGTCCGACGAGATTGGGCAGCTGAAGAGCTCCACACTCTGGAGTTTTACGAGAGACGTCAAGTTGCGGTAAATGGTCCTATTGATTTCGATATCCGAAAGCCTCAACTGTGTGAGGTTCGAGAAACCGCCCAGTGCCTCCCCAAAAGTGAGAAGAAAATCAATGTGGAGGTCAAGGAGCTCGGGGAGCACGCCCATGGGAGGAGTCAGGTAGTTCATGAAAGACAACTCTTTCACCGACGTGGAGAGCGGCCAGCTTTCCATTTCCTTCGTGCGCTTGATCCAGCGGGAAATCTGCGCTTTTTTGAACTTCAGCGGGGTTCCGTGAGGGGGAATACGATCCGGGTACGCCCTGTGCATGATTGCGAGATGACGGAAGAGTTTTTCCTGGCAAATTCGTCGAAACTGTGAGCAAACGAGAGTCAGGTTGGGGAGGTCGGACTGGTCCGCGAGGGACCAGCAACGGTCCCAGGTCTCTTCGGCCAAGAGATGGATGAGGCTGCCCGGGCGGCTGCTATGCAGAGTGGTGTTTCGAGTGACCATGGAGAGTCGTGCAGATGGTGGGAAGAAAAGAAACCAAACTGCGCAGAACCAAACAAGAACAATCTGCACGTGAGACTGTGATCGATTGAAGGAAACTTAAACACAGGAAATCGCGACATATACTTTTAGGGAATGAAGAATGTAATAGAGAGTTATGCCGATGGATCGGCGTGCAGAGAATGCATCGCCCACGCCCGCTCCTCTTCCCTCAACGCAAGAAATGACTCCATAAGGTCCGCCACGGTCTGCCAGTCATCGTTGAGGGACCGATCCAAAACAGACCTTGAAATTCGTGCGACGGGAAAAATGTAGGAAAGAAACTTGGCCACCTGAATTGGATCATGCAAGACGGAATTGAGGATGTGCAGTTGAGCCACGGTGCTTGAACACCAACGCGTCAAAGTCTGGCCAGCAACCGGCAAGGGTACTGGCGGGATAACGCTTGCGTCGAAAGAGAGTGAAAGGTGGTGAAGATTGGGACAATGTTCTGCGAGGGCTCGCAGGCCGGCGAGGGTGACATTAGTGACGGTAATTGCCTGGTCGTCAGGCAAGACAGAGTCTGCCAGAATGAGCTCTTCCAGCTGGGGGAAAGCGCGCGCGAGCTGGATAATCCCCTGGTCGTCGAGACCGAAGCCAGCGGGGTTATACAGGGAGAGTCTCTGAAGGCTCCGGAGGCTGTATAGTTCACAGAGCACGGCCGTGCTTGTGTGGAACGCGATGACATCCACGGCGGGATCCTCCTCGTCCAAATCGTCGATACTGTGCTCGAAGTCGTTGAGCGATGGGGAACAGCACTTCGAGATGAGTGTGTATAGCGCTGTTGTATCGGCCCTAAGCGCGAGGGAGGGTAGGTTGAGCCAGATGAATTCCAGGTCTAATCTCCCTACTACAAGGAAGAAATGGATGAGGCTTTGCACGGATGTGCCGATGAGTTTGAGCCTGCGCAACGACGGGAATGGATCGGGTGGCAAGACATGCACTGATTGGTCGCCGAGAGCCGACGATGGGGCCCCGAGACGACGGACGAAAAGCCTTTTCAGGCGACGCAGGCGGGCAAGATGTGCGACATCGCTCCATTCAGCGTTAGGCACATCCAAAGAGACGAGGTTACTCGAGGTAAGATTCCCGATGAGCGAAGAGATGGGCGGTCCGGCCATGAGATGATCTACAGGGTCCCCACGAAGGCGAATGCGGATCGTGTCCAGATTCTGCAGTAGATCCGGGAGCTGAGGCAGCAGAGGGAAGAGCGATGAAGATAGCGTCAGCTGGATTTTCTGAATGTCGGGAGAAAGGAAGAGTCGAATGAAGGACGTCGTCGATTCCGTGTGATGCCACCAGGTGAGCCTGGTGAGGGCGGGCAGGAGCAGATTCCCTGGAGCAAGCGACAGGCTGAGGGCATCAAGGACCTCTGCCAGGTTCGTTACACGAGCGTCATGATCATGTCCGTGGTAGTGTCGGATGCGATAGGCGTAAAACGATGGCCGCTCCCAATCCTCAGGAAGCAGAGGGCGAAGGACGCGCTGTAGACAGCGTAAGATGGGTTGGCGGGTGGAAGGTGCCTTACAATGGTATTTCCATTCGGAGAGATTGCGTCGGCGGGGAAGCATCCAAGGAGGCTGCGCAGTCCATACTGGTCGTTCCACATCACGTCCAGTGTCGGCTCGAGGAAGGTCTTGCAGGTGAGCGCCATTGCGTAAAGGGATTTTAACGATGAAACTTGGTGGAACTCGGCTACGATGAGCCGCAGAATGTCCAGGATTTCCAGCGATGGATGCATCGTGGTGGTGAGAAACGAGGAAATTACTGATGGAATCTGATCGCTCGAAATCTCCATAAGCGGTGGACTTTGGCTCGAAAATAATACACTAAACTTCGCTGTCACGCTCACGTGCTGATACCAGCAACGCGTCAGGACGCGTCGTGTGCACAGGACAATTGCCTCGGACATCTCTTTTGAGCTCTCTGCGGTCGTTCCTTATTTAAGCCCGCGGCCTCTGAGTGTCGCGCATGCAAATGTAGAGGAAAATATATATCATGGTCCAAGTAAGTACTTAGTATCTACTCCGAGTCGAATTTTCGCCGACGGTAGTGGATACTTTTCGGGTCCTTTGGCATCATAATCATGGTCTGTCGCAAACGGTCAGTAGCACACAAAGCCGGAGGCAAGGCTAGACGTACATGATAGTTGTGGCCGGGCAATGGGTTCGGCAGACGCAGCTCTATCCTCTGAATCAGCGTCGCGACGATGGTGCCAATTTGGAGGTAGGCGAACTACACCGAGCTCAGAGAAAACGATAATCCCAGACAATAAATCTCACCTGTTCGCCAATGCAACGATGTTTCCCCGCACCAAAGGGAAGATACGGGCTCTCGGTACCCTTGCTTACGGCGCCGAACCCATAGTCGATCTTCTCCCCGCCCTCGTCGACATACGTCTTGAGCGCCTGAGCCGCGACACCCTCCTCATCATACCACCGCGACGGAATCCACTTATCAGCCTCTCTCCAGGTGCTGGGGTCGACCTGTGACATGAGCGGAGACGTGAGGACGTACGTGTCTTTCGGGACGACATAGACGCCGTCCTTTGACGGTGCAGCTAGAGTTGCGGGAACGACGACGTCTTCGCGGACTTGACGCATGATGCTATGGATTGGTGGGTGCATTCGAAGCGTCTCGCGGATGACGGCGTCGAGGATCGGGAGGTGCCGCAGTTCGTCGAAGCCCATGGCGCGGAAAGACCCGTCAGGATTGCCAAGTCGTTTCACCTGCTCGTTATACAGCGCCGCACTGAAAAAACATTGAGTTTATGTTCTGCAAAAGTGCTCAGACCACGTACGCGACTTGACTATCCGCTGCCAGATGTAGCATAGTCCAAGCCAAGGTCGCCGAGCTGGTATGTTGACCAGCCATAAGCAGCGCAATCATGATATGCGCAATCTCATGGTCCCGAAGTGCATCGCCGTTGCGGTATTTCTGCTGGACTCGGAGCAGAGACGCGATCATATCGTGCGTGTGATCGCCGTTCGGATTTTCTCTGCGCCGCTTGATGATGTTGACGTAGAACGCGCTCATCTTCTTCTGTGCCCGATCGCGTTTCCGGTAGCTCTCCAGCGGCAAGTTGGGGAACATAAAGTTGAGCGGCGTGAACCCGCCGTCGAGGTCCGCGTACAAGTCCGAGAACGATTTGTCCAGGTTCTCTCGCACCTCCTTGCCCTGGAGAGTCCGCGACGCCGTGAGGATGGTAATCTCCGCCAATGCAGCGACCGCATCGAAGCTACCCCACTCGTCTATGTCGTCCTGATGATACGTTCGGAAGCGCTGGTCGTGGAGCATGAAAGTCTCGACCTCCTCCTCAATCATCCCGACGTAGGCGCGCAACGTCTCGGTCGTAAGCCCAAACTTGACAAACTTCTTCTGTTGCATGAACACTTCGTTGGGGACATCGTAGACGACGTCCTTGCCGAAGACGGGCGTGATAAGGTGCTGCGTAGACAGTGAGAATGGTGCAAATGGTTGCATACGCGACTGGAACACGCACTTTGTACGCGCCTTCGGCGTTGAATGCAGTAGACTTGCCTCCGAGTACGAAGTTGCTTCCTTGGGGCGACAGGGCCACAGTGATCTTGCGGCCAAGGAGAATGAACGTAAACACGTTCCCGTACTGTAACAGCCCTGGTCAATAAGATCTCGCTGTGGTGGAAACCGACGTACCTTTTCTTGACACGCCGCGAAGAACTCGACGGGGTCGTTCCCATACCAGATTGCCGAGCCGACAATGGGAATCCAGTGAAAGACGAGAGGGGGGTCGGAGGTCTTGCGCGGGATGAGCTTCTGCCAGAGGGCATTGAAGAGAATAGCGAGAACGGGGGCGTTGATGAACGCGACGAGCAGCAGCCACCGCTGACGCGGGACGTCCTGTGCCTGGGCGAGGTAGCCTGACCAGACGCCGGCGGGGGGATTCGAGCCATCGAGAGCGGCGGACGACATGTTTGTTTGCGAGAGGCAGGTTTCTTCGTTATAAACCCACTTTTGGATCGAACCATTCGAGTGGAACCATTCGCGCCTGGCCGCGTGCGAAGGCCGATTCCGTCACTACATACACTTGGTCGAAAATAGGACCGCGCCACTCTAGAAAAAAAAAAAAAAAATCGGACGAGTTCTGCCCATCATCTGTTCGTCAGGCTCGACTTCCGACTGTTGGTGCAGACCGACGTCCCCAGAGACCCGTCCCAAGGACCGACCTAATCGTAGAAGAAGCAACAAGCACGGTATCGTCCTTGTAGGTGTCTTTCGGAAGGCGGAGGAGAAAGGTGAGGGACAAGACGCATGGCGCGATGCTCGACTTCCCAGGATAGACGCGAGTGTCGTTGGCGTGTCGCTACCGAAAAGCCGGAGACAACGGTTGCAGACACATTCGATTCTGATTCGCCCCAGCGGTTTCGACCATCCCGTCCTCCACTTTCGACTCCAGACGTCGCTGTTGTCGACCGTCGTCAAAACCTTCAATTCCACATCGGCTCTATTGCCTCCGGAGCTGCACCTCGCCACAATAACGACCATCCTGTGCCTCCGGGTCTTCGCCTTCGAGGCTCGCGATCCAGGTAAAGCCGCCGTCTTCTGCACAAGTCTTTGCAAGAGCATACAGGACAGTCGGAGCCGAGCCCTGACGGCCCCTCCACTGGCAGTACCCGGTCCCTGTCGTCGATGAAGCATCCATGGTATTAGGCATGAGTACGTCAAGCCTCAACTGAGACAGCGGAACACATATGGCGCATAACTAGACTGTACGAGTACGGCGACGTCAGCACTCGTGGAGGGAATACATTGCACTCGCCGACTGCGCTGGACGAGTTGCCGGTCGAATGAAGACTCGGGATCTGTGAGAATGGATGAGAAGGAGCATAGTCGGTAGAGTAGCAGCCTGGGAGGTGTACCATATGGTATGCCAGTGGAAATGAATGTATCCACGACCTGGCGAGCCTTTGAGCAGATGCTGGGGAGCGGAAGGCGAAGTCTGAGCTGGGTTATAACACAGTTCAGAAAGCCCGGAGGGGGACGACAGCTGGAATCGGTGAGCAGCCACGCCTAGAAAAGAGTGATGCGTATCTCTCATACTGCGTCTCTCTCCCTCTCGAGTCTCGGCTCCGTTCCGTCTCCGTCTGCGTGTTGTGTTCACAACCTCATTCGCGAGACTTTGGCTCAAGTTGCCAAAAGTGTCGGTAAAATCGCCAACTTGCACCACAAAGTCTCGCAAAAGGTGATTTACACCAATCTTCCTGTCAAAATAATAAATCCCCGTTTGGAGCGCCATAAATTCCAGTTTCAGTAAATATGTAGGATAATGAGCTGAAGCACGAGCTACCTAGAGAATAGATCCCTCGCTGGATAATAACATTCTACTCGTATCGACGCGTCCTGACGCATCCACGAGCGGTTCGGGCTACAGAATAGAGAACTTGGCTGTTGCCTCGTGCGTATCCTCTTTTTCAATCTTCGACCTTCCCGCCGACAGTTTTCTTTTCAAGTGATTATTTTCTCGTATCGTCCCTTGCACCGCCATAAGAACGATGTCGCGCTCGCGGCGTCCAGGATCTGTGCACCAAATGGGCCTTTTTCTTCGTCGGCAATGGCGTGCTGCTATCCATATGTGATCATGAGGTTGTATCATACTTGTATGTCCTCGGGAAGTCGACATACAGCTCACGAGTCGTACTGCGACTGGGCCTGGTCTTCTTCCTCACCTCATTAGGACTCCTGCTTGCCGCCATTGACAGCTCTTCAAACCGATCGCCAGGCGCGATGCAGCGGATTCAAGTGGTGGTGGGCAATCTTTTATCCCGGCAATTCAGCGGTACGTGCTCAGGCTACATCCTCCTGCCTACGATGAGTGAGCGGCTGAAACTTTCTGGGACGACGTCGATATCTAACGCTCTCTGAATCAGAAACTACGCAGAACTCTGTGCGTTCCGACGCCTCAAAATGCTCTTACTTGTCAGTCCCGCTGGTTTCGGCCTTGAAAAGACGACGTCGATATACCTCGTGCATTATCGAAGATCCAGGAGCTCCCTCTGGTGGACCAAGAAGATAGCCAAGCCGACTACGGGTGTTTCGGCGTTCTCGGCGTCGCTCGACGCGCTCACGTGACCACATGTCTTGCTCGATTTGGGTCCGGTTCCGCTACAAAAACTGCACTAGGAGTAACGCGCACACAGTTTGTGAAATCTGACCACTTTTCAGTCGTGTCATCTAAACCCAGTGTGTAAAAGCTGACCCCACCGGATGGACCACCCGGTGACAGTAGTCTGTCTCACTCCCTTAATTTTTCCAGACTGCGTGGTTGCTGGACCTATGCCTTTCGGGCAATGCTTCATTACTCAACGGCACCACGTCACTCTCTGTGTGTCCTTCCATGTATTCTCTCGACTGACTCGCTGTCTCGTCCCGGCTTTCCCCGCACCGCCAGAGTTCAATGAATACCTTCAATTATTTGTGCCCGTCTGTCTTGTCGTCGTCGACGGCGACCTCCCTGCTGCCCTTACTCGCTGCCTGGCCTGCTCCCGTATATATCGGGCGAGGGTACCCAAGCTGGCCATGTCCCAGAGGCGAGTTAACTCTGCCAAGATTGGAGGACGAACCGGAGGCGATTTTGGACGACGAGGAAGACGCTAAGGGCGACGGCGACGACCATGGATAGGTCCAGATGAGTCTGATGACGAAGCGGAGACCACCGTGATGGTTTTCATGCCAAACACCGGGGCTCTGTCACTTAGCAACAAGAGATATCGGCCATATTACGAGATTACGCCCGACAGTGCCAGTGGGGCTGCCGCGCTTGTTACGTCTCCCCCCGCTCTCCCCCTTGTCTTTCCTCTCACCGAGTTACTCTCAGCATGCGATGCGACCATACGAGACCGTACGGTACCGAGTGCGCCGACTGCCAAGGATCTCCTCCTATCTCCTCCAATCAACTTCTCGTAGAGACAAGATAGAGAAAAGTTCAACAAACACTTTTGACACAAGCTCCACCAAGGCTCGCGTGATGCGTGTCTCGGCGTCATCGTATGGGTATTTGACGGATGCATATGTGCTCTGATCTTGGCAAAAGTCAAGTTTGATCGCGCTCCCTGACCGTGGTACTGACAGCGACTAACGTGTCGGGAGATTGGACGGCAATGAAGTTGGTCTCTGCCGGATATGTTATTTGCTCACCTAAATGGCATTTTCTTCTTATTGCGCCCTCAATACGACCTTGACTGGGGGCAGAACCATTCGTCTTGGCGCGACTTGGCAGCAGCGGTTCTCCGGTCATGATTTGATGACAAGCCCTTCAGAAGCACATTTGTTTTTGGTGCGTTCACGTGGAGTCATTATAGGTCGTTATCGTGCTCCCTGAGATGTATAAAACCGCGCAGGTTGGATGGATTCCATAGGTTCACCCACTCGTCAACTTCTCCCCCGTCAACCATGTTGTTCGCTGTACCTGCCATCCTCGCTCTCGTTTCTTCGGCGTTTGCCCTCCCGGCGTTGAACGAAACCATCGTCCCGCGGTGCGTCGTTCTCCCTCACTTTGAGAATTTAACCCACACATCCTTACAGTGCCTGTGGTACAGTCATCAGCGACGACGACCTCATCGCCGCCGAGGCTCACTTTGCCGCCAACAAAGTCTCAGCCCACCTCGTACCTCTCGCCGCAACTCTGAAGGTTCTTCCACTCACCTATCGCCATCTTCACAAGTAACTAATCGCCGATGATGATAGATCTACTTCCACGTCGTCAGCAAAGACAGCACGGTTGCCGGCGGCAATGTACCGTGCGTTCCCTCTTGCGTATTCTCGAACTCTTTTGTCTCATGATCCCGCTCCCTCTAGCGACTCCCAAATTGCCGCCCAGGTCAGCGTCATGAACGCGGCATACTCCGGCTCTGGCATCACCTGGGTTCTGGGCAACACTAGCCGCACCGTCAACTCTGCCTGGTTCAACGGTGCCGGCCCCGACTCTTCGCTGCAGACCGCGATGAAGAACTCCCTCCGCGTTGGCGGCGCGGCTGACTTGAACGTCTACAGTATGTGGTTCGATCATTCGTATGCGGATTGGCGTTGACTTTATATCTCATTTCAGCTGTGGGCTTCGTCTCCGGCTCTGGGGCAGGTCTGCTCGGGTACTCGACCTTCCCTTCCAGCTACTCCAGCGCCCCCAAGGACGACGGCGTCGTGATGCTCTTCTCCTCCACACCCGGCGGTACGACCACCAACTACAACCTGTACGTCCTAAACATCTCCCAAATGCAACGTATGAATGCGAATCATTACAGGGGCCAGACTCTGACTCACGAGGCCGGGTACGTCCACTTCTCCATCTTCATCGTGTTCTAGTTCTAACGCAGTGGCTCAGACACTGGGTCGGCCTCTACCACACCTTCCAGGGCGGCTGCTCAGGGTCCGGTGACCAAGTCGCCGACACGCCCCCCGAGGCGTCGCCCGCCTCGGGCTGCCCCACTGGACGCGACACCTGCACCGGCGGTGGCGTGGACCCCATCCACAACTTCATGGACTACAGCTACGACTCTTGCATGACGGAGTTCACTGCAGGACAATTTGTGCGTGTCCTTCATGCTCTGCGCTCCGTATGGCTTGCTGACAGCTCTCTACAGACGCGTGCAAAGGCGCAGATGGCCACCTACCGCAGTGTTTCACTCTAAGTCATAAACGTATACATGTACATCGATGCAGTTAGCAACACGGAATACTTTACTTCCTTCTATAATCCGTACTGAGAGCGAGTTACTCACAGCAGACTCCTAGTTGCCGAACGCCATTCGCCTCGACACGTCGTCTTGACGCGTGGCGCGATGATCTCAATGACACGTGAGCGTGAGTGTTAGCCGAGATATGCGGATCCGGAGCGAGCGGGCCGTCTTGTTATCTCTGCCATCGATGACGATCATCATCTCATACTACATTTTGAATGCTACGTCTGTTAATACACAGTGCATGACTAGGAAGGGGACTACCACTCCAGCGCCTTATTTGCAGAACCGCAGCCCACATCCTCCGCGTCGTTGCCCTCTTGAACATCCTTGCTCCAGTCGTACATACCCCCGCGCGCGCGGAACGCGTCCTGGTCCCAGCGCACTTCCTCTAGCGCCGCCTGCACACCGACCTCGAGGATCGAACGCGATTGCTTCTCCCTCCCGCTGCCCTTGTCTAGAAAGCACATGTATTCGTCGAGGATCAAGTAACTGGACGCCATGAGCGTGTTGGGCTCGGGAACGAAGAACGGAAGATGTTTGTGGGCGTCGCAGAACGTGCGGAACTGGTCGTCCGAGATAAGGAGCTTGCGAGCGTCGCGTTTGCGTTTATCCGTCAGGCTCTCCGGACCCTCTTCGAATTTGGTGTCGTTCTCGCCCTCGACCAACAACACCTGGAAGACCTTCCACCGGAACGGCGCGAGCTCCGCCACCGTCGCAGCCATATCCTCTTCCCAGTTCTCTGCACAAACGACGGTGTTGAGCTTGAACTTGATGTTGAATGCGCGGCACCAATCGCGAATCCGGAATAGCTGTTTGACATTCTCTCCCGTCCCGCGGCCGATACGCACATTTGTGGCCTCGTCGAAACTATCACAGCTCACCCCGAGCACATCCACCCAGCGCCCATTCGCACGCAACCAGCCCTCCGTGACGAGCGTCCCATTGGTGATGATCGAGACGCTCTCGAGTTTGAGTTCGACTTTGCAGAAACGGCAGAGATGCGCGAGGTTCTTCGTGTAGAGGAATGGTTCCCCGCCGGCGAAGTTAATTTTGCGCATGCCTGCATCGCGCAACAAGCGCAGACCGTGCTCCATGTCCGCCTGCTCTGCGACGAAGGATGTCTTCTCCGTGTGGAAGCAGAATCGGCAGGTTTTGTTGCATTTGCGGGTGAAGTGGTAGTTGACCGAAATGGGCAGGGCGCCGCGTTTGGGTTCCGGGAGGAACGCGGAGGAGTGTTTACGGAGGAGGACGAGGACGAGGAAGAGCAATGCGGCTCCGACTGCGAGGGCCGCCACCGAGGAGAAGTGGGTGGTTGGGAGCATGGAAACCGGTGTGGGGGCCAAATCAAAGACGTGGTCAACAGCTTTATAAATACCAACGACAGCGCTCCGCACTAGCGCTCGAAGACGCCACTTCAGTCTCCTCGCCTCGCACGTCCAAGTTTAGCCAAACCACGAGGTAATGGTAATGGGCGCTTGCATGGATTTTGGGTGGAGATGTCGAGACACAAGCTTTACTTTGTGCAGCCGCTGCCTCAAGGCCACAGGACAGGACATAGGGCTAGATCGAACGTGTGGCAAACCCAATAGTTTGGGCAATCAAGGGATAGGGGACCGGAGGTAATGGATACGATGTGAATTGTGAGCGTAAGCATTATGTGAGCGTATATGGGCGCTAATATTCGGGCTGCTGGCAATATTAGCCGCGCGTAAGCGCCTATGAGGAGAACACGTACCAAAGAATTGTGTTCTTAAGGACCCACACCGCTTATCGCATCGCCCGGTCCTTCCTCCAAGTAGCATATGCGCTGAGCTTCCCCTGCGGGCGCGGCGTCATGGGGAATAGCGTTGGATGGTCGCGCATGAGCGCTTCCAAATGCTTGGCATGCTCCGCCGCGACAGTCTTCCGTTGCTTCTCGTGTTCTGGAGCTTGGTCATCGGTGCGGACCTCATCCATCAGCTCCAGCTCGCCGATTTCGTGAAAGAACAAGTCGGATGAGCTGGCAAGGTTGTTGCGCTGAAGAACAGCGCGAGCAGCGGGAAAATCTCCACGGAAGGTCTCGACGACTTGGTCGATTGCCACGGTGAGATTTGGCAACTTGAAACCAACACCATCCTCGTTTTGCAGGTCCAGCCTCCCAGACAGTCGACGAGTCGTTAAATCCGAGATGACTGCAAAGGATTGACCGATTTTCTCCAGGGTTACCCCAGTTCCACCGAGAACGCGTTTTATCTCCTGCTCGACAGCTTCCACACCGTCGACCTCGACGAATTGCGAGGCCGTGAAGTCGCCACCGACGCGGACTTTTGCTTCCCAAGATTGGGAGGAATCGCATGCGCCTTCGACGAAGGTGCTCCGCCGACGGACCCAGAGCCCTTCTGCTGCGAGCTTTTCGTCCAAGCGGTCGTAGTAGACATCCCGGATGAAGTGTACCGGGGCGGGGTGTACGCGATGTATAGCGGGCGGAAGTGATGGAGGGAAGGCGAGCGGCTGCAGAGCATGCAAGATAGGCCGTGTAGGGATGAATTTGCGCTCAATCTCGATTTTGGACCTGAGTGTTGAGAGCCAGCGACGAGTCCACATGGTAGGCGCCTGATAAAGTTGCCACATCACTGATGATCATGTCTTGCTGCTCTTGTTCCGCTTACCTCCTTTCCGAGTCACCGACTTTTTCTTCACGCCCCTACCTCAGGCCATGACGGCCGGAATCTCCTTCGGAGACCTTCTTGCTGAAGAGACCTGGGACCATTGCTGGTCCTTCTCCGCTCGCCTGGACCTGCACTACCTCTCTCTCGTTAACCGGCAGTTCCGCCGTATCTGCCAGGCCAGGCTTTTCCGCTCCATTCAGCTACACCACGTCGACGTCGAGGCCGCCACTTCCAACTCTGCCGGCCGTCGCCGGGAGGAAATCCTCGTACTGCGTCAAATCGAGTCTACCAAGGCCCTGGCGGCCAGTCCGCATGCCGTCTCGGTCCGGGAACTGTCTCTCGGCAATCCCAAGCTACTGCTCGGAGGCGGCGATCTCTTCAAGCTTTTTGAAGAGTTCATTGTAACGTTCACCACCACGCTTGGCTGCTACGCCAATCTCACCACGCTTTCTCTCTGCTGGCTGGACATCGATACAGCGCTCCGGGAGAGCCTGGAGTCCCTGCACAAACTGACGACGCTATCGTTGTCATTCTGTCGCCCAGACTATCCCCTGTCTACCCCTCGGGGAGCTCATCGAACTCTCCCCCTTACTAGTTTATCCATCACCACCGAGTCCCCCTCCGAGCGCATTGACGTTGGGGTCCCTCAGCAGCTCGCTCTGACCGACCTCAGCGCGCTGCGACATCTGTCGCTCGACCCCGCGGCAGGGGACGGGCTCCTGGAGTTCCTGTGCTCGACCGACCCTGCTGAGCTCCGTCGTCTCACCAGCCTCGCTCTGGAACACATCGAGTGGCGGCCTGCGGAGCTCCGCAGGGTCCTGGAACTATTCCCAGGCCTGCACGATCTCGCGATTGACATCCACTGCGACACCGGCACCGCGGCAACATACGCGGAATTCCTCGACACCATGCCTTTGACCATGCTCTCCGAGCTGAAATCCCTCCGCTGCCGTACCGAACTCGTGGCTGCACTCGTTCGCGGACGACCGGTCGCGGAGATCGTCATCCCGCTGAATCTGCACGACCTCACTGAGCCAGGAACGGATGCCGATTCCGAAACTCTGTCGAATATCACACCCGTCGTGTGTGCCGTGCGCGCAATGTCGCTCTCCTCGGCGTCCGTTCGACGACTGTCGATAAAGCATATACTTCCGCTCAAGGAAGAACAGCTTGTGGTCTTGTTCGCTGCGCTACGCGAAAACCTTCCGGAAATAGAGTCGCTTTCGCTTGACATGTTCGACTATGGGCGTCATCTGAGCTGGTTAGGTCTGGATGGAGGTGCGTTCTCGGCTTCCTCGTATCCGTCTGTTCATTGTTTTGCTTTGCAGGTACTCAAGAAAGCGTCACCGAGGTGCGTGAATCTCCTTAAATCTTTCACAGCGTCTAATCCTTCATTCGCCCTCCACAGCTTCTCGCGCGCCTAGTCCCCACACATCAGCTCGACCTCCCTCGCACCCTCCACACATTCTATTCCAACTGTTACCAGCCATTCTGTCAGATATCCGTCCCCGAAGAGCATGCCGCGATCCTGGACTTGGAAGTCGCCATGCCGTCCCTGTGCGTCGTGTCGCTGTGCGACTGCCACGCGAAAGCCCGGGGAGAGGACCAGACGAAGGCCTGGTCGTGGGTGCGCGACCGCAATGTGTGGTCGAAACGGATTGCGCCGGGGGAGGATGATTATGATGGTGGTGGAGGAGGAGGAGGAGGAGGAGGAGGAGAGTGGGTGCCGAGTCTCGTGTCGAGGGTTTGGAAGGAGGATGGGACGAGGCTCTCCGGGTTTTAAGGAGCGGAATAATCTATTTGCTGATATACCCTAGAGGAAACTACTCATTATTTTAGACAGAGGACTTATGGATGCTTCACGACGGAGAAAAGGGGGGAAAGCGTCATTGATCTGAGACAGGAAAGGGGGCGTGAATCTCTCTCTCTCTCTTCTCAGACGACCATCGCCCCGCATGAAGACGATGGGCCAAGTTTCTGAGCGCTGTTCGTCTGCCACCCCTTCCTTGCTCTCGCACCAGATTAAAGTACTCACTACTTACCATCGGCAGTTTCGAGGGCAGACTCCGACCTGACCGTCGTCTCGGCGGACGCCGTCCACTTCAAAGTCCATCGCAAGAACCTTGAAGTGCACTCTGAGATACTCGCCAACATGCTCCGCTCGACGATTACACCGGCAGAGGGCCCGGGAGGGATACTAGTACAGCTCTTGGATACGGCGCCGGCTCTGGAGATCCTGTTCCAGTATATGTACAGCCAGCCCCAGCCCGACCTCGCCGGCCTCGAGTTTGCGCTGCTTGCGAGAGTTGCGGAGACGGCGGAGAAGTATGTGGTGCATGCCGCGATGCCTTTCTTACGGGCGAAAATGAGGTGTGTGGTGTTTTTGTTTCTCGCGCTCACCAGTGGTATTGAATGTTCCGCAGAGACCACGTCGAAGAATATCCCCTCGAGGTTCTCATCTTTGCAAGAGGTCATAATCTCAAGGACCTGGGCAACGCAGCTGCACACAAGTGCCTCGACCTCTCGCTGGAGACCGCTGCCGCGGCTATGCCGCAGCATTTGTTCATTCAATGGGTGGGGTTTCCGTTTAATTATCTCCGGCCCCTAGACCTTACCCTTTTGTCCAGGCGATCTTCCACGACAAGTGGTACACCCAAGCGCGGTCGGATCTGGCGTCCTGCAGCAGCTACACGACCTATGCCAAGGAGATCATAAGCAGGCCTACTGTGGGGTATGAACCGCCGGCCCATCTGCGCCAGTTTCGGGCAACGCAACACAAGCATTTCTTTGGATATCTCCGCATTGAATTTATGGAGTAGTAGGATAGTTCAAGTTGGAGTTGGAGTGTGATATCATAGAAATGCATGTTTTAGTTCAGTGATGAGCGCTATCAACGCAGGACATGCATAGGACGTACGTGGAGAACTGAACTGCAGAGCTGAAAGTCTCGTTGAATCCGAGCTCGAGCCTCGAGGACCTCACAATAAATAGATTATAGACCACTTGAATCCTGATAGGCAGGCATCTGCTCCGGCGATTGGATGGATATTTGGCTTTTCCTTTTTCCTATTCGAAGCGAGGAGAATGGAAGCCATATACAGAGAACAGGGCACACGATGCCGGAGGCCACCGAGTTTGCCGACATGCAGCACGAATAGTTTGGCGCGAGCACAGAGAGACGGCAGTGGATAACGTTTTGTGGGTACAACCGGCTGGCTGCCAGTGCTCTGCTGTGTGGGAAGTGCGAGGCGTTGCCAGTGAGAAGATCGATTTGCGCGAGTTCCCGCCGGCGAGCGGGGAGATTGGGGGGCGAACTGCAATGGGTCACAGAAACTCGAGGACACTGCCAGCTGCACAGAAGAGCAGTCACATCAAAACGACGCGCTGATGGCCGGGCTGATGCTGATGGCACGTTGCGCGCCACCACCGGTCCACCACACATCTTAAAGCATTCCGCCATGTCCTCCGCTGGCACCCACCCAAATCATGTCTCGCTACAACTTGAACAACTACACCACAACGACCGTGGCGCTCTACCCCGACAGCGGTGTATCCACCGCACAAGTACTGGCTCACCGCGACGACAGGCTCTTCTATTATGAGGAGCGGCAGTCGCCGTCGCGCATCTCGCGCTGGGCATACGAGTCCCATGCCGAGTCTCCATCTCCGTCGAGACGCAGGAGTCGGAGTCGGCATGAGAGTAGTGGCAGCGACTCGGACTCGGACTCGGACTCGGACTCGGACTCGGACTCGGACTCGGACTCGGACGAACGCTCGGACTCGGACTCGTCTTCGAACTCGGACGATCGGCATCGACGACGAGCAAGGTCGGAGGATCGGCACCGACCCCGGCATCGAGAATGTACGCCTCCGCCGCCTATGCCTGCTCTCGTGCGGTCACCACGCACTAGAGGCAGGACTCGGAGCGTTCCGCCTGGTCATGGACACCAAGCCCTTCCGAGTCCTCCTCCACCCCTGCCGTCCTCTTCCCACTTTCAGTCTACCTTGCCAGCACAATATACACAATCAGGTCACCGTGCTATGGCGCCCTACGCACCGCAGGCACCCCCGGCGTCTACGGATATCAACAGCCTGTTCACCTGCAACACCAAAGCACCCCGAGTCAGGGTTCACGAACTCCTCATCCTGTTGGGACCGTGACCTCGCAGCCATCCATCTATTCGCCGACGCCACCCATGCCCATGCCATCCATGTACTCGCCCACACCCGCAGGCTCGGTCCATTCTAATACATCCTCCACACGCCGTCAGATGGTGCCCCGGGTGGCGACACCATGGCCTCGCGCCGGCGCCAGCCCAAACGCAAACACCCATCATGTTCGTCTTCGTTCACCACCGATCCAGCCCAGCCCAAGCCCGAACGCACGCCTGCGTTCGCCTCCACCACCATATGTAAAATCACCACCACCAGGCTCCCGCCCCCCTGCGAGTTCGCCCATTGCCAGTGGCAGTGGCAGTGGGACCAACCCGCCCAGTGGGCCGGCGGCAGGTTCGAGAGAGTCCAGTCTGCTCAGGCGCGTTTTCGGGCATGCCGGCGGTGGCGGTAGCAGGTCGGGTAGCGGAAGATCTTCAAGTCACGCAGGGAGTCGCGGGTGAACGGGAGTCGAAGTCGAAGTAGAGGATTCAATGCACTTGGCAGGTACGTTGTCTGTCTGGATGTGTGCGTTTCAAACACGTCTTTTATCGCTGGTCGATTATTTTCTTCTGTGTAAACACTACAGTATAAGTATGTCGCAGGTCGGCTTGACGCGTCTGAACCGTTCTTCAGTTTCCCCGCACGTGCGCGCGTGTCAGAGCAAATACATATTGTTTTTCTGTCGTATGCTCCATCTAAGAATACGGAACGGGTGGTTTGGCGCGATCGTCAATTGATACTCGTAGCCCATAAGTGAAAAGCCTGAGCTTTTTTTCGGCAAGAGACGCAAATAATCAAGACACATCGCGGGATATCAAGATTGCGCCATGTTCCGGGAACGGTACGTGCCAGTGGCGGCGTATCCAAAAACGGGTGTTCATGTGCTTCTATTGCACGTGGCGCGCCCACTGCACGTTTTTTTTTTTTTGGAAGCTTAAACATTCATTCGATGGACAATACTAGTAACTTGCTCTTGTTCTGTCGCTCTACCACTGCAGCACCACAATGTCGGCCTACACCCACTTCTCCACGGCTCAAACCGACCGCGACGAGATTATTTCGGGGTACTTGGAGCGGCAGGCGGGCGTTTCGGGCTGGGCGGATGCGATGCTGCGAGTACCGCAGGTGGATCCGTTCCAAGCGGCGACGCCGGCGCCGTCTGTGGTGGTAGATATGGAGCCGAGGCAGAGAGAGAGGAGTCGGTACAGATCTAGAGAAGGCGACAGCGACAAGATTCGGAGTACTAGTCGGCACGACGGTGACAGGAGCCGCCGAGACAAGAGTAGTCGCCGCAACGACTCGGACGACAGGCATCGCAATCGAAGACCAAAATATGGGGATCGGGACGGACGACGAGAACGCGAACGTACACCTCCCCCGCCTCTGCCAGTGCTCGCCTCTTTGTTGTCTCCCAGCAATAGAGGCAGGAGTGTTCCTCCGCGACCAAATACGGCCCTGCCGGAAGCCCCCCTCGCTAAGGCTCACCTGCAGCCTCAAAGCAAGCCCAGCTCTTCGATTGTCTCACCCACTCCTCGTCCAATCGGGACATATGTGCCCACTGGCACTGGTACACCACAGCCATCTATCCACGCGTCCACACCGCAGCCACGCGCGCCTCCTCCTTCACCATCGGTGATGCAGCACTCCGTACATTCCCCACGATTAGCTCACCGCCATACACCACAGCCTCAGCCTGCTGCATCCGACTATCCCCTCCGTTCCGAGCCAGCGCCAATACTAGTACCGCCCACTGCTCGAGAAGCTAACGAAGGCTATGTCGGCCCTCGCTATGGATCCCCCTCCAAGTCCCCGCCCCGATTGCGGGCTTCGAGGCTGCCCAGTCTGCTCAAGCGCATTTTTGGGTGCGGTGGTGATGCTAGCACGGAGGGTAGCGTCACCGTGACTGCTGGTACCAGGCGTGGCAGATCTCCTAGTCGCGGCGAGTCTCATAACCGTATGGACGATCGCGGCGAGGCTCGTAGCAACAGTCATGATCGCGGTCGGAGTGCCGATACGAAGAACCGTGAGCGTCGAAAGAGGATGCAGGTACGTGCTTGCCTATCTGATGTGTGGATTGCGCTGACTAGAATGCAGAGCCGCTGATCTAGCCACGCTTTTTTGTCGCCATCCGTTCGCCATCTTAGAAACACTACGCCGCAGGTCGGTGGGTTCAATGAACCACTTTAATATTGTTTCGCTCTATAAGACTGCTTTTTGAATCTGATAACGTTTAATCTGGTTAAAAATGGGTTCGATGACACTCACTCAAACTCCTGGCAAGCGGAATCCAACCTACAATCTAACGCTTGTCATGGTCACGTGGGCGTGTTTGAGCAAGTCCGAGAACGCCGAATGGCCTGCATCGCATGTTGTACCATATCGCGCTATACGGTGGAGACTATGAAGGAATCCAGACGCTGTACGTACCAGTAATATTCCCTTCCTCGACCTCCGACGGGTCGATCGCCGCCATGAGAGTTTTGACGACCCCGATATTGCCGTTGAGCGCATCGCCAGACAAGGAGCCGAGTGAGAGTTTTCGAGAGCCCAAACCCGACTAACGAGCATGCGAGCCCGAGAGGATCGGGCGGCGGCGGAAGGTGTTTGACCGGAGAGACCAAGCATACACGGAGAGGAATTCCGCAATGAAGAAGATTGATTCCTGCCAGCGCGGTAAGTTTTTGAAATCAGTCAAGCCCACGACCACATACCAAAACACCTGCGCAGTACCCGGTTTTTCGCTCGTCGCCGCCAGTTATCCCAGTATTGCGGACGAATTGTGGGACGATTGGGAAAATGACGATTCTAGGATCTAACGTTGGCCTGAGTGCGAAAAAGACGACTGCCAAAATACACACGCGGAGAGACTCTCGCCAGCTTGTACAAGCACCGCGGTCGTTAGCTGCAATTTGGGAAGAGGTGTTGCCGCTGGCGCTGTCACAGTCCCAGAGTGTATTTTGAAGGCGAAGGTGCAGCTTTCTGATTCTTGAACGGAGTCTGAAAAAGAAAAGCCTGCCAATCGATGAGTCATTTCGATACGGGATTGTCGCGTACATGGCTTACCTTCGCTTTTGTCGTGGCCGGAGGCAAAGTGCGCCTGCTCGAAGGGGGTTGGATTGAAGAAGCAACGGAGCCCGTACAGTGTACTTTCAGTCGACGGCCCATGGAACGGATGCGGATCTTGGTTCCACGGCGGCGAGGGTGCCAGTGCGGACAGTCATCCAGTCGTCGTCGGCGTCGCAGTCTAAGGACTCGGATCATTTCGTCAATCACAGTGCCACTGTTAATCACTGCTTAGCTAAGCGTACCTGCACTCATGAGTCACGACCGACTCGACGCCCAGTTGACCACCCAGACGACTAGCAGGGCAGTGATACCAGCTAAATCCGTGCGTCTCGCCTCCCACTATCTCACCAAGTTCACTCTTTCCCACGGCGAGTGACACGACTCGGACCCACTCCACGCACCCACTGGCACGGGCACGATGCTGTCCATCTTCTCCCGCGAAGCGCTACGATTAACCAATCGGTCAATGGCTTTTGTGTGTACAATACACGAGTATACGCAGGCGAGCCCTCAGAGGGGATAAGCGGGGGCTAGGGTTGAGCCAGATTCCTGGTCAAGGGCCGATTATACGCGGCGTATCGAAAAGACCGGTGGATGCGATATCTTCAAGTTGAAGCCACACGTGGCGTGTCACCAACAGACATTTAAAAGAGATTTTCGCTGGACTAGCAAGTGAGTCTCTTGTCCTGTTGCCTACATTCATGGCAGATTCCGACGACGGCTGGAGCACTGAAGAAATTCAACGCTACATGGAGACGCAGGCGGGTATTGCGCGATGGGCAGCCGCAACATGGCGAGTGCCGCAGGCAGATCCGTTTTCTCGAGCAACACCAAGACCACCCGAGCCGCCAGCACATGAACAACGAGACAAGTGGACGACATCGTGACAAGAGTAGCCGTCGAGCGCATCGAGAGAGCGAACGATCGCCGCCTCCGGCCTCCATGACATTTCCCAGAGGCAGGAGTATTTCTCGACGACCACAAACCACCCCGCCACAACGCCCCTTGGAGGTCCCTGACCAACCTTATCGGCCGCCTCAATCTCCGAGTTCTCCTCCTCCATATTCACTCTACCCGCCGCCTGTGCCCACACCACAGCCACAGGGCGTCCACGGCTATCAACAGCGTCCCGCAGACAGCCATCCTCTGCGCTCACGGGCCCCACCTACCGCTCGCCTCGATCCCCCGTGGATGCCCCCGCCGTCACCGCGTTCGGAGCGGCCCAAGCGCGGTTTCAGACTCGGTGGCGGCAGCAAGCCTGAGTCAGGTAGCCGCAAGAATCACAGATCGCGCAGTCGCAGTTCTGAAAGGGTGCGTAGTCGCAGTCCACATCGGATTGGGGATACTAGACGCCGCAAGAGAATGTAGGTGCGTGTTTGTTTTTTTTGCTTTTGTTTATGTGTTATGGTACTGAATAAACTACAGAGCCGTTGATGACGCAGACACACGTTTTGTCGCCACCCACTCGGGTTTTTTATATCCTCCTCTGGACACGCTACCAGTATTTCGCAGCGCGTTGACGCGTAACTGTTCATTTTCACAGGACGTTCTGTCGTCTACTTAAATTGTATGCTCCGTTAAATTTGTGACATTGGATAATTGTTTCGGTCAATGTGTGCAGGACTACGATCTCCCACTGACGATGGTAGGAATGGCACCGTGTCACGTGTGCGTGTTGCAGAACTTCGAGAACGCCGGGACGACCTCTCAATCACCCTGGGCGCACGAGAGATCCTATATTTACGGGCCTCATGCTCAAGGAGCTCACACGTCGACACATCTCTCCCCAGACCACCACCGCACCATCGTCGTCGCGCTAAGATCTGCTCCAATCCATGACCGAAAACACAGTCTCTCAACGCTGTACGCACGATTCCTTTGCTCAACCTCAGCATCGATTTCTCATCGCACCTCAGTCAACGCTGCAGATGCGGACTTGACGATCCTGTCTGCGGATAACGTCGCTTTCAAAGTGCATCGAAAGAACTTGGAGTTCCACTCTGATGTCTTTGCGAACATGTTCAGCTCAGCGACACATGTACCTGAAGAGTCCATCAACCTCTCCGAAACGTCCGCTGTTCTGGAGATTCTATTCCAGTATATGTATCGCCAGCCCCAGCCAAATCTCGAGAATGTAGCGTTCGACGTATGCGCCGGAGCTGCGGAGGCAGCGGAGAAGTACCTAGTTTATTCTGCACTGTCGTCGCTACGCGAGCGGATGAGGCATGTGGTCTCGGTAATAAACTCTGGTAACGGAATTGTTGATCCTTTTCTTAGGAAGCATATTGACAAGCACGCTCTCAAAGTACTGAGCTTTGCGATGCAACACGACCTGAAAGACATCGGCAATGAGGCAGCCCGCAACTCGCTGGGTTTTTCCCTCAAAGACGCTGCAGCGGTACTGACGCCCGAATCATTCGTGACATGGGTATTCAAATATTTCCACACCTCCACCCGTACCATCCTGAGCTATCTACAGGCAATCTTTCATGACGAATGGCATAGCAAGGCGCGAAATTCCCTCGCGGTATGCATCCATAACGCAGGTAAACATCAACCTGCCGAGAGAAACCTCCTCGCATCCTTGATGAGATTGCCGGAAACGGGGTATGCGAAGAGGGATGGTGGGTACGTGCGGAATACTTTCTTGAGCGGGGAGATGGGCTTCCTGGATTTGGAGTTGTACCCAAAGCCCCCGGTCGCATTCAGAAGAAAGATAGAACTATAACCTCATAATAGACCCGAATGTCTGCCGGTTGTAACGCGTTAGTAACGGTCTATAACTTACACCTAAGTAAGTCCGAAAAGTTACATGTCCTAAAACAGACGCGCGAAAATTTGCAGCGTGCTTCAAAGGATCTAGACCCTCACTTGATTGTAACTGTAGCCTGATCACGAGAGGGTCACTGACCATGGTACATTTGATCTCTCATCCTTAGGAGTTAGCTCCGGCCAGTGAGTTTGAACGAATCAACCCAACAGCAGCAGCTTCCACGCGCAGCATTTACAATTAGTACCATAATGTACTATCATTGAGCATTTGAAGCTCGAGAATATTTCAACTACGACTTGAGGTACGCGTAACTTGCGTGCAGGCAGACCCAGCGATCAAGAGATAGTACGCGCATACGGTGACCAAGAATCCACTGGCAGAATCGATGCAGATGCAGTGCAGGTTCGCAGCAGAACTTGAATCAAAGGCTGAGCTTGACAGAAAGCACACATGTATGCCGCATAACGGCGAACAGCGAGATCTTGTAAGTAGCAGATCGCGCCCATATATTCATTGTGGCGACTGAGGGATCTGGGAAGGACCGAGTGAATGGAATGGTGAACGAGGAACTTGAATGTAGACACACATGCGATGATTGACGTGTGAGGCTAATTCCGAGGAAGGATAACCTCAAGAAGAGCTGCGATTAGGCTAGCACAATCGATGGATCGTCCTAGATAGCCTTCGTGTGTACGATACACATGTAGAATTGTTATGCCGGCGGAGACGCAGGAACGTGTCGCCTGCCGGTGGATGGTGGCGCTAAGAGAAAGTTGCGCCAGTTTCCAGCCAGTTCCTGAGCGATCTTACGTTGATACCGTGGCGGCGCTTTAGAGTGGTCCAAATCTATCTTGGATGAACTTGAAGGTCGACTCTGAGGGTGAGCCCAGCACAAGACCTAGAAATCAACTGGGTGGCACTGCATTGCAACTACGGTAAGATGAGTCCAGTCCAAGTCGCAGTTCGAGTGACAACACAGTCCAGGACGGGAATGGAGAGAAGAACAGAAAACTGAGTTGAAGTTGAGCCATAGTCCTGGTCGAGGGATACACGGCGTGTCAAGAAGAGCAGCGTGAGATTGCATGGCGATGCTACCGTGACCACGCCCACACGCACTTGAACATTTAAGAGATGTTCTCTTGTTCGATTTTTCCCCACCAACGCACTGCAATCCATGCCAGAATCCGACTCCAGCACCGAATTTCCGATGCGCCCAGGTGCTTCCCGGGCCAAAGACCTTTCTCGTTACACGGAGAGCCAGGCGGGCGTCTCGAGCTGGGCAAACACAACCCGACGACTGCCGACGCTCCTCCCTCCCTCCTCCGCCACGGACGAGCCACCGCGTCGAGACAGACACAAGAGCACTGGCAGGCGTGATCGTCAACCGAGCCGCCAACCACAGTCTCGCGACCGACAACGGCATCGAGCGCGCGAACGGACGCCACCCCCGCCTATCCCGGATCCTGTCCCCTTCATTCCTTCCTCCTTGGTGTCGAGCACTGGCAGAGGCAGGAGCGTTCCTCCCCGACCAAATACTGCCCCGCCCCCGAACATCTACTATGATCATGACCAGGTTCATGATGTGCCACCTGTTCCTCCTTCACCCCTGCTGCACAGGCCTTTCTCCTCTCACCTGCAGCCTCAAAGCGGCCCAAGCCACTTCATTCCCCCACCGCCACAAGCTCGACATCTCGTGGCTCCAGCACACGCATCCATGTACGGTCCAAGTCCTCAACAGCCACCCACCTATGGCTATCCTCTCCCTTCACAGCCGATGCAGCCCCTTGTCCATCCCGCATTCGCACCGCCGCCGCCACGACGAGAAGACCGCCACCGCTACGGCCCGCCTCCACCAATCAACCTCTCCCCATGGGTTCCGCCGCCCAACTGGCCGGCTCCGAAGCAGCCCAATCTGCTCAAGCGCATATTCGGGCTTGGTGGCGGCGGAAAGTCGGATACCCATAGTCGCGACGAATATCGTAGTCGTAGTTCTAGTCGCGACCGTGACGAGTCTCGTGGTCGCCAGCGTGGTTGGAGTCCCGATACGAAGAAACGTGAGCATCGAAAGAGGATGCAGGCGTGTCCATAGTGGCTTTGGCGTCGTGCTGACTCGACTATAGAGCCGCTGAACGAGCAGCAAGCATAGTGCTGCCGGTGTAGTTGCTGTCGTCAGACAAAAGTACAGAATTCGCTGACATTTTCGCAGAACGGCCACCTTTGAATATGTCCTCATTATTATGGCTCGAGTTGCGTGTAAGAATGGCGAAGGGAATCCTCTGTTATCGTATCCATGTCTTCCTTTTGTGAACTTGAATGTACCTCCCAAGTAGGCTTGACGCGTATGAAAAGTCGTCAAATTTCACACAATGTGTGCGCGTTACTCCTAGCGCAGTTTTTGTAGCGGAACCGGACCCAAATCGTGCAAGACATATCGTCACGTGAGCGCGTCGAGCGACGCCGAGAACGCCGAAACACTCGCAGTCGGCGTGGCTATCTTCTTGGTCCACCAGAGGGAGCTTCTGGATCTTCAATAATGCACGAGGTATATCGACGTCGTGTTTTCAAGGCCGAAACCAGCGGGACTGACAAGTAAGAGCATTTTGAGGCGTCGGAACGCACGGAGGTCTGGTAGTTTCTGATTCAGAGGGCCATGAGACATCGACCTTGCTCCCAAAAGTTGAAGCAGCCCACTCAGCGCAAGTAAAACCGAAGGCGGATGAAGCCTGAGCACGTACTGCTGTATCGGGGAATCAAAGATTGTCCACCACCATTTGAGCCCGCTGTGTCGCGCCTGGCGATTGGTTTGAAGGGCTGTCAATGGCGGCAAGCAGGAGTCCTACTGAGCTAAGGAAAAAGACCAGGCCCAGTCGCAGTACGACTCGTGAGCTGTATGTCGACTTCCCGAGGACATACAACGTCACATATGGATAGCAGCACGCCGTTGCCGACGAAGAAAATGGCCCATTTCTTGCACGAATCCTGGACGCTGCGAGCGCCACAGCGTTCTTATGGCGGCGCAAGGGGAGGATACGAGAAAATAATCACTTGAAAAGAAAGGTGTCGGCGGGAAGGTCAAAGATTGAAAAAGAGGATACGCACGAGCAAGTTCTCGATTCTGTAGCCCGAACCACTCGATTCAGACGTCGTTGGATTCGTCCTTCGGTGCGTCGCCGGAAGTGCCAGGGTACAGCGCGCCTGCTGGCGTGAAAAAGTCCTCATGCCTCGATCATCGATGGTTTTGTGCCAGTAGGGAGTCGTCATTCAAGTTACTAATCGAGGAAAAACGTGGCCTTATTCAGTGATATTTCAACAGGGAAAGCAGCGCGAAAACGCACGAATTGCATCGCTTCCATCTAGCTCTGCCACCTCTGCGAAACCACAGCGTCGTGACAGCGAGCAGGAACTTGGCGAGCGCAGAAGCGAATCTCTGAACGGGTGGAGGAGGTCTTCTAATATCCCGTAATTATATATCCTCGGCGCTTCAAAAATGATATCTGACGCGGAGACCCGGGGACATTGTCGTCAGCGACAAGGAGGATGTCACGGATGATCACGTCACACTGCTTAGGTATGCAAAGATACTGGCAGACAAGAAACAAGACGCTTGTATTGGAGAGCGACGATAAATGCAATACGTTGGATATAAAACGTTCATGCATCGAGAATCTAAGCACGAGAACGGCTCCCGCAAGAAGCCGTGTCCAGCCTGGCAAACGACGCGTAGGAGCGGGAGCCATTCAGGCGACGCATCAAAACCCCTCCCATGGGGGTCATCGACAGCGGCGTAATGTCCATGACCCCGACCTCGCGCTCGGGCTGGGCATGCGAGTCGCACGAAGGCACGAAGCGAGGAGGACGGAGGTCCTGAATGGGAATGCCCTGGAGCTTCCGGCAAGGCAGCGGCTGCACCTTGGGGAAGGGCGTTGGCTTGGCCGCAGCACTGACGAAGCGGACGAAGCGCTTGACGATGGTTTTGGAGCGCTCGGACGACGAGGGGGCAGAGGGAGGGGAAGGGACACGGCGTCCGCCGTGGGTAGGGACGATTGAGCGAGTTGTAGAAAGCATCGTGGTGGTTGTTCGGTGAGAGTGGTTATTGTGATGGTGGATGCGGAGAGAGAGAGAGGATCGTGGGGAGAGCGGAATTTATAGGATTGTCGCTAGGGGCTCCGAGCCACGGAAGATGGAGATTGCTGTGGTGAGACATCTTCCGCCTCCGGTCAGGATGGCGTCCCGCGGCGAGACATCGACCTACGGAGGCAAGTGGCATGCAAGATGAGGGCTCATTGTAGCGATGGCAACGATATGGTCTTTTCAGAGGCTCGGAGTGGGCGATACGGCCGTTGTGAGACATGCAATGAAGAGGCTCCTATGCTGCGAACGCCGGTGGTAAGAAACTGCGTCCAAAGAACAACAGCGTCGGGAGCGCTCCAGCGGAGAGCCACTGCATCGATTGCGAATGTCGGTGTAGAAAGCTGAGGGCGAGAGCCAGGCTGGAGGCTCAGAGGAGGAAAATTCGTCTCTGCCGCAATGAGGGCGACACTCTGGGCAGACGCTTTCCGCAACAACGAGAGCTACGAGAACATCCAAGAGACCGTCCAGGCAGCCTCCAAAAGACTCGTCTGGAAACGCCACGATTGGACCAACGCGCCGGCCAACCCGGCATTTATATCCACCATATTCAGTAACGCAAAGACCCGACCTCCATCGGGCCGTGCTCCAAAGGGCGGGTCCGATAGCGGTAGTGCCCATGGGTAAGCAAAGCTTTGCATTTCGTCTTCGAGTCGACAGCCACGATAGCGGAGGACATTGGGACAGCAAGCAAGCGCTTGAAACGGGGGAGGGACGTCCGGTGGATGCATGGAGGGACAAATGCGAGTGTCGGAGATGTGCCGCTGGCGGTGCTGGGACGAAATGGTGCGTTTGCTGAAAATCGGAATATGCGGGTGACTCTGGTAGTGCCAGTTTCTCGTTGCCATGGAATGGCTGCATGGCGACCGCCACTCGTGCAGTTTACGACGTAGGAGTTGATATGGTTGGCGGAGAATGCGAACGGTTGGCTCCGTCTCGTTGCCGTCTCGTTGCCGTCTCCATCCATTCCTTTCCAGCCTGCGAGAAGCGGTGGTACGCAGTGTCCATGAAGAAGGCCCTGTGGAGAATCGGAGAGGAATGGTCGTCGGAACTTGAAGCCAGCCGCCAAACGGCCACGTTGTAGTAGAAATGTCGTTGAGGAGATGACTAGGGCGACATCGGTGGGAATCGGGCAGCGGCGCTTTGGAGGGGCGGATGCTGGAGAGGTAGAGGTAAGGACATGTGCGACGAGGGCAGAACGGTGAAACGCACGAATGGGGTCCATATGCCTGGGTGCTCTCATTTGGCTTCGAGAGCCAGCGAGCGGTGTCTCGGTCAATTTTTCACATGTAGGCACGAAAGGTCGCTGGTAAGATGAACGGTCAAGGACACAGCGACGACGGCAGAGCGGTTACGCACGAATGAGAACGTTCAGCGACGGTTTTCTATCCGTTTTGGCCTGAGGTCGCAATAGATTTGACACAAGGGTCCTCTTCTTTGCCTTCTAGTCCACGCTAGGGAGAGTAAGACCAGATAAGCGTATTGCAGGGTAACCAGACGCACTATCATCCACCGAAACGTTGAAGAGACTTGGTACAGACTTGAGTGCCGAGAGAGTCGCGTCGACCGAGGATGTCTTTGAGAGGGGAAGCGGTCGGCTGCGAGTGTGCTGCGACGGAATTCATGTCGACGTCGGTCGGTCGGATGCGTAGAGTTGGGTCGCTAGGCCGTGGGTAGAAGCGGGAAGAGCAAGGTTGGACCTGCCATCAAGTCAGTGGCCGACCACCTTGCTTCCACCGGCCAACGTCCACAAAAACATCTCCGAGCGACAGTCGTTCCATAGCCAATCTAATGCATTCCTCTCCGTGCCACGATATCCTCCACACCAACACCATTCCCACCGATGCCCAGTTTGAAGCACTCCGGGAGTTCTTGGACCCACGTCGTCGGGAGCTCGCAGAGCTCAACAAAGAGGTCCATCGACTTGCACGGCTGCTCGCTGAGGCGAAGAATCGTCGCGACGAACTGCAGGAGATGATCTCTCCCTACGTGGCCCTTATCTCCCCAATGCGTAGAGTCCCCGACGACGTACTTCGCGTTATATTCCTGCATACTCTCCCAGGATGGCGAAATACCGCTCTGGACTCCGATGAGGGCCCACTCCTGCTCTCTCGAGTCTGCAAATGCTGGCGGGAACTTGCCCATACTACGCCGCGTCTTTGGGCGTCAATGCATCTCGTCGTTGCGCGCGATTCTGCACAGCCAGCTGCAGATTTGGAAGCGCAGATGCAGTTTTGGTTGAAGCGTTCAGCAGCCGTTCCATTGGAGATATCCATGAAGCTCTCTCGTCAATATCTTCGTCGTGAAATCGTACTCGTCGACCCCGAGATCTCTCTCGAGCCTTCACGATTCCTATCTACATTGCTCTCCGCGGTGCGGAGATGGGGAACCATCCAGCTGACTTTCTCTCTGGCTAATGATGTCGCCGCTCTTTCGAAGCTCACGGAGGATGCCGTCCCACGTTTGAAGACCTTCGATATCAGTCTACATGTGCGTTCTAGTGCATCGACTCTCAATTTCCTTGTGACGCGCAGTCTCCGTGCCTTTTCCTTCAGGGGGATGTACTCCGCATTCCCCCTCACTCTCCATTGGCAGAACCTTCGCATCCTGCGAATCGGGTTGCTCATCCATGACCAGTCCGCCGTGTTACCCTTTCCCTTTCCCTTCCTGCGGGACTGTGCATCGCTCGAGACCTTGTCGGTCTCGGTTGCGGGTTATCGGCTCGTTTCCGACCCGGAGAGTCTGCATACCGTGCATCTCCCCAATCTGACAACACTCACGCTGGCACATCACCGAATGTCTATAACCCCCGATGTGTGGGATATCTCCTCTGCAGTTGATCGACTGAAGCTACCAGCGTTGTACAAACTGGACATCTCACAGGCGCCAGTTGATCTGATGAGCGTGCTGCAGCCACTATCACACATCGAGTGTCTTGTGGTTTCGGTTCACGAAGTGACTTCGGACTATGTCGCATCTGTATTCAAGATGCTGCCAGTCCTGCAGCGATTGCGCATCATTGGGGAACCACTGGTGTCCCTCCCGCCCGATCTCAATGGCCCATTCACAAGGGATGCCGATTTCCTCGCCCGATTTATTCCGGAAGGCGGGGGAGACACATTGTGCCCTGCCCTGCAAGATCTCGAATTCACCTCCGTCGAAAATCCCTATGCTAACGTTTGAGGGTAAGATTACATGTAACGTTGGCCAGGGAGAAGAAGCCAAAGCACCAGCTGTTCCCAAACGAGTAATCCGCACTTGGACAAAAACAACATGCAAACAAAGCGACGGCCAGTCCTTTTCGCTTGGAATCCCGGGGATCTGTATAAAAGCCTCGTCGAATTATCCAACGAGCCCCAAATAAACACCCACCTCCAACAACGCCCGTGGTCCGCTCGGCCAGGTTTGCCTTTGCCACCCACTTTGCGTCTACACTCTCCTTCACACAACCCAAACAACCAATATGAACGACCCCCACGCCATCGCGGTCTTCGTCTCCGCCACCATCGGTTTCTTTCTCATGCTCTTGTGTCTCGGCGCCTGGAGCATAGGCTCGTCGCAGGTCTTCAACCCAGCGCGATGGCTCGTTTTCTGGGTCGCCCTCTCGTGCCTCAACGAAGCTATCAACGCGGGCCATTGGGCAGACTCGGCCAGCATCGAACCTGTGTCGGCGGGATTCTGTGAAGTTTGTGAGTGATCCTTAACTCGGGCGGCAGGTCGCTGACTTTACGTCCATAGCCACTCGCATTCGGATAGCGGCTTTCATCGGAATCCCCGCTGCGTTGCTCGCGACCAACCAACGAATCTATTGGTACCTTGTCACCGTGGGCAAGAGGCTACCTGGAGCATACGAGGAATGCCTTCGTCGCAAGAGCCTCGTTGACACCGCTTTGTGCGCGGTGCCCGTTGCGCTATACATCCTGGGCGAGCTGGTCGACAGCCTCCGAACCCACCGCCGGTTCGCCATCCTCGAGGGTGTCGGGTGCGTGCGAGCTCTGCCCTACATCGCAAGCAGTATCGGGGGTGCCTTCATCCCAGTCTTCATCATCACCCTCTTTGCGCTCTTCCCCGGATTCAAGATCCTCCAAAAAGGCACCGCCCGCCATGAACAACTGCGAAAGGACATCCAGTCCCCTCATGAGCATTCATTCTTTATCCGACTCGTCATCCTCTCGCTTTCCGTCCTGCTCGTAGTCTTCGTCTCCCTCGTTTTCAGCGTAATGGCCGCCGATTCGCTGGATACCCTCTTCGTCGCCCATACAGTCGCCCCCGGTATCGCGCAGATTCCCCGCGACATCTGGAGAGGCAATGCCACCCTTGCAAACGCTATCGAGTTGGGAAGATGGGTTGAGGCCGGTGGACCCGCTATCGCGCTCGCGGCGTTCCTTCTGCTAGGTATTGACGCCCGTGCACGTAGAGTCTATGGCTTCGTCGTTGGTCGGCTTGTCCGTCTGGACTTCCGTGGTCTCAGGAAGTTCGAGCGTGAAGCAGAGCCGGAGGCGCGCCTGCCGGTCTACAACCGCTCTCAGGTCCAGCGGAATGGACCTTCGACAGTGAATCGCGGCCAGTACTGAGGACGGAGGAAGAGTTTGCTGCAGTTAACGAAAAGGCCTTCTAGATAGTCATAATGTACATACTTGGTGCCCCAAAGAATTGAATAAATACACTCATCTACCTCGTCTCCGCGGTACGTCTCAGTCGGAGATCAGCATCCCCAGCAAGCTCAGCGATGACCGCTCGTAGCCCCAACTCCTCTTCGATCTGTATTCCCTCCGTCAGCACACGCCGTATCTTCGTTAGCACCTGAAAACACTCACCTCTCTCCTCCTCACCACGTCCTCCCTGCCCGCATCGCCGCCAAATACCCGATCCATGTCCTCCAATGCTACACCCGCCGTCTCGGGAACTCGGTACGTCGCCCACAAGTACGCGATGAAGCACGCGGTAGAGAAGATTAGGAATGTCCCGCTGTATGCAAAATGAGAACCTTGAAGAAGGATGATGAGGCAAACGTACGCAGGCGAGCGCTCCATCAAGACTGGTGTTATGAGCCCAATGAGGACTACGGGATAGTCAGCACAGATAAAGAAGAAAAAGATCAGGAAAACCCACAGTTGTTACTCCAATTCGACGCTGTCGACAATGCTACACCCCGTCCGCGCATCGACAGTGGAAAGACTTCGCTGGGCAGGACCCACCCGATAGGTCCGAAGGAGACACCGTAGGCAAACGTGAAGGTGTAGATGCCACTGAGAAACGATCAGCAGCAGCTAGGTATTGGGAGCGATGACGACGTACCCGACAGCGACCCAAGCTGCTATTGCGTGAGACGTCCAGTCAGATTGGAATTGCAGGACCTAGGCGACTATTAACAGAAGAGTACCAAGGAAGCACCCAAGACTCACTAGGACAGCAATGAGGAAGTGTGAGGCCGCCATAACGGCGCTTCCGCCTTTTGAAAAGGGTCAGCCAGTAGGGGATACGCAAACGGCAAGAGCTACCTCGTAAAAGCGGCTTTCGCCCTGATGGTCGTCAACAAAAGATGAGAGGACAGTAAGAGCAAGAACGCACCTAGACGGTCGATATACACGACAGCGGGAGCGACCGCGACGAACTGGACTATTCCAATCCCGCCCGAGACGATGAGCGAGATGGTGTCGCCTTGGAGTCCGATGCTCCGCACCAGTGTGGGTCCGTAGTACAGCAGCGCATTGATTCCGCTCCATTCTATCATTTGCCATTGAGTTAGCAAGAGCCTCGAGAAAGGTAGGAACGCACGCTGGAATACCATCATGAGGACGCCAACGAGTGTGCGAGCACGGTATTTCTTCGTGAAAAGCCGCCGCCACGCCGAGAACTCGCTTTGGCTGCCGGGTTTGGAGGAATCGGTGATGAGGGCTGCCTCTACGCGCATCTCGAGAAGCTCGATCTAAGTTTTGGTAAGATTCTGGCACATAACGAAGACCAAGCCACGGACCTTCGTTAACGCATCGTCCCGTCCGCGCAGCTTGACCAAGCTCGCCTCCGCCTCGGCATATTTGCCCTTGAGAACAAGCAACCGGGGCGAAGCTGGAAGAAGAAACAATGCACCGAGAGCGAGCAGAACACCCGGTCCGATCTGCACACCCAACGGGATTCGCCAGGACGCAGAGCTGGGGACTGACCAAAGTCATAAGAATGGGATGACAAGGGAAGAAAATGGTCGACGCACTATTCCGCGTAAAGAATCCAATCCAGAACCCGACGACGACACCCAACACGATGGAGAACTGCTCGAGGGCGATGAGCGAACCGCGAACCTCCGGTGGGCTGATTTCTGAGATGTACAAGGGCGAAAGCATGCTCAGAGCGCCGACACCGACACCGCCCACTGCTCGGCCGATGAATAGTTCGGGAAGGCTTCGCGCGAAGGTTTGAAATAGAGCGCCGATGTTGAATATGACTGAGGCAGAGGGTTGAGATGAGGAGAGGGCAAACAAGAAGGCAGGGACGCACCACATGCGATGAAAATAGAGTGCCGCCGGGAGTATCTGTCTGCCAGTACTCCAAAGGAGAGGGCACCTATAAGAGCCCCGAGTTCGAGGACAGCAGCTGAGACTAGTGAGGCTGGGAACCGGAGGAAGGATGGAAGGTATACGCACTGAGAGCACCCTTCTGCAAAGGGGTAACCGGCCATCGTCGGACAAAGTCCTTCATTACGAGCACATTCGCGATCTAATACAGAATCAAGACACAATCCTAGCGTTGGAGAGACAGACGACGCACCACGCCCTGGTCGTAGCCAAAGCTGAGTCCGCCCATGGAAGCGAATATAGCGCACAGAAACGCATAGTAGTTACGCCAGAGGCCAGCGAGACCGGAAGGTCCGTAGCTATACGTGTAGGCCGAGTTGGCGAGTACAGTCAAGCCGGAGGACGCGTTGGTAGCGGAAGAGGATAGAAGCGGTGTATGAGCCGCGTCATCGTCCGAGTCGCGTGGTAGCGCGACGCGTTCGTCGTTTGGAATGGGGTTATAGCGACTGGGCTATCGGAATGTAAGCTAGCTTTTGGACCTCGTCTGGAGCCATCTCACCATGAATGTACGATTATAAGAAGTGGATTATAGGTCGAAAGCTTGATGTCGAATGCTCGTGAGGTCCGTGAAGCTGCAAGGAGGTGAGTGGGAAGGATAAAAACGATCTTGCGCGCACCATAAAAGAAAATTCGAAGCGGTACAGCTGTGGCGAAAGGCAAGAGGGTCACTGGCACCGAATGATCATGATGTGACCGGCGGCCTGCCGACCTCCTCTCCCGCCATATGGGGGAACTGCTAGCTGTTTACCTCTCCTTGGACTCTTCGCCCTTAGCCCTCGTCTGTCGAGACGTTGCGCGGCGATTTCTTTCTGACAATGACACAGAAATCCGCCGAGTCCGAGTCTGTTCATGAACCTTCTCAATGGGCTCGTTGACGATCCACGCCGTAGAGTAATCCTCCCGAAGGACTACCAGTCGGAAGACGCGCATAATGTCGTATGACTCATCCGAGGACGTCGACCTACAACACTCGGCATCGCGCTCTGTGGAATCTACTGTACCTGAATGCTCCCATGCTCGGAGGAGTTGAAATACCAAGGCTCTTTCCCACTGTCCTCGACTGGCTCGTCTTTCATGGGGAGGCTTTACGCAGGAAGAAATTCTACTATAGGTACAGATTAAACGACTGTGATATATCGATTCTACTAACAACCGGAACAGGCGAGACAAATCCCGTTACAAATGCCCATAAACACGCTACAGCACACAACTTCTGCCATCTCACCACTCTGACCCCCAGACGAATTCGATCGCGAGCCCTGCTGGTTGCACGGAGGCCGAAGGGCCCTCGGCAAGCGGGGCTCTGGTGCCGGCTCGTACTTTCGGAGGGCTGCAAAGTCGAACCGGACGATGCGCCCGGCAGCAAACACGTAGAACCGACGGGCCCGAGTGTCGAGAGCCAACAGGTAGAAGACCAAGAGCGCGATGGCAGGCCCGCCGGCTTGAGCCCATCGCGCGAGCTCGATGGATTGTTCGAGAGTGGGATCGCTCGTCCAGGCGTCGCGGTGGATCACTGCGATGCCGGAAGCCACTTGGTGGGCGATGAACTGCACATCGAAAGAATGGGCGGACAGGACGCTGAGGAAGAGCGAGGCGATGGAGAGTGGCATGATAAAAACCGAAAGAAGGACGAGCCGGACGAGGAAGGAACGAGCGTGTCTGGATAGGTCGTTGCGGAGGACTCGACGGTTGGAGTACCAGTGGCAGAGCGTGACGAGCCCGTAGAGGAAGGCAAAAATGCTCAGCGCGATAACGGGGTAGAACGCAAGGCCGACACTGGACTTGGCGAAAACCGGGACGTGTACACAGCCGACGCCCTCGAGGATTGCGAAGCGCCGTTGAGTTTGTAGGCTGTCGATGAGCTCCAACAGGATGTAGACCGCGACGAAAATCCCGCAAATTAAGGAGTCGACGGCCTTGTTGCGAAGGATTTTGCTCTCGTATGCCCTCGGTCTGTTGTCCACTTCAGCGCTGATGTACGAGTAGATTTTGCGGCTTATGACGAAGCCTGCGGCGGGGATTCCGATACAAGCGGCCATGCGAATGCGAGTCGCTTTCATTCCGGTCAGTTCGAAACGATAAACGAATGCGAATTTGCACTCACAAACTTCGCAGAACCCGGCGGAGAAACCGTTAATTTCATCCGTCTCCGCCCACAACGCCATGTTCAGTGACTCGTTCAGGCAAGACAGGACGATCCAAGCCATGAGCCACCGGGCTGATACCATGAATTGCGGCGAGGTGACTTTGACGACGACGAAGCCCGTGAGGGTGAGAGGAACGGCGAGGATGGCGAAGATCCCGAACACGGCGGATTGGAGCGAGATAGTCATGTTGATTGAGTAGGAAAGGAGAGTGTAGACGCTAGGTGGGTGGCACAAAGGCAAACCAGGCCGGGCAAGCCACAAAGCGTGTTTGGAGGTGGGTGTTTGTTGGGAAGAATCGACGATTCTGACGAGCTCTTTTATACAAGTGTAGACGACTCCAAGCGGAAGGGACAACACGGCATGTTGGTGCGTGCGGTTTGTTTAAATTTGGTCCAAGCGCGGATCCGCGTAATTACTTGTTTAGATCGGTCATTCTTCAACTGATGCTTTGACTTCTTATTAAACCGTCCCCAAGTACGCTATGATTCTTCAACATTTCCTCAGAATTGAATCTTCGGTTCGCGGCGCAATGAATGCCAGTTCCCAGCAGGTATACTATCAGTGCCCGTAATTGACCCCCTTAGCACTTCACCCGAATAACATCAGACACAGAACGTATTTCTTGTCATGTCGTCGACTGGGACGTGCCATAGCGTGCTATGCCTGGGATAGCCGCGTTTGAGGAGGTGCAGTGAAAAAATGTGGACGTGGCGAATTTTTCGCTGGTCGACGCCATCAACTTGAAATCAGAATACCAGGGATCTTGACTGCGCAGTCCTACAGGTGGAATAGTCCAATTCTGAATCAGCCAAAAGGTTCTGAAGGAGTATATCCCGTCCCCTCGAGCTTCCCTCATGTTTTCAAGGCAACAGACCCTCCGCATGAAGAGATAAGGACGTCGCAATCCAACCCATCCGTGGCATTGATACGACTCTTCGACCTTCTCAAGGGACATAGGCCAGTTATGAACAATTATTCACTTTATATATAAACTACTAGACCTCCAACGCGTCCTATCATGGCGAAATGAGCGAATGGCACGGCCGACATGGTGTCTAAATTAAGAAATACATCCGCTCGTCCATCGCCGCCGCCGAACCAGAGCTTCCCATTCCATAAGAATTTTCACAGAGCGGCGTCTCATGGATAGTTGAATGCCTAGTCGCCCAAAAGTTCTAGATTTCCTGTGAACTTGAAAAGGAGCACTTGGGCCACCATCAACTACCCTGTGCGGTCAACTATGGGGTCACTGATAGTATAAGCAGTTCATGCAGGGTGATTCTGAGTAGAATGTATCGAGATTGGCTGGTGCAAGCCCATCTGAGACGCGCCGAAGATCCCCTCAAATCAAAACGTGACCGCGACCTCTCACTTGACCACCATCTCCAAAAAATGGCTGCGCAGTGTTGTGCCAGTTGGGCTGCGAGGGGGTCGGTTGTGTCGGCCAAGTCAAGCAGGTCGACGCCCGCTCCGAGTTCCAGTAGCTCAAGCTCAACAATATCAAGGACGTTGAGCGATATCCTAGTACACCCTCTGAGTAGACATACACGAAGCGATGAAAGGCGTAAAATGGTGGGGACTCGGCTATGGCGCTGTTGCTCAGGGCTCCGAGCCAGGCTATGCAAACTGACGTTATTTAATTCTCTTGCTCTCGACCATCATCACAAAAAATGCCCCGCCGCAATTACCTCGACATTGCACCTGAAATATGGCTCAATTGCTGGCTGCTCTGCACCGTCCCAGAGCTTCAGCGTCTTTGCTTGACGTGTCGCTTCTTCGCGGTCATATGCCAGCCTCTGCGCTTCCGCCGAATGTACCGGCACCCTCCCACTGTCCACGCGCTTCTGGACACGGAAGATGGGCCCGGGATGAGCTGGGCGGAGCTCGTGGAGGATGTCGAGAGGAGGACTATGCTGCTGCAGGAGTTCGCCGCCAGCACATACGCGTCGACGGCCGTTCGCTCGTGGCATTTCAGCCGCATAAACATGGTCGAAGCTCGCAATCAAGGAGAGGTTGAAGCGTTCACGGATCTCTTTTCCGCGTGGTACGAGTTTGGCCGCGTGTTCACGACGTCGTTGGGAGCATACAGCCGCCTCAGCAAACTCTCGCTGTTTGGGCTCGACTTTGACGGAACTCTTTGGGAAGCGTTGGAGACGCTCGAGTCTCTGGAGGACCTCAAGTTCGCCACGCCGTACCTGGAGGAGAGTCAACGGCAGCCCCTGCGGCTGAAACGTCTCCAGATAGTCCTTTGGTGGCCAGGGTACTCGGAGGAACAGTGGATAGGCGACCAACTCCGCGTGTCTTCGTCCGAGACGCTGACAGAATTCTCGGCCACGGTTTCATCCTACGTGCTTCCCCTCATCGCGACCTTCGTTCTCGACCACGTTCTGCTTCCCCAGATGACCAGCCTTAATCTGGACATTGCGTACGACCTGTTGCTCTGGGTGCCGAACCTCCTGGCCCTATGTCCTGCCCTCGAATACCTCTCCTTCTCGTATGGAGGTCCCGTCCCAGCCCCGGAGCCCCTTGATTATCCGGAGACTCTTCTCTCGCTCCCGCCCTCCGTCATTCCAAATCTTCGCTCGTTCAGCGGACCCCTCCCTCTTGCGCAAGCCATCGTGCCCGGTCGGCCGCTGAAAGACGTCAGCATCAGCAACGCCCCAGCACACGAAGAATGGGCCGAAGTCCATACCGCACTCGATGAGATCTCCAAGTCATCTTCGCCCATCCACTCCCTCTCCCTTTACCATGCATTTCCCCCGCAAGAGACCAAAGCCATCTTGTCCGCTATAACCCGATACTTTCCCGAGCTATACTCGCTGCATATTAGACTCTACCAACGCCTGCAGCAGGAGTTTGTTGCGGAATTCACGGACTCGGAGGACGAGGCTTGTGTGTCTGCAGAGGGTTCAAGGACCGGGTACGTCCGCCGGCGGACTCGGAGGACGCAGTACCAATGCGTGGACTGGGAAGGATTCCCTCCCCTCGAGATATCTGGTCATCTCTATGGTGCGTTCTTCTCAGTTCTTGCCAGCTACTCATCCAGCGTGCCCAGAATCAAATTCGTCCAGCGAGGCCAAGCCCCCTCCTACCATTTCGCCCAACCAGCTTTCTCCACAGGTAATGCTTCCCTACCACCGTCCCTTCGGACTCATTCGTCTCGCAGGAAATCGGACTGCACCATCTGCTCTTCACGAAGCTCGACTTCCCCCCTAACCTCCAGATCCTGCAAATAACTCACGATCCGCGTCCGCCGTACCCTCTTCTCGCTCAGCACGCGATTCTTCTGCGTATGGAGAAAGTGCTGCCGCGTCTGAGAGAGTTGGAGCTTACTGGGCAGACTCGGAGCTGGGTGCGCGACCGGCACCTGTGGACTACGAGAGATGTGTCTGAGTCTGAGGAGACATTACCGACGAGGTTTAGCATCGTTTCGCAGGTGTGGAGGGCCGATGGCACGCGCTACGATGTAGAGTCATAGCCAATGGATTATTTGGCGCTTGAGTAGAGCGTACTAGGACTACGCCCACGGGCACAATTAATACTAAAAGTACTGGTTTGGTACTGGTTCTTTACTTCAGGCCAGCGTATCCAGTCGCAAGAATTAGACTCCGCCATCGTTGGCTTCACGAGGGAACTGCCGACCTGAAGGCCTGAAGGACCGCGGTTTTTGAGCTGAAGATTCTGCCGCGGGCATGGAACACGCAATAGCTGGAATACGTGTGGATGGACTATGAACGACGAATGGAGCAAAAAATATGCATAAGATACTACAGCAGATACAGCAAACACTAATACAGTCCAATGCGATACAATTCTACAGTACACAAGACCCAAAGAGAAAAATATACGACACCTAAGCCCAATGCGGAATAAAACTCGACCAACCCGGGAGCACATAAACCCCAGGCGGAAGCACGCTGACGTTCAAGAGGGCCTCCACCAGCAAGAACATCCGAATCACAAACTCGAAGGTCCCAAATACCACCACCGCAGAGAACGTCTCGCCGTACCAGGTCGACTCGCCTGCCGCCCAGGCAAACGCGCCGCCGAGGAACAGCCCGCCGCCGCTGATGAAGCAGGATGCGAAGCGCCAGACGAGACGCAGGCCATCTGAGGCGAAGGCAGAGTTCCATCCTGCAGCGTGAATGAGCCCGTAAAACACCTCCGCGGCGGTGAAACCCAGAATCATTCGCTTTGTCGCGTGTTGCCACGAGCCGTATGTGGGGACGTTGGAGGAGCGAAGGACGAAATACTCCTTTTCCGCAAAGTGGAGAGACGGCTCGTCGGATAGGGCCGCCGAGACGAGACGCCAGCGCACAACATCCTCTGGTTGGAGCCGCAGACGAGTGGCAGGCAGTGCGCGTTTGGTGAAGTCCAGTTTCCGCTGCCCGGTTTGATAGCTGAAAGGCATGTTTTTACCAATGTATTGCAATCTTGTGCCAGGAAGAGTCGGGCCGTTCACGTCGAGGACGACGGCCTTGCCATCCCATCGGAGAGGGGATGCGGCTTGAGACGTGTTCCTGATCCACTGGCACTCAGCTCGCTGCTCCATGAACTTGGCAGTTGGCCTGGGGTGTTTACGTGCGAGTAGCTTGCCGCTTATTGGGCTGCACATGAACATGTAAGCGCATAGTTGGCGGAGCTTGGCGTTTCCCGGATCGTTCGCCCCAACAACGGTAGTCGGAACTGAGATATCCATGGGTTTCTTCGCCCACAGAAGATAGGTGAAGAGCGTATACAACGCATGAGCGCCAGTCGTGATCTCAAGGAGGCTGATGGGCAGATGCTGTGCCCCCCGAGAAATGCATTGGAGGCAGAACCACGCCGCTTGAAGAGCGACGAGGAGCTTCGCGAGGCCGTCGGCTTTGCTCTTGTCTTCGATATCTTCCTCTGAGATTCGCGGGAGAAGCTCGGGGGCGCGTTCAGCGATGAACAGGAGCCCGTCGGGGGTGAGAGTGAGTCGCTTGACCTCGGCGGGGAGGAAGCGATTGGCGGACTTGCCAAAGTCGACAGTGTATCCCCCCATGACGACGTAGAAGCCGTGGATGAGTTTCCAATCCGCGCCGAATGGTGGGGGTTCTACCTCCGCGTCCGTCTTAGACTTTAATGAATAATGGACTCGAGAGCTAGACCCGTCGACTCACATCCTCGGTGACTGGCACAGACCCGTATTGCCCTTCCAGCCCGACCAGTTTCCCGAAAGCCTTCCACTTGGAGGACGTCTGCTTCTTCCACTCCGACGAGGATAGCTCGTTGACGAGGCGCAGGGCACTGGAGTACTGGTTCCACGCAATGAAGGTCACCACCTCCGGCGCCATGAGACCGACGGCCAACCAGGTAATCTTGCGTAGAAAGTGACGCGCAGCCGAGCCTGGCTCGGGGATGTTGAGGTGTATGGCCGTCCAGACGCATAGACCGAGGGTGAAGATACAGCTCGAGACGAGGCTGTACGTTCCCCGAGTGTTACCGTCGTCAATCCACCAAGATGGTCTGTGAGACTGTCGGACTGAGTGAAGCGGGCGAGCGTAGAATGTACGCACGCCATGGATGCTCGTCTCGAGAGGAAAGCGGCTGTGGGCCTGGTCTAATTCTGGCTGTATTCATCAGCTCGTTGACAGAAAGAACGGCGCCGCTCAACGTGGCTTCGCATTAGCCTGCGTTGCGCGCCGGAGGCTGGTTCAGATTGCAGAGGGTTCGTCGAGGAGGACGACATAGCTCAGACGAGTCAATAAGGAGTCGCGCTTGGAGGTTTCTGAGATGAGCACCGGGCTGCACCGGGCCGGCGGGGTGATGAGAGGAAGTCACAAGGGTTACGTCACCGAATCACTGTCACACGGTTGCTCTTCCTCCGACTCTGATACACATTCGCGATACATTTGTCGAACTCGACGCCTTAACTTCCCTTGTTGGATCCACTTTAGAGAATCGCGGGACAGCGGGCGGCAAGTCGCCGGCAGCAAGCTCATTCGGTGCTGTCTCCATCGACAACGGTCAAACGAACGAGCTGGTTGCGAGAGACTGAGCATAGGTATTCGCTCTTCTACATCTGAATATGCGGTCGGCTTCATCTTACAATACACTCGGGGCTACGCACGACGTGGTACTGAAGCATCGGCCGCTCACAAGTTCGGCGTCGAAGAGTCGAACGTCGACATTTCTTTAACCTTGTAGTTGTACTGACTGTTTTCAGGGACCCTCGAAGACTAACGCTATCTCTACCGTGGATCAATACAACACTCTGAGCCGTTCGGCCCGTTCCCTCAACGCCTCCAAACAGTTCCCATCGGAATCGTTCCAGACGACATGCCTCGCAGTATCGCACTCTCCTTGGCCTGTTTCTTCCTGCCCCAGTCCCCCAACGCTCACAATTGTCATTGGCCAACCTACCATACAACTATCGCGGATCAACCTCAGGCTTCTCAGGCTTCCAGTCGTCTATGAGCATATTCAATTCCTGTGCGCGAGAGTTTATCACCTTCTCCGAGGTTGGTGAAAGCCAAGTGACTGTGCCTGTGCCGACAAACAAGGCGTTCATGGCTCCGGCACGCAGACCGTACTGTACTCCTTGTTGTGCTCGAGTACCCATCCTACCAAAGCCATCAAGGACCCGTGCCGGGGGACGATGAGGTGGGCATTACCGTTAAGGATTTCTACACCCGTTCCAAGGACTCGGAGCAGGTGGATCGCTTGCCACATAATTCCACAATCTCGATCCAATTCGACAGCCAAACCCATGACACCCCTGAGCAGCAGGAGCCTCAATTCTCGTCCAAGAAGGGCAGCTCGGGCGCCTCTAAATATCATTGGGAAGCACGAGGTGTGCGCGTTTTGAGCAATTCAACATATGGGCGTCTACTATAACTATCCACTCTAGGCGGCGAACGGAGTAATATCCCTCGTCAGCGTTATTCTCGATTGAGCCCATGCATTCTCCATCTTTGTCTACTGAGCACCGCCGGGCGGCGAATACCACGATCTCTGCGCACTCTGGTGCCTTCTGACCAACATAGCTCGAGTTGTACGGCGTGGTGCATGTTCTTTTTGGCGCCAACTTCGAATAAACTCAATGAGAGCACGTTCAAGAATATTGCCTACGCGCTTAAAAACGAGGTACGAGCATTCACTACGCCGGCACCCTGTCCAAAGAGACGCCGCTGAACGGTATATAACGCGTTCGAAATCGAATAACCTGCATCGACTCACCTCGCTAAACGTTAAACAACCATGCAATCTGTGAGCTTCTTTGCGCCTTTATACGAGAGTCGACTGACCGTGCCCATAGACCATCTCGATGCCCGTGAACGCTGCCTGCGCCGATGGCTGCTCCAGCTGCAATGCGACGTTCGTCGTTATCTTCTGTGATGAAATCTCGGCTGACTCTAGTGCTTTCTTTATCTAGTTGCGGCTGCAAGGCCGGCGACTGCAAGTGCAAGTAATCGCCCATGTGCGCCATCGCCGCTCGCAAGAGTCGATCAGTTTCATATCTCCCTTTGTAACACCTGTGCTTCGTCCTAGTCCTCCTTTGTCCTCTCTGTACTGCCAGTGCAGTGAGAGCAATGAATGATTTTTTTTAACCAAGAAAGCGGCGTTTCCTAAGTGTTTCCTCCCAACGCGGAACGGTACTAATGAAACGCCAAAGATTGTTTATTCATGCATCCCAATATTCTACAAAGTTAATAGTTATATGAATCAAACACGACATCCACATCCAGTCCTTGTGCACGAAGTTCGTTCATCGTTGATTCAAAGTCCTCTGAACATTCCCGGACCTCATCAACATCCGGACCAATTAATATTTCTCTCCAACGAGCCACGCGCGGGGGTGTAGAAAGCGCCTCCAATGTGTCGTTAGACCACCACCGCGAGAGGACCATGTCAAGAATGGACTTTTCGTAGCATTCCCCGACTGCGGTTGCGGTGAGTATGATGGTTTGGAGCCGGGGGGCGAGCGGTGTCAAGTCTGTTTCTCCGTAGGTCAAGCTTTCGAAGAACTCGTAGTCCACACTTCCCCAACAGCACTGCAGCACCAACGTCTCCAAAGATGGGATGCTGAGGAGGATAATGCCCAGGGCTTCGCTGTCCATATCACAATAGAAAATGTGGAGATGATTGAGATTGGGGCAGCGGACAAGAAAAGGCGCGAATGCATCACCCAGATGACACTCTTCATAGTCCACGTCCATTCGGACGTCGAGGTCTCGGAGAGCCGGGAAGGCGAAGTGCGCAAAGAAGGGAGTAAAAATGGTTGTGTCCTGTTGTTCCAAACTCTGCAACGTGCACGTTTCGAGATGTGCCAGAGTGGCGATACCTGGCACACCTGGACCGTTGTTTTCCTTCCAGCCCGTTGCATCGAGGAACAAGTGCCGAAGCGAGGCACATTGCCCGACGCTACCGAGGAAGTGCGGGGAGCATTCATGAGGAGTTAGATGCAGGGATGTAAGCTGCGACCAGGGAAGGGGTAGTGTAGACATGTCCGATATTTCAAGAGACACATCGGACAGACGAGGTGCGTCTAGGAGCAGTGTGCAAGGTGGACCCCTTGTTCCCCGCAAAAGGTTAAAGGTGGCTGATGTGAGTCGATCCAGCGTCTGTGCGGGAACGGTTTTGAGAAAGGGAAGTATGTCAAAACAAAATTGACGTCGATACTGCTCCACCGAAGGATGAACGAGACAATGGTGTGGACCAAAGCGGCGGAAATGGGCTTGTAAGGATGGGCAATGGAAAGCATGATGGAAACAGGATGAGGCGAGGATCGTTCCAAGATGACCTTGGTCATGGCTGCATATGCCGCAGAGACGTTGCTGACATCCAGCTTCATCGGCATGTCCCATAGTCGCGGTGTGCATAGGGCCAACTGACGCCAGGAGGAACACACTCCTGACAATCCCAAGGTTACTTTGACGAGTTTAGAGGATGAGGACTTGAATAGCACGACCGACACTTTGACTACGTCAAGAAAGATCTTCGCAAGGAGCTCTACAGGGAGCATCTGGACGGGAGAGTCGGACTGGGGGAATTCCAGAGATGTGGCGTATCTCGACGGACCGAGACGAGCCTCGCGTCCGCAAATCGCAGTGAGCTTGGCTTCCGCCTTAACAAGAAGGGTTTGGGGCTGTTGTTCGGAGCCTGCCAGTGGTGCGGCAGATCCATCGTCAAAGGTGCATATGGTACGCATTCCTGTGCATCTAAGGGTAACGTTAGACACACAATAACCATTAATGCGTGGCGCAAGGAGCGAGGTAACTCACTGATTATTATTGATGAAGGCGAAGAGACGGTCGCAAATGTGACATCGTTACAACTGGCGACCTGGCCTCGACCGTCATCTAACTAATTGCTGTCCGTGCCAGACTCGCTGGCAGTGTGTATACACAGTCTAGGCTGTCTAGCAGTTCTCGACCGCCGTTTATCTCGCCCTCCAATGTCGTCTTCAAGCGCGTTCACGAGCACACAGCCCGCGCTACCGAATTGCTTACTTCATTGCGAGACAGTTGGCGTCTAGCAGAAAGCTCATTCGGTGCCATCTCCATCGTCAAAGGGTGCTTCAGTTGTCAGGTCTTGCGAGAGAGCTCGTCTGCATCGACCATGCGGTCAGTCCCATCTCCCAGGACACTCGAGGCTTGCGGTCCACGCACGACGTACTGAAGTATCTTCTGCGTCGGAGAGTCGAAGGTCGACAACATTTCTTATATATACTTTTCCTTCGCCCTGAAATTGTTTTTAGAGAGCCGCAAGGGATCACCGCTGTGTCTACGCCATGGACGAAAAAGGCCGCTTCGCTCCAAAGCATTCACCTGGATTAGCCTTCCTTCGATCTGGTCTTCCACCACCGCTACCACCTGACATCTGCTATGTGCGCGTTCTTGCCGAAGAACCCTTCCTTCCTCACGACACGGGAAATGGTTCTCTGTTGCCCCTGTGTGCATATCTGGCTGACCAACGGGTCAGGTAACGTCGTGCTCTACCATGCTACGTGCTTTGGGCTAATTTCAGAGATAACGATAGGCCTGTGGCGAAATCGCGACCGTCATTAATACACGTACGTCGCTGTCCATCTTCTCCTCCTGTGCATCCCCTTGGATAATACCTCTGCTGTCCTGCCTTCATCTCCTCGCTCGATGTGATGACTGAAACCACGCTTTCCTCAGGCTTCAATTTCTATCAATCTGAATCCCGGCGTTTCTCGGATTGAAATCCCGCCCAGACTTGGCAGTTTCCATGTCGCGGCCAACTCAGCATCGGTCCTTGGCTAAACGCGCCATAGCATCAGCTGTCCAGGCACACAGGTTGTGCCAGTGCCTCACCGTGATTGATTAGAGCCGACTCGACGACATGATCAATTCGAATCGAAACCCGAGGCTAATTTAGACCTCGGATATATAGCGACGGCAGTGCGCGTGTCCATCTTCACCTTTGCTCCCCGTCTGAAAAGCGGCTGAGCGCGGAGCCGACACTTTTTACCTTGCACTTATCTTCGCACTATTTGTTTGCGCTTCGCTTTCGCATTTCTGTTTTTCGTCTCTTTCTTCATATGGTGCGTTTGTGGTCTTGTTGGTGCGGCGAGTATATGTACTGACGTGTTCCTGTCCTCAGTCTTCTCCAAGGTCGTCCGGTTCTGGGAGTGTTTCTGAAGGGCCGTCATCTGCAAGCGCACATTCAAGTTCGTGAGTTGCTTGACTAAAGATCCACTCCGCCTTGCTCACATTGTTTTGAGCAGCATATCCTCGTCGGTGGTCACCACTCACTCATCTCCGCCCGCCACCTCCTCGTCTCCAAAGAGCAGTTCGGCATCTCAGCCCTCGCCATCCTTAACGCGATCCTCAAGCATCGGTTCATTCTCATCATCTCGCGCATCCTCGACGAGTCTGTCGACTACAGTCCCTTTGGTTTCTCCTCCTGCCAGCGACACTCAGGTACGTGGTACTTGTAATCTCTTTCACCATACCAATAACCATGGCAGCTTAGCTCCTTCTCTTCACCCACAAGTTCCTTGGCCGTCCCACCCGCACCCTCGTCATCACCCAACCGCGTCCTGATCGCCGCTGTCGTAGGCTCCGTCGGCGGGGTCCTTCTCATCGGCGGGATCATCCTCGTCTTGCTGTGGCGCCAGACCCGTCGACGAAGACAACAAGCCCGGACATCGACACACGGGCAGTTCCTTATGCGTGAACGGTCGAACGACCCAGAGGACGACCAAGATCACAAGGGCTACGACTCGGCGCGTGGTTGGACTGGGCCTCCACTGGTGCCGGGGACTCCGCGAGACTCTACTTCTGGTTGGGCGAGGCCAGCGAGCACGGCAACTGCGAGCCTGGCCAACGCCAATAACAAGACGCCGCACTACACCGTTCGCGGACATTCCGTCGTTGGACCAAGTGGAGCAGCACCGTCAAACATCGCTGGCTTTGGTGCGGATATCGCTTGGCAGGAAGCACACTACCAGGACATCTACCCCGTTCCCGACCCCGCTCTGCAGCCGCCCCCAACCATCGGCGTCGTCCCTCCAACGCCGAACCCCGACATGGGTCCCGGTGGTAGATATGGAGATCCAACAAGTGGTACTTCGAGCGGTAGTCTCGCCATGTCGCAAAACCCACGTCATTCGACCGCCTCTTCCCTTTCTTCCGTCTACTCCTCTGCATCCGCTAGCGCTGCTGCTCACAACGAGAGGGAGCAATTGAACTACGGATACGCCTATAGCGGGGAAGACGACGACGAGGGGATAACTTACCCGCATACACCGCCTGGCTTTGATTCCTCCTCATCTTCATCGCCTGCGCAGACGAAGCCCACTATCTCTCCAGAGAACGAACGAACGACTCGTAGCCCGACTGCAGACTGGGCTGCGTTGCCTCTACCATGAACCCATACACGCTCCCGTATACTATTCGTTGTGATACTCTGTTTACGGTTGTCTATGTATATGGGACCGCTACAGTACACTCATTACCTTCGCTTTCGCGTCCTAATTTAACGACGGGTACATACCTCGACCAAACGATCAACCATGTACTTTTTAGCTTGTACCTTTCGATGCACTCGAAGTCGATCCCGAATTTCGCCCCGAAGCCTGAATGCGATTGTAAAATAGATCGATTATTTGTATCTTTCGTCCTGACTATACATACTAATACACACTAGTACACACTAATAGTACACATTATGCATGATCTTCGTAGTTTCGTTGTGGTCTTCCATCATCTACCACTCTGAATCAAGGCTGGGTCTTGGTTTTGCATCTTCTGCTTCTCCGCATCCCCCATAGGCATCGCCCCCTTCGTCCGACCACCCAAATCGACCCTCCCCGTCTCCTCCTTGCCCACTGTCTCCCCCGCGTCTTCCCCCTCATCTTCGTCGATATACAGCCTCGGACCCTTGACGTTCTTCCGCCGCAGGATAAACTTCTGGAAGCCATAAGGCACCTGGCGCAGGCCATACGCTGCATGCGTCCGCATTGGCACGGAGAAGACGTGGTCGAGCTCTTCGAGCGTCCGGCCTTTGGTCTCGCGCACAAAGAGGAGGATGAGGACCCAGAGGACGCTGCGGAGGCATTAATATAAGCAAGTGATATTGTGAAGAGACAGAAGATACATACCAACACCAGGCGGCGTAAAATCCAAAGGCTCCTTGCGGCTTGAAGGCATTGAGTAGGGACGGGAAGGTTATCGCCAGGACGAAGTTGAAGAACCAGGTCGTCGCGGTGGCGAAACTCATGCCCAGCTCACGGATGTAGAGCGGGAACCTGCGGCAGTCAATCAGTCAGTCGAGACATATCTAATTGAGCAGGACACCTACGCTTCAGCAGAGTACGTGAACGGTACCGGGCCTTCCCCAGGGGAGTACGCAACGCCGAAGAGGTCTATCAACAAAGTCAGTCGAAATGAAACGCTAAATGCCAAGGGTCAAACGTACATATTCCCAAAGACACGCCAGCGACGAGCCCCTTGGGGTTGGTACTCCAGAACGAGAAGCCAGTCAAAAGCAGGCAGACTGCCATCCAAGGGAACGTGAACAGCAGCAGGTTTCGTCGTCCAAAGGTATCGATGGTGAACACGGCGGGTAGGGCGAAGAGAAAGTTGATGAGGCCAAACCCGAATGAGGAGAGGAGGGACGAAACGCGGGAGAATCCAGATTGGAAGAAGACGGTGCTGGAATAATACGCAATAACGTTAACGCCGCAGAACTAGAGCATGTATAATCAGCAGGAGTAAAGATTTCACGGAGGAAAGGTGTAGGTACCTGTTGACCAAACATCACAATAAAGCTCGCAATCGTCGCATTCCGGTTCCTCGGGATCGTGAACATTTCGACTAGGCGGTTGCGTCCACTCGCGATCTCCTTCTCCGCCTCGAGCGTAACATGGATATAGTACAAATCCCGCGCGGCTTGGACAGGACTGAAGCGTAGCCTGGACAGCTCTTTGTACGCTTCACGATAGCGCCCACGGCCAATAAGCCAGCGCGGAGACTCGGGCGCGTACATGACCTGGAGACAGACGATGAAAGCGGGAACTCCCGCGGACCCAAGCATCATCCGCCAGTTGCGGCCAGTAATGTGCGGGGTGTCGGGGATAAAATAGAAGGCGACGTCGATCAGGTCGCCGAGCATGATGCCGAAGGCTGGATTGGAGAATTAGTGGCAAGGTAACTTGAGAGAGAGAGGAAGACTCACCAGTCCACATTTGCCACATCATGACGAGGGACCCTCGGATGGAGGCCGGCGCACACTCGGCACTGTAGATGGGTACAGTAGCTTGTGGAAATTTCAGCCGGTGGATCCTACGAGATACAGCAAAACGTACCAGACTTGGGTCCAATGCCAAAGCCACTGCGGAGGGTTGGTTATTGTTGAGAATGGCGGAGGAAAAACGTACAGGAAGAACCGCGCGATAAAGAGATGCCACCATGTGTTCGTGAAGGCACTCCAGAAGCAAGTGAGGAAGCTGATGAGACAGGTGACAAAGATGGTTTTCTTGCGGCCGAGAGCCTTGTTGAGCGGGTCGGTAAGCCAGCAGCCAATGAAGGCACAGCACATGTATGGGGCGCTATTGACTAGGCCGACGAGCCACGAGTCGTGTTCTGGAGCAGGTTAGATACGGGATGCCTTGTGACGGAAACACGCACGGCTTTTACTGCCAATCCCAAACTGTGCGGGATAGATGATTTGGGCACCGTTGATGACCGCTTCATCCATACCCTGAACGGCCGCGGCCAGGGAAGACATAATGACCATCTACAATCGTTGAGCATATCGACAACGGATGGACCAGCACACGCACATAATAGAGACTTTTAGTTTGGCTATACCTGTGTGTCGTTTCTCGCCGGATGTGGTACCTGTCTTCTTCCTCAAGGAGGTCGACACTTTCAAATGCTGTTTTTGTATGAGCCAAGGTCGCTAGATATCATAGCGACGTACCAGCTGGATCTTGCGCAACAAGGGCACCCTTCCGAAGCTCGGGCAATATGTCCTTCAGCCCATATTGCTCCGCAAACTGCTCGACATCGCTCAATAGCTGTTCGCGAGGAATACCGCGGAGTGGATTGTCGAGTTTCCGGTTCGCAGAACTACATCGACTATGAGCAACAGTGAAGAGATACGACGAGCACATACGTGAGTTCCCGCAAGGACGGGTCTGCATGTGACGAGCGACGCGAATGGGTCGCCGACGCGGTGGGCGTATGATGCTCAAGATGCGTCGCCTCGCGCTTCTCGAAGTCGCCTTTGGACATGGTGGAGAGTTGGGTTGGGGTTGGTGTGGCGCCGTCCGGAATATCCACTCGTCTTATATTTTGGAGCGGCGATTCACCATCGGAGGTGGTCCCGAGATGACTTCATTGGCTCTCCACAGTGGAGACTGTGCGTTTCAGGCGTAAATTATGTCAGAATGGCTTGAATTTGGAGAGTGGCATTTTGTGGAGCCGGAGATGCTGAGCCAGGACGGTCCAGGACATTGTGGAAATGAATGAGTGTTTGGTCGAGATTGATGCAGGTGATGGCAAACATGGACAAACATGACCTTCATATCCGAGTCGTTCACCGAATTGTCACCGACGAGATTCAAGAGAAGAACGGCGACAACATGTCTATCCTGAGTCTTCGTCGCATCGGATACTAGAGCTCAGAGCCGGAAGACCTAAGAGCTACGTATCCTCATCTACATCAAGTTCTGCGGGATCCCGTCCGAGCTAAGGACTCCTCCTCGACGACTGGACTGGCTACTCTAGATCTGACGACTTCGTCCGACGAAGGAACACCGACGCTTTCTTTGGTTAAAACATATGGTTCATTGCTCACTGCACTGGCAGTACAGGAGGACAAAGGAGGACGAGGTACAGGTTACAGAGGTAGATATGAAACTGATTGACTCTTGCGAGCGGCGAAGCCACATGGGCGATTACTTGCACTTGCAGTCGCCGGCCTTGCAGCCACAACTAGATAAAGAAAGGATTGAGAGTCAGCCGAGATCTTATCACAAGATAACGACGAACGTCGCATTGCAGCTGGAGCAGCCATCGGCGCAGGCAGCGTTCACGGGCATCGAGATGGTCTATTGGGCACTGTCAGTCGACTCTCGTGTAAAGGCGCAAAGAGACTCACAGATTGCATGGTTGTTCAACGTTCAGCGAGGTGAGTCGATGCAGGTTATTCGATTTCGAACGCGTTATATACCGTTCAGCGGCGTCTTTTTGGACAGGGTGCCGGCGTAGTAAATGCTCGTACCTCGTTTTTAAGCGCGTACGCAATATCCTTGAACGTGTTCTCATTGAGTTTACTCGAAGTTGGCGCCAAAAGAACATGCACTACGTCGTCCAACTCGAGCTATGTTGGTCAGGAGGGCACCAGAGTGCGCAGAGATCGTGGTATTCGCGGCCCGGCGGTGACAGGGAAAGCTCAGTAGACAGAGATGGGGAACGCATGGGCTCAATCGAGAATAACGGTGCCGTCGACGACTCCGTTCGCCGCCTAGAGTGGAGGGTTAGTAGACGCCCATAGTATGTTGATTTGCTCAAAACTTGAACGCGCTCACCTGGCGCTTCCCAATGATATTTTACCGCCTCTGGAGATGGTGCCCAATCTAAGGCCCCAGGGACTTCTTGGACGAGAGGTTCTTGCCGCCCAGAATGGCATGGCCTTGCAAAGATAAATGCAACAACAGCTGCTCCGACCATATCGAGTAACCAGGCAGTTACTTTCGTTCCCATGCCACGCCCCAATCGTAAGCGCTCAGCAAGCGCTCAACGAAAATACCTTTTGAGACCAAGTAAGCATGCGTGGTCTTCGCGACTCGGATGCGATGCAGAATGACTGGGATTCAGCAATACGGATAAACGAGGACAGCTGGCCAACGGGCGAAGAGGAAAAGCTGGTAAAGACTGTTCAAAAGCCAGTTCGAGATTGACGCAGCCCAGACGAAGATAATGTGGCGATTCCTGCAACAGTGCGATATAAAGGGCAACAACGGAGGTCGTCAAAGCTACCGCGTCGATGCCTCAGAACCTCCAATATCCGGCAACGGATTCCTGCTTGAGGATCAGGTCAACATTCTAGTAAGATGCGTGGGCCGGGCACGATGTCGAGACCGTCGTATATCGAGCGGTGTCGGTGCATGGAGTCGCAAACATCCAAGAGGATCACTTGGGTAACATGCATAGAGAGCTCGTGAAGCAATTGCAGGCGACCTGAATCTTTACTCAGTAGCGGAGCGTCTCGATACTACCAGTCACCTGCGAGGACGGCATGAAATCATGGTCAGCCGAGACTCGGACAGTAAATAGCACAGCGCAGCATGGCTTGACCACTGCGCGCCCTTCGTCGAGGCTCTGTAACCGCTCGAATTGAACTCAATAGGCATACAGTTCTCCATCGCGTCTTGGATATCCGCAGCGCAGACTTGCATGAGAAAGCTGTCTCAAAGTGACAAGCAGCGACGACGTTCTGTCCATCCTTTGACAACACACATAGCACAATCTGCTGCTCTTCGTCGCCGGCGGGTCTAATTTGCCAACGATTATTCGCAAGGAGCAGACGCGGATTCAAGAGAAAAGTATCTTCTCCTTGTGGTCGTTGTATCAACCCAAGTATCTCGAATTTGCCATCATTCCGCATAATCCAGAACAAGCAGCCCCTCCCTGCCCTGCTGGGCCACATAGAGCACACCACGAACGTCGTCCAGTACCAGCTCTACCGGATGCGGCCGCATGTGTACGCTGTTCTTCGGGAGCGAAAGGGCAGAATCGAGGGAGAGCGCGTGTACCGAGATCTTCGGATCTTCGTCAGGATGATACCGCACGAGTTCCAGCCGCCAATGCAGCGTCCCCATCATCCCGGTCGGCGCGCAGCACAAGATTACCGCACATGTTCCGCTGGTGCCAGGCCAGATACGCGAGATTCGGGTGCCTGGGTGAGCAGCGGGGGGCACGTAGAAGGCTGGGATGCCGAGTTGAAGAGTATCGTCCACGGGGGAGAAGTGTAATACCCCGAGCGGTGTCAGCGCAATACGCATGATTCCCTGCATTGGGCGGAAGAGATGTGTCGCTGGGTGAAGCGTACGAGTAAGCGAGGTTTCGGGTGGTATTTGTGGATGCAAGAGGTGTTCAATCTCTCCGGATACTGGATGAACGCGGATGATGTTCTCGGTCTCGGTCCCAGCGAGGTAAAAGTCTCCGTCGTGGATCAGCACCGTCGGAGCTGCTCCTAGGCGCATTGGCAGCCGGATTACATTCGGCGTCCCTTCCGCGTCGTCCAGCCTCCAATAGACCAGCACGGGAAGACGGGTGACCAGTCGATGGTAGAGAATACAAGCGTGTGTCGCACTTATGGCGGCGTCGGGTGCTCCACCCGGAGTCATCTCTGGATGTGGCAGAGGACCAGTGGAGAAGGTGTACAAGAGAGTGAGACTGACTTGCCATTCGTCGTTGTAGTCAAGGGCGACAATCGCTACGCCGCGACGGGAGTGGTGGGATGAGAGCAGGAGCTCCGGGTCGGATAGTGGGAGAGTAGCCGAGAAGGGGATGAGACTCCGCCGGTAGAGATGTAGCGGTGGCGACGATCCTAGCCGATATGCCGTTACATAGTCGGCGTCTTCGACCAGTCTCAGAAAAGCCAGGACCGCCCCGGTCCGTGTATCTCTGCAAGTAACACTCTTGTAGGTGTTGGTAAGCAGGAGCGGGGTGCCGGGGATGGTACAGAAGTGAATCATGTTGACGTTTTCGCGGAATGGGATGGTGCGAACGCTAGCGGGCAATGGGCGGGGGGAGGACCAGTTTCTTTGCCGTTTGAACGCGCGAATTGCATACAATCGTAGGCTTTCGACGGCGAGATCCGGTAGGAATACCCCAGGTGCGCACGCGAGGGGTCGTCGATTGAGAGTCTTCAGCCAGAAATCCTTGACGTGCGAGAGAGCGTGCAGCGACGAACACATCTTGTAGTTCTGTCAGCATTGCCAGTGGGTCTGAGTCGCCGAATCGTACCGATAGGAGATTTATAGCATCGTCGAGGTCCAGATGGGCGATAATGACGAGGATAACATCCGGAGGCAGGTCGGATAACATATAAGACGCGACTGGGACGCGACCAAATGAGCGGAAGGAGGAACACGTCGTTGTTCCCATGACCGAATCATCTTGCCTTCCTCCACCACTTCCCATTTCCTTTACCGGCTTTACCGCAGCCTATGAAGTCGCAAATTGCCGGAAGGCTGCCGTCAGGCCTCCAGACACTTGACTGCTGTAAACGCCACACTGTACGTTCTTCACTGCCTCCTTCCATGTCCTCAAGCTCCTTCACATTCAGCAATAATCTCGTCGAAATCGGTGCCCTAACTGCCCTCGTAGGCTCCACTGCCGCCGAGTCACTTGTGCTAGGGAATCGCGGGACAGCAGGCGTCGCATGGGCTGCGATGAGCTCGTTTGGTGCAGTCTCCGTCGTCAAAGCATGCTTGTCTGGAATGTGTTCCGGGTGGTTGCGCGAGACCCTGGGTATTCGCTCAATAGCCTCGGACCATGCTGTGGGATTCGAGCTGCCTATGCAGTCGAGGCTTGCGGTCAAGGCGCGTCGTGGTATCGAACGACCTGTGGCGGTTTTCAGTTACTCGGGAACGAAATCCGTGAGCTTTCTTCCTTGTGCTTCACGCCCTCGAACCTGAGTACCACAGCGCCGGACCTCCGTCTACACGACCGACGAATTTACCCGAATAAAGCTTCGAGCCATTCCGGAAACGCCTCCAGGCAACCCTATCCAAATTTATACCCAAGTTGACTACACGTACGGGACGCCCAACCGCACGCTCTCGCAACTCTTGATACATGCGGCTTCACTCGACAAGCTTGTCGAGGTCGTTGTTCTATGGAAGTTCGGGACAAAGGCCACGTCTGTCGCCTCCGCCATTCCATGGGCGTACTTCTGCTTCGGTGCTCTTGCTTTGGATATCCGCGACTCCCAACACAGACGAAGCTCGTCGTATGGCGATCTGGATATCGTCGCTGGCCAGCTGCCCACGGGCACTCAGCCAGGCGGCTCGCGCACCATCATTCTCGGTACCTGGCCCGATCCTCGCACAGGGCTTGTATGGAGGGTATTTTGGGGAATAGGCGCATTGGTCATGATGACTTCGATCGTCTCCACGTACATAACCCTCTCAGTCGCATCCCGCGACGCGGTCTTCGTTTGGGCGGCTTTCCAGGTCCTCTCGCTCGCTATGAGGCTCGTCATGTACTACGTCCTCCCTTCCGCAAACCAGGTATTTCAGCCGCTCTTCCGCCGGGCATTCCGGAGTGGGTCGCGGGAAAGGGAGTACGCGGAGATGCCTGCTGCAGCCAAAGCGCGTGTCGTCGATCTGGCGCTGGCTGTGGGCCAGGCGCAGACAATCGGTCATCGTCGGGGCCAGGAGCACTATGCTGCGGACGGGTTCTCACTAGCGGCGGTGCAACTTTTGAAGAAGCATACGGACACGTACCCGCTCTCCGGAACTACTCGAAGACACCTTCAGATATCTATCCGAGCGATAATTGGCGACACGGCGCTTTCCTCCGCAATCTGGATGCTCGGAACGACCACCGTACCGATGGGGCCGTACTACGGCTGCATCGTCGTGCTCGCCAATGGGCCGGCAATACCCTCCGTCCGTATGCTCAACGGAATTTCCCTTCGCGCTTCCATGTCCGATGCAGAGCGCCTTCACGGGACTCGGACTTGGTGGTGGTATTGGGTGCCTTGCTCTGACGGCAAATGGCTCGAGTTTTGCCTCGCTGGAATATCTGCTGTTCAGGATGCGGACGTGCATGATGTGGCGGTCCGTACAGACGGAGAGCTAGACGCGTTCTTGAACTCGGGAATACTGAACTCGAGTGGACTGAAGAATCTGGAGGAGGTTAGGCATTCTTTGGAGCTGGCGCGGCGGGGAAGGGATGCGTTCCTGCAGCTGCTGGGATGATATCGTGGCTCGCTTTAAGTTGTCGCTTTATTTGACTTGCGTCGCAGTGGTCCGTATTAGAGTGCATCAACCTGGAACTCGATCTTCGGTGCTGGATACTTCTTCCAAAGGAGGGTACATGGACTGCATTGTACACACTGTAGAGCGTACCGTTTGGCAGAGCTGCTGAAATGATCATTTTCAGCCTGCGCAGTTTTCTGGTGATCTGATGGATCTCACTGCGCAGCAAGCTCTCCCCATCTCATCCATGGCCACTAATCCAGCTGCTCTTGCTGCTACTCCCAGCGAGTCCGAGAAACGTGCTGCCACTGTGATTTTGACCGCTATCACGGAATTCACGAATCAATTCCGGCTTGCCATCGAGGCTCGGGATTTCCACGAATTATACGACCCGTGCTTCATCGATCTCGATCCTCTCGAGAGGATCAGCGATTCGGATATTCGGAGCATTCTGTACTCTGTGTCGGTCCGTGAGGGCCCATGAAGTCATGTAACCAGTGTTTGACTCCATTCTTGGCAGGGTTCGCCGGCGGCGGGCATTGAGCCATCCTTCCAGGCATTCGAGGTCATCGTGAAGTACCGGCTCAGGCGCCTGGAAGAGCCGAGCCTCAAATGCTGCCAGCTAGCCCACGACGAGCTGTTGCAGATTTTCTCGGAGACGCTGGACAAGCTTGTGCGTGGAGTCCTTGACCTCTATCGCGACTAACATCGAATCTTCTAGCCAATCCTCGTGGAACATCCCGTCATATCACAACGGTTTTCTCCGATTGCATTCGGCCCGTTCGAGAAATGGATGGAGTCGACGAAGAAGCTTGTCTGCGACATCGTTGCGTTCGTCCCTCACAAATTTCTGTTCGTTATCATCTTCCGATGCGTTATCTAGAATGCAGGCGTCCTGTGTAGATTCCAGGCATCCTGATTTTATCGGAACAGACAAAGTCAGTTCATTTGCGATGTACGTGCTTGGTACTAAATCTACTGTGGCTGCAGGCAATCGCCAACGTCAAACAGCGCATGATGGATCCTAGCGGACACATTACAGACTCTGGCTCTTCAGGAATTCTCGAACAAGAGACCACCAGTGCGTACTTGTTCTTCTTCATTTCTTGAACCTCGCAACGTGAACACACAATAGAACTTCTCCTCACCTCATATTTCAACATCGTGCGGCGCGAGATGGCGCACGTTGTGCCCAAGACGATTTTCTTCCTGTTCCTGCGTCGGGCGAAGGAAGATCTGCAGAGGGAGCTGCTAGAGGGGTTGTACACGCCGGATGTCATTGCAGCGGTTTCGGACGGAATGACTCGGACCTGACCCCGAGTGAGGATCAGGATTCCAATTTTTAGCTGTTGTAAATTTATAACATGAATCCCTGCATTTACGCTGAGCAAGGGGAGCAGTTTGAAGGTTAAACCAACCAACGGATCAAGCAGAACGGATCAAATGCACTTTGCTTCCTCCCATCATCTGCGCTGGAGTGAACCACGTTTCGTGTCAATGTCCATGGTATCTCTACATCGCTAGCATGACGGAACTGTCCATTGTGGCCTCCGCGATGTGAGCAATATCGTTCCTAACAGCTTGCCCACCAACAGGCGATCGCTTCGATTGGGGAGATGTCCTGTGAGTTTCGCTTCCTCTAGTGTAAGTAGCTGCAAAAATTGAGTTGGGATCGTTCTCTTCAGGTTTCGGAGCGGAATCTGCTTTGTATCCCAAAGCTACACGACGACTGCTCAGGAGTTTGGCTTGAACATGGCTTCGAAGACTCGGAGATACTCATTCAGGCATCCGAATCAGCGCCAAATTCGCTTTTGGTTTGGCGTGGGCTGGTCTCCTCCTTCCCTACAAGATGAATTCTCCACCGCCGTACTGTCTCATCTGTTTCCACCATCTACGACGCGAATGGGCGACTCGGAATGTCTCGCACAACGAGTACCTGTGGAAACCGACGTTGTGTCCAAGCGAGAGACCACCTGGGAGCGCATGAGACGCGGCTTGCCGGCCCTGGCGCATCGAGCCTACCCTGGTAAGTGTCGTCTCAGGCTCTCCCTCGTTATTATCAAACACAGCTATGCTAATAGCGCGAATATGTAGCCACGTCCTTCCAAACCCCCGCCTAGTCCCTGCCCTGCAAACCCCATCGCACTCGGGCCTCATCAGCGTCAACGACGCCAATACAGGCGTGCTCCTCGGATACATCCGCAAGACTGTATACGTACGTATTTCTCGGGGGTGGGCCTTACCGGACACCTGTACAACTCCCCATTCCAGCGCTGGGCACAGTATCAAGTCATGGGTTACAACGGCCCAGCCGAGAGCGAGGCCTGGACCGTCGCTCAGTGGAACGCGGATGGATGTGAGTCTTCTCTCAGGCTTATGCTTGGATCCTCATAATGCTAATTGTTTGCCCTAGCCATACGTATACCCCCGTCCTTTCTTCTACAATCCGCCAGTGGACTTGGTCGGTCTCGTCCGCGATTTCTCCTAGTTCGTTTCGACGTTCTCCGGCCCGGGGTGAGGGCGGGTTTCTGGTGGTACCGGTACGCCGTTATCTCTATACGCCGACTTGTTTTCAATCAGACCTTGACGGGCGTTCGGACGAGTACCTTCGGCTCGAAATTGTGTACCCGTCCGTTAGCTTGGATATAGGCCGTCCTTACACCATAGATTGGCTTCACGAAATTTAAAAGCCTCGTCGAGGTCGAAAACCGTCAGATGACATCAAGAGGTAGGTCAGACGCGACGACTCGGCTGATGCTAGTGGGCCGTTCCGAGTCCAGATTGGTCCAGGACCTCGCGCCTTTTAATCGTAAGATGAGACTTAATCGTTCCTTAGACCGAGCCAGCTTGTCCCGAATCCACCTTCCGTTTGTGCTTGTAGCAGCTATAAACCTCCAATTTTAAGTTCTACAGCGCCCTCTTGTGGAGTAAATCTAACATGCGTGGAGAGTGAATTGACTGGATAAGGCAGGCTGAATGGTCCGGCTCAAAGGTTCCTCCGGGATACGCATCCATCGCGCCGCTTGTGGTTTCGAAAGAGATGGTGGCACCGGAAGCGAGCATGAACGTCGACCTAAAGTACGTCGACAACGTTCGTTGCGGCCCCGCTTCCTCTTGGTATCTTGAGTGCTGTCCGGAAGGTTTGCTCGGCGTTTCACGCTTCGGAACTGATTTGCCTCGTGAACATGCCGGCAACGATAAGTATGGCATGGTGGCGGCGAGGTCTATCTGGCGGGCGTCGAGGGCGGCTTGCTGTACATGTAGTAAATATGCCTCAATAATACAATATTCGCGACGACAAGGGGCTTGGGGACAGGGATAACGGTCCGTGCACGCCATCATCACACGGTGTGAGGCCTCTTCTTATTGCGCCTTGACGTGTCTGCTCGCATTTTTTGTTCCTTGTTATTTCTTCCTTCGTGAGTGGGCGGTGGCCGTCGAGACCTTTCTAAAACACCTTATCAGCACCACACTCGCTACTTTGGTCGTTTTTCAAACGCCTTCAATCCCGCTTGTTGGTACAGTCCCGCCGATGGAGGAAACGCAGGCGCCCTACCCGCCGTATTCGTTCGATATCGACATGATGAAAGTACGTGCGACGACGACGAGTTGCTAGGAGGATTATTGATCTCTTTTCCTTCTTTTTCCCCCCCTCCAGCGCTCGATGGACCCTGCTGGCGGCCCCGACTCGAAAAAAGCTCGGTGGTCTCCGACCTCGGGTTCTTCGCCCCGGGATGCCTATGCCAACTACGGATACGGCCAACCCCAGCAACAGTCGCAGCCGCTCTACTCGACGCCGCCCCAGCTCTCCATCAACACAAACGCAAACGGCGGTCAGATGAGCCCAAACACACTCGCCTCCTTCCAGCAGCAACAGCAACAACAGCAACAGGCCCAGCAGCAAGCTCAGAGCCCCGTCGCAGGTTCCCCCTACGCCCAGTTCAACCCCTACAACATGCTGGCGATGGGTTCCTTCCCGTATCCCCAACAGAACTACCAGCAGGTGTGTGTTCTTTTGTTGAGTGAACCATCTAACGATAAGCCCGCAGAGTCCCGGTGGCTACTCGCCCCAGCGTCTCCCGGCTCTTAACATCCCCGCCGCCCAGGCTGTCTACAACCCAGCCGCCCTCTCCGGCATGCTTTCGGCCACCTCTCCGTCGCCAGGCCGCACCGTCTACATTGGAAACCTCCCGCCGTCCGCGTCTGTCGACGAGCTGCTCAATCTCGTTCATTTTGGCCCCCTCGAGTCTATCCGCGTTCTTCCGGAAAAGTCATGTGTCTTCCTGTCCTTCCTTGACGCCCCGACCGCCGCAGCGTTTTTCGCCGACGCCACCCTGCGCAAACTCACTCTCCACGCCCAGGAGCTCAAGGTCGGCTGGGGCAAACCATCGCCAGTCCCCGCCCAGGTCATGCAGGCGATTTCCCAAAGCGGTGCCTCGCGCAACGTCTACCTTGGTGGTTTGGACGAGAACATGACGGAGGAGCAGCTCCGAGACGAGTTGAGCAAGTTTGGGCTCATCGACCAGGTCAAGATCGTCCGCGACAAGAACATTGGCTTTGTGCACTTCCTCAGCATCAGCATCGCTACAAAGGTCGTAAACACCCTCCCCACGGACCCCGCATGGGCCGGCAAGCGCGTCAACTACGGCAAAGACCGCTGTGCGTACGTCCCCAAGTCGCAACAGGCCGCGGCACACCAAGCCCAAGCTGCCGCCGCTCAGTCGCTTCTTCAATCGGCCGGCGCTTTCGGTAGCCCCATTGCGACGATGAACCCGAACAGCTTCGCCAGCCCAATTGCCACCAACAACCCGAATAGCTTTTCGAATGGTTATTCGAGCCAGCCGCCTAGTGGTCATCCTGGTGGCGCTGGAGCGGGCGCGAATCCGTTTACCGGCGGAGGGGGCAATGGTGGACCGGGCAGCGCACATCCTGGAAGCGCAGGGTCGACAAACCCGATTTTAAGTGGCCAAATGGTGGGTTTTTCGTTTACTCTCTTTTCTTTACTTAATCCTTTTCGTGTCTAGGGAACGCAGCCATCGCCTGCGAGCGGTTACCCATATACACCCGCGCCGTTCAGCCCCGAGGCTCTCAGCGCGATGATGGGAATGGGGATGTTTGGTGGAATGATGAGCCCAATGAGCCCTGGTGCGATGGGCATGCTTGGCGGTATGGGTGAGTTTTCGTTGTTTCCCTTGTTACCCCCTGCACGTTTGAGGGGTCGTGTGCCTCGTTTTTTTCTCTTTTGCTCTTGCTTCTTGCTTCTCGTTGCCCTCGAGACCAATATGTCTTCGTCTTCTTTTGATTCTCGTCTTCCTTTGCATTCCGTCGTTATCGTCATCCCGTTCTCTTCTCAATCTGTTTTCGTTATCCCCCTTGCCGGCTGGAATACCTTCCCCGCCGTTGCCATCACTTCATTCTCCTCTCTGTCCCAATGCTAATTATCCGCTCCCCTAGGTATCCCCGGTCTTGGCATGGCTGCGGGCAACCGTACCGTCTACCTCGGCAACATCCACCCCGAGACGTCGACGGAGGACCTTTGCAATGCTATTCGCGGTGGTGTCTTGCAAAGCATTCGGTATATGGCCGACAAGCACATTGCTGTACGTTGCGTTCATTCTTGCTATTGCACCTATACTGAGTGACCTTTTTTGCTAGTTCATCACCTTCATCGACCCAGCAGCGGCGTTCACGTTCTTCCAGGTGTCGTCCTACCAGGGCTTGACGCTGAACAACCGCCGTCTCAAGATCGGCTGGGGCAAGAACTCGGGTCCGTTGCCGCCGACGCTGGCGCTTGCCGTTCATGCAGGCGCGACACGCAACGTCTACATTGGGAACGTGGAGGACTTTGAGGTCTTCAACGAGGAGCGGCTGAAGGCGGACTTTGGCGAGTTTGGAGACATTGAGCTGGTCAACTTTTTGAAGGAGAAGTGAGTGTGCTTTCATTTGGGGGGAGGCAAGCTAGACGGAGGCTGATATATTTGCGCTGCAGGAACTGCGCGTTCGTTAACTTTACGAACATCTCGAACGCAATCAAGGCGATTGACGCTATCAAGGCGCGTCCCGAGTATGCGAACCTGCGTATCGCACATGGCAAGGACCGGTGCGCGAACCCGCCGCGGTCTGGGCCTCAGGGTGGAGCACGTCGGGCGGCGAGCGGGAACGGGCCTACATCTGCCGAGCCCGTCAGCGCGGTCGAGCCCGATGGCGAGATGGATTTCGATGTCGTCGCCGTCCAGGCCGAGGCAGAGTTCGAGGGGAAGGAGGAGGGGGCGGCTGAGGCCGCTTCGTAATGTGTTTTCGCACGCAAACCAAATGGCGGACGATCACGCTTGTCGTTGCGCCAGCAAGCACCACCAAAGCTTAAAGCCCCACTCACCCAAGTCGCTCTTTTTCACAATTCCCCCCCGATACCCTCGTTTTCTTTACGGCTCGAATCTCCCCGTCTCCCGCTCTCTCGGCAACCTGGAATGGAACAATTGTAGCAAACGAACGATAAAAGCACACCCACCCTCCCATCCGAAACTCACCTTCGCCCCGTTTTTTCTGCGGGAGGAGATCACGATTAATTCACCCACACCCTCTTGAACCCCGTGGCGGACAAAAACGACTCTGGCCCGCTTGCCTTTTCACCCGTGTATTATTATCCATCTTACGCGGGCGGGCTACGATCCATTTTCCGTCCTTCTTGTCTTGTGTTATCTCGTTCATCCGTCGGTTCCACACATACACACCCACACATCCACACCCACACAGTGCGCCACGTTTGTGGTGGCCTCGCACGATTTCCGCTTTCCGCTTTTCTTGGGGCTTTTATTATTCCATCTTGTTCCTTCCATACAATACTTTCCTTTTTCTCCATCCGATTTCTGTTTCTTTACCCAAGTGTCTTCGCGGCTGGGCAAATGGTCTATCTTAACCTGCGCCTGGCTGTCCTCTCACTTAATTATGCGTCCATTTATACTGTATAGTGTGCGGTTCCTTCTTAACGGACTGTTTTTCGCTCGCTTGTCGTTTGCGTTCTGTTTCGACCGCATCGTTTTTTTTTGTTGGTCGTCGCTGAAAGACCGGCGTACGTGTCCCGCCGCACACACATCCGCAAACTCACCCAAATGGCCGCACCACACGCACAAATCCCCAACGTCATAATCGCACTGGTCAAAGCAATCGTCACCAATCCTGTTCCTCCAATCTCATAGCGTAGCTGCGTATACTCACTCATACGAAACCTCCCTCATCATCCTGTCTCGATCTCTCAATCTCTGTCTTGCTCCTCCTACACACCTTGTATTTGTGAAAATAGCTATATGTGGAGTAATAAATACATGACTTTTGGCTGTATCTCGTGCTGGGCTGGACTTGTAAGGAAGTGGGTAGATATGCAATGTGAGCGCAGACGTCCAAGTCCGATCCAATCCAATCCAATCCAATCCGACTCCTTCCCCGTGAATTCCCGACCTAACAAGCGCATCCGGGTCCGCAGTACTATCATGGTCGTTTGCGGACGATCCATCGATCTCATCGTCCGGACCAAAACCATCGGATGGGCGTGAATCGGGCCAGAGATAACTTGAGGGGCAGCCTGAGGGTGACGACTCGGAGCCAGCCATCGGTCGACCGGGGAATCCACGTCTTCGAGCGCGTATGGTGGAAGGGGAGGGAGGGAGAGTGCGGGCCGTCGGAGGTGAAATTTCGAGGCGAGGTATAGTGTTTCTGGCCCGATTGGCTACTTGGTTCCGGATCGGTAGCCCGGGCCCGGGAGAGTTTGACTGCGTTGACGTCGACGATTGGAGAAAAAGAAAGTTTGCGGAGCTGGAAGTGATGTCAAAGGACGGTGTTGACACTGCTCGATTCGACGGCGGTAGGAGTGCGAAGGGCTTTCGGCGGAGGCTGGTGGACGATTGGAAAGCTCGCGAGAACACCAGTGCTGGAGGCTTCGCAGGTGGCGCAATTAGGTACCCCACAGCCGGGCCCTTGCTGCCTGAAGCGGCGAGTTTCTTGAAGATGGCTTCACACCACTCCTGCTCAATGCCTCGCGGGAGAAGCACGCTCAGTCATCCAAGCCAGAGGACGAGTGTTTGGATGAATGGCTACAACGTTTTGGGGTGATAGTTTTTGTCGAAGGAGGAAGTGTAAGGTGGTCGCGGCGCCTTTGAGCTTGTCCATCGTTGTGTATAGTTCCAGGTCTTCGGAGAAGGCATCGCTAAATGAGGGATAGACTGAAAAATGGGTAGAGCAATTCGGAAGCGATGGGAGTTGGATGGGAAGCAGCTCTCACCGGAATTCGACGTGCTCACTGCGAGTTGGGCAGGCCTTGGTCCTGGAAAGAGGATAATGTGGTTGGATGCTGGACCGGCAAGATGAGGGACAGGGAACCGTCTGGCAACTCGGTCATCGATTTGGATCTTGAGCTGCCTGAATATTTGGTGTTATTGTGGGTGCGATCATTTCTGTGCCGAACGACACCATTATTGTTTAAGGCGCATGGCTGCAACGACGAGAGGATGCGCTGAACCCGAGGAAGACTGTGAGCTGCTTTCTATAGTCATGGTTCGTTTATCTGGTAGCCAGTTTCAGTCGCCGCAACTGCAAACAGGCCATATGCCACTCACGACACTCAATTCGACGCTATAACTCTCTATCGAGTAAAAGACCGACGAAACCTGCCATCTCACAATCAGCATCTCCAAATCGGATCCGTTTCTCGCCTTTGTGCTCGGTGTTTGCTGAAGACGCCCAACGCGCCATGAAGAACGAGCCCGCGACGTTGGAACCATGGTCAACCAAATACCCTCGTCGAATATAACCACCGGCTACAAGTTACTCCACCTCGAACTCCACTTGCGATATTTCACGACCATGTCGGACCCGCGTCGACGACCACAAATTTGGAGCTTTCTTTCGGATGAATTCTCGACGTCGCACACGTCGGTGTCTTTTGGGCCCAGAGTATGCTCATTATCTGAGCGGATACCAACCGACGCTGCCCCCGTCGTGGCTTCTTCATCATCCAGCGGCTGGCGGACAGTGCAGAGTTACTCGTTCGAGGGCCTCCCACGATAACTGGCGCGCATGTGTACATCCATTCTCCGGTCTCGGTCTTGCCGACTTGGTGTCGCTTGCGGCGATACCCACTTCCAAACGGAATCGGACATCGCACGGTCCAATTG